>CM053615.1:30122212-30173966 GCA_028646535.1 Procyon lotor
CTCTCTCTCTGCCTGCCTCTCTGCCTACTTGTGATCTCTCTCTGTCAAATAAATAAATAAAATATTAAAAAAAAAGAAAAGAAAAACTATATGCGAACAAATTGGACAACCTAGAAGAAATAGATAAATTCCTAGAAACATATAAACTACCAAAACTGAAACAGGAAGAAATAGAAAGTTTGAATAAAATGATTACCAGCAATGAAATTGAATCAGTAATCAAAAAACTAACAAAAAAATTCCAGGACTAGATGGATTCACAGTTGAATTATACCAAACATTTAAAGACGAATTAATACCTGTTTTTCTTGAATTATTCCAAAAAACAGAAAAGGAAGGAAAACTTCCAAATTCATTCTATGAGGCCAGCATTATCCTCATATCAACACCAGAAAAAGACACCACAGAAGGGGCGCCTGGGTGGCTCAGTTGGTTAAGCGACTGCCTTCGGTTCAGGTCATGATCCTGGAGTCCCAGAATCAAATCCCACATTGAGTCCCACATCGGGCTCCTTGCTCAGCATGGAGTCTTCTTCTCCCTCTGACCCTCCCCTCTCTCATGCTCTGTCTCCCCCTCAAATTAAAAAAAAAAAAAAAAAAAAAGACACCACAGAAAAAGAGAAATACAGACCAATATCCCTTATGAACATAGTAGAAAAAATTCTTAAAAAAATATTATCAAACCCAATCAAACAATACAGGAAAAAAATCATTCACTATGATCATCCTATATTCCTGGTTTGCAAGGTTGGTTCAATATTCACAAAGCAATCAACATGATACATCACATCAATAAGAGAAAGGATAAAAACCATATGATCATTCCAATAGACACAGAAAAAGCATTTGATAATGTGTAACATCCACTCATGATAAAAACCCTCAACAAAGTAGATTTAGATGGAACATACCTCAACATAATAAAGGGCATCTATGAAAAACCAAGAGCTAACATTATCCTCAATGGGGAAGAACTGAGAACTTTTCCTCGATGGTCAAGAACAAGACAGGGATGCTCACTCTTACCACTTTTATTCAATGTAGAACTGGAAGTCCTAACCACAGCAATCAGACAACAAAAAGAAATAAAAGGCATCCAGATCAGTAAAGAAATAAAACTCAGTGTTGGCAGATGATATGATACTCTATATAGAAAACCCAAAAAACTCCACCAAAAAACTGCTAGAACTGATAAATGAATTCAGTAAAGTCACAGGATATAAAATCAATCTACAGAAATCTGTTGCATTTCTATACACCAATAGTGAAGCAGCAGAAAGAGAAATTAAGAAAAAAATCCCATTTATAATTGAACTAAAAACAATAAGATACCTTGGAATAAACAAAGAAATGAATGACCTATACTTTGAAAACTACAAAACAGTGATGAAAGAAATTAAAGATAGCACAAAGAAATGGAAAGACATTGCATACTTAAGGACTGGAAGAACAAATATTGTTAAAATATCTACACTATCCTAAGCAATCTACACATTTAATATAATCCCACAATAATAAAAATATGGGGGCGCCTGGGTGGCTCAGTGGGTTAAAGCCTCTGCCTTCGGCTCAGGTCATGATTTCAGGGTCCTGGGATCGGGCCCCACATCGGGCTCTCTGCTCAGCAAGGAGCCTCCTCCCCCCTCTCTCTCTGCCTGCCTCTCTGCCTACTTGTGATCTCTCTCTGTCAAATAAATAAAATCTTTAAAAAAAAAATCAACACCACTTTTTACAAAACTAGAATAATCCTAAAATTTGCATGGAACCACAAAAGACCCTGAATAACCAAAACAATCTTGTAAAAGAAAAGCAAACCTGGAAACATCACAATTCCAGACTTTAAGCTATATTACAAAGCTGTAGTTATCAAAACAGTATGGTCCTTACACAAAAGCAGACACATAGATCAATGGAACAGAATAGAAACCCAGAAATAAACCCACAATTATATGGTCAATTAATGGCATAATCAGTAAGCAGTAAATAATATCCAATGGGGGAAAAAACAGTCTTTTCAACATATGGTGTTGGGAAAACTGGACAGCAACATGCAAAAAAAAAAAAAAAGGAAAGAAACTGGACAACTTTATTACATATACAGAAATAAATTCAAAATGGATAGAAGACCTAAATGTGAGACCTGAAACCATAAAAATCTTGAAGAGAACACAGTCAGTGACCTATTTGACACCAGCTATAGCAGCTTTTTTTCTAGATATGTCTCCTAAGACAAAGGAAACAAAAGCAAAAATAAATTATGACTTCATCAGAATAAAAAGTTTCTGCACAGCAAAGGAAGGAATCAATAAAACTAAAAGGCAATCTACAGAATGAGAGAAGATAGTTGAAAATAACATATCTGATAAAGGGTTATTAACCAAATTATACCAAGAACTTATAAGGTTAACACCCAAACACAAATAATCCAGTTAAAAAATAGGCAGAAGACATAAATAGTCATTTTTCCAAGGAAAGACCTACAGATGGCCAACAGACACATGAAAAGATATTCATCATCACTGATGTTCAGGGAAATGCAAGTCATAACTACAGTGAAATATTACCTCATACCTGTCAGAATGGCTAAAATCAACAACTTAAAAACAACAGGAATTGGCAAGGATGTGGAAAAAAAGGAAGCTTCTCGCACTTTTGGTGGGAAAGCAAACTGGTGCAGCCACCATGGTAAATAGTATGGAGGGTCTTCAAAAAGTTAAAAAAAAAAAAAGCTAACTTATGATCCAGCAATTGCCATACTGGGTATTTACTCAAAGAATACAAGAATACCAACTCAAAATGATACATGCCCCCCAAGTTTAGAGCAGCATTATTTAAAATAGCTAAGGTAAGGAAGCAGTCCTAGTATCCATCAACTGATGAATGGATAAAGAAGGTGTGAGCTATATATATGAAATATATATGATATATGTATAATGGATTGGAAGTCAGTCAGAGAAAGGCAAATTCCATATAATTTCACTCATATGTGCAATTTAAGAAAAAATAAATGAGGGGGAAAAGAAAGAAAAATAAATCAAGAAAGATACTCTACTTATAAAGAACAAACATGGTTACTGGAGGGGAGGAGAGTAGGAGGTTGGGTTAAATACGTGGTGGGCATTACAGAGGGCACTTGTCTGATGAGCACAGGGTAATGTATGGAAGTTTTGAATCACTATGTTGTACACCTGAAACTAAGGTAACACTGTACATTAACTGGAATTAAAATAAGTACTTAAAGGAATAAGGAAAAGAAAAGAAAGTAGCTACTTTATTTTTGTACTTCTAAGTGTACTACCTAAAATAAAGATAACCCTGTTATACTTCCAACCAGAGCGGTTATTATAACAATTAAGTGAAACTAATTAACAATTAATGAATCATAAGAAGTATATACCGTGGTGTCTATGACTTGTAAATCTTTCAGTAGATGGTAGTTCTGTTACTGTCAGGCAGGTAGAAAGACAGCTTCTCAGAATTTTTTGCTTAGACCTCCGTGTACCTTACAGAGAATTCAGCTCTCCTACCTGCATTTGATAGTGATTCCATAGTTGCAGTGTGACTCCCCATAAGCCCTGCTATTCATGACATATTGAAATGATCTGTGGCACAGAAAGCAACTACAATAGAACCTTGACAAAAGAGTCTGCCAACTACTTAATGGTTATTAAATGTCATTTTAAAAACTGTGTAAATTTTTTTTATGATGGACTACTAGGATCATGTGATTAGTCATGCAAGAAACTTGGTAAACTCTCAATTGGAACTTCCTAGAACCAGAAAGATCACCTTGAGCAGACTACCAGGTTACCATGAGTGCTACCTTGAGTACATCTTGCAAGAGACAAGAAAGAAACTTGAGAAGCCTCACTGGACAAATACTCACTAATATCGATACACATGGTATGCATCATAGACAACTATTTTTTTGTGTGTGAGATTGATGTGACAGTGTTCATGTGCAATAATACATCTGTATTTCACACCAGAAGCAGGCATGATCCATCAGTACGCACCATGGAGAGAATGAAACATGCCTCAAACTTGTCCCATCACTTGGTTACTGATTCTTCTGTGTTCATCCAAGATTCATGAGGAAATGCTATGACTGCCTCCCTTGGGGGACCATCAACTTATAAGAGATGACTCTGTAATACTTCCCTGAGGAAGGGTGTGGAGAGGTGCCTACCTAATGGTAGGTTTACAATATAAAATTATTGACAGGAAGTATTTTTTTATATTACAATATAAAGAGTAATAAATGATCACCACTGAGCTTGTGTTATCTCTAGTTTGTTCTGGACAACTGAATAACAGTTGCTTATTTTTGTTAAAGTATGCTTTTAGGGAAATTGGTTTATATGTTTGAAGGATTTAGATTGTAAAAACCAATTGATTCTTCCTGCAGCCTACTTTTTCTACAATACTCAAAAATCCTAAAAAACAAACAAAAACACTCAAAAATCCTCCAAAGAAGATTCACTGTGGCCCCAACAACATAGGCAGTTCCCTTAAGAAGATTTCTACTAATCATAATTTTAAAAATATTCTAAAATAAAGAGCCATGCTATCTGATCATCATTTGGTGGAGCTCAGTGACCACATGAACTCTGCCTAGAGACCACAAATATGACATAAAAAAGCCCCACTACAGGTTTATTGTTTGGTTTGGTTTGGTTTGGTTTGGTATTCCAAGATTCATTGATTATGCACCACACCCAGTGCTCCATGCAATACATGCCCTCCTTAATATCAACCACAAGGATCACCCATTCCCCCACCAGCCCCCCTTCCAAAACCCTCGGTTTGTTTCTCAGAGTCCACAATCTCTGGTGGTTTGTCTCCTCCTCCGATTTTCCCCAATTAACTTTTCCTTTCCTTCTCCTAATATCCTTCATGTTATTCCTTATGCTTCACAAGTAAGTGAAACCATAAGATAACTGACTTTCTCTCCTTGACTTATTTCACTCAGCATAATCTCTTCCAGTCTCTTCCATGTTGATATAAAAGTTGGGTATTCATCCTTTCTGATAGAGGCGTAATATTCCATTGTATATATGGACCATATCTTCTTTATCCATTTGTCTGTTGAAGGGCATCTTGGCTCTTTTCACAGTTTGGCAATTGTGGCCATTGCTGCTATGAACATTGGGGGATATGGCCCTTCTTTTCACTACATCTGTATCTTTGGGGTAAATATCCAGTAGTGCAATTGCAGGGTCATGGAGTAGCTCTATTTTTAATTTTGTCAGGAATCTCCATGTTTTCCAAAATGGCTGCACCAACTTGCATTCCCACCAACAGTGTAAGAGTGTTCCTCTTTCTCCACAACCTCTCGAACACTTATTGTTTCTTGACTTGTTAATTTTAGCCATTCTAACTGGTGTAAGGTGGTTCAAATCAAAACCACATTGAGATACCACTACAGTTTTAAAATACACCCAATATATTGACAGTCCATAATTATTAATTTGGCCTTTCAAATACCTGAGCCCCAAGAAAGAATTGCCTTAGTAAAGTAAACACAATGTTTAATCCATGGGAAATTATATGCTCCTTTCTATATTAATACAGGACAATTAATGTTAATGTATTTTATAGCGATCACTTGGTTGTCCGGTAAGGATTTCCATTGTCCTTATCTTTCCTAACATAACTGTGATGGAATTAAGCCAACTGGTGCATGGTATTTCCCCAGACAGCTATTATCAATCTAGGGTAGGGCACGAAATTAAAGTAGACTCAGGCAAGCCAAATAAAAGGATTTATAGTTCACTGAGAAAAAAACTTGTTAGAAAAGCAGACTTTCAGTCCCTACCTCAGATCTAGTCCAATGGTTAGCTTTATGTGTCAACTTGGCTAAGCATGGCACCAATATATTTGGTCAAACACTAGTCTAGATATTGCCATGAGGTATTTTTTAAAGATGTGATTAATATTCCAATGAGTAAACTTTGATTAAAACTTTCATAATGTGGCTGGGTCTCACGTAGTCAGTTGAACACCTTGAAAAAAAGACGGAATGCTGCATTTGTGCAGCATACTCTTTGTGTTAAAACATCACATACAAAACTTAAATATCAATGATCTTTAAGATCAATGATCTTAGCAATTGTTTTACATACATTTTCAATAACCATTTTAAATGACTGATTTTTAAATGTCTGTGGACCTTTTGCATTTCACTTTAAATGCAGAAAATTAACGTTTTATTTCTAATACATTATTTGATTTATCATCTAAGATAATTTAAAATAATCCATAGTGAACCTTCTACAAATAGAAATCACTATAATAAATGGTTTTTCCTATTTAACATGAGCAGCTGTAGTGTGGCAAGATTCACTTATGGAACTTAGCCATTATTCAGGATTCAGAAATTAACTGCCTGATACTACTTTCCATCACTCTCATAAGCACTACTTCCTTCTCTATTTTGGAACCACTCATTGGTGGTATTAGTAGATAATCTCTCCTATTATACCCTGTTTTAAAATACCATTGATCTGCAGATTATAGTATAGTATACTATGTTACAGTATAATACAAAAAAATCAATTTTTTCATCAATTGATTGAGATAATTTACATCTTATTCAGGAAAGCACTGAGCTACTTAAATGTGACCCATCCAGTTTTTAATTTTTAATG
This sequence comes from Procyon lotor, assembly GCA_028646535.1. Taxonomy (NCBI): domain Eukaryota; kingdom Metazoa; phylum Chordata; class Mammalia; order Carnivora; family Procyonidae; genus Procyon; species Procyon lotor. The sequence goes on from CM053615.1 coordinate 30,128,862, forward strand.
TAATCAAATCATATTTGATAATAACACAATCATGACTTAATTTTAAATATTATGAAGGATTGAAAAAGAAAGGGAGGTTTAGGATAAAAATATTCACCCTGAATAATAAGAAAAAGTAGATATTTCAGGTTTGTTCATGACCCAATAGCTATACTTGCATGAAAATTAGTCTCTGAAATGGTCAGAATAACCTTGGTAAACGGTAGATTTAGTACTGATTTATAGACCAGAATCAGAGTTTTGATTTTATTAATAAGAATGTGGTTGATTTTTAATATCAGTGTAGACTGCTTATAAATAATTTGTTTAAATCTAGGAACACATAAAATCTTCATCCACCTTTCATCATATTTGTCATTTTCATAGTAGTGATAAATCTCATATTGTATGTATATAAAAATATTTATACAGTAATACTGATAGGAAACACTTTCAACCATCATTATAATTCCTTTCTGCAACTTGATTTATTCAGGATATAACTTAATATCTTGCAGAACCCAGATTTGTGGACTCACATGAATGAATTATAGATTTTGATTAGTTTACTTTTATCTCCATAAAGTCCATTCATCTTACTTTACAAAAGTCTTCTTTTTTGCATTGTACATAGTCATATAGAAATGAATATGTACAGAAAACTGTCTTTAAATCCCCAGTTAAATAAAAAGGAAAGAAATAGTGCATCAAGGTCTTGGGACTGTCATTATGTAGTGCTTAATAACCCCAAGGACATGTGCTTTTCAATGAATACAAATTACTATGGATAAGAAAAGGCTTATGTAGACTAATTGCTTAAATAAACAACAGATCCACATTCTTACAATGGAAATTTTTAATTACAGTGAGAGGAAAATTTGTACCAAATATTTTTCTATATATATTTTGACTGAAATGGGCTTATTTATTTAAAGTAGGTAAGTCTACTGAGCCATCTACTATTTCTATATTTCTACTCATGCATCCGGAACTGTGCTTTGGCTCAGAAGAATTCAGAGAAATGGAGGAAATAATTACCTTACATAACAACATTTAAAAGAAAAAACTTTCCCTACTGTCTTAGAATTTCACCAGAATAATCAAATCTGAGGACGATGAATGACAGATAGCTTCAACTTCTAAAGAGATGCCCTAGACACACTTGAAAGACATACCAAGGGATAACGAAGTTTCTCCATCAGTCTAACTCCTTCCTTCATTTGAGTAAGACAAAGCAAGAGAGTAATTAAAGGAATTTTTTTTACATTTAAATTCAATTAGCCAGCATATAGTACATCATTAGTTTTTGATGTAATGTTCAATGATTCATTAGTTGCATGTAACACCCAGTGTTCATCACATCATGTGCCCTCCTTAATGCTCATCACTGACAGGATTGGTAACATTTAAGACTACCTGGCTTTCCCCCTTATTTGCCCAAGTGGGTCACAAATAGGACATGAAGTTCTAAAGAAGGCAGGGTGGAATCTTATGTCCCCAGCAGGATATTTGCAGAGAAATTTGTTAATCTGTCTTGTGCTGCTACAGGAGCACAGTGACAGAATATTCCAGAAAAAGCTTTAAATATGTCCTCTGGAATCTGTGGAGCACTGAGACCAATGGTAATGTGTTCCTCCTAGAGAAGTCTCAGAAAACAAGAGCAAAGCTGGAGTAGCCTACAATGGTAGGATGAACAGAAAAGCAGAGGGTGGGAGTAGCATTTGAAGAGGCAAGTGAGTTTTCCCTTTCTTCAAAGTATTGGAATCTGGTGGTATTGAAAGCATCCCACTAAAAAACACTACCTGATCAGTTAGGCATAATTGCCTCCCTATAGTTGCCTTCATTGTGGAACAGTTGAGAGAGAAATGAGACAGATTAGCCAAAAAATGCACCACTGTCACCAGGAAATGGATGTTGCACCAGGGAAGGAAGTAGAATGTTTGCCTAAGAACCTGATAAAGGGCACAGAGAAAGCATCATTTTGGTTTTGTTCCAAAGAGGGAAGGGAAAGTCTAATTGCCATAATACTGGTCATATACATCTTCTAATCATTTATTTCCTTGGCCCTGACCATGATTCCAGAAAAGCTAAAACCCACACAGGAGTGGTAGATGGGGAAGATCACTGATATCAATAAGAACAATAACAAAATCAAACCCATCTCCTTTTGTCCAGTATAGGCCCTCTGTCTCCTACCAGGCTGATCTGGGGAAGGAAGAAGAGATGTGAATTGGATCTGAGATGGAAGGTGATTAAGTTGGCCCAGGTGTTCTGGAACTAGACTGAGAGATAGAAGTAATCAGACGAGCTGTGCTGTGTGCCTGAAATGCCACCAATTAGAATGGAAGAAATATCACTGCGCCTGGTGTTAGCGATAGGAAAAAAAAAGAAAACAAGTAGGTTTTCTGATTTTGCCCTGAAACTTTCATCCTGTATAATAAATCAAGTGCACTTAAGCATAACAGAAGTTCAATAATGCTCAGGAAGATACCATTTCAAAGAAAAAAAACTGGCCTTTCACCTATTGGAGTTATCTGGAAATATACAAAAAGATTTGAGCACTTTCCTTCACCATATTTAAGTGATATGGACAGGAACATATATACTTGCACACACACATACAACTTTTTGATAAGGAAAATAAACTGCATATAAAAAAACAGTGATTTGAACATGAAACCTAACTTCATCATCTCTTCACTTTCCTAACATTTGTGTTTTCTGTGTCATGCAATATTGAGGTGAATTTTGTAGGAATCAGTATTGACACTTCCTGTTCGTTACTGTGACTCACAGTAAATTCTAATCTTCCTAAAAAGACAGACAGTTTGATTGGACTATAAAAGAAGGGGAAAAAGCAGTCAGAGGAGGTTATCATAGATTTTCTTGACAAAAAATATAGAGAGATCTTAGATTTTCTGGATAAGAAGATGTAGAAGTTAATAGCTTATGTAGAGAAAATGTGAAAATTACAGAATATAATTAATAATACTCGTGAACTAATGCATTCACTCATTCTTTCATTCAAAAACACACTTGAGTTTTTAGTGTGTACAAGTACTATATTTTATAGTTATTGAAAGTAAAGATAGGACTTCTTATCTTAATAATCTCATAATTTTGAGGAAAAGCAAAATGTAAATAAACAAACAGCCACCACCAATACACAAATGCTTATTTGTGTGTAAGCATGGGTGCACGTGTGCGCGCGCACACACACACACACACACACACACACTTTCAGAGGGCTTTTCTAAAGTTATGTGGTAATCTAAAGATCCAAGGACACTGTGCTGATAAGTGACTCCTATATGGAGAAGATCATCTCTAAAGTAAATCTTCAAAGGTGACCAGAAGTCACTCAGGCAGAAAGGGTGTAGGAATAAGCTTGCTGAGATATTTTGAGGTGAGAGAAGAACATATTTAAAAATACAGGCTTAGGAAGGAATGAAAAATGCAAATAGTTCACTCAGCTTAACTGACATGTGAGGTATGTTCAAAGCAGAAGCAGCAAATGTAAATGGAGGGAAAGATCAAGAAGGATACTTTCTCAAACTCTCAGGGCCTGGTTTGAGATAGTGAGAGAAAGGCAAAGTGAGTGGAGCTCAAAGAATGCTGCCCTCCAACCGTAGAACTGTACTTTCAGGTTTTACACATATATATTACTTTCCATGTTATATTTTAGTTGAAGTGTTTGACAACTACATAGGTGGTGATATGACAACTGATATGCGGATCTTGAAGAATAACAAGGTACATGGACAGACAAAAAGCATCAATAATGGATAAAATATCAAAAGAATAAAGAATGTTAAGTCATACCTATGAAGAACTGTCAATAGTGTTGATCATTCTCAAAACTCTTCTTCCTTTGTTTCCTGTTCTCCTCTTACTCTAAATTGCTCTTGATAGTCTCTTTCCCTGACAACTTTTTTTGAGCCCACACCTTTAACATTCACTCCTACATTCATTCTTTCATTTTTGTCTACCAGAAAATGCAAAAATTAATCAGAACATCTCTGCTCATAAGGAACCAGCCCCCTTATGGGATCAGATAACGTACAATTCCATATGCCAAGTGCTGTGTCGGTCACATGAAAAAACAGTTTTTATTCCCAAAGTGTGGGCAGACACGGACTAGCTGGAGTGAGTTGACCAAACTGGGCTCGGACTTGCATCCCCTGGACACCCACAAAGGGTTGAGAGCCCTGCAGGTGGACAGGTTGAGTAACGCTTGAGAAAGAGCTTGAGCAATGGGTCCTGAAACTCGCTTGTACGTGACTGCTCATGTAAACATAATTGGCACAATACAACTAGGCCTAGTCATAAATCTGTTATGAGCCTGTGATGTTTTTGCTGGTCTACAAACTACATCCAACGTTCTTTTGAAGTATGTGCACCTGGTATAAACAACCTATCCACTAGCTAGAGAGTCAGCCTTGAACGCTTGGGATAGAGATAGTGGGGAAGCTTGAAGAGTTTCTCATGCCTGCAGAATAAGCACTTCCTTATCATTGTTTCACTCATACTATATAATGCTGTAGAACTTTGAATAAAGTGGCACTGCTTGGACATCGCCCACTGTGTCCCTCCTGTTCCCATCTCTTTACATCTCTACTATTTCCCCATCCCCTTACCCTCGGAACCTTGGACGAGTTGCCGCGGAGCGCGCGACACCAAAGGATAAAACGACTAACCTAAAAGAAAGAGCATGGTCTCCAGATCAGACAACAATTACATTCAAATCTTATCTCTGCCATTTCCTCGCTATGTGTTCTTGCTTTTCTTTAATTACCGGCTCTACAAATACCTCAATTTTCTCTCATGCACAATAAGGAATAATAGAAGAACTTGCCTTACTGCATCACAGTGAAGACTGAATATGACTAAGGATATGAAGTGCTCAGCAATGTGCCTATCACAGATAAGCACTAGATAAGTAACAGTGATGGGGATCACAATGGAAAGAAGGAGGAAGGAGAAGAGCAAAGGGAACAGGGAAAGTGGAAGAATACAAGAATATTTCACAGAGAAGATGAAATTTAACCAATGTCTTGATCAACAAAGAGAAGTTCACCAGTTGAGTGAAGTAGGAAAGGGATTTGCAGTGAGAAGGACTGTACTCTTTCAAGGTCGTTTCTTCAGGTGACCTAATCCATGCTCTCAGAAATGACATCTGCCACTATTATGGCTCACACATTCAACCAGACTGATGCCTCCTACAGTTACAAAATTATATTTCTTCTGAGCTTCCTTTCTATTGGACATCACTATGTTGATGTCCCCTAGCCACCACAAACTCAAACACTGAAAGAGTAAACTCAAAATCTTTCTCTCCCCCCACACTGTTTCTCCTCTTCGTATATCCTCTTAGCTAATACAGAAATTTCAGAGCTGCCATAGACCCTTTCCCATTTACCCTTCTGCCTTCTTCATTTAATTATTTTTAAGATTTTATTTATTTACCTGTCAGAGAGAGAGAACACAAGCAGGGAGAGTGGCAGGCAGAAGGAAAAGCAGGCTCCCTCCTGAGCAAGGAGCCTGATCTGGGACTTGATCCCAGGACCCCAGGTTAGCAGATGCCTAACCGACTGAGCCATCCAGGAATCCCTGCCTTCTTCATTTACATCATCACTGAATTCTTTGTCAAATTCAACTTCCAAATTTAAATTTGTCTCTCCAAACTCATTCATCATCACTTGCCTGTACTTCTGAAATAGTGTTCTAGCTATTTTCCTACATCTAGAATTTCCTTTATCCATCAATTAGCCAATTATGTTTATTCGTTGACTCCACAAAGATTGTTTGGGCAATTAAAGATGCCAGGAAATTTTTAGTGTGCTAGAAAAAAAGTAGTGAATACCTATGAGTTATGGAAGCATTGTTTAAATATTGTCACAATATCGTCTTTGCAAAATTAATCATGTCAACATTTAAAAACCTCAATCAACTCTGTATTGCCTACAGACCATGACTAAGTACAAAGTCCTTAGCTTGTCATAGAAAGCCCTTCATACTGAGAAGCCAGTCTATTATAAAGAGATGTTTGCTAAAAAAAAAAAAAAAAAAAACCACTCCATTTCCAACTAACCAAACTATCCAAACATCTTTCCAATCTCAGAGCATTCCATGCTCTTTCTGCTCTTTGTACATGGTCGTTATTACTTCTGCTCATCCCTCCATATCTGTCTGAGAAATGGTCCAACTTTTAATAACCAGCTTCATATCTTCTCTACGAAAATGAAATTGGTCAATTAATGAGTTTTTACTGTGCCTTCTTCCTGCTTTAATCCCATGACTAATCACCAAACCCTTCAGACTTTATTTTCCGACTGCTGAGCTTAATGCTTTTGGATTACCAACAGAAAAAAAAAAATCCTTTCATCTCTCTAGAAAGCTTATTCCTTTTTGTCTTGTCCATACTTTATGTTACCCTGCTAATATTCAAATACTACAGTCCCATGTAACAGATTTAAAAAATACAGAGAACAACCTAAATTGAGCCACATTTGGGGAGATCGCTAGAACTACAAAGCACTTTATTTTCCTTCTTTTCCACCATGTAATTTCTGAAAGTGAAACTGATCTCATATAATGAACCAACTCAAGTATTAATTATAAGTTGAACTAGAATCAGTGTAAAATATACAATAATGAAATAATCATTTAGCTGACTATGTGACTATTCAACTCTGTTAATTTCTTTACATGAAGGGGACTTAATAACTGAAATTAAATCCCCCCATGCAGTGTACACCAATACTGAGTTCATTTGCTCATTCAACAAATATTCTCTAGATAATTACTATGTGGTAAGCACATTTCAAGGCCTAGGGTATATGGGGTTAAATAAAAAATATATATATATATTTGCTTCTAAGACACCTACAATCTACTAGAAAATTGAGAAAAGTAAATCAAGACACAGTGTAAAATTGTAACTGCTATGAGAGAAATCTATATGGTAAACTGTGTAGTCCCGAAGCTGAACTCCCAAGGAGAATATGTACAGATAAGGACATGTGCATCAGGAAAGGACATATGTCTAGCATGTGCAATTGAAGAAGACAGCATAAGTGCTCAAATAGCCCAAGATAGGTATGAGTATAAGCTTAAATGTAGAGTCCCTCCTGCACTGTAAGTTCCTAAAGCTTATCATTTCCCCCACAGTGTATTAAGTAGCAGGTACTCAGCAAATGTTCCTTGAATAGATAACTGTCCTGTAAGAACTAATGAAAAATTATAGTTCTAAAATTACTTGAAAATGCTAATATATGATATAGTATTAAGTTCTAGGACTAAGGGTAGCAGTGTTTTAAATACATGTTTTTATATTTGATCTTGAAGGTTGACTTGAACACTACAGATTATAAGTTTGACAAGGGATGCTACAACAGAGAATATCAGGAATATTAGACCAAAGTCATTATGGGCTATGCTTTCTTTTCCCAGATAGAAGTAATGAATGTTTTCAACATAGAACTGGATGAGGCAGATGCGTTTCAATACAGGGATAATTAATTAATCAGTTAATTAATAATTAGATAAGTAAAATACATGCATTTGTATAAATGTGTGTATGTACATATACATATATATTTTAAATGTAATAAAATAGCGCTCTTTATTATAGGCCTTATAGAGTGGTAAAGTGATGATGTGGAAGAACTTGCATCCTGTACAATCCAGGCTGAGAACATTCCTGTAATGCCAGGCAAATTGGGCTATAATTGTTGTTCTTTATGCACTAAAGTAGTACCATTATTGCTCTCCTTGCCTTTACAACTATGAAATTCTAAAGATCTCCACAGGCAACAGGCAAATCCTTATTACCCCTAAACTGATTGGGAAGGACAGAGTAGAGCAATGTGGAAAGAATATGGATACCGGAGTCAGTTAGACCCGAGTTGAAATTCTAGATCTAGACTGAGTGACTTTGGGTAAAATGAAGGCTCATTCCTTTCTTTCTTCTCCTAGTGTTGGCTAACTCTAACTCATTCTTTAGGTTGAACTATGGTCACCATTGTAAAACCTTAGTAGGTCTCAAATGAAAAGCTTGCTTTTTCTTCTCAATTTCCATTCCCTATCTCCTCAGAATTTGCTTCCCCAGTTTATGAAAGGACCTGCCCCTCACCCAATTTCTCAACTGAAACTCCTATGCCTGTGTTGCTTTTGTTAAAACACCATTATCTAATATACATCAAGAGCTCCTGCCAACAATATTTTTGAAACAAATTCTAATCAAGTCTCCTGAACTCTAGAATGATCACTTTCATCCAAATGCCAGTCATTGCCTGGACACAAACACCTCCTCCAGTATCCTAGTCTCTACTCTTGCCATCCCGCATGTTTGTCTTTTTATGACAATTAGAGCCACTTTCTGAAATAGAAAATTATGTCACTTCCTTATTCAAAATCCTCCAAAGCTGTTCATTCTAATCAGAAGAAAAAACAAATCCAAAGACTTAATCATTGTCTCCCAGACCCTATATATATTCTGCCCTTGACAAATTCTCAATTTCCCATAGTCACCTCCTCATTTGGAACGTGCCAGCCTTCTTGCTCTAATTTGAACAATGCCACGCACACCCTAACCTCAGGATCTTTGCATTGACTGTTTCTGTAGATCTCTCCTCAGATCTCCACATGGCTTGCTTCCTCTTTTCTTTTTTTTTAATTTATAAATAAATAAATATATTTTATAAATATATTTATAATTTATTATAAATTTATAAATATATTTATAAATATAAAATATTTAATTTTTATATATTTATTATATATTTATATTTTTATAAATTTATTTTATATAATATTTATATAAATATTATATATTTATATTATATATATAATTATATATTTATAATAATTATAAATATAAAAATATTTATATTTATAAAATATAAAATATAAAATAAAATAAAATATAAAATTTATAAATATAAAATATAAAATATAATTTATTATAAATTATAAATATATTTATAAATATAAAATATATTTTATAAATAAAGTAAATATTTTATTTATTTATTTGACAGAGAGGAGAGATCACAAATAGGCAGAGAGTCAGGCAGAGAGAGAAGGGAGAAGCAGGCTCCCTGCTGAACAGAAAGCCCGATATGGGGCTTGATCCCAGGACCCTGAGATCACGACCTGAGCTGCAGAGGCTTTAACCCACTGAACCACCCAGGCACCCCTACTTGCTTCCTCTTTTCATCTAGCTCACTGCTCACATCATCCCCTCAGAGGATCTTATCATGACCCCTCATCAAGAAGGAAATAAATGAGATTCATGATCTTCAGCCCTGTTTCCTGTTACCCTGCTAACTCTTTCTTATTCCTACCTAATATTATGCATCTATGTATTCATTTATTATGTATCTCGCTAATAGATAAAAGTATCCAAGATAGCAGAAATAATGTCTCTTGTTTATTATTGCAATGCTAAGCATAGTGCTTTGTATATAGTAGCTGGTTGTAAATGCTTGTTGAGTGAATAAAGTGCCTTCTGAATTATTCCCTCATTTCTCCTTTGGAAGTACATTTTGGTATTCTCTGTGAAGTGTGTTCATTGTAACCAGCATGTCTCTGTTCTTCCCTAGCCTCATGATGCACTTATTTCCTTTTTTTTTTAAAGATTTTATTTATTTAAAAAAAAAAGATTTTATTTACTTATTTGTCAGAGGGAGGGAGAGAGAGAGAACACAAGCCAGGGGAGCAATAAGCAAAGAAGAAACAGTTTCCCTGCTGAGCAAGGAGTCCAACACGGGTCTCCATCTCAGGACCTGGGATCATGATCCCAGCCAAAGGCAGATGCTTAACCAACTGAGCCACCCAGGCATCCCATCTGTTTACTTTTCTACATCTATCACTAGGTTAAATGCCCTTTAGGGTCAGAAGACTATGTCTGTCTTGTTCACCATTGTATGCTGAGTGTCAGCCTCAGAATCTATTATATAATAAATGCTCAAAAATATTGTTGAATAAAACAGTGGTTGATCTTAGTGTTCAGGACCTGTTAAGAATGAAATAAATGAGAATCATGATAATAATAATACATATTCTTATTTTATGCAACTGGAAACTTCTTAACTAGTGCATGCTTAAGGAGAGGAAAAAGGCTGATTAAGAAGTAGATATAGGTGTGAAAAACAAGCCATTTGTCATTTCTATTTTAATTTTAGAAGACACAATCAACTTAATTTAGATTTATCATCCATACTGTAGTCACTCTGAAACAAGGATGATGCCTGCAGTTTATTTCCAGCAGACTAGGTAGTATTTTCCCAGCCAAGGATAACAGCAGGCATTAGTGGCATTGTATTTATTTCTCTTCTCTTCTCTTTTGTTCTCTTATCTTCTCTTTACCAACAGGCACTAAAAAAAAAAAAACATACTTTTAGTCTAGGGCTGTTGTAATACATTGCATTCAACACAGGGTTGAATTTAAGCATGTGTGTATAGAATGCTCTTGACTAAATAGGAAAACAAAAAAAGAGGTAAATTACGTTGTGATAGAAAAGCAGTGGCTAAGCCATCAGGAAAACTGCAAGAGATTACATCATTATTTTCAAAAGTAGAGATAGGAGATGATCTTTATCCCAAGAAAGAGCTGAGATAAATGACTATCAAAGCAATGAAGTAAAATCTGAATGGTAGGGGCATCCAACACTCTATCAATTTGAATCACTGTTCTGGTATTTATTGAAAACAGCAATGTGTTCCCTGGAAAGCTATCTGAGCTTTCCGATTAGCTTATGCAAAATTGGTGTGAGGGTATGGGGGGTTAATGTTAATATAAATGGCTAAAATTACAGACTCTATAATTATCCCATGCCCTCTGAACCATGTAACTATTCACTATTAAAATTTAGGAAGAATAAACGTTACAGCAGTCAGTTAGGTCATTAAGAGAGTATGCCAACAAACTATTTCAGTCTAAACCAGAGTACTAGGCATTACTCTGTGGTTAGATAACATAATGAACAAGTGAGTGATTTCAGATCCAACATTCTCTATTTGCTGTTAATATCTTTTCTTTCCTATATAAACACTCTCAGAAAACTTTCTTTTGGCCTCAGACTTTAGTAACTCCTTAGTCACCATCGACCTTTATTCACTCAAAATTTTTTCAAGAAAAAGTAGTTTTCACTTTGAACATATTGGAACACACTTAAGACTACAAAAATCATGTGTGTGTGTTTGTGTCTCTGTTCTAACACTAAAAGATAAGTCCCATTAGGCCAACTTAGTAGATGTGGGTTCTGGTTTGTTAGAACTTTTTTGGATCTCTTGATTTTTGATATTTCAAATCTAGATATAATTTTGAACTTACCTAAATATCATGTTACAAATCTTTTGGTTGGAACCTTGAAAATATTTAAGTGGTCAATAATGCCTTATTTCCCTGTAGGTAATACATTCCAAATAAAGCATTAAATACACCATATACCAATAGAAACTGTGGAAATCACAAAACATGCATTGACTCCTTTGAAATTAATGAATTTTCTTGCTTTATTTTGCAGGCAAATACCTTTTCCTTCTCCATGCTTATATTCCAAAATGTTAGCAATTTATACATAATCACATAGTTAATAACTTCAAATCTTAATCCAGGTGATCAAATGCTATTAAAAAGGTTTAGTTATGTCATCTTTTGTACATGTTTCTATCGCATGAGCCCAAAAGACAGGAGGAAACACTTGATAGCTTCAATATCTATTATTTAGTTATTAACAGGCCTTCCCAAAAGAATGTATATGAATCTTAGGAGGCAGCTTATGTGGAATATTTGAAGAAACTGTGACACACAAGTATTATTTTTATCTATTTCAGCCACTCAGGGTCTCTTGTTTTCCTAGTTCTAAGCTATCTGCAGTGTTACAGAAGATACACTTTAATGAGTCAATTTATATTCTGGTGCATACTTGCATACAAAAACAAATCATCAAACCTAATTAAAAAAAAGAGAGAAAAAAAACCCTTGAATGGTACAACTGTAGAGCAATGAAATGATTTATCATTTATTACAAATGAAGTCAACATTTGTCAGTGTTGTCATACAATGTCACTGCGAATTTTGTAAATCAATAGAATATCACTGTTTACTTGCTTTATTTTTCAGTTCCTGACATTATTTGAAAAAAATATATTTTAAAAAATTCTTGAAAGACCTAAAGAGGCCAAAAAGGATGTAACCTCAACCCATCAAACCCACTTACCTTCAAGTTACCACTTTGAAAAGATATTTCTCAGCTTCTTGCTCTGAAAGATAATTCCCAAGGCTCTGATTCCTACCTTAATTCTTCTGCTTCTCAGTCTCTCTCTCTCTCTCTCTCTCTCTATCTATCTATATATCTATCTCATATATCACTGAAACTTCTTGGAATAAGTTAAAATTCTCAGGGAATAGGAACCATTATTAAATAATTCCAGACACCTGACACGTGCAAATATGCCCTAATTTATACTTCCTATGTTCAGATCTAAGTTCAAAGCTCTAAACTAGCAGCTGTAGTATCTTTATAGATTCCAAGGACACGGCTATGAATTTTTTACTTTTAGATATTTTTTTTTACTGTTCGTAAAAGTCAGATCTCATAAATCTGCTAGTTTCAAAAACCTGCAGCTTTTTGAATAGTGGCCCTTGTATTTCGATTTAAACCAAATGGGACCAAACTTATTACTTCTATTCTGAAAGGTCATTTTTCATCAAGATTGTATTAGAAAATAAATCATTTAAAGCCATCCTTTGGATAGTTCCTTGCATGAACATCTTAAGAAGAGCATGTAATAAGAGCCTCTCTGCAAAGCAAATCTGATCTGTTAATTCAAAGTGGTCTGAAGCTGCCACCTTCTGGCGCTTAGGCGATATTTCTCTAAATTCAGTACTCTGCTAAGGTATACATAATTAGAACAGCTTGCACAGTATCTCCGTCGGTATCACAGGAAAGTCCGTTAAGCACAACAAAGGCAACATGTCAACATCGTGTATTTATTAGTTTATGTGTGCACGTGTGTGAAATATTAAGATATTGTTCATAAAAACAGGTTGCATGGCTAGAGCTCTAGGAACGGGGATGTTACCACTAAAATCACACAAGCTCTAGAAACAAGTTCTAGTTTGTGAAACTGGGAATTTGTATATGCCTTAGAAAACGCAAAAGCTGGGGCGCCTGCGTGGCTCAGTCTGCTAAGCCTCTGCCTTTGGCTTAGATCATGATCACAGCGTGGTGGAATCAAGTCCCGCATGGGGCTCTTCGTTCAACGGGAGCCTGCTTCTCCCTCTCCTCCACTTGTGCGCTCTCTCGTTCTCTCTTTTTAGCTCTCTCGCGCGCGTGCGCGCTCTCTCTTAAATAAATAAAATCTTTAAAAAAAGAAAAACTGAAAACTTTCTGTAGGATGGAGATTCTGGCGGTAGTTTTCTCAGGATAATCTCATTTCAGAATAAATCACAACTTGGTACTTCATCAGTATCCTTCTTTAAGGCTAGCCAAATTCATTCTCTACTGAAGAGGCTGATTTTAACTCAGAAAAAGAGACAGAATCCACAACATTATCTCTACCCATTAAATATTCAAAAATGGAAATTCATATTGTTAAAATATTTTTAAGTGTATTTTTTTTATCAAAGGTAAAATGAAGCCTGTCCGACTATTTTGATAGTTCATAACAAACGATAGATTTTCTCTTTGGAATATACTCTTGAGACCGTCAGGAGCAAAAGCTAAAGCCTCCTAAATGAGTGAACTGTGAAAACCCCCTGAGTTCCATGAATGACCCTTTTTGGGGGGAGGGAGTCCTGAGACCACTTTTTCTCTTTTTCTTTTTTTCTTTTTTCTGTTTGTAATAGACAACAGAATAAATTAAGAGTTTTACAAAATAGTAATACCCCCACTTTCCTATCTTTCACATTGTGCGCTCCTCCAAGTGAAGGGCATTAGGGTTAGATATTTAGAATGAATAAAATAACTCCAAGAAAAGAAACTGACAACTTCTTCCCTGATGCTGAGTAATTAAACAGACCTACAGAGCCTGCTGGAATTATAGAACATAAGCAAAGATTAATGAGGCTAGAAAATGTAGGGTCCCATGGTCTCCAAACAACGTGCAAGGTGTCTCATCTCAGCTTTCTCCACATTGAACAGATGCCCATTTTCAAGGCAAGCAAAATTGTACTTGTTCCTACTTTTATTCAGACACAGTTTAACAAAATCTAGGACAAAAGATTTTGCTTTAAAAATTAGCTTTTTTAGTTCCTACTCCTTAGTAATGGACCCTGTCTTCTGTGCTAGATTGCAGAGTGCCCGTGTGTGGGTATGTGTGTTCTGAGGCTATTTCCCACTTTCCTTCCTAACCTTGGTGATCAAGGACAAAGAACTTAAACAGATCCCCTTTTATCAGTTATAATAGTAAACATGGTAGAGCTTCATTCCTCTCCCCCCACTGCTTAGTCTTTGGGGTACAGTGCTTCTGATGGTCAGGAAGCTTGGAAGACTTGCAATACCCATGATGACAGAAACTGTGACTATAACAAATAATGAATTTCTCATATTAATTCTAGATGCCCGATTGTTGCTAGTGCCACATAGTTATCCCAAGAAGACATGGAAAAACTAGTTTGGTCTTAATTTTAGATAGTTATAGGGACATGTAACAACCCCATCTGACAATATTGTGATAAGGACTTTATGAATTCAATACATCTTTTCTTGTTAGAAAAGGGTACCTCTTATAGGATCCTCTGAAATGTTTTTAGCCCCCTTATGTATATATACATTGAAACGAGGATTATTTTATGTTTAAATTCAGCCTAGGATTTTTGCTCCTTCCCAATAAAACATTTATTAAGTTCAAGCCACTCAAATGTTGGAATATCCAGAGATTTTTAATACTAGACCAGCCAGTCCCAATACATGCACATATTGGAAACACCATAATATCCAATTAATAGCAGACACTGTTGTCTGAACTACTATGTAGTACAAGCAGTAAAGCACATAAAGGCTGGTTGCTTCCTCAGGCCATTTCATAGAATTTCAGTATGTGCTCAAGTCTCCTTTCAAGGGGACTTCACACTCTTACCCCCTCCCATTGTCTGTAGCTCCTATATTCTTCTTGGCCACATGTTCCCTCCTTCTCTCTCTCATTCTTCTCTTTCTCTCTCTCTCATTCTCTCTCTTTCCCCCTCAATTTTTCTCCCCCCCATTCTCTCCTAGATATTTATCTAATAATGATAAATTCAGCCAACAAGTTTGCATATTTCATGAAACTTAACTCTCATATACAGTGTATTGATTCAGTGTGGATTACATACAATACACGTTTACTGATACTCAGTATGAACACTAGTGATCATTTTATTTCTGAAGGCTCATACAGTGATAAGAATATTGCTTTGGAAATATAAAGAATTCCATTATCAAATGTGACAAGATATGCTTTTGAGTGAATGTCCTCCAAATAAGAAATCTCTTGGTGATTCTTGGTGAGAAATATTGAGACACTCCTAGAGATTCTGGTCCCTCTCTCTCTCTTACAATTATAATCATATAATTATTTTTTTCTCTTTTCAAGAAAAATTCCTTCATTATTTGATTTTGTTTAAATATGCAAAAAAGCTAAAAATTATATGTGACATTCTCAACCAGCTCCTTTAGGAATATAATTGTTTGATTAGGAGAGACAACAAAAAGTGTATGTGTATGTATATTTATTGTTCTATTTAGTTCAAAAAATGTTTAATGTATTTTAATAAATTCACTTAAATAGATAATTAAAATAAAAATAGTTTTGGTCCCTACATTCTTCATTTTATTTTCTAAATACCATCTAGCATGCTATAAATTTTTCAGCTAATTTGTTAAATATTCTCTTTCAGTTCTCCCACTTTAGAGTGGATTATATTTTATATTTAAATGAGTAAAAACATTTTACTACATTTTTGTTGAACTTTGGTTACTTGAAAAATGGGTATAAGATAAGGAATCTTTTTGTTTCAGGACTTGCCAATACTTTTTGATCTGGTACCTCATTAGAAAAAAAAAATTGAGGGCACCTGGGTGGTTCAGTAGGTTAAAGCCTCTGCATTTGGCTCAGGTCATAATCTCAGGGTCCTGGGATCAAGCCCCGCATCAGGCTCTCTGCTCAGCGGGGAGCCTGCTTCCCCTTCTTTCTCTTCCTGCCTCTTTGCCTACTTGTGATCTCTCTCTCTCTGTCAAATAAATAAATAAATAAAATCTTAAAAAAAGAAAGAAGAAAGAAAAAGAAGAAAGAAAGAATTTCTTAGAAACCCTACTAATACGTGTAAATATATTTATTTACATATGATACATACTTAGAAATTTGTTAATATATTTTTATAAATCAGACAGAAATGAGCAATTTATAATAGTTGATAAGATGAAATGAGTAATATTTAATTATAGTATTTGTTATGTATAAACTATTTCAAAAATATTAAGTAGAGCTGCTATTTTTTCATCAAAAATGGTTAGCACTTTGTGATATAGCAATTCAAATATCTAAGTCTAAGAAGAGTATACTTTGATGCATGGTTTGATAATTCTGATAGATAGAAAAAGTTAGAGAAACCAAAAAAAGCCATTATTGGCTGTTCTTAATTAATATATTCATTCTTTAATTTCAACCACACATTATTCAAAAAATTTGCTGGAATGTGGCTAGTTAAATAGACATCTTTTCTGATATTAATCAGTAGTCCTAGGAAACTACTTCTAATGGCTTTTGTTTTATATTTTTTGAGCTAAGTGACCTCACTTATGCTCTATGACCACAGAACACAGCCAAAGAAGCAATGTCAATCCATGTAGTAAATATTAGTAATACTGAATTGCTTTCATATCGTCTAAAATACATGTAAATTTAAAGCCTAATATTTCCTTAAACATACCAAAAGAACATTTTGTCTATGATTACACCCTCATGATTAACAAATCTTCATGTTCTCTAATTCTAAAAGTT
The DNA here is from genome assembly GCA_028646535.1 of Procyon lotor. Taxonomy (NCBI): domain Eukaryota; kingdom Metazoa; phylum Chordata; class Mammalia; order Carnivora; family Procyonidae; genus Procyon; species Procyon lotor. Next base: position 30,145,830 of record CM053615.1, read on the forward strand.
AGAAAACTCAAATAACAAAGAAATCATTAATGTGAGATACTCTTTGGGAAAAGTCCTGTTTTAGAGATCTTCAATGATTTATTCCCCAGAACAAACACTGTCCTCCCTTTAAAGATCTTAAATCTTTATGAGAAATGCTGTGACCTCTAAAATGTATACCTTTGCTCCCTTTCAAGGAGCCTTTTTTGATTTTGCTAATTTAGAAGTCTACAGTATATTTTTTCTTCCTTTACTGAGTGACATAATATCACATCCCCTTCTCCTCTACTGCTACCCACTTGCACATCTTAGAGGGTGTCTTAGGTGTAATTGGAAAGAACCTAAAATTATAATCTGTTAAGGAACCGGGTGTAAAGATTCCAGCCCCTACTAATGAGCATTCTCTTGCCTTCCTGCAGCAGTTCTTATTAACAAGATAGTCTTACATTTAAATGATGAGCCTGTGTCTGTGATGTTTTCTCCCATGGTAACACTATTGTGTGTGTGTAAGGGGTGGTAAAGAAGGCAGGTGGGAGAGGAGTTTCCTTCCTTCCTTTGGGATTCACTTGTCTGAAAATGGTAAGTTTTAAAAAAAAACTCTTTAAAATTAACATGGCTAGTTGTTGTTTTTTTTTTTTTTTTTAATAGTTAAAATACCCCTTCATTCTCATTAAGTTGCAGGAAAGATCTTTTAAATGAATAAAATAAAAAATTAAAATGTCAGTGAGTGGTTCTGAAGTCCTAGCCTTGTTTAGTAATTTTGCTGCATGCCTTTTTCCCTCACAAAGTGTGAAAAGGTCACATCTGATTGAAAAATTCGTCAGCACGAATATCAGATTCAACGATACAATAAAAAAAGATAAAGATGTATAATTCAGCTGACAGCCATGTTTGGTTATTTGATGCTTGTCAGCTCCCAGAAACCTTATCTTTATTTGGAAGCACCTACTAAAAGATTCTTCAATGACTTCCTATCACAACATAAGCATTATTGTGCACTTAATGTGATTTCCTGCTGTCTCTGGGAACAAAGGAAAACTAGTTCAAACCAAGATGTGAAATGATGTGAACGGCAAATATTAAAGCCAATGGCCAAGCCTTAAAATTTGCTTTTTTTTTTTTTTTTGGCCCAGAAGCAGTACTAAAATGACAAGAAATTTAAAAGTACTATCTACAAAATAGACCTAGACTTCCATAAAAATAATCACTTATTTCAAACAAAAGGAAATAAAATTTCCTATTTTTTTTTTAATTTTGGAGGGAAAATCTTGTTTGAATGAGTTCCACAGGCACAGCAGACTTTTCTCTATCACCCAGAATGTGACTCAAGATTGGATGGTAAATCACTGCTTATTCAATCTATTTCATGCAAGCATAAACAAGAACACAACAAACAGCTAAGAAACTACTGTCAGACTATATTTCCAAGCCTCTTGAAAATTATTTCACACCATATGCTAAACATACCAAATCCCATAGGAAATAGGAATTGAAGCAATGAGACAACTGTCTAGATAGTTGAGTTTCAAATCTTGTTAAAATTCAAAAGGATTAATAAACGATAGGCTTGGTTCTCAATAGAGAATTTCCTATAGAGACATGGGCTGACCGAGTTTTAATTCCTTAAGCCACAGTATAACCCTCTTGAGAAGGGATTGTCGGGCTAGGGGTCAGGTATATTCTGAAATAGCCTCAGATTATTTCCCAGGGCCACACTGGCCCAAGTCTTAAAAAACACCAGGGATGGGAATGCTCTCTTATATCCCTCAATGATACAAATTTTATTTTTTTTAAGATTTTATTTATTTATTTGACAGAGAGAGAAAGAGATCACAAGTAGGCAGAGAGGCAGGCGGTGGGGGTTGGGGGGGGGGGGGAAGCAGGCTCCCTGCTGAGCAGAGAGCCGGATGCGGGTCTCAATCCCAGGACCCTTAGATCATGAGTTGAAGGCAGAGGCTTTAACCTACTGAGCCACCCAGGAGCCCCAAAATTTTAAAAGATATGTAAAGTTTAACTTAATTCAAAGTGACAAAGAATAGATTGGTAAGACATGTCTGTTTGCTTGTTTTTGTTGTTTTGATTATATATTTATTTGTCTTAGAGTAATTTAAATTAATTGGTTAATATTCTGAAAATACCAAAAAATAACTCAAAGAAAACATATGTTTTCATGAATATAGTCATATAATAATTGTTTATTTACTTCCCATTTTGGGGCCAGAATTGTATTAGAAATTGAAAGATCTAGTGAGCAAAACCTTATCCCTGGCCCAAGGAGATTTTATTCTAGAATGAGAAACTGACAACAGGACAAGGAACTAAGTGCCATATTGCATGTAATAAAAGACAATTGGGAAAATTAAAAATATTCAGTTTGACTTAGGTTGGGAATGAGACTAGTCAGGATAGTCTTTGTAGTCAAAGTAGTACTCAGAAGACTTTACTAAAGGGAATAGAGAGGAGGATGAGAGAAGAGAGGGTTCCAAATAATACCAATTGCTCATAACGTGTGGAGCATAGAGCACTGAGCAAATGTGGCTGGTGAAAGTATTTCAATATGGCTGAAGTATAGATATTGAGAGGGAATTTGGCAAAATATAAAACTGAAAACCTAAGAATACCATGAATTGATCTTGTCAAGTTTGAACTTTATCTTAAGAACAAAGATGAGCCATCTCAACAATGCTTAGTAATGGGCATTAATGTGTGTACTTTACAAAAAAGGATTTGAAGGTCAAAAGCCATATGTGAATTTCAAGGTAATTTAGTGTACCAGTCTGAGTTCTGGCAGGAAACAGATGGCATACTTCAACAAGGTGACTGAGGAGACTTGAATAAAGGCACCATTTATAAAGGTGAGTTCAGGGTGTAAGGAAATCAACACAAGTGCAGGTCTAACTAAGTAGGAAGTATTTACTGTCTCTAGGCTGAAAGGATCATGGGGACAAAGAATTACCAGGACCCAGAGAAAAAAGATACATGGAGAGGTCATCTGACATTCAGTAAAGAGAAATCTCTTACCCACTGTGACTAGCAGGAAAGGAGCCAGGAAAATGAAAATCTTGGTCCCACTGTGCATTGTTTGAACCCAACTGGATGCCAGAGGTTATGGCAGCTCTTTAGTGCAGTCTTAAGACATAAAGCATGGTGAAGAGAGGAAGAAAGAGAATATAAAGGGGAAAACTACAAGCAAGAAATCATTAACAGAGCTCAAACTTAAGCTTGGCCTTCTGTCTCCAATTCCAAATATATATATATAGATTTCACACGTACATACACACACATACACACATATATATTTACAGATTTATATCTATATAATATATAAATACATATATATTTATATATAAATAACATATATATAAAGCATTAAATTATCAAGAACAAAAGTTACCTTCAATGGGCTGCTATCTTTTTCCATTTCTATATAGTAAACAGCCATTAATAAGATATTCAAAGAGAGAAATTATCTTTTAAAAAGTACTTGAAACTCAGACACCTGGGTAGTTCAGTCACTTAAGCATCTGCCTTTAGCTCAGGTCATGATCTCAGGGTCCTGGTATCAAGTCCTGTGGCCGGTTTCCTGCTCAGCGAGGAGTCTGTTTCTCCTTCTAACCCTACCCTCTGCTCCTGCTCTCTCTCTCTCATGCTGTCTCTCTCTCAAAATAAATAAATAAAATCTTAAAAATATATACTTGAAATTCATGGAAAATTAAGAACTATACCATAGAATGTGAGCAGTAGTATGAACCTTTATGTTCCCACAAAGAATGCAGTGGTCTTAGTGCTATAAGTAATAATAGAAAAGAATGAATCCATTTTCATTTTAAATGGAAATGACTATGAAAGGATCTTGAATTTCATGTTAAAATTTCTAAGGTAATTGGAATACATGTCATTTCAAACTCATTTACTTTAATAGTAAACTAATTTACCAGTGTAAAGTGCCTTATGGAATGAATAAATTTTGTTTTATCATTTCCCTTCTCTTTAAAATACTAAAGTACTCTTTTCTACCTTCAATAAATTAGAGAAATTTAATTTTACCATACAGATCTTTAGTAGATAAAAGTAATCAAAGTTTTAACTGCATATTTTCAAAAGACAACACTTAGTTCAGTACAGTGCACTATAATAAATTGAAAAAAAGAAACAAACTATGGAAGTTAATAAATTATTTTAGTAATAAAAAAGAGGATTATTATTCATGAAGCATTTTATATAACAGCTTCTAGGAGGAATAACAAAATTAAAGTATAGAAATGAGCACAAAAGCACTTAAAGGAAGATCAGAGATAATGAATTTCATTTCTACCGAGGCATAAACTAGTTTGTTAACATGTTCAATTCACCCAACTTCCCTAGGCCACTGTTTCTTCCTTAAGCAAGTGAGGGAGTTAATTAAATGACCATTGAGATTCACTCCAGCTCTGATCCTAGGATTCCTGCATAATAAAAAAAAGCCATTTAAATTAAATATATTAGACCAGTAGTACAGAACCAAAGAGCCCTGGGTTCTGGTTCCTCCATATAGATATTATCAAAATTTAAAACACTAAGTCACAGCCTATTCATATGTAAAAAAGGGACAATAATATATTAAATTCCTCTTAGAATTATTGGGAGAATTAAATTTTAATTTTATTTATTTATTTGACAGAGAGAGATCACAAATAGGCAGAGAGGCAGGCAGAGAGAGGAAGAAGCGGAGTCCCAGAGGCTTAACCCACTGAGCCACCCAGGCGCCCGGGGAGAATTAAATTTTAAAAATGCATGTGAAGCGAGTCTAAAAGATAGTATTTCTATGTAAGAAAACTAACAGATGGGGCACCTGGGTGATTCAGTGGGTTAAAGCCTCTGCCATAGCTCGGGGTCATGATCTCCGGGGTCCTGGGATTGGGCAGCATCAGGCTCTCTGCTCAGCAGGGAGCCTGCTTCCCCCCCATCTCTCTGCCTGCCTCTCTGACTACTTGTGATCTCTCTCCTCTCTGCCAAATAAATAAATAAAATCTTTAAAAAAAAAAAAAAGAAAACTTACAGATATCACTGTCACTCTATGAATTTGAAAGATTGTAGTAAACATTCTCTACCCTGTTTCTGTAGTTCCTTCATGGCAACTTTTTTTTTTTTTTAATCTCACTGAATGTTGAATATGACTATTGAAGAAATTACATGTGTTTTATGGTTTGATCAGAGCTATCATGTTCAGTAGAGCAAGAATGAAAAGTATAAACACACAAATGCTACTGAGGATAAAATAGCAGACTAACAAGAGCTGTGGGCTTCCTCTCTAATCCCCCATCCCCAACCTCATTCCAGTGAAGTCTACAAAATATGATGAAAATTTACAAATGGGAAAAGCTAGTGAAAACCTGTAAGAATCTCCAGGGAGGCAGAATTTGTTTGGATTTTATTCCAGGAGCTGCCCACCCAGAGTGGAAGAGGGGCAGGTAATACCAGAAGCTTCCCTTGAGGGAAAGTATTTTTGGTTATACTTTTATCTTTTGTTCATTTATGCACGTTTTCCCTGGGGGGATCATCACTTGTCATTTGCTACAGAAAAAGCTGAAAACATCTACAGTAACTGAACTCTAATGGCAGATGAAGGTGTAACTTCAGGAGATATCCATTCATTTCTGCTGGATGGTGAGTAAATAAGAGATACAGGTGTGCCTAATGGCCCTCAAAGGCTACCTCCTTTACCAGTTTCTACTCCAACATGCAAACATAGTTCTCAGTAAACTCTTAAAAATGGGCATTATCTAAAGATAGGGTCTCTGAAGAGCAGGCAGATGGAAAACAACAACCTTGGATTATGCTGTCAGAGACACTCCACTATGAAGTTCAGCTCTTTCCCATTTTTAACTCTTCAGACTCTGGTTAGAACCTCAATGTTAGGAGAAAAATACTATGTTGCTGATACCCTTAGAGAAATATGAGCTTTCAGGGGGAATATGGCAAGACTTCTGACATCTTCAGAGAACAAATATTACAAAATCATCCTGATAAACATATACACAGTAAAGAGAAATTCTCCTTCCAAATGGAAGAATTAAAATGACACTGAATGAAAAGTAAAATGAATGGTAACATGACTGATGCATAAGCATTTAAAAGAAGAAAGTTGGAAATATAAGGTACACAAATGTACTAATTTCTACAAGGCATTGAAAGAACTGATAAATAACAGAATGAACATGGAAGAATGTACCGTGAGCTGGAAGATGAGAGAAAAATTTCCCAGGAAATATCAAGAAAGGATAAAGATATTATAATGTCAAGTTAAAACATCAGTTGGTAGAAACAGAAGTGTCAAAATCTCTATAAGGTAGTCACAAAGAGTAAAACAAAATAAATAAAGAAGAAGAAATATTTAAAAAGATATTAACTCAGAAACTGAGTTTGCCAAAATTAAGCAGAGTGAAAAAGTAACATCCAAGAAGATGGGAAAGCCTAGATATTTAAAAATTGCCAAGTAGGATATATAAGAAGATGAAACCTAAACAAAGATAATGAACTGATAAGGGCAGGTGATAATAGAACTAAAATGTTGAGTTATTGAAAAATCAGTCTATTCCACCAATTATTAAAATATGTGTACACTCAGGTCTGATTTCAGAGAATGACAATTCATTCTAAACATATCAAGTATGTACTTTATTCAAAAAATACTCACTGTATCCATTATTTACTAAGTGTTGGATTTAAAAATATAAATAAGATATATTCACAGCCTTTGAAGGTTTGTAATATAATATACAGATGGAAATATGTAAAATAATTCTCAACATAAATTACTATAAAAAATACACATGATGTTAAGGGCGTTGAGATTAGAGATAATGTGTTAGAGCCAGAAATAAAGTATCTATGATTACATATGGAGCCCAGATTGTTTCTATAATACTTATAATATCCACCCAAACATTGCTATCAGAAATTATAGAATGTTTCTTGTAATGAAATAATATTCTAGAGTTACAATGAAATTGCTTATAATAATTGTTCTACATTTAAAATAAGGGTCTGAGACAATTTCTATGATATCAAATTAAATTGCAGCCCTCTCTTGGCTACAACTTGCAACTTAATTTTTAAATGATGCAATATTTTGTAAAATTCTACTAACTCATGATTTATTTTATCAAACAAGTCTTGAGACTAAAAAATCTTGATCCCAATTCTCTCTCTCATCAGCTTAATATTTATAAAAACAATTTAAAAATGAAAAAAAGGCTTCGAATGAACAACAAAATATTACTTATTTTACAATGTCTCCCAAATGTCTAATATATTGCACTAGAAAATTATCAGTAATCTCATGTGGGATTTTTTTGAAATATAATTGACATAGAACCTTATTTTAGTTTCAGTTGTATAAGGTAATGATTCAATACATGTAAATATTGCAATATTATCACCACAATAATTTTACTTATTTCACCACACTTAATTATTTTACTTAATTTTACCACACTTAATTACACATTTTTTTCTTGTGATAAGAATTTTAAGATCTATTTAAGATCTATCTATTCTCTTAGCAACTCTAAAATATATAATATAATATTATTAACTATTGTCATCATGTATGTTACATCCCAGGACTTATTTATTTTATAACTGGAAACTTGTACCTTTTGACCACCTTCACTCGTTTTGCACACTCCCCATCCCCCAACCTCTAGCAGCCACCAATCTGTTCTCTGCATCTATGAAATAGATTTTGGTTTGGTTTATTTTCTTTATTTGGGGCTTCAACATCTGATTCTCCTAGACAGTCTCTAAAAGTTTTCCAAATGTCATAAAAAAGGAAAGCTAAGCTAGCACATGGAGATATTCTCTAATAAGTATTTTCCCTCAAGAAAATGTTTGGTGACCTTTTCATGACCTAAACAGCAAAATCCTAAATACATTTCCTGATATCAAACATTATCCAAAATTTGACAACTATCTTGGTCTTGACAACTTCCTTTTATGAAATTTATGCTTTACTCAAATTAAGAGTGACCATTATCTTCACATTCTAACATTTTTTGCATCATTCTCTGTTTATTCTATTCTCTTTACTCTTCTTTTAAGGTCTCCCATATCACTTAAAGTAACTTGAAGTGATTTGAGAGATGAAAGGGAAATGATTATCCATATCTAAAATAATCTAGTGGGAAAGGCAGAATGCATATGACATGTAATTTAATAGTCCCTAGGCAGTTTATTAGACTACTAAATCATTTATTTCTGTGCCCTCCATTCTCAATTCTCTTCTTTAATTTCTTTTCTTTTTTTCTTCCTTTCCATTCTTTTTATTTTTACTTCTTTCTTTTTATTTTTCCATACATTAATTTCAAAAATATTTATTGAGTACCTACTACACATCAACCCCTGCTTTAGGTACTATTATAGGCAAAAAAGATACTCTGGTAAAGAATTTAAAACCAATCCTTGCCTACATAACTTTTACTCAATGGGTTTTTTTAAGTGCGTAAGCAGCTGTTCAGATACCAGTGGGATATATGAATAAACGAATAAATAAGTAGCTATATATGATGGTAAAGTATATTAAGTGCTTTAGTGAAAAAATAATTCCCAACAGGGATGAAAAGCAGTGATTATTTAGATAGAGCATTTACCAATATTCTCACTGAAGGATGACATAGGCATGAAAATATTCAGGAAAAAGGCATTCCAGAATGTCAAAAAAATCAAGAAGGACAGGATGGAGATATTAAAGGTAAGAATGGTTAGGGGGAAAAAATGAAAAATATTGGGAAAATAACAAAGAGCATTTTATTATGCCAAATTTTTAGAATATATATATATATGTATATATATACACACATATATATATCTTATAGATATCACATCTTCAGTTTTCTTTTTAAGTCTTACAGAAACATATATTCCCATAAGATGAAAAAATAGAAAAACCTCCGAGTAGGGATGGGAGGAAGTTAAAGAATTTGGGAGTAATCTTCCCAAAACTAATTTTAAAGTGTCTCCTTCTGAATTTAGTTGTTTCTTTGGGAAGAGGAGGGACTTTAAATGTTCCAAATGCAATAGGAAAAAATAAGTTATAAACTATGCCCCTGCCCATTATGGTACCACAATCCATGTCAAATGACATTAGAGGGTGAGCTATATGCTTTTCAAATTTGAAGCAGAGTACTGCACACACTGGCCCCTTGGTGCTCACAAAAACAATTCATAAAAGCAATGCTTTTATTTCTCTAGTATATCCACTCTTTGGAAGAGTTATCCTCCTTTATGCCCCGTGATATTAAATTTCTCAGTCTCTAGCACATATCATTTTTCATACTTCTCTATCTAGAATGTCATCCCTTCTCCACCTTCACTTTAGTAAGCATTATCATCCTCCAAGATGGACCTGAGTTTATTCTACATTCTTATAGCAATCTGTGCTGAGCTTTATCATAATTTACACCACACCAAATGGAGATTAGCAGTGATATTTCTCTCGCCCTCACCCTAAATATTTCCTATTTATACTTTTATTGTCAACCCCTGCATAGACTCTAATATATAAATATTCTGATAATTATAGACAATAGCTGAAATGAGACAGAAGAGTACTCAGACCCTCCAACTCAACACAAATTGATGATCTGAATCATTTATTCTAAGAAAAATCAATCTGACTACTTCCTCAAAGGAAGAAGTAGGATGTAATCAAGTAATGTTCCCATGACAATCAATGAAGAAAGCAGGATAAATCACAAAAATCATATTAAAAAAAATAGCTGACATAAAATTCTAAACTCAACTTTCAAGCTCAACTGTTAATCCCATCCATCTTTCCCCTTGAGGCATTTGCTAATTCTAAGCAAGGCTGTATTGGGATGGCTTAAAAGGCAGAGAGATTCTACTGAGGAAAACTAGTTAAGTTTTTAGCTGTTTAATAGACCGTTGGGAATAACTGGGTGATTGGTGGGCCACAAATGCATATTCAGCTTTATCCTCTAGACCTTTGCTGAAATGTGGGATTTCCATGTGAAACAGGAAAATCAGAGTGAAATCCCCTGCAGTCTCACAGTGCTTATTCTAAATACAGATTTTTGGAAAAGCAGTCCTGCTTCAATCACATTTCTAGTTTCTCAAGATATCTGAGAGATTTTTAAACTATGAGGGAAGGGGGTTGAATGGTAATTTTATATGTCAACTTAAATGGGTGAAGGGATGCTTATACAGTCAGTTAAACATTGTTTCTGAAAGTGTCCCCCTAGGTGTTTCTAAAAGAGATTAGCATTTGAATTAGCGGATTGAGGCAAGCAAATAGTCCTCCCCACATTGAGGAGACAACCTCCAATCTTTCGAGAATCTGACTAGAACTCAAAGGGAGAGGAAAATTGTGCCCTTTTTCTGCTTGATGCTTGAGGTGGGGCACTGATCTCCTGCCCTTGTCACTCCTGGTTCTCAAGCCTTCCGATTTAGGCTTGGAATCTACACCATCAGATCTCTGGCTATGAGGAATTTGAACTACACCACAGGCCTTTCTGTGTCTCCAGCTTGTGGAAGGCAGATCATGGGACTCCTCAGCCTCCATGATCACATAAGCCTATATTTTTTAATAAATCTTTTTTTTAGATATAGATAGATAGATATCTGTTTATATGTGGATGGATGAATAAATAGCTATAGGTCTTTATCTGTATCTATGTCTATATATATTTGTATCTTACTGGTTTTGTTACTTTGCAGAACCTTGAATAGTACAGGGATCTAGAGAGCTAGGTTGAGGAAACCTCAAAAGCATAAGAGGATCTCTAATAGCTCAGGGCTAAGGAGACAGAGAATCTCCAGGTTATTAGCCAGACACCAGATGAACTGAGGCACACTGAATCATACTAAAAGACCAGCATATTTTTGCAATATATCAATCTCCAAATGGATTTACATGATCAGTTCTCCATCTTAGATGTCTATAAATGGAAAGAAAAATTTATCTGGTGAGTTGTAACAGTGAAGCAGTAGGGAAAGAAGTTATCCAAAGTAATTTGATTTTGGTTTTAGGCTGACCCTTAACCTAAAAGTCAGAAAGTCATAGAAAAATTCATAAGATCTCATTCATGAAAAACTACAAGACTCCACTCCCTCTGGCAGTAAAAGCCACATAAGCTAGACATTCTTGAAATCACTCCCTGTAGGTAATTACACAATGCTAAGACATTGGGAAAACTAACCACCTAATATAAATGATAAACCTCAAATTAAAGAGTAAGTCCCTCCCTGTATGGTTAATTAAATTTTAAAAACTTATGAAACCCTTTGTTAGAGGCAAAGCAGTGGTGATGGTGGTGCTTTTCCTCCTCTGGGAAGAGAGACTGTCCGTTAAACTCTATGAATTAACTCCTGTCTGACTTCCGTATTTAATAAATCTTTGTCCCTTACTCTGAATGGCTTGCTCTTGAATTCTTTCTCATGCAAAGCCAAGAACCCACCCAGTGAGGGGACTAAGGGTCCTTCGCCTATCAGGCATCAACAGCATCTATAGCCTTTAGTTTTCTTTACTACACAGTATCTAGAATAAAATTTTTAGAAGCTACTAGAAGATACCAAAAGTCAAGAAAAAAATCAATAAAAATAAAAGGGTGAGATGGTAGAAGCAGACACAAGGATAACCTGAGTATCAAAATTAGAAGATGAAGACTATGCACTAACTAGGATTCATACGCTTCAAAAAAGCAGAAGATCAAACAGAATAACTGAAAAATGGAGAATTTCAACAGATAAATAGCATCCAATTTTTAAATGGACATTGTAGAATTGAAAAACTCAATATCTAAAATTGAAATTTCATTAGGTGAGTTTAAAAGCAGAGTGGAATAATGGACTATATGGTTAAATAATTGGAGGAATGCCTGAGTCAGTAGGTTAGGTGCATAACTCTCGAAATCCTCTAAGGTCTTGATTGCAGGGTCAGAAGTTCAAGACCCATGTTGGGCTCCACACAGGGTGTGGAGCCTACTTAAGAAAAATATAAACAAACAAACAAACAAATAAATAAGAAATTAACAGAAAATAGAAAATATCCATGATGAATCCAAAGATTAAAAAAACAAAACACACACACACATTAAGGAGAGGAAATCAAGAAAGAATATGAGAGACTTAGGTGGGACACTCAAGATTTATCAGCTAGGATAAATATGAATGGGGGAATATGGCAGAAACAATATTTTAGGAAATGATGGCTGGATTAAAGAGACAGCTTAGAGATTCAAAAACTCAGCATTTCCTGGGCAGAAAAAACACACACATAGACAAACTTTATAAAGAAACTCTTATGAACCAAAGATCTAGAAAAGAAAAGATGGGAGGAGGAAGCACACATTACCTTCAAAAGAGGAGCAATAAACTTACAACTGACTTATCTAGAAACTAGAAGCCAGACATAATGGAACTATATATATATAAAATGCTGGAAGAAATGGCAACCTAGGATTTTATATTATGGGCAATGAAGTGTTATTCAAAAATGAAGTTTATATTAGCCATAGAATTCAGCATAACACAATGAGACCAAAATAGTGAGAAGGGAAAAAAGAAATTAGTTTCTTGCAGTTTAAAAAGTGGCTTTAAAAATGTCAGAAAGCACATAGAAGATTTGAACAATATTTGCCAACTTTAGCTAATTGTTGTTTATCAGACATTCCACAAAAACGTGCAGATTATAAATTCTTTTCAAGTCCTTATGGAAATTTACTGGAAATCAAAACTTATCCGGGGTCATAAATCAGGCCCAAACAACTAAGATTAAAATCATAGGGTAAGTCTCATGACCACAAGGAAGAATGAGGATATTTAGATATAGATGAATTGGAGAGAATAAAAAATACAACTTTAAAAAGTGACAAAGAGGGGCGCCTGAGTGGCTCAGTCGTTAAGCGTCTGCCTTCGGCTCAGGTCATGATCCCGGGGTCCTGGGATCGAGCCCCACATCGGGCTCCCTGCTTGGCAGGAAGCCTGCTTCTCCCGCTACCATTCCCTCTGCTTGTGTTCCCTCTCTCGCTGTGTTTCTCGCTGTCAAATAAACAAAATCTTTAAAAATAAAATAAAATAAAATAAAATAAAATAAAATAAAATAAAATAAAATAAAATAAAATAAAATAAAATAAAATAAAAAGTGACAAAGAAAAATAGAAAATCTGAGTAATACTATAACTTTTTAAAGAAACTCAATTTATAATTAAAAATCTTCCACAACAAAAGTCTGAGCCTCAGGTGAAATGTTGAACTTTTCTACGTGCATTTAAGAACAAGACAAAGAGGCCTAGCATTGCCATTTGCAGTCAACTCTGTGTTGGAGGGGCTTATCAATGCAGCAAGATTAGAAAAAGAAATAAAAGGTAAGGAGTTTGAAAAGAAGAACTAAAATTGATTTGTTCATGGATAATTTGATTGCATGCATAAAAAAATCTGAAGAGTCTACAAAAAAAACCACCTAGAATTAATAAGCAAATTTCATAGGGGGACTGAATTAAATGTTAATATATATATATAATAAATAACATTTTTATATACAAGAGACAAAACGTCAAAAAGAAATTTTAAAATGTTATTTAAAATCCCATCATTAGGGGCACCTGGGTGGCTCAGTCATTAAGCGTCTGCCTGTGGCTCAGGTCATGATCCCAGGATCCTGGGATGGAGCCCCACATCGGGCTCCCTGGTAAATAGGGAGCCTACTTCTCTCTCTCTCCCACTCTCCCTGCTTGTGCTCTCTCTCTCTCACTGTCTCTCTCTGTCAAATAAATAAATAAAATCTTTAAAATAAAATAAAATCCCATCATTACATGTAAAATGTCGAGCAATAAAAATAATGAAAGATAAATAAGGCTATTAAACTAATAATCACAAACACGGAAAAATTGAATACCTAAATAAATGGAAGGTATATAGCAAACAGCAAGTTCCACACAATGCTTGTATGAGTCTAAATTTGTGCATTCTCAAGTAAGGAAGAAGTAGTATACGCACACACACACACACACACAAAAACACACACACACACACACACTGAAATATTATACAGCTATAAAAAGGATGAGATTGTGCCATTTAAGACAATATCAGTGCACCTAAACCATATTAGGCTAAGTGAAATAAGTCAGATTGAGAAAGACTGATACCATATGATTTCATTCATAAGTAGAACCTTTAAAAAAGAATAAACAAAAACAGAATCAGATCTATAAATACAGAGAACAAACTGATGATTGTCAGAAGGGAGGGAGGTGGGATATGGCCAAAATGGGTGAAGAGGAGTGAGAGATACAGGCTTCCAGTTACAGAATGAAAAACTCATGAGAATAAAAGGCACAACATAAAGAATATAGTCAATGATATTTAATAGTGATGAATCAGGACAGATGGTTCACACTTGTATGAACACTGTATAATGTATAAACTAGTTGAATTACTAAGTGGTATACCTGAAACAAATGTAACATTGTGTGTCAACTATATCAAATAAAAAATTTAAAATACAATAAAATTTGTACATTCTCCTAGGAAAAGTTTAGCAATAACTATTAACACTGGAATGCACATAATCTATAACAAAGCAATTGCACTTTGAGTAAATACCCAAGAGAAATGCAAACTATTGTGCGTCAGATATAATACACAATGTTCAGGGGCGCCTGGGTGGCTCAGTCGTTAAGCCTTCCGCTCAGGTCATGATCCCAGGATCCTTGGATCGAGCCCCGCATCGGGCTCTCCGCTCAGCGGGAACCCTGCTTCTCCCGCTACCATTCCCTCTGCTTGTGTTCCCTCTCTTGCTGTGTCTCTCTGTCAAATAAATAAAATCTTTAAAAAAAAAAATACACAATGTTCATTCATACCAGTGTATTTGTAATAGCCTCAATGCCCATTTAAGTTGAATAACTAATAAACTGTGGAATATATTGTATATAATTATTTATTATACAGATATAACAAAGAGTACAATTTCTGCTACACAAAACAACATTGATGAATCTCAAAAACATATGCTGAGTGAAAGAGTTCAGAAGAGTCTTTAGCTAGAAAGGCATATTAACTGAAAGGAGGCATATGGGGGCCTTCAAGTTCTGGGGAAATGTTGTATATATGGATCTAGGTAGTTGCTGCATAGGTGACTACCTATGGACTACCTACCTAGGTGACTGTGTTTTCAGTTCTTGATTATTCACTCCATGAGACTTGAGCGCCAGATCTTAAGATCCTACTATTGTATCCTTAGTATCTAACTCATTGCCTGCCATGTAATTTATATACAACAATACACATAAAAGACGATCATGAGGAATAAATGTCACAACATTGATTATGAATATATAACTTAGTACAGAGTCAGGAAACAGCATGTTTTTAAAAATACTATTTTCGTAGCAACACAAGCGAATTGTATGCTTAACATGCAGGGATTTATAGCAAACTGCATCTTTCATTCTACACGAGAATTCTCTGTGAGAAATGCACTGTGATATTTATTCCCTTTTAATAACATGACTTCCTTGTAAAGTATGATTCAAAAGTATAACAGAATTACTGTGCCAGTGGCCAAATAGAAAAAGCTTGAACAATGATGAGCTTTCCATTAAAGGTGATCCAGGATGATCTGTTTTAATCATTGCAATACAATAACATCTGGGGCATAACAGTTGATTTTTTTACTTTGTTTTTAAGATAAATATATTAAACAACTGGTTTATATAATATTTATATAAATATTTATTTATATTTAAATATTTACATAAAATAAATATATCCAAATAGTTTAGGAGTGATGGAAGTCTAACCGGATTGAAAAAATGAATTTGTGAGTAACACACTGATGTTCTCAAGCCATTACTAAGATTCTTTCTGTTTCTATTATAATTACTTCTAGGCGTAAACTGTGTCTTCTTTGCATGGATCTAGGGCAAGAGAAGGTTACATTTAAAAGAAGTAAGACAATTAACATTAAAAGTAGGAGAAATAGAAGAGGCTCTTGTATTTCCCAATCAGAAATAAATGGCATGATTCCAGTATGAGCCTTAAATTGTAATTCACAGGGACAGACAGAAAATTACTAGCATTGATTTGTGATTAACCTGCTGTCCACATGAGCAACTCTGTGAAGTATATTTCTCTAGTGAGTAGCATCAGGAATATATTCATTTTATGATGATAAGCTATTTTCCTCCAGAATGGCTGGAGAGGTCAGCTACTCAAACATAAATCCAAATGGCTAATAAAAGAGTTGAGAGGTTTATAATTGTGTTATAAGGAAAAAGAGCCATTCTCAAGGGTTTAGCCATCCCTAGTTCATGTCATGAACATGACAGTGTGTTGTTGGGTCACTTTTTAATAATATGCAATGACTGCTCTTTAAAGAAAAAATTTAAGTGGACTTCAAAACACATGTGACAAAGAGATCCTATGACAACCACAATAACTTGCCTAGATTATCCACATAATTTCACTAAGTGTCCAGTTTACATTGAAGAAGTTGTCATATGTATGTGTATCTTCCAAAGACACTTATTTGACATACATCATATAAGATTGCAGAGGTGATCCCCCTGTTTTGACACATCTCCACATATCTGCTTTTGAGATTTCTTTACAAGTATCTATTTATTTTACTAATAAACCAAAGATAAACTAAGCCAAACATAATCTGGGAAAGTTATTTCTACTGCCCAAAGAGAGGAAATAGTATGTATTTTCATAAGATAACTAATTGTTAAATTTAAAAAAAATTCACATTACATGAATACATTGGAGTTTCCTCATTTACTTTTTTTAAAGATCTTATTTATTTCTTTGACAGAGAGAGAGAGATCACAAGTAGTCAGAGAAGCAGGCAGAGAGAGAGAGAGCGGGAAGCAGGCTCCCTGCTGAGCAGAGAGTCCAACGCGGGGCTGGATCCCAGGAACCTGAGATCATGACCTGAGCTGAAGGCAGAGGCTTAAACCACTGAGCCACCCAGGCGCCCCTGGAGTTTCCTCATTTACGATGGTCAGAATATCTTACCTGCAGTAGAATCTATTGAGACAATAAATACCTTAAAAACATTTTCAAAAGGTATATAGCCTCTCTAGCCAGCTACAATTCAAAGGCGGAAGGAGTGGGAACCTTCTCAGCAGATGGGATGGTGTAATGTGTCTGGGGCTGGGGATTTGCATGAATATGAATTACAAATAGCACAGATAATATGGTGTTCAAGAGCTGTTACAAATCTTGAATGTCAAAGTCATTGAGCTGACATTTGGAGGGACATAATTACCTTAAGAACATGGAAATGGGTTGGTCTAAATTGCATGGGCAGAGAATCACAGGACACACAATGGCATTGCTTTGGCAATAATTGTGACAAGTGGGCATGGCCACGGAAGCCAAGAATGGCACACATTAATGCAGTGACATTTTTTCAATGCATGCTGCCCTTTCAGAAATATGCATATGAGGACCAAGTAACCTCTGACCCATTATAAAATAACAGGAGACAAAAAAAAAAAAAGAAAGAAAGAAAATCTACCATAAGCCCTATCACAAGTGGTCCAAAGAAAAGAGTTCATTCACATTTTATACACACAGTTTTACATATTTCAAACACTTAAAATGTACATAACATTACCAGACTTCAAAGTTTCATCATTTGTAGTAGGTTTACTTGTAAGTCACTAATGATACCTGGAGAATTTTCCTTGAAAAGAGTGACAGTTCCTGATTGTACATTACCATGCTGATAGCTAAAATAATTTCCTATATTAACATAAATTAGCAATCAAAAATTAAATATGCAGTTCTAAAGGAAAAACTCTTTCTATCAGTTTCTCATTTACTTAAGTATATATTTTTAAAAAAGGATGTTTGAAAATCGAGGCACTATGAGATCCTAAGACAATGTACCAGACATAGTAATACATATACACAGTAATGTCAGTTCATGGTTCCCCAGAGGAGGTAATTTACTATGCATGGAAGGGACCCACAAGAGAGCATATTTTACTCTCGAATTCTTGCCATCGGTGCTAGAACTTCAGTAGCAGAGGACGCTGCAAGAAAGTAATGCTCCATTAACATTTCATCAGAAAATTCACATACCATTTCTGAACCACTGATTAAAATTCAACACTAGTGATGTAATGAACATTTTAGTATCTACCCACTAAAAGGATATTTGTGAACTCTAATTAATATTTCATTTTCAAAAGTGAATGAGACATTTGATTTCTTTAACAGATCAATATCCCAGCCGGTAATAACACTTGGAGCCTAGCAAGTAGACTTCAATTGACACTGCTATTTACCTCCATTCTGATGGCAGCTCTGATGAAGCCCAGCCTCCTCAAGCACCAATTCCTCCCATCTTCAATGACACTAGTGGTCTATTCCACACCATTTAACACTTATTCATGCCTGTCTTGTTTGCTAATCTTTCATATACATCAGTGTTTCCTCTTTAGTGTAAATAGATAAATTATTTATGGAATGATTAATATTATATTAAGGATATATTAGTTACTGACAGAATTTATTGATAGGTTAGAAAAACACTGACTGCTGTTTGGTGATGAAAACAACAAACAACCAGCCTATTGTATGCTACAGACAGTATTAAAATGTGGGGAAAAAAGGCAAATAACAGGTGGTCCCTTCTACCATGAAGATCACAGGCTGTGGAGCAGTCAGAAAGTAGATAGATGGATACAGAGAAGTCAGAGTGACTGACGGACAGACCTGATGACAATTACCACAACAGAAAAATATTGTTAGAACAAGCAGTATGGAAGATCCAAGGAGATTCCTATTAATGAAGAGAATAAAACCATTCCTCATAGAAAAGCTTATTTGTTAACCATAACATATTTTAAGATCAAATTCCAAGAATAATTTAACATCTCGCAAAATTAAATTGATACAACATTTGAAGGGATGAGGTAAATAAAATCAGTATTAGGTTAATATATAATCTGACTTGACACAATACTGAATTCATTACAAGACATTTATTTGTAAAATATTCTGGCCTCAAGACGTTGATTTTGAAAGACAATCATCAGAATCAAAGCTGGTTCTTTCAGTCAATGAACAAATACTACAGCCATACTTATTCTCCCCATAAATCTTCACAGGCACAAGTGTTAATGCTTTTATATTATTCTGATTCATTCAACAAATGCTTGTTCAGGGCACACTACTCATGACATCATTCTAGATGCAGGTGATATAACAGGGGCAGGCATGTGAGAGCCTTGTTCTCAAGGATCTTGCTATGGCTCATACGACTTCACCATAATTAATTCTTTAATTCACCATTTTTGAACACCTATTTATTATTTATCACTAGAATAAGACAGTGCAATGAAAGCCATATATAAATATGATAAATATGTCATCATATACTTGACTATTACCTAATGATAGAGTTCTTGAAATGTCATGTCATAAACAAGCATGTGCAGCTTATATTTTTGGTGCATTAACACTATTTCATAAGTATCCACATGCCCACCTGCTATGTATAAATGTGGACAATATTACACACTCAACGATATAAAGGTTTTAAAAGCCTTTGCCAATTTAATCGTGAAAAAATATATTTGAAATTATCAATTAATTTTATTGATTATAAGATTTCATAAATTTTCTTAAGTTCTTATGTATTTCTATTATTTACACTTCCTGTGCAAAAACATTTGCCTGTTAGTCAGTTGATGGTATCTTTTATGGATTTATAAGTGCAATTTTATAGTCTAGTTTGTAATTTTTGTAAATATTTTCCTTTTAATAAAATGGCTGTGTGCTAGAAAAGTACTTTCATATTTATGCCAATTATTTATCTCTTTTTGATAGAGATTTATATTTTACATTAACAACTTTAATCCATTTAATCTACTTTTCTTACTGATTCAGTGTATAGGATAAATATCTAACTTGATTTTCTTCCCTGTAGTTAGTTATCACCAGCATAGTAGCAACATCATCATAAACTTCTTTCTTTATTTCCAGTAGGTATATATTTTTTTCTATTTCATTTCTCACTACAGTAGGGGTGAGCCCCATGAAGCCTGATGCAGGGCTCCATCCTAGGACCCCAAGATCATGACCTGAGCCAAAGGCAGAAACTTAACCGAATGAGCCACCCAGGCACCCCTTATATATGCATTTTAAATAACGTTAAGAAAATACTCTTCTGTTACTTGGTAATCAAAATTTTATTTTTATCAGAAACAAGTATTAGGGGCGCCTGGGTGGCTCAGTGGGTTAAAGGCTCTGCCTTCAACTCAGGTCATGGTCTCAGGGTCTTGGGATCAAGCTCCACATGGCATCAGGCTCTCTGCTCAGTGGGGAGCCTTCCCTCCCCTCTCCCCTCCTCCTGCCTCTCTGCCTACTTGTGATCTCTCTATCTCTGTGTCAAATAAATAAATAAAATCTTTAAAAAAAAGAAACAAGTATGAAATTGTCTTAAATGTCTTTTAAACATTTACTAAGAACTCCATGATATTTCTTACTTTGACTTATTATAGAATATATTGTTAATTTTCTTAAAATTACTTTCCCACTTGTATTTCTAAATAGATTCTTGATTAAAATGTGTTATATTTTAATAAGCTTCTGTAATTTATTTGCTGGTATTTTATTTTGAATTTTGTACCTATATTCCTACATGAGATCAGGCTATAATTTTGTTTTTATGTGCTATCATTATGAGGCTTGGGGCTTAAGAGATTTTAGAGTTTCATGTAATAAATTTGAAAAAATTCAAAGTTTCTCTATAGTATAATTTAGAATACTAATGGTTTTCATTGGTCTTAAATCACTGTCTAAATTTAAGTCCATCTTACTATTTATAGATGAGAAATTTTATCAAAAGTAGAAAGATGTCTGAAAATATTTGTTGGATTGGTGAAAATCTACACAATCTGTTTCTGTGATGGAACACAACTGAGACTAGGATTATCCCAATTTTTCTCACAAGTTTTTAATAATCATAAAAGTTAAGTTTATTGGGGCACCTGGGTGGCTCAGTCTGCCTTCCGCTCAGGTCATGATCTCAGGGTCCTGGGATCAAGCCCCACATAGGGCTCTCTGCTCAGCAGGGAGCCTGCTTCCCCTCTTCTCTCTCTCTCTCTCTCTGCCTGCCTATTTGTGATCTCTCTCTCTCTCTCTGTGTCAAATAAATAAAATATTTAAAAAAAAATGTTAAGTTTATCAGGGTGTTCTAATCTCTCACCAAATACTAAAGAAGACTTTTAGACTCCAAAGAAATCTTCCATACCTAAAAAATTGCTATTATTTAAAAATTTACACAAAACATTATTAAATAAAAATAAAATTAAAATATGTGCAAATTATTTTGTATGGCAGAGAGTTCAGTCTCAGGTAACAACCATAAATACAGTTATGTAAACATATAAAATATTTTTTTTACATTGAGTCAGAAGGTTTCTCTCCTTTTTTCTAGAAAGTACCTCTTTAATGTAGAACCAGACTCCAGATAAGACATAATAAACGTACAACACAGATTTTATACTTTCCTTTCCATACCAACACCGTATTTATTTTTTGTTTCATTTCCTTATTTATTTAACTCCCTGTACTCAATACTGTAACATTCCAGTCCGGACTTATATGGAATGGATCTATTTTTCTTAAAAAGTTAATAGTTTTAACATATTCCTTTTAAATAACATGATTTCTGCCTTGGTGTTAATTATTCTCCATAAGTTAATTGCTGTGAATGTATAATTAATGAACTGATATGAAGGTGAGGTATTACTTAAGTAGTTGGCAGAATGCTCCTAAAATCAATAGTCTGTTTCTCCAACTATTTGCACTTATTTCAAGGTGCTATTTTCTTATTAATGCCTTTAAATCTCAGATAATGACCCATGGAAAAGGCTCTGACTGGGTGCCTGACTGAGGCATGACAAACTTAATTAGAAAAGAAGAAATGTGATGCTGTTGGACTTGTGAGAACACAACCTTTTCAAAGTTTAAACTGGTGAGGGACTTTCAAACTTGTGAGGGAAACACAATATTGCATTCTTTGTCCTGCAGGTCATGGGTTACTTGCACATACGCGTGCGTACATAACTGACGTCACTTGGCTCAATGAACAATGCCAAGTTATCAAAGCATCCATGAGAACTTCACTCATGCAATTCACTCAGTTATTTCTCTTTTGCATGTCTTCCTTTGGCATTTTCCTCAATTTTAAAAAAGTATAATGGTTTTAATTTTCTTACTTTGGAATTTCTCCAATTTCACTTGGTCAATATAATTAATTCCTTTCATGTCTTTGGAGTCTCAATTTTTTCATATTAGTTTCCAGGGATTCCATGGTTTCCAAGATCTGAACCCTGTGTAACATACCATAATTTGTAGATGATAAGAGATATTGGCACTGAAGTTTACATTAACGACCTGAAGGCAAATTCAAGGGGTTTTTATGTTTGGTTTTTGCTTTTTGTTTTTTTTTTTACTTGCATAGCTTATCTAAATCCTCTAACTCCGAGTATCTTCACATGATGATGGTACTAGACTCAACTTCATAAAATTGTGGGAAAATTTGAAAAAATAGGTTTGTAAATAGTCTTATATTACCTAGCATATTGTGGGTGTGCAATAACTATTATTATCACTAGTCTTCCTTCACATTGAGTGGGGTGCTCTTAATCAAGTACTACTGCAGTGAGGGCATTGTATCTTATACAGTATCTTTTTGCAACAAGAAGCTATAGATACATAATCTGTATCATTGTTTTTTAGTTAAATTTTATTCAATTGTCATAAAATTTTCTGTGTGCACAACTTTCATAAATATTTAACAACTCCATATTTTAATATCCACATCTTTACTAGATTGTAAGATTATGAGAATGTCATAGGCATAGTGTGGCTGATTTTGAGTAAGCCCTTTGATAGTCTTTATCCATCTTGCAAAAGTTAAAATAATGAGTTCTGAATTAATGCTAAGTGCCTTTTCAGTAGCTGATTCAATGAGTCATTACCACCAAGCAAGGTCTATATGGTAGAATAACTCTGTTCTAACTTTAACTATTAAAATTGTCTCGGGGTGCCTGGGTGGCTCAGTGGGTTAAAGCCTCTGCCTTCGGCTCAGGTCATGATCTCAGGGTCCTGGGATCGAGCCCCACATTGGGCTCTCTGCTCAGCGGGGAGCCTGCTTCTCCCCCCCACCCGTCTGCCTGCTTCTCTGCCTACTTGTCATCTCTCTCTCTCTCTGTCAAATAAATAAGTAAAATCTTTTAAAAAAATAAAATTGTCTCAAAATTTTGAATAAAGAGAATGTAGATATGTAAACCAAATTAACAAATGACACAGAACTGGATATAAAGTCTAGAAAATAATAGTTTTGACTTAGAATGTATCTTATTAGGCCATAAAAACTGACAAAATTGAACAAGTGAAATGTAACAGGAAAAACCAAACACTGAAAGCAGAATTCTAAGGTAAAAGAAATTTGAGGGAAGTGATTTGTCTATCAACTACACGTGTAAAGAATTCAGGTTTGGATGCAGAGGCTGCTAAAAACAAAACAAAGCAAAAACAGCAGCACAATCTTAGAATTTAATTTAATTGAAGAATAAAATTCAAAAATGGTGACAGAATTTCCACATTATTACATGGTGGGAAGAACATGGTTAAAGACCTGGATATAATTCTAGGTACCACAATTTAAACGGTACATTGACTTGAGGGAGAATATTGGATAGATCTGAACAGAATAGTTGTGTAATCATGGAATAATTGTGGAAAAGAAATAATACAGGGATAGGTGGGGGCAGATATGACAGCTATAACGACATCCCAGCTCAAGTTGGTCTAATCCTTTGTGATGGTGTACATGACACCATGGAGCAGAAGTTACTAAGAGACTTAATATGTTTCTGTGACTGGACTTTAAAGGTAGTACCTACAATAAGGGGGAAAAAAAATCCCTGCTTCATTGCTTGTATCTGATTAGTTCAAGCCCTGGCTGGATAACTATTTAAGAAACCAACTTTTTAAGAATGCCTCCAGGAGGTGTGGTGCATGAACAATGGATCTTAGAACACTGAAAAAATAAAATTAAATTAATTGAAAAAAAAAAAAAGAAGAAAGAGGAGGAAGAATGTCTCCAGGAGGGGCACCTGGGCAGCTCAGTTGGTTAAGCGTCTGCCTTTGACCTCAGGTCATGATCCTGGGGTCCTGGAATCTGCCCCCAGCCCTACCAGGGTTGGACTCCGTGCTCAGTGAAAAGTCTGCTTCTCCTTCTCCCTGCTCTTATGCATTCTCTCTCTCTATTCGCCTCTCAAATAAATAAATAAAACCTTAAAAAAAAAAAAAAAAAGAATGCTTCCAGGATATTGTTGAAAACATTGTAACATACAATGTTTTTGCCCAACGTGAAGCCCCATTAGAGAAATGTCTTCATTATTTTTAACAGAAAAACTTCATCCATCATCAGGACAACTTCTCTTTATTGGATAATAAAATGTCTGTAACTAATCATATCCCCCTTTTCCCTTCTATTGCTTACAAACACATTCACACACTCACTCATTTATTCTACATGGAATTATTATAAACGTCCAGCACAGTTCAGAAACTGTTCTGTTCTAGATACTGGGGCTACAGCAGTGAAAATGACAGGCAAGGAGCACTTTCTTACAACATCCATTCTTGTGGATCTGGGAAGTAGAAAGATGAAACAAACAAATAAAAGAACACCTGAGCAAAATGTAAAGAGAATGTTATGAAAGAAATTAAATACATTGACATGATTGAGAGAATCTGGCATTTTAGATGAGAATTGAGTCCTAATTCAGGGCAACTGTCAAAACTCTGGACCAGAGCATCTACACAGAGCAAACTTCAAGAACAAAAGCCCCAAGGAAGTCAACAACTAAACCATTGATGGAAAATGGAAGGAGAAGAAAGAGGCTGCAAAAGTGGCTGGACTTAGTGTGCAATCAGGTGGGGCAGGAAGATGGGCAGGAAGAGGCAGTGCCAATACTGTCGTATGAAGAAGTAATTAGGACTTTATTCCATGCGTGAGGAAAAATCACTTGAGGGTCTTCAGGAGGGGACAGCAAGATTTATCTCTTGTCTTTAAAATAATCAATCACTCTATAATGTCAACTCTTTAGAAATCTTGGATATGCATATATAAGCATGTGTAATCTTAGTTTCTCATCTTGATCTTCTAGTCTGGTTTCTTTGCTCTCTAGTCTTGTCAGTTAATTATTTAAATCTCTCTCTCTCTCTCTCTCTCTCTATATATATATATATATATATATATTATATATATATATTTATACACACACAAACATATACATGTACATATATATATATATAATACAACACACATGTTTACATGCACACACACACACTAAATATATATCACTGCTAACATTTTTTCCTCATTTTCTTAGCTTGGAATGACTACCCAAAATGATGTGGCTTTCCACATATACCCACATTGGGTATAGAAATATTAGGATCCTATGATCCAAGTCCTACCTCCTTGAGTATACCATGTTACCAACCCCTGTGTTACTTGCTACATTCCTTGTTTTCCACCAGGGAGCACTTCTGAGGTACCCATTACTGCCTAGACAATCCCCCCAGTATATCCCCACACATACTCATCTGCCTCATTCCCTTACATAATACGGCTTCCCCAAACTTCTTTATGATACCCCCTCTTTCTTTTCTTGCTGTAAATCAAATGGAATCCCTTAAATCCCAGAATCTTGTTTAGTCAAATGTGAAGGACTAGAGAAATAAAGATCAAATGAAAACTATTCTTTCAATAACATGTTGTATCTTTTACAAATCATTTCTGTCTGAAAGTACAGTTTTATTCTGAAAATCATATGAAAATTGTGGCAGCAAGTCACTAACAAATCACAAATATTGCCTTCTGAATTTTCTTCCTATCAAATTTGTTTTTATAATAAATGTCATTTACTTAAGAAAAAATATAAAACATTATATGAAAATACATAGTGGCAAATTAGTGAAAAAAGTATAGCAAATACAGACTATTTTTAGGATAAAGGAGCAAAAGGAATTAAATATAGGTAAGGTAATGAATGTAAAATCCTGATGTTTATGAGTTTTAGAGGAAATTAATTTTGAATTTGCAATTTCTACCTTCAGTTTCTGATTATATGATTATATAACCAGTATCTGTGGTTCTTTGACTATTTCAGGGGCCTTCTGTAAATGGGTCAGCCATAGTATCCCATTATAGATCAATCACTTTTAATAATGATTAGATGAGACCAAGAGCAATGGTTCAAAATGGTTCAAAATGGTTCAAAGTAGCAGTGAGAGAGCTTCACTGATCAGCTGGGCAGATATAAATAACAGAACCCTGTAGCTCCTGGCTTTAATCCAGTACTTGTTAGATGGTGAGAAGGTCCTAACAAAGGAGCCTGAATGGGACTGGGCTCTGAGAACTATTTGCCTATTGATGAAGAAGTCTTTCAATGTGTTAGCAACTAACAGCAACTCTGCTGGTATGTAGCAGCTATTATGTAGGTAACCACATAAATCCCATTCTGTGAGCTAGGGAAGATGGGTCAGGTGTTTCTTCTTTCTATACTGAAAGCAGAAAAATGAAATTAGCTACTTATGTTACAGATGATATATGAAGGATATAATTTGAAATTCAGTATAAGTAGCATTTTAACAGTTTAATATTAAATGTCACTTCTTCACAAAAACCTTCCTGATCTCCTCATTAAAAACGAAACAGGTTTCCCAATTCTCCTCTGTGAGCTTCTTTCTCATCCGTGTCTGTTTCCTTCATACTGCCTTTCACAACTTTCATCATTTCTAATTCATGCATCTGTTTGTTGAATTGTCAGGGTTTGGGACTTATTTTTTTACTTGTTCTCTCTCTAGAGTGTGTGTGTGTGTGTGTGTGTGTGTGTGTGTGTGTGTGTGTGTGTGTTTGCACTGGTTCTTTTACTAGAATACAAACTTCTTGAGACCAGGGCCACTTTTGCACTGTACAAGTCAGTATTCCCTTTGTATTTACAGTGTTTGGCACATAGGTGATCAACGATTTGTTGAAGAAAATAATGATCCTAGATCATTAACCAAAATTAATCACTCCATAGTCAGTATTTTCATTTTTTGTCATTTATCTCCATTTTAGCAATTAATAATTTGTGCAATTTTTTAATGATTTTGAGCTCCTTGGGAATAGGAGGCACAGCTCATTTTTTTGTGTCCCATTCCATTACCCAGTGCCAAACCCATAGACAGAGTTACTAAATGTTAGCTGAAATGAGAATGGAAGACAGAGAAAGCTGCTTCTATTACTTTCCTTCAACAAAGACATGATTATTTGGCCAGACATTGAGATACTTAGCAACTCAGAGACTGGATCTCAGTCTCAAAACATTGGGTGTATTCCAGGATCATATGAGTTACAATGAAAAAAAAAAGAGAGGAATGCGAACTATTTCTGCCTGAAAGCACAGTCTCACTATGAAGTTATATGAAAAATCCAGCAACAAGTACTGACAAATCACAAACACTGCTGTATGAATTTCTCTAATTATACATTCCAAATAGTTTGTATTAGGAGACAAAGAAAGAATACCACATCCTAAGTCTGATGTTTCTTCCAACTTCTAGAAAGCCAGGGAATTGATTAGGTTAGTAACTTACAAATAGCTCAGATCTTGCTCCACCTGAAGAGAACCAAAGATTTGGGAGCCATAGGAGGATTATGTTAAATTTCTAGCAAGTTGACGCAAGGCAGCATCCACAGCAACAAAGGTGATGAATTGGTGAAAGTCTTACATTCAGGTGAATGCTGGCAGGGAAAGGGCCCTGTCGTTAGTCTAGTTCTGTTATCCCATGGCAGCTCAGGGCAAGGGTTGGCAGCTGGGTCTTTGCATTTCAGTTGAGGAGCAATTGAGTATATCAGTTTTATTCATATCAATTATCCACATTCTTTGAGAATAATCTGGAAGGATAGTAAGCAATGCCATTTTTGCATTTTGATCTGAAAAAGAAATTACGCTGTTCTTTATGATGCAGCATTTACTATGACTATGGAATCGTAGAGAGTGTGTGTCTTGACTCTATGTAAGGGCTGCCAGATCCAGCAAATAAAGTTATAGGATTTCTGGGTAAATT
>CM053615.1:30174466-30216139 GCA_028646535.1 Procyon lotor
GGAAAAAACGTAAATCTCTACAATGCAAACAAAAGCTCCCTAGTTTCTCTGACTTGTATTCCAAATTAGTGCGTCTGACCTTTTCTTAAAACTTTAAGCATCACAAGGAAATCAGTGGGAAGGGAATCATGTGCTAACCAAGTACTTAAAGGGCAGAAAAACTCACTGGAGTGAAAGGGGATTAGTAAAGGGTGGGGAAGAGGACCAGCCCCTCCCAGTTTGAGTGAGCAGATTTGGGATTAGTAATCAAGCAGAAACCCACATGCAATTAACAGCTCTGACATCAGGGGAGAAGCAAATATAAAACACTCGGCTCTAAGAGGGGTTCATCAGAGAATCCCCTCCGGAGTGTAAGGTACTGGAGAGAAGCTCTATGGGGAGTGGGTGGACTCCCGCCAAATCTCCATTAGGATGGGAGACTTTAAGTCACGGAAATTAACTTGCTGAAGATCTGCTTCCAATTCTTCTTCCAGCTTCATGGTTAAATGTAATTAATGGCTGTGACCTGCTAATGAATGCTTTTGATAAGAGACATCTATGATGAGTTCTTTTTTTAATAAATAGAAATTTAAAATGAAGAAAACTAAATGCTAAGAGAGGGGATGTAATTATGTAGGCATTATGCATGTCAAGTTTTTAATGGTAAATTACTATTTTTGTGATTTGCTAGAAATGTTATTTTACAGATATGAAAGGTATTTTGAAGGGGGTTGGGAAGGGCTCATGCCTGTTAATAACAGCACAGAAAGAGAACTTGCACAATTTCATTTTGTTTTCTCCTTTTCAGCCTGATTTTTATTGATGTGCTTCAGTCTCTACACAAAGGGCTGCAAACCAGAGATTTGTTCTTCACTCTTGCTTAGAGCAGAATGAAAGCTCATAAACTCCTCTCTCTGGGAGGCATCTTCTTGCCCCTGCTTTTTTTTCATTGGACCTGGGCTCAATTCCCAAGAGAGTGTGCCACTATTGAGGCTTTGAGAAATGGGGTGTGTTGCCCAGATCTGTCCCCACTCTCTGGGCCTGGGACTGACCCCTGTGGCTCCACATCAGGGCGGGGCAGGTGTGAGGCAGTGACTGCAGACTCCCGACCCCACAGCCATCATTACCCCCATGATGGCAGAGATGATCGGGAGGCTTGGCCCACAAGGTTCTTCAATAGGACATGTCTATGCAATGGCAATTTCTCAGGACACAACTGTGGGACTTGCCGTCCTGGATGGAGAGGAGCTGCCTGTGACCAGAGGGTTCTTACAGGTAAGTGGGTATATGAATGGAGGAGATGCAGTTAGTTCTTCCTGAGACTCAATGCATTTAATGGAAACCTAAATTACTGGAGCTGGAAGAACACCTGGAAATCTTATAACTCAGGTGTGGAAGCTGAGGCTTGGAGAGGCTAATAAGTTTATGCAATTTAAAGAGTCAAGGCTCAGATGTGAGTTATGTAATTTTCTTCTAAAACATTTACTGGGCAACCACGCTATTCAAGGAACTGTGCTAGGTGTTTATGACTTGACCTTTCTGTAACCTCTCAAGGTAATTATGTTAATTGTCATAAGTGAGATTCAGAAAGGTCTAATCCATATAGCTGGGACTTGGAAACCCTGGAATTCACCCCTGAGGTCAGTCTAGCTCTAAATGGGGAGATAGAGTTTCTTCTACTTCCCTTCTTCTTCCACTGCCCTTGCTAACCCACAATGAAACTGACCACTGTTATGATCAAGTTCAGCCATTTTGGATGATGAACCTCACCTATGCCTTATGAAATAGCAATAAATAGCAAAGCTCTGAAGAGTAAATCCAGCAATACTTGGTTATTTTCCATGTGCCAAACATTAGACCAAGGATTTAGCAAGACTTTTATTGAGTCTTTGTTATGAGCCAGGCTCTGTACTCTTTAATCTTTACAATTCTGTAAAGCAGATATTGTTTTTACATAGACCTGATAGATGAAAAACTGAGACTTAGAAAAATGTGTGCAAAGTCAAAGAATAAGTCTCTGGTCTTAACCACTATACCATGTTTTTGCAAGGTTTATGATTTTAAGAATGTAGAAAGTTCCCAAAATATACCAATGATAAGCAGAACTAATTACAAGATCACAGAATCATAAAGTCCACAGTCAGATTAAAGAAAGTTAACAGAAATCCTAGAGTAAGGGGTGGGGGAAGAAAAAGAAAGCATTTTAGGAAGGGGTATTTAAAAAGTATAAAATGATTCAAACATGCGTGCAAATTATCATTAGTGGGTAAATGGGAAACATATTATGTTTATGCCCATAAGGCGGATGTTTTCATTGTTGAATTTTGTATCCTTGAAGTCAGGAGAAACCTTCTGGACTTAAGTGCAGAAGAGAAGAACCACTTCATCCAGGCCTTAGATATGGCAAAGCGCACAGTTCACCCTCAGTTTGTCATTGCGACCAGGAGATCAGAAGAAATACTGGGGCCAGATGGCAGCACGCCACAATTTGAGAACATTTCCATTTATAACTACTTCGTTTGGACACACTATTACTCAGTCAAAAAGACTTTCCTTGGGCCAGGACAGGAAAGTTTTGGTGAAGTGGATTTCTCTCACGAAGGACCAGCTTTCCTCACGTGGCATCGGTACCACCTCCTGCAGCTGGAGAGAGACCTACAGGTATGCGTGCAACATTTCAGTTTTCAGGTCCAGTTTGTATCATTAATTCACTGTGTCCTCAGCGATCTCAACATGTGATTAATCTGCCTTTGACGTTCTGTGAAGTTTCTCCCTCTACTGATTACTTACTCATTAATTAATCTTTCCCTTCTGTGAAGGGAAAAGATAGTAGTATCAATGATGAGGGAGCCAGTTGGGACATTTGTAGATGTGATTTAAAGTGTTGGACATATTCTACAGCTCTGTAATTGAAAAAATGATCTTCACATAGCTTGCAACAAAAGAATCTCTTTTGCTATATCTTCCTTCTCAAATGTAAATCAATATCCCCTCCTCCTGTTTTGGATGAAACAAGTGTGCATACACTTCTGAGCAAGTCCCAAATACATCCCCCATTATTCCAGCTGATGATCCTAATACGGTACAGGGCTTAAATTATGAAAAAAATATCTTTTACATTTATATAGTCATATTTTCATCGACTGTCATTTTGTTTCCATGCCCCCTACCACTTCAAGGCCTGTAGAAGAAACCTAATAAAACATCACATCAATCAGATAGCATTTTTCCTTAAAAAGCATCAACTTTTTTGGCATAAAGTGAACCTCAACCCAAACATAAATATTTCCTGCTTATTTTTAAGCAGAGAAGCTCAAGCCACATTAAAGTATCCATTAACACAGATACTTTATTATCATAGTTTCTTTTGCCAATTGCTTTTTCTTGAGAAAAGTACTGGAGTTTTCAAGTGAGATTTTAAATTATTATATCTCAACTAGGAAATCCATAAAGTGAACCCGTTTTCTAGGTGAAACGGGTTCCTTCCCTCAAATTAAAATCTGAAAATTAATCTGAAAATATCTGACGGCAAAAAAGGTGTTTAGATTCATCTATTGATTTTTAGTATGCCTATTTTCAGCATTATCACAAGAAAATAAATGGTTAGAATACAGAATAAAATATTGGTATGAAAGCAGTCCAAACATGCGGTTTGAGAGTGCTTAAATTAATTCATCTGATACTCTGAACTTCGTATTTTATAGCTCTGATTACAAGTAAGACATTTAGTAGATTATGAGTAGATAAATCTGTCGTTTCTAATCAGCTCCAGATCTCCGTGCCTTCAAGTCATTTTCCCATGGGCACACCAAAACGAAAGGGCAGGTGGAAAGTATCAAAATGCTTCGATTTTGCCTGTGTAAACTTCAACTTCTATGACTTACATTTTTAAAACCCAACAGCACAAGGGATCCAACAAATTACAATCTAAATGTAATGCACAGTTGAAATGCCACATGAATATGCTCCAGCTCCCAAATGTCAGCTCTGAACCACAAACTGACTCTTATTGATCCCTTGGAGGCTGTCACTAATTTTTGTAAACCAGAACAATGGCTTCTAAACAAGGGCTCTCAATCCCTGGAGATCAATAACTGAGGATGCCTTGGAAAGCTTTTGGTCCTCCGAAATACCCTGAGGATAAGGAAATACTTCCTAGAAAGAGTTTAGAGTAAAAAGGCAGAAATGTACTAAAATGCTTTGGAGGTGAGATAAAACAATAGCATGCTCTCCATTTAAATCCCACACTTTAAACATAACTCCCCGAAGGCCTAAGGGAATGAGAACAAGTACAATAAATATATGTTTTAGGGAACTCAATAAAATAAGCATGTGATCTTGAGTCCAGTCCTTTTAAAATTGTTGAGGTTAGCTCTGAAGGGAAACTTGGACCCTGGTCTAAAGAACAGTATGCATGAAGAAATATTTTGCTTCTGTTTAATATTTCCTGTTTAATATTTCTGTTTAATATTTCCGGTATTAGTTTCCAGCAGAAACCCAAGTCTTAACAGTTTAGATTCTGATGCAGGGGTCTTTAAGTAAAACTCCTTCAGTGCCCAGGCAGGTAAAGTAAGTGTGAAAGAGCCTATGTAACCTGTGAAAAGTCAAATCCATGTGTTTGGTGCTTGGAAAACCTGGAGTGTACTACTAAGGTCTGCCTTGATCCAATCCACAGGCGTCTTCCACCACCCTTGCTAACCCACAAAACATTTTAAAGGTCAGACTCCAAATGCCTAAAGTCATTTAAGTTAAATTCTAAAAGACAGAAACAAAACAAAAAGTACTGCTCTGCATATTTAAGGGCTAGATCTGGCTCCAGACCCAGACTTAGTGAGGCTTGAATTCAAGATATGGAAACAGGAGGTAAAGTGTCAAGGAGTGAGTTATTACTGGTATTTTTTGGTATAACCAATAGAAATGTGATGACCTGCCTAAAAAAGGGAAGAATTCTGCTCCCCCAAAACAAAATCATTTGCAGAAACTTCTCTACGATGAGCTGTGCCTCTCTAGTGCCTCAATGACTCCTTGTAGGGTATTAGAAGCTTTGTTAATTAAGGTATTTAATTCCTCTGGATCCTCAGACACAACTGATACACTCACTGGTTCCAATTGCCCAGAGAGCTGATAGAAACACACTGCTGGGGAGAAAACCAAGCGAAGAGGGAGAATTTTAAACAAAAGCAGGGAACGCTAATCAGAGTTTCTGTGATCTAGGAAATGTTGCAGGATCCTTCATTCTCCCTCCCCTACTGGAATTTTGCGACTGGGAAGAACATCTGTGACATTTGCACCGATGACCTGATGGGATCGAGAAGCAACTTTGATCC
Source organism: Procyon lotor (assembly GCA_028646535.1). Lineage (NCBI taxonomy): Eukaryota > Metazoa > Chordata > Mammalia > Carnivora > Procyonidae > Procyon > Procyon lotor. The sequence goes on from CM053615.1 coordinate 30,179,773, forward strand.
CACTCTTATCAGCCTGAATTCTGTCTTTTCTCAATGGCGAGTGGTCTGTGAATCCTTGGAGGATTATGATACCCTGGGAACCCTTTGTAATAGTAAGTTCTAAATGACCTCCAGGATTCAGAATTCCCTATTAGATAAAGAGATTAAATGTGTTACCTGAAGGCCCTACATTCTACTAAAGACTTCAGAATAAAATCTACTTCTACTATAGAGAATCAATGTACAGATATTTTCCTTGAACACTGGGGCTATTCAAGGCAATCTCTAAAGTTTCAGGGGAGACAGTGAGTGTCTAAACATTTTTATATTGCTTTCCTTAAGCAATTTGGTTAGTGCATTGCTCACTCTCTTATTTTGTAAATGTTCACTCTCTTATTTTGGAAATGTATGGTTATATAAAATTCATCCTTTTAGCACACTCGGCACTGCTCAGGAGTCATGTGTCTTGTGCTGATATTTCACAGAAAATTGTTTCCCTGGAAAATCTGAAATGTGTAGAAAGAGCTGAAGTGCCCAAAGAGTAAAATTCTAGTCAAAGGGTCAAAACCAAAAGGTGATATGAAGGATATCTTTAAGAAAAGGAAGATATTGGGGCACCTGGGTGGCTCAGTTGGTTAAGTGTCAGACTCTTGGTTTTGCCTCAGGTCATGATCTCAAGGTCTCAAGGAATGGAGCCAGGTGTTAGACTCCGTGCTCAGCAGGGAGTCTGCTTGTGATTCTTTCTCTCTCTATGTCTCCACCCTTGCTGTCGCGCTCTCTCTCAAATAAATAAAATGAATAAATAAATCTTTTTTAAAAAGAAAAGGAAAGGAAGAGACTGCACAGAAAATGTCTGCCAGCTAACCATTTTCCACCTCTCTCAAAGCGAACACATAAAGAGAATGCTCAACCAGCTGTCCTTGCCAGCATCCTTTCTCCAGTGACTTAAATGCCACTTCTGCCTTAGGCCAAGTTTCAGTTATATGTGGATCTATTTTTTTTTCTAAAGATTTTATTTATTTGACAGAGAGAAACACAGCGAGAGAAGGAACACAAGCCGAGGGGATGGTAGCGGGAGAAGCAGGCTTCCTGCCAAGCAGGGAGCCCGATGCGGGGCTCGATCCCAGGACCCTGGGATCATGACCTGAGCTGAAGGCAGACACTTAACAACTGAGCCACCCAGGCGCCCCTGTGGATCTATTTTTAAGTGTAGCATTCTCTTCCTCAGATCCTTGTGTTAGTCTCTGTGGTACTAACACAAGGTCTTAATTATTAGAGTCTCCCTACCCTTTCTTTTTTTTCTTCTTCAGGCATGCTCGGTTATTTTAAACTTGTTCTTCCATATAAAAACTAGATTTTCGGGTATTTATTTTATTAGTATCTTCATAGCACATTTTATGTACATCCTTTTTAAGTTTAAAATATTAAATTCCTTTATAAACTTGAAGAAACGATATTCTTAAAAAGAGAATATTCTACATAGAACAAAAAAATTCAGTATATTTTTTCACCAGTAGAAGATTATTTAGCTCTGTATAGGAATAAGAGAAGAGGGAAGTGACAGAATATGATTTTTTTTTCTGTAGAAGTTTAAAACTTAGAATAAAAATTTTATTTGTTTGGCATGCTGAGTGATCCCACCTTGAAATACAATTGAGAATCAATATATCTTTAGATACTAAAACATTAATCTCTGAGCAGGCTATTGTATTTTGGCCTGGGATTTTTTTTCTGGACATTTTCTGATCATACAAATGTTTGGATACCAAAATATAGCATAGTTTAAATGCGTAAATAGGAGAGAAGATATTGTTTTATCACAGTCTTTTGGTCAATTAGTCTAAGTCTCATAACATGGTGCATAGTTTCATGAAAAATTAAAGATTATGTATTTAAATGAAACAAATTTGAAGATTACTCCTTGTCTTAGTTCAAGACATAAATACCAAGCATTTTATTTATTAGGCCAGTGAAATATAAGAGGAAACTAACTGTTGATTCAACACATGCTAGGTATCTGATATGGTGCCAAATGCTTTAATATGATATCTTATTTAATTCTCCTAGAGTGGGGCACCTGTATGGCTCAGTCGGTTAGGCCTATGTCTTCTGCTCAGATCACGATCCCATGGTCATGGCATCCATGGACCTCTAAGTCTTGCTTTCTGCTCAGAGGGCAGTCTGCTTCTCTCTGTCCCTTTTGTCCCTCCCCCCTGCTTGTGCTTGCACACTCTCTCTCTAATAAATAAATAAAATCTTTAAAAAAAAAAACAATTCTCCTAGCGATTCTTTCCTTTCTCTACTATTTTTGGATGAAATGATCCATTCCTGTGGGTCTGTTGACCATCTTTTACAGGACAGCCATGCATGTACATGGGCTTGTTGCACCGTTTCTCTCCAATGTTCCATTAATGCGCCAAACTTGGTACTTTGAAAGAGTGTATTAGTGACATCTAAGCCTCTTCTAACCAGTAAAATATCATCTTTGATTCATCACATGAAAAAATTGTTGTTTCTGCACAGTATTTCCTCTACCTATTTTCTCCTCCAGACACTCAGAACATTTTATTCCTTCCTACATGAAAATTTCACAAGACTCCAATCCGTACAAGATGATTTTAGGTGCATTCTAGGCAGAGGTTGTCCATGTGCAAACAAATCTAAATAGCCCTGGGTTACATTAAACTGGTTTGAACTAGTTTCTTTACTATCTGAATTCTCCACTATGAAATTCCATGAGGGCAAATTAGAAATGTAGTGTTTTTGAAACCCTCGGGATTTATAATTTTTTCTTGGAATTTATTGACAGCTCCTGAACAATAATCTCTAAACATAAATTTGAATTGATAGTTTAGCCAGTGGAATCTGAAAGTTCTAATAATAACATATACCTAAAAAAATGTACATCTACTTTCCAATCTCAATATTGTCATGTTTTATGTTTTTATTATATAAATAAATTTTCTATGCTAATTCATCAGGTTCTAATCATTATCTTAGTTATAAACATTATGACACAGTAAGCTTTATGCATGAGGTAAAATGAATACAAGTTGAGGTTGTGATATCACCTCTCCCATCCCATATATGCAGATTGTTCTGCATATTAGACACACCCATTTCGTAGGACACACACATTTCTCTGGAGACCACTGGAACAGACAAATGCAAAATGCTCCTAAATAATCTCCTTTCCTTCCACCTACCTAAGACTTCTCTTCACTTCCTATTGAATTAAATATAAGTTTCTCCTATTGCTCTTTAGTTCTTCACAGTATGGTTCTGGTCTAGCTTTTGATTGTTCTTACCATCCACTACTCTCATACATCACCCTGTACTCAAGGCAAGTTATTTCCCACACAGGCCCTCTTTTGTAGCCCACACAATCTTTCCATACATCAACATACACCAAAGGACGATTTAGCATCTGTTATATGCCAGACACTATACCAAGATTTAAGGGTGTACTGGTGAGCAAGTACAGGTAGAGTTCTCACTCTGACAGAGCTTATCTTATAGCCAGGAGAAAGCTTATCTCTCATTATTACCTTCTGCCTAAAATGTTTATTGTAACATTTCTCCTATTTCACCTGAAAATTCTCCTCAGTCCTTCAGGGCTCTTTGCAAATCTCTCTTCTTTAATGACGCCCTCCTGGAGTCATTCAGCTGGAAAGGATTGATATTCTCTCTCAGTTTTTCTCTATCTCTTTGTCTCTGTCTGTCTCCCTTCTCTACCTTCCTACCTGCCTCTTCCCTTCTCTTTCTCTCCCTCCCTCTTACCCTCCCTTAAGGCATCTATCCTATTATCCCTAGTATCACAGCACTTTGTTTGCCTGTTTGTCTTACTGCCTTTTAAAAAATCTAATTAGGGGCACCTGGGTGGCTCAGTGGGTTGGGGACTCTGCCTTCGGCTCAGGTCTTATCTCAGGGTCCTGGGATCGAGCCCCACATCGGGCTCTCTGCTAGGCAGGGAGCCTGCTTCCCCCTCTCTCTCTGTCTGCCTCTCTGCCTACTTGTGATCTCTCTCTCTCTGTCAAATAAATAAATAAAATCTTTAAAAAATAAATAAATAAAAAGTCTAATTATTTCTCACATCAATTGCTGTAGAATATGAATTGATTGAAATACAGACCACATCCCAAAGAGATTTTAAATTATTTTTCTTTATTTCTCTGAAGGCTTGAAACAAACAGCATTTGAGTGCAAAATTTCACAAATATATGAAATATAGATTTCAGTGTGGAATTTAGGTTTATGAGATTATTTTGGTAAAATTCAATTTTCCATGGATTTTTTTATGTTAATATATTCTCATTACAGAAGCATACATTGATTGATTAAACAAACACCAGAATCTCTATCTATTTGTGGTCATTTTTTTCTTCCAGTGATTTTACAGATCACATATCTAACTCTGTTCACAGAAGTGGCTATGATAACTTAAATTTTCTCACTGCAATGCCCCTAAGTAAACATTTTTAAAAATTTTCTCTTCTATCAAGGAGAACCTATCTTTCTGTGTTGTTCCTATTTATAAAAATTAAAGAGCAAAGATAAGATCTCTAAGTATTCTATAAATGTTTACATTTATGTTTATGTTTACATAAACATTTATGTTTACATAGCCCATCCTCTTTCCAGGTACTGAGGGTGGGCCAATTAGGAGAAATCCAGCTGGAAATGTGGCTAGACCAATGGTGCAACGTCTTCCTGAACCACAGGATGTCGCTCAGTGCTTGGAAGTTGGTTTATTTGACACCCCTCCTTTTTATTCCAATTCTACGAACAGTTTCCGAAACACAGTGGAAGGTAAGTAAAAAAATCAGCACTTTTAATTCATCTGATTATCACAGTAAACTGAACTGCTCACATTCAGATCTCTTTGAAAAATCTTTGAAAGCCGCATTGATCATGTGAATTTACAGGAATGTTGCATTAAGTTTTATTAAGTTTTCATTTAAATTCCAGTTGGTTAACAGTGTAATTGGTTGGAGATGTAGAATTTAGTGATGGTGCTCATCACCTGTGTCACCCATCCCTGCCCCCTTCTGATAACCAGCAGTGTGTTGTTTAAAGTTATTTTTTTTTTATGATTATGATACAGTCACAGTACTCCGCTCAAGAAAGAACTTGTTAAAGAAAAAGTATCAGAGCATGAAACTTTTTTTAATTATCATAGAAGAAGCCCTTGGAAATTATTCTTCAATCTCTTAAATACCTAAAAAGTATTTAAACTCAAATCTGATGGGTAGCATATAACTATATCAAATTCTAGTAGAGTCAAATAATACTCAAGACTTTGAGAGCTTATTAAATTTTTTTTCTTAAAAACAATAAGGGGCGCCTGCGTGGCTCAGTGGGTTAAAGCCTATGCCTTCAGCTCAGGTCATGATCTCAGGGTCCTGGGATCAAGCCCCGCATTGGGCTCTCTGTTCATCAGGGAGCCTGCTTCCCCCTCTCTCTCTGCCTGCCTCTCTGCCTACTTGTGATCTGTCTCCTCTCTGTCAAATAAATAAGTAAATAAATAAAATCTTTAAAAAAATAAAAAAATAAAAAATTCTAAACAATTAGTTGACAGCCAATAAAACCTGTATCATCTTGTAACTTTTCTAAAAAATCTATAAAATTCAAACTATCATGTAATGATATTTAATTTGATTTTCCTTATTTAATTCAAGCATTTTAAACCTGAGGAAACTGAAGACCAAAGAGCTAAAGTGAATATCTCCCAAGATACTCAGTAACAGAGCACAATTTCAAATCCAAATGTTCTAAGTCCAGTGTCTTTATAAGATAAATTTTGATAACTTTAAATCATTATGAAAACATATTTAAAGTTGTAAAACAACAGAATCACATTTAACATACTATAAACCTCTTACTATCAAAATTCACATTATATATAGCATTAAATTTGTTGGACTCCTCCCCCTGAAAAAAGAATGGGAATAGATCTCTCTGGCCCCATGATCTGAGATACTTAATACATAAATCTCATCATTATTTTCAATTTTCTCCCTTTTTATCATCAAAACTGTATGCCATTATCTTCTATCTTCATGTTAATTTTAATAATTAAATATGAATACACTAAAAATAAATAAATATGAATGCATTGATTTGGAGATTATCCAATAAATAATGACTGTATTTAGACTAAACTGATATATATAAACTAAGGCAATAAGCACTAATTTCTAAAAGAATGTGTAGATTGCATCTTATTGAAGCCCAATCAAAAGACAAATTATTCTGATTTCCTGACAGAACATATGAAAGGGACCAGCACCTACCAACATGCCCTTTATGTTACAGGCAATTTGTAAATAAAAGCATTTTGTAAATAAAGCATTTTGTAAATAAAAAACAATAATGGAATAAAAGTATGAAACATGGCTAAATAGATGAGTGTAATAATACAAATGGGTTATTTTAAATTCTAATTTTATTTTATAATATGTAACTTTTCCCTGCTTTCCCACCTCTGATTCTTAAAGCCAAACAGTCATACTTATCACTCCATCCTACATCATAGACCCTCCATTTTTGTTTTTGATCTTTCCTCACCTTCTTCCCTATATATATATAATATATATATTATATATTAAAATATGTATATATACATATATGTATATTCTCAAATATATGTATGTATATGTGTATTCCCAATTATATGTATATATGTATGTATATGTATATTCCCAATTTCCAATTATATGTATATCCCAATTCCCAAAATATATATACACACACACACACATATATATGTATACACACACACACGATATATATTTCATATTTACATATGAAAATATGTATGGAAAATCCATATATATACTACAGGGATATATAACATAAAAAATATATATAATACATGTAATATGCGAAATGTACGTATTATATGTGAATAGCATATATATATCATATAGAATGTGGGAAATATATATAATATATAGAATACAGATCATTATCAAAAGTTATAGAAATGGTAAGCCTGATGATTCAGAGACCTGTACCTCTGGGGCAGATAATACATTATATGTTAATTTAAAAAAATTATAGAAATGTTTCAACCAATAGGTTGTCCAGATGTTTAAAACTAGTATAGACATGATAAGAATGTTCTGAGAAATTGTGATTTTTCCACAAAAATAAGATAACTTTCCAAAAATAAATATGCTGACAGTCAAAAGGAATAAGGTAGGAAACTAAAGTAACATCTGACAATGTAAGTTCTAGGACAATCAGAGGGATGTCCTCCTAATTGTGTCAGCAGTTTTTAGAAGAGGCTGGAAGATTGACATTGTCTTTATTTCCACTAGACCAATGTTTGCTTTGTCAAAATAGTGTGTTCTATATATTTTGACTGGTATCCTTTGCAGGTCATTATTTTTAACCTAGAGGCTACATTTAGCAAGTCAGGCCACTAGCTTAAAGCTAATCTAGCTCTGGGTAGAGCAGGAAATGTAACTAACCATAGGTACAGAAAAGCAACGCTATTATAGTAAGGTAAAAATTGGCCAGACAAGCTTAGGAAAAAGTGTTTCCCAATTTAATCACTGCCACTGATTTGTAAAGTAAGATGTTTGTGATGGCTTTTACTATTCTCACCCCTATGTTTTATATCTAGGTTACAGCGATCCCACAGGAAAGTATGACCCTGCTATTCGAAGCCTTCACAATCTGGCTCATTTGTTTCTGAATGGAACAGGGGGACAAACCCATTTATCTCCAAATGATCCTATTTTTGTCCTCCTACATACTTTCACTGATGCAGTCTTTGATGAATGGATGAGGAGATATAATACTGGTGAGATGTTTTCATATACTTTTTTGCAGGCTCAGCAAGGAGAATGCTTAGGTGATATAGTTATCACTATAGAGTAAGCACTGGACACATTTAACGTACACTTCAAAATAAGGATAAAATAGCTATGATGTGTAGGTGTTTCCAAATATCCCAAACTACTTTGAAAATGCAGACAAAACATCTCTCACAACGGTTATAAGATGATGTTTATTAGCATTCACTCAGACTAAGCACATAATCCCTTCTCATGAAAAGATGACTATCATATTTCTCAATTTTTTCTTCTCCATATTTTCCAATGAACATTTGCATTGCTTTTTATTTCTTTATTTATTTTGGAAAGTTCTCATTGTGAATAAAAAAATCTTACTGAGCTCTTCCTCAATACCTAAAAAACAACAACAACAAAAATATGCTCATAATCCACAGTTTTGATTTTTATTACTTTTGGCCTCTTACAAATGGAAATTTTGTTCAACTTGAAAAGTTAATGTTGTTTTTTTATTGCAGCACTGATAATCTCTTTCAACTTCATTTTAATGCATTTTTAAAAATACATTAATATTTAAAAGGCCGTTTTCTCTTCAGTTCTACTCAGCCGAGAGTAGAACTTTTATTATTAGTTTTATTACTTATTACTTTTCAAATAATAAAAATGCTTCTATTGGTTAAAACATCACTTTTTTCATATTTCAAAACTGTTCTAAATTTTGGCTTCTGTACCTTTACTTCATCACACACATAAACATAATGTTGAGGATTGACTATCTATTGATTTATCTAGCCAATCCGGCCAATCTCTTGTGTGTGTGTGTGTGTGTGTGTGTGTGTGTGTGTGTGTGTGTGTGTTTATACAATAGAAACCTCTAATCCAACCTAATTAGGGGCATTAACTAATATGTAGATCAAAATCGTATGTTCCATCAGAAAATTACTGAAGAAACAAATAGCTTACATGTAAATATTCACTCATCAACCTTCTACGAATTCACTGATTGGAGTGCCACCTTATATGTATTTACATACATACCTACAAGCATAATGAATTACCTACAATTTACAACGTTTATTTTTTAAGCAAAACAAAAAATTAACAACCCTTGAGATGCAATGAGTGCAGTATTTTTCTAAATTTTCATAATGCTTACCTTATCTTTACAACCATAGTGCTTACTCTTCATTCTTACCCAATAGCTCAGGCGTTTACCCTCAACAAATCTTTCCTAAGCATTCATATATTTAATATAACACAACATCCCTCTCTTTTCACAGTCATAATTACCATTTTATGTATGTTTAGTTATATTACTTTTATGACAATAACAAGTAAACAGGAGTTAATAGTTTTAGGAAAGAACAAAAACTTTCGTTAAACATACGTTTCTGGGAACTAGACGATAATGTACAAACTGCACTTATGCAGCCATTCACAATGGACTATTAGTAAGTTTTTCTTACTTAATACTTACTTAAGTTAGAGGAAGTGGAGAATCTTGGTTACTCTGGCAAGTCTCTTAAGAGGAGCTTTCTTCCGTCCATGAAAACAAATGTTCCTTTGCCTTACATATCTTGATTGAAAAGATCATTATTTCACTTTCATAACAAGCCATTAAAAGTCATTGATGAACCAGATAAACCCCTTTGTTTCTTAGCTATTTTCTCCCTGCCCCTTTTGTGTGTGCTATAAATAGCATAAGATCTCTCCGTTACCTGGAAAGTAGTGGAAGGAAAAGCACTATAATAGAAAAATAGAGAACCTGAAACCTATTTTGACAAAATATGGCCATAAAATTATAGGACAAGCCAATGTAAACACTTACAAATTACACAAACACTAAACACTAACAATTAACCACCTGCTTAAGTATTCCATGTACCTGCAAATGTCCCTTGAAAAACAGTGTCATAAAATAACTATGTTAGAGAAAAAAATAAAACAATTGGAAAAATTTCTAAAATTATCCATATAGTAGAAGTCTTTGTTGAAAATAAGTCTATGAGTGGAGGATGGAATTATTTTCTCAAAATGTATTAAACAGTTTTTATAGATAATGAGAACTCTTCAAAAATCATAGGATTATAAAATTATTAGGATCAGAATGGAATAAGAGTTACATTTTACAGCTGAAGGAAATTATAGTCATTTGCAGGGTACTGTCTGTTACAGAATCCTCTCATTAGACATGAGGTAGAACAATATAGAACATCCAAATTAATATTAACTTTCATGTGCACATTTAATTTGTCTCTTTTTTTTCAAACGAGAATAGTGTGAATTAAGTTTTAAATATAGTACTCTAGAAGTTCAGTGAGTTTTTCAAAAGAAGCAGTTTATATATTTCCTAAACCAATCACTACTATTGTGCCCTGAAAGAAATGAAGTAATTACACACACACTCAAATCCTTTCACAAATATTATCTGATCCCATATCCTGGCTATTGAATAATGCTACAACAAACCCGGGTGCAGACATCTCTTGAGAAACTAATTTCAAGTCTTTTAGATATACCCCCAGAAGTGGCATTGCTGGATCATATGGTGATTCTATTTTTAATATTTTGAGAAATTTCCATTCTGTTTCCATAGTAGCTGCACCAATTCCCACTAACAGTGCACAACCGCTCTCATTTCTCCACAGTCTTGCCAACACTTATTATCCCTTTTTTTTTGATAACCGCCATCGTAAGAGGTATGATCTATCATTACAGTTCTAATCTGCATTTTCTAATGATTAGTGATATTCAATACCTTTTCACATACCTGTTGATCATTTGCAAATCATCATGTCATACACCTTAAATATATACATATATTTAATATATATAAATATATATATATATTTGTATATATATATATACTGGACCTCAGTAAAGCTGGAAAAAATACTGTGAGCACCTACTATTCTCTACATTGTCTTCTAGATACCAGAAATACAGTAGCATACAAAACACACCAAAATAGTTTCCCACCTGGAACTCTCCTAGTTGTTAGTAGAAATGACAGTAAAAATATGTATGTTAGATGTGGGAAGGTCTTTTTAGACAAAGAAAATTGGGAAAGCAGTTAGGGGGTACGAGGTAAATACATGGGGGAAGATCATCCCTAGGTGAACAAAGGAGCCCACTCTGACTGGAGTAGAAAAGAGAGTGGAGGGAAAATGATGGGAAATAAGGTCAGAGGGACAACAGGTAGAGATCTTGAGGGATATTAGATCTACTTCTAAGATGGGGAGCCACTGACGGGTCTTGCAAAGGAAAGTTTCATGACAATTCTGCTGTCGTTTGTTATTTTTATGATTATTCTTCCACTCATTTTAATGGGTATAACTTTATCACATAGCTGACACTGACCTGTGTTGAGGATGACCAAGTCAGGATCTAGTAGAAAGGAGAAATGAAAAGTTAAGAAATTGGGGTACCTGGGTGGCTCAGTGGTTTAGGGTGGCTCAGTGGGTTTAAGCCTATGCCTTTGGCTCAGGTCATGATCTCAAGGTCCTGGGATTGAGTCCCACATCAGGCTTTCTGCTCAGCAGGGATCCTGCTTCCCTCTCTCTCTCTGCCATTTTTATGATCAATTATTTATTTTCAAAGTAGTTGCTAAAACACTCTTCTGTGCTTCACAGGATCACAGTGACTGTTCAGGTAATACATTTCTTGCAAACAGAAAATCTAATACTCCATTAGCCTTCTCACATAGCTCTTCTAAATATATTCCCACTCATGTCCTGCTCAAGCCCACTTCCAACTCTGGTCTTGAGATATCCCATCTAGTTTAGTTGTATCGACATAAATACAGAACAGTAAGAACAAAAAAGAATGATCTGCCACAAAGAGCATATCACTCCTTTTATCCCTGATGTTAGAAACTTAATAAGAATATAAATGCCTGTAACTTGCATTTAAATAGAAAGAGGAGAGGAGGCAGGAAGTAAATAATATTCCAGGACCTTGATTTAAAAATTTAAGTGTTTTTTTTCTAACAGAGTATCTGGAGATAAATTAATATCTGAAGATAAACAGAAAAAGTGAAGAATACTAAACAGATGTATTCATATTCAAGGACAAACTTCCATTAGATACAGCACCTCTCAAATTTAAATTTTAGATGAAGCTACAGCAAACTATAGGTTCATCTTTTTTAAGCTTTGAAAAATAAGTTCAATGAATTTTTTCAAATAAGTTTCTGTAATTTAAAAATAAAATTATTAATGATCATCATAGATGATAAAATATTAAAACTTCCCTGCTTCTAAACTTTTTTGATCTATTAAATGATATGCTAGTGCTGTATTCAAAGTATTTGAACTCTGTTTTATGTAATTCCTTATTCTGCTGTAGTGAAACTATTTTTATGTCTTCATTCAGTGTAAATTATAAAAGAAATGTTTATATTATCCTGGAATACTTCAGGTCACCTTCAAAACCTAATAATCTATTAATACTAACTTTATTATACCTATTAACAAGATGTCTTTGGCATATTTTAGATGTATCCACATTTCCATTGGAAAATGCCCCTATTGGGCACAATAGACAATACAACATGGTGCCATTCTGGCCCCCAATTACCAACATAGAAATGTTTGTTACTGCTCCAGACAATTTGGGATATACTTATGAAGTTCAATGGCCAAGTGAGTATTGAAAATGCATTTTTACTGTGGAAATTTCCAAAAGCAAATTTGTTGCCTTTTAAGGTAATCACAGTATTCTGTGGCCTATATTTTCCACTTAGATTTAGAAGGTGTTATTTGGATTTTTATTTTGGGATAAATAAATTAAACTTAACATTTGTTGAGAGCCCACTCTGACCTGGAATTAAGTTGATTATATAGAGCACTATTGCATTTAATCCCTACAACCTTCTGAGATAAGTATTGTAATCCTCATTTCACAAATAATGAAGAAGGGGTTAGCCATGATTAGCTTAGAAAGGATAATTGCCAAAGATCACATTTTTAGTAAGCAAGGAGAATGAATTTTGAGCTTAGTCCTGTATAATATGCCCTAATTTTTTCTAGTACATAATTGTGCCTCCTTATCTTTATTCTGAAAAAAAAAAATGAAGTGGGATACTGCTCACTGCTTTTCCTGAGATTCTGAAATTGAAAAGTTTCTTGTTTAATTTCCAATTCCATCCCAACAAAGGCAGTAGAGTAGAAGAGCACACAGCACCTGGATTCTGAAAGACTTGGGCTATAAAACCAACTCTAGTGTCTACTAACCAAGTGACCCAAGTGGTTCAAACCCTACAGCATCATGTTCTCAATCTTTATAATGGAATTAATAATAACTATCCCAGTAGGGTCCACTTATTATGAGAAATTGGGAAGTGCCTTCAAGATGACAGGTGCTATCGTCAGCAATGTGGCCAGTAAAAATTATATATGAAGAAATTGGTAAAATGCCTGCAAAAGTGCCTAAGTTAAGGGTGTCTGATTTGAGGTGGCAACTAGTACTGTTTAATTTTGTTCTTTTATTTTCCCAATAGGTCGGAATCTTAGTATTTCTGAGATTGTTACCATAGCAGTAGTTGCTGCTTTATTGCTGGTTGCAGTCATTTTCGCAGGTGCTTCTTGCCTGATTCGTGCCAGAAACAACATGGATGAAGCAAATCAGCCTCTTCTCACTGATCAGTATCAACACTATGCAGAAGACTATGAAAATATGCAGAATCCTAATCAGTCTATGGTCTAATGACAAATAATCAATTCACTTATATACTAGCATCACAAAACATCTAGTTGAAACATAATAGTTTAAAATTCCTAGTGTATTTTCTTTCCTTGTTACTTTCTTCCTTATGCATGCACTTATTAGAAATAAAGCTCTAAATATTGTTTTTAATAACTAAGAGAGTGAAAATCTTTTATAATGGGATCTATGTTTCAACTCTTTAAAATGGTACGCTGTATGTTAACTAACCAAAATTTAACTAAAACATGAAACATTAAAAAATAAAATAAAATAATAAAATAAAACGGTAGTTTGTAGACACATACCCTAGCTCCTAACCCTAATCTCTAACCCTAACCCTAACTCTAATCCTAACCCTCTGGAGAGGTCCCTAAACAGCAAAATACCAAGGACATACTCTAACCCTAAACCTGAATTTGAGAAAGTCGTTTCCTGAATACATGATAAGAAGCTGAGAAGCAGCCTAGTTATCCTAGAGAAGACTCCAAGCATTTTCAAGTTGGTAGTATTTATGAAAATGCGTGTGAAAGTAGAGATTAAAAAAAAAAAATGGGAGTTGCACCAACTCCATGGTATTTAAGTAGAGAGTGTGAAGGTTTGGGGCACATTTTAAAAGTCAACTATATGATGATGTTAATAAGCTATTGTGCTTTGTTTATGTATAAAGAAAAATCATGATAGTAAATCTCTGATTAAAGTACAGGAGTAGAAATCTCTACAATGTTAAAATGTAAACACCTTTCCATTCATTGACCCTGAACATTAGATACATAAGAAGCCACATGTATTAGTTAAAATCAATTATGTGGAGCTATAAATGAGATCGCAATTAATTTTTTCAAACTAGAATTCCCCCTTGGACATCAGCATACATTTTAGTCTAAGGTTCAAAGTCATAACAAAATCATAATCATTGTCACATTTTGAAGCGGTAAAAACTTCACTTTGTTTAAAAGACAATTGATACTGCCTCTGTTGCCACTTTGTTCTACCTCTCAATTCACTGAAAAAAGGAGCTACCCATTTATACATTTCACCTCCCAGTTCCTCTTCCAGTATCTTAGAAGTCCACAAGCAAACCACTAAGGTGGAGAACACACAATACTGTATTCTACAATTACCATTCAATTCAAATTGAATTGTGTTTACTCCAAATAGCATTCTTTTATCACTTACCAGCCTTTTGTGTGTTTTCAAAACAAAATATTTAAAATATTATTTCATCAGCTCCCCTTTTCTATGCAATCATGCAAGACTGTCATTAATTTTTTCTTATTATTTTCTGACATAAAATATTTTTACTATTTTTGATATTGGGTTATTGGAAAAAATATTCCCAAAGAAGAACTTTTTTTAAAAGATTTTATTTATTTACTTGATGGAGAGAAAGATCACAAGTAGGCAGACAGACAGGCGGCGGGGTGGGGGGTGGGGGGGGGAAGCAGGCTCCCCGCTGAGCAGAGAGCTTGATACGATATGGGACTTGATCCCAGGACCCTGAGATCATGCCCTGAGCCAAAGGCAGAGGCTTTAACCCACTGAGCCGCTCAGGTGCCCCAAAGAAGAACTTTAAAGGCTGGTCACTGTGAAAAAACATTTTCAATAAAATTGGTAAAAAGAAACACTAACAACAGTAATCATATACTATAGAAAATGGAGCTTCTGATATTCTCAACTCAAGAAATAGAAACAAGATTAAAGTTATATATACACAGGGACACCTGGGTGGCTTCGTCTGTTAAGCATCTGCCTTTGGCTCAGGTCATGATCCCAGGGTCCTGGGATGAAGTCAGGCATCAGGCTCCTTGTTCAGTGGGGAGTCTGCTTCTCCCTCCCTCTGCCACTTTCCCTGCTTTTGCTCTCTCATTTGCTTTCTGTCAAATAAATAAATAAATAAAATATTTTTAAAAACTTTAAAAAAATATGTACCCACAATTGATTACTGGTTTTCCTTATACCAAACAACCTTAAGGCTATGTACACAAGAAAAATAAAATGTGATAGTGAAAGAGAATGCATATAATAATAGTATCTTTTTAATTTTCAAATAGCATTACTGAACTGATTTCCTGAATATATTTGATTTATTAAAATACTATAGACTCATAGCTTTTCAGATAACCTATTGTATAACGTAAGATTTCTTTTCATATAAACATCAAACCAAGCCCAACACATCATATTTTTGGAGATTTTTGAAGTACTCATTTTATAAACATTTATTAGGCACATCCTCGAGTTTTAGACACAGTTTTGGGTATTATGGATTGGGGAAGGGAAAGTAAGGAATATAAAGTTGAGAAAGTCACATTTGGCGTGGGCTTCAAGGAAAACTAATGGATTTACCAAATACAAGAGTAGAGAAGGGTACTCCGTGCAGAAATGACAGCAGGAGCAAAGTGACAGAAGTTTAGATGAGCATGGAACATTCAAAAATATAAAGTAGGTCAGTGTGGTTAGTGCATAGTTTTCATGGGAGAGTAGAAAGATAAATCGGGAATAAAATCAGTGTCCTATATGAAGTCCAAATAATTTTGGAATTCATTCTACAAGTAAGAGGGAGCAGGGGAGAGTCACAAATAAAGGATGCTTTACAAAGATAATGATGGTGGTGATGTTTGTAAATAATGTCTATTAAGAATAATTTGGAATAAAGTAGAAGCAAAAAGACTAATTAATATCAAAATAGTTCATGGGACAGAGGAGGAGGGCCTATCATAAAACATAAACATTACTTCTAAAAAAAAAAAGAAAGAAAGAAAAGAAAAAGAAAAACAGGGCACCTGAGTGGCTCAGTCAGTTAAGTGTCTGCTTCAGCTCAGGTCATGATCTCAGGGTCCTGGGATAGAGCCGCACATCCAGTTCCCTACTCAGCAGGAAGTCTGCCTCTCTCTCTCTTCTGCCTGCTATTCCCCCTGCTTGTGCTCTCTTTCTCTCTCTCTGTCTCTCTGTCAATTAAATAAATAAATAAAATCTTTAAAATAAAATAAAATAAAAATATATAAATTTAAAAAAACTAATTGCAAGAGAAAGCTACACCCATTATGTTATAACTGTAACTTTGACTATTAATCCCTAAATATGTGGTTTTATATTTCTTTCTTTCAAGGACTCCTATTTATTTTATAGCACTGTATGATTTTATGAGTTATCTTGATCAGGTGACCGTTACTTTTCTACAGTATGTCATAGCATTCTCTTCAAATAATAGTCATTTGCAATTTTGGATATTTTCTACTCTTCTCAGTCCTTCAGTTCTCTTATAATTGATGAAGTTATTATGCTCTCACTGGAAAGCCCATTCTACACCACTTAAACAGATTTTGCCCTGTTACATCAGCACCCATTATATGCCAGTGCCATCAACTGAGCTAAGCATTATAGTCTAAACAGAGTGAATAAGAAGCCTGATTGGAACTTTCTATTTAATCAAAAATGAAAAGCTATTGGGGCACCTGCGTGGCTCATTGGGTTAAAGCCTCTGCTTTCGGCTCAGGTCGTGATCTCAGGGTCCTGGGATCGAGCCCTCGCATCGGGCTCTCTGCTCAGCAGGGAGTCTGCTTCCCCCTCTCTCTCTGCCTGCGTCTCTGCCTACTTGTGATCTCTCTCTCTGTCAAATAAATAAATTAAATCTTTAAAAAAATGAAAAGCTCTTACTCTTGTGCCCCTCTGAAAGTATATACTCTCTTCATTCCTAGAAGCAGATTTCAGAGCCAGTGCTCACTTACAGCTCTCTGTAATCTTTAAAACTGAATGCAGGGGAAAAGATTTGACTATTAAGATATCTGTTCCAAGATTCGGTTATAAGACCTTTATTCTGAGCTTAGCTCAAAGTATACACTAATGGTATGTATTTTTACCTTTGTCTAACCAAAATTTTTATTAACCAACCAGTCAATGGA
This sequence comes from Procyon lotor, assembly GCA_028646535.1. NCBI lineage: Eukaryota > Metazoa > Chordata > Mammalia > Carnivora > Procyonidae > Procyon > Procyon lotor. The sequence goes on from CM053615.1 coordinate 30,197,162, forward strand.
ACATCATGTTGGGCAGAGAGAGCTAATATGAAATAGAAAAAGAACGAAAAATAAATAAAATAAAATAAAATAAAATATAAAATAAAATAAATTAACAGACCAGGAACAGAACCTGATATAAAAGAGATAAATTGTAAAAAGGAAAAATGCAAAATCTGGCACTTCAAAAGCACAAGTGCAAAATTAAAGGATGAAGGAAGATAAGAACTAGCAGGATTCTTTACAAAATCACCAGGAGATTTTAGTAGATTTCAACCTCAGCCAGTAGTGCAATGCAACCAATAAAGGGGGGAAATGCTACGCTACTGAGAAGTGAGGAAAAGTACTGTGCAATGAGGATATATTGTGCTTCATTAATACAGAAACAGAAATCTGTAGTGTTAGAGTCACATCTGGAGTATCTATTCAACTTTAAAGCCACAGTTTAAGGGATACATTGACAAACTTGAAAATGCTTCCTCACCTTTCACATGATACAATGCTGTAACCTTGGAAGTGAGAACCTTGGAAGTCACTCTTAAATTCTACCATCCCTCTCAATCCTCACATCAATTAGTTAACAAGTTTGTTAATCCTGAACACGGAACCCATCATCTAAAGTAGTGGCTCCCAATTAGAGGGAAATTTACGCCTGGGAGTCATTTGGGTGTGGGATGGCTGCTGGCACTTATTGGGTAGACCCAGGGGTGCTGCTAAACATTCTACAATATACAAAATTGCCTCCACATTAAAAAATTAATCAGCCTAAGATGTCAATAGTGCTGAGGTTAAGAAAATGTGATCTAGAGCTACAAGGATAAACAAGTTGCACAGTGTTCCTGGCTTCCTAGAACTTAATACCTAAAGGGAGGGGTGCCTGGGTGGCTCAGTGGATTAAAGCCTCTGCCTTCGGCTCAGGCTCTGATCTCAGGGTCCTGGGATGGAGCCCCGCATCCGGCTTTCTGCTCAGCGGGGACCCTGCTTCTCCCCCTCTCTGCCTGCCTCTCTGCCTACTTATGATCTCTCTCTCTCTCTCTGTCAAATAAATAAATAAAATCTTAAAAAAAAAATACCTAATGGGAAAGAATGACAAAAACACAATGTGCTTTATTAGGAATATATTATTTCCTCACCAAAGAGGTAAAAGGTAGAGAGTCCAAGCACAATGGTATTTTCAAGGACTCAAGTTCTTTTTAACTTTTTAAACTTTTTTCCATTACCTTTAGTGTGTGGTCTTCATCCTTTTATTTATGCTGTCAGGGCGGCAAAAATGGCTGTTCCTATGTCAGACCTTATGTCTATCCCACACAGAAGTTTCCTTTTTGTTCAGAAATGGATATCCACCCAAAAAATCTGCCTATATCTCATCAGAATTTTGTTACATAGATAGGAGGGTAGAGAATTGAGGGTCCTTTTGTGTGTGTGTGTTTTGTTTTTCTTTGTGAGTTGGTTACTATCTTGAATAAAGTCAGAATTCTAATAGTAAAGGATAAGAGAGAATGAGTTTGGGATTGTGGTAACTCGGAGTATTGCCACTCCAAATAAACAAGCAAAAAAGCAAGATAATAATTGCAGCAGTATGAAAGAAACACACAGTGTGCTTTCCTTAAAAAAAAAAAAAATCCAGTGGAAGATATTTAATTTAGACAGCTGATTGAAAGATTAGCTGAAGAAGTGAAGTTAAGTTGAACTAGAGGATAAGAACACTACTGGAAAAGTTAATCAAACAGGGATAAGATAAAAGCGAAGTCCTCATTATGCACAGTAGAATGTTAAAACACACTACCTCTATTTTTTTTTTACGATAAGAAAAAGAATTTTAAATACACTATTCAGAAATATGGAGGCAAAATCAGAAGAAACAACTTGAAAAGATGAAAATGATTATTTCCAGGAAGTATGATTTGTGTGTGGGAGGATTGGGGCAGCAGAGGACCTTTGTGGTTCTTCATGAATCTTGACTTTTTGAAAGGAAATTTTAAAGAAGAGAGTAAGTCTTCTGGAAATCTCAGTAAAGAATGATTGATTTCAAAATTTGTATCACTAAGTAGAAGTTTATTCTTAATTTTTCCCCCATGAAATAGGAAACTTTAGACCTTTAACTTTGGAGAGAGGGAAAGGACAATGAATAAAATTTGTCATAGCTTTCAAATAGAAACTCTTAGCAAAATGAGTAAGACTGTTATTTATCCATTAGACTAAATATATTACACAAGGAAATACACTCTTGTCGTCTTTGTACATAGGCTTCAAAACACAGGTTTCTCAAATGTATTTCTGCAATGTACATTCCTTCTAGTCTTCAGATTTAGTCAGACTTTTATCAATATATCTGCTAAAAATTGAATAGAACATTACCACAAGATGGCAGCTTTGAATTTGAAAATGTTGATTATGAACATCAGATGCCTCCAACTGAAATGAACAGTGAGACATCTGCTCTTCCTCTTCTGGTTTAAAAAATGTTCATGTGATCCTTGAAAGCAGAAGAAATGCAATTTTTCTTTTTGGTGGAAATATGGCATGTAAGACTAGTTATCTTCAGATGGCTGAAATTTTCAACCAAATAGTAATGACCAAAATGGGTCTTGCTATTGACTGGAACTCACCCATATACATTATCCTCCTTCATCACTATCGCTTATCATTAGGCCCACAAAATGAAGAGTGAGTGGCATATCACCCCAATGGTTTCACATACAATAGACAATTACGCCAGCACCAAAGACACTGATAATTTGTGACAAGAGTGAAAGGGCTAGTCAGCTATGGGAATAGTCTCCATTCAGCCACTGAGACTACAAATAATGAGAGTCATGGTTAACTTTGTACACCTAAAGCTTTCAAAGAAAAACTGGCCTAATGGAAGGTTAAAAAACAAACAAAACTCATTTTTAAATGACTTTGGAAAAAAAATCCAATTATAGAATAGTTGCAAGAATACAATGAACTCCCTGATACACCATGCACCTAAATTTACCAATTGTCAGTATTTTGCACATTTTCCTTGTCACTCTATTTCCATATATACTTATGTAAATGTTTCTTTTTTCCTGAACAGACTGAAAGTATCAGGTACCATGACCTCTTCCCTGTATACTTACCCATATCTCTAGGACTAATGACATTCTCTTAAAAAACCACAACACAGCTGTCAAATTCAGAAAATTTAACATGATACAATACCGTTTTCTATTATATACTCCATACTAAATGCTCTGATTGTTCCAATAGAGTCCTCTAGAGTAATTATTTAAAACAATATAACCACTTGAACACTTTAAAAAAGAAATAAAAATACCACGACATAAAAATATCAAAAACATAAGAAAAACTTCTATAACTCAAGTTGTTATAGCCAAAGAACTATAGTCAAGAAAATCCAAAGAGGAGGGGGAAAAGGAAAGGTGAGGTTCTTCCACAGAATCTCGTTTAAAAAAAAAAAAATGGAAGGGAAGGGAAGGAGTAGCCAACATCTGTTTGTGATAGGCAACATGAAAGGACCAACCAACTTTGTATCCAAACAGCCCCCTAGGTTGATTTCATGTCTTTCTATTAGCAGTGTGTCATTGAACAAGTTCCATTACTTCTATAAGCCTCAGTTGTCTTATCCATAAAATAAGAACAGTTCTTACAAAACAGGGATTTTTTTAGAACATTAAAAATGCAGTATATGGCAAGTACATCTCCCCCATGCCAGGGATTTTTTAGAACATTAAAAATGCAGTGTATGAAAAAAAATGCAGTGTATGGCAAGTACGTCTGCTGATGCCAAATGTAGGGCAAGTGCTTAATAAATTGTAACTTTCACCACTAGAATCATGAAAACATAACGCTTTCTCACAACATCCTTAAAAACCGGTCAAAAAGAATTGACACCCGAAATTTAAATCTCGTGATTCACGATGCCATGTTGCACACTGGTTTCCAAATGAACGCTCTCATCCCACTGCCATCGAGGGGCATGTCACAGCTAATTATCTGTCATCACGCCCTGTTGCATAGGCAGTACCTTGCCTGCTGCTGCTGGGACCTCCGTGCTGTCTGTTGATTCATTTGCATTGTCTCTTGAGTATCTCTGCTGTGTATGGATCACACAGAATGAAGCCCAGGGGCCAACTGGCAGGCCCATCTGAATTGTGGAACATATCTAAGGCCCCTCCTCATTACTTAGTGAGTAATGTGGGGGATGTTCGCTGCTTCACACACCCTGGCAATGTAAACGGTCATCTGCTGCCTCATCTGCTTTTCTGCGTCGGGGGTGCAGGACCAGATCGGCTGAGGAACTTTGCGAGCACTTATGCAAATAGCTGTGGGAGCTCCTGGGTTTGGCAACATTTCCTTTCCTAAGTCTCATTTGTGGCTGCACCGTCTGCCTCTTTTGTGCTTTCACAGCTTTGTGAGGCAACTTCAAAATAGATCTCTCCCCTACTCTTGTTGTATTTATGTCCCTTTACCATGGAAAAACTGAAATTCTTCTGGGTACATTTAATGCACCCTGTTCTGGGACTGTGATGTTTCTGTTTAAACTCCAAAAGAACATATATTTAAGACCAAATCAGACTATGCATAGCTAATTCTCCAAACTAACAGGAAATGCATTTCCTTAACTAACTCCCCAATTTAGTTTTAAAATATATAAATACATTCTTAAAGCATGTGGAGACATAACACAATGAATCCTAAACTGTCAGGCATACATACATAATATAATTTTGTTCCAATACAAACTTTATTTTTCCAAATAGACTGCATAATAGATACTTAAAAAAATAAAGCTAACTTGATTCAAATTTTTAAAATTCTCTTCAAATAGCTAACTTCCCAGAGCACAATGGAATCTGCAACAGTGCATTCCTAAGTAACAAGGATACAATTTAATTTTGGTATGAATTTCTATTCCATTGATAGTTGATTTCTTAATTTTTCCTTCTCTTTTCTCTGTCTTATGCTATAGTTTATGATATGAAACACTTCTATAGAAACGAAATTCAAAATTTGCTTCGAAGAGATAAATAAATAAATAAATAAATAAATAAATAAATAAATAAATAAACAAACAAACAAACCATGGTAAATAAGCCCCAAGTATGGGGAATTTACCTAACAAGGGACCGAGAAAACCACAGGAGGTAAGTGATACTTAAAACTGATCTCCTCTAGGTGTCAGTCTAGTTCCAGAACTTAAAAACCTTAGCGCTCATGAAAAAAAATAAGAGCGCAGTAAAATAAATATGTTTATCCCAGTCTATACTATTTATACATTTGAAAGATTTTTCTTTTGAAAACTGAGCTAAATTTGCAACTGTGAATGTTCATCTGCAGATGACAGGATGGATTTTGTCCTAGAAGGAACAAAATGTGGCAAAGATACATTTCTGCAAACACACATTATTTCCCGTATCCTTTTTGGCATTGTAAGACCCTATCATTCATTACTCGGTAGCATAACTTACCTACTCCTGTCTAGACACATAATGTTTTAAAAACACTAAACATTACCTGAGGTTACTTTTGATATCTATTACAGTAATCAGACTTGATTCAACATGCGTATTGGATTGGAGTCTTGAATTACGTCTTTATCACCAACACAGCAAATTTGTTTAATTAGACGAACACAGAATTTAAAAAGTAATACAACAAGGTGAAGAGGATTAAAAGTACACTTATCTTGATGACCACTGAGGAATACATGGAAATGTTGAACCACCATGTGATTTACCTGCAACTAACATAGTGCTGTATGTTAATTGTACTGGAATTAAAATAAGGAACTAACTAAATAAATATTTTACATTAAAAATAATGCAACAGTATGCAAACATTTGAATGAGTATGTACTTGATATGTGTCACAGCATGCTTTCTATTAAAATGCCCATTCCTTCAGTCAGATCATTTTTCTCCATTTTTTTCTCCATTTTTTCTGAAGTTTCTCAGTAGGTTATATATTTCATCTGGATGCCTCCCAAGGATCAAACCAGAGAACAGTGACCTCTCTGTACGTACAGATCTAGCCATTTCAGAAATTCACTATGCCTTATCTCCTAATTTTTCTGCAAACTTTATTTTTAAAAACATCAAGCCCTCAGATAATTGAAAAAACAAAACAATGAATACTGACACACACTTCAGTCTTTAATCCAATTCTTATATTGTAGGACAAATGAAGTCTTCATGTATGCATGCATCTAATTGCCTAGCGGTATGGTTTGTAGCATCCCCTAAAACCTAGAGATCTGGATCAGGCAAATAATCACACACAAAGCGGTTCAGGAAACAATAAGATGATGGGATCTTTGCAGTTTCTCCCCAAGCTCACACTAAACAGCCAGCCCACCTTCTATCTCCTCCAAATAGCCAGGGTGCTTCTTGCCTTACATCACTCACATGACCCTGTCTGTCATCTGAGAAGGGAAAAATTATGGAGAAAGCTAGATGGCCTTGGGCACCAAACTATAAGGGTGTGGAAGACATCACTGGGAAATTCAGAAATACGGTTCTAATGACCTCACACACAACTCCTTTCATTTACAGCAAAACATAAAGTGGTCCCTCTTTGATCAAATGTGAGAGAAATTTCAGCAAGAACAAGAAGAAGGTGGAGGAGGAAAAAGAAAGGAAGGGAGGAAGAGACGTAATAATTGACATTTCGTGATAGAAGTGACAACTGCCTACAAAATAAATGAATATATATTTATTTATTTATCAGTTTGAATGGCTGAAAAATTATAACCCTATCCTGGACACCAAATATTATGCTACTCAATTTCCTTTCATAGCCCTTGGTCAACTCTACTGATCACATCATTCTTAGAGTTGAAGACTGAAGTTCATTTATCAAAGTTCTCTAGAGAATTGGATTGGAACTATGCCCACTTTTTATGAAGTTTTATTTTGCGCTTTGTCAAAAATTTGTATAAATATCTCTATCTTTGCTCAAGTACAGGTTTTTTTTTCTTATTTAAGAATATTTTGGGAGATCTCTAGAGAAATTATCTTTATAAGCTTAAAATACTGCTTTAGTTTTCTACTTGCCATAGTAACAAATTACCACAAACTTGATGGCTTACAACAATACAAATTTATTTTCCCAAGGTTCTGGAGGCCAGATGTCCAAAATCAGCTTTGCTGGGTTGAAATCAAGGTGTAGGGAGACTGTGCTCCCTCAGGAGAATCTAGGGGAGAATCCTTCTCCTGGCCTTTTCCAGCTTCTACAGAACATCATGCCTTGGTTTATGGCCCCCTCCTCCCTCTCCAAAGCCTGCAGGGCTATCTCTATCTGATTTGGCTATGTTATATGGCCTTCACTTCTATTTGTCAAATCCTCCTTTGTCTTCCTCTTAGTAGGATAGTTGTGATTACATTTAAGGTCTAGATGACCAGGATAATATCACCATCTTGAGATCCTTAATCAGGACAGCAAAATCCATTTTGTCCTATGAGGTAACATTCACAATTTCCAGAGATTAGGACTTGGATATCTTTGGGGGCTATTTTTTAGTCAACCATAAATACTTCCTTTGTGTCCCCATTTTGAGAAATTGGCTCAGTTACTACCAAAAAGAAAAAATTTAGCCAGTTCTAAATTCTTCATTTTTCTTCATTAAACTGCCATGAAAAGTTTATCCTTAGCCTCTCTTCTGGCAATGAGAGACGACACTGAATCAAGACTATAAAACCAACTGAGAATTTCCGCTCTGTCCTCACAAATCTTCCATGAAATTTCCTGCTCTCCAATTATTTTTCTCTCCTCTTTACCTGGAATCCTTATTTTCTGCTGTGTTTCTTTTCTAATACTATAATGAACATTTTGGTTTAACCATATAGCAGAAATTTTGAAATTCTTCCTCTTAATCCTATTCCCCCCCTTTTCTTTAAACTTATATGTAATCAAGATGGCCACAATTTTCAAAAGAAAGGTAATCCACTTGTCCTGTAAAAATATACTTCAGACTTAAGAGTGTCCCTGGGACATTTGGGTAGCACAGTCAGTTAGGCATCCAACTCGGTTTCAGCTCAGGTCACAATCTCAGGGTCTTGGGAGAGGAGGGTGGAGCCTACCTGAGATTCTCTCTCTCTCTCTCTGTCTCTGCTCCTCCTGCTCATGCTATCTGTCTTTCTCTCTCTCTCAAATAAATAAATCTTAAAAAGAAAAAAAGAAGTGACCCAAAGGGGCACCCTCATTCCATTGCTTTTTGCAGACTGCAAACTCTCCTAGGTGTCTCAATCCTTTTCATAGTCTTGATTTCCCTCTCAAAGCTGAAAATGCTCAAATCTCTATATTTAGCCTTAGCCACTGCCATGAGCTTCGGTTTCACATATTTAACGGCAGGCTAGACAAATCCATTTGACTTGCTCTCAAGAACTTAAAATCCTATGTATCCAAAATGGAATTATTTCATTTTCCTACATTATAATGCTCCCTCCTCCTTTAGCCTTTGCCTCAGGTAAAAGTATCACCATCCACGAGCCACTGACAAACTTGGCAGTCACTTTGGATTCCTCTTTTCACCTTCATCTGCTAATTGGCTACCCCATCTTCATAATTAATCTACACCATATCTGTTCATTCATCCTCCAAAATAATTTTTATTTCCCTTTCTTTTACCACTGCCTAGCTGAAATATTTCCAGTACTTAAGAAAGGCCTTAGAGATGTTTACTCAAGAAAGGCCTTAGAGATGTTTACATTTTGTGAGACTTTCATAATGTTAACAGGTCAAATCTGTTATAAAACATAAAGTATATATTAAATTCTTAGGATGAATAATGCTCTCAATACAAGGAAAATAATGATATTTGTGTGAAATTAATAGAACTTATTAAAATACAGACTATATTACAGGAAATATGGCTAGTACTGGAAAACAAATTTAAAATTGCTTCATAATGTATTCTTTCATACCTATCAGTGTTGGGGCACCTGGGTGGCTCAGTCAGTTAAGCATCAGGTCATGATCCCAGGGTCTTGGAATGAGTCCCAGATTGGGCTCCCTGCTCAGTGGAGAATCTGCTTCTTCCTTTTCCTCTGCTCCCCCAGCTTGTGCTCTCTGTCTCTCAAATAAAGAAATAAAATCTTAAAAAAAAAAAAACTTTCAGTGTTTATCTGAGTCTGAATGCATAATTTTATTTCAAGATGGTATCAAAAATCTGTACCTGAGATTCTTTGTGAATGTGAGTCTGATACAACACCTCCTTCCTATAATTTTTTTCCGCCCAGCCTCTCCCTCATTGATAGGACCTCAGGTTTCAGTAACCAGTGTCCTTCCACCTCTCAAATCTATCCTCTTCTCTACTAACAAACGGCTTTACTAAATCTTAACTGTCTCCCTGTCCCCACCTAACACAGTCAGTAAAGTGCCATCTCCTTCACGTGCCTTCTGCGACCAGTCTGGGATAGGTTTATAGGATCATCTTTTGTCTTGTCCTCCTTTCAGTTTTTCAGTTCCACGACTACAGACAACTTGCTTTTCCCAAAAACTACAAACCACTTGCTTTTCTTACTTCTTTGCTATCATTCATGCTATTCTCTCTGCTCCACCTTTTCTGCACCTGGCTAGTCTTACACCGCACTGCAGTTTGCCCGAGGCATATCCTTGGATGTTTCCGTGCTCGAGCCTTGCAATTCTACCATGTATTCTTTGAGAACAGAACTATGTCTTCCTTATTTTTATAACCAGACACTCCACAGATTACCTAGTGCAGGGGTGATGCAAGTAGCTGTGTATTAAACTAAACAAAGTCAAGTAGAGTGAAATTAAAGGAGCTGCGCTCACATCTAACTTCCACCAGGTGGCACTATTTTATTTTCGATAGAGACCAAATCACAAAAACGGGAAGGGCAAGGATGGTGTTTAGTGTATTTGTATCTATCCTGCACATGCACGTGCATGCGTAGAGTGGAACTCTTCTCACTGCTACTCATTTCTATCAACACAAAATACAAACTTTCAATTTTAGTATCTCCTTTTTGTACTTTACAGACTCTGAGTTTTAAAAAATATTAAATTACTAGGAGGTTATTGTAGTCAATCTTCCTAAACTGAAGGGACCCAGTATAGTTTTCTTTTATAGCGTTAGTACCCTAAGTTTTTCAGAGTAAACATGGCAGTGAATTTCCACCCTTGAGATAATTCAAGTTATTCCCAACTTGAATTAGAGACAGAATGGAAAGACTGGGGGTGGGGGGAGGCCTTATAAGCAAAGAGACTTTGCTGGGTACAACATTAACCCTCTGAGATTCATAGTCTCAAGTATAGAAAATGGGCAATAGTGCTTGCTTACCTTTAAATTCTGATTGAAAGCTTAAATGCTGCACAACCTATAAGACATTTAAAGTGTCGGCCCAGTGAAGAAATAGGGGAGGTGGTAATGATTATTATTAGAGGAAGTTAGATGGATCAGGAAACATAAATTTCATATGGCTTTAATATTTGTTAAAAAATAAGCTGAAGTGTATTAAAAATTTTAAGAGTTTGACCAAAAATCTATCGTAATCAGGGAGTGCCAGGCCCAAAGTGGTTAGGAGCACTCTGCAGGCAGGAACCAGGGAAAGGACTTACATAAAGTATAGAAGCAAAGAAAGGAAATTATTTGATTGGTGACAGCTTAAAGCCTAGTTGACTGTGAATGATTGGTTGTCATTAGTGCTTTGACTTCACGACCTTGAGGCATTTACCAGCATAGATAAATGTGGGTATAGTATAGAGACCCTCGCAGGCCTAGAGCTCCAGCAAGCCTCCTAGTTTAATCAATTTAACAAGTTAAAAGAATCAAAGCACTTTTTGGTTTCAGCAGACTTCCTGGACTGGAATCTATTTTAACCACTTTTCCTTAACTATTTTTAACCACTATTTTAACCACGTCATCTAAGCCTCATTTTTCTCAGCTGTAAAATGGACCTCAAGGAACTCTCTGCCTCATTTGATTGTTAGGGGATTGGCTTAGCTACTAGTCTAATCGTAGGAGTGGAGCAAGAGTGAAAGAAGCCTAGGATGTGGCAAGAGCTCTATTTGCCCAAAGTTCTATCTATTAGTCTCAAATCAGGATCCAAACCTCACTTTCAGTTCAGAGTGCTGATCCCACTAATGGTTCCGGATTCAAAAATAATGCTTAGGATCTTTCAATGGGGTTTAAAAACAAAACTTAATGTATATTTTGTAAACTCTCTCATCTGCAAGGTGTCCTTTCCCTTTAAGGAAGCAAAGCCCTTTTGCCTAATCTGTATATTTACATGGCAAATTCCATCCTACAGATGCTGCCTTAATGCCTACGCTGGTGCTTTCCCTCCTTGAGTGTGATAACAATGTCACTGTTGGGGCGCCTGGGTGGCTCAGTCATTAAGCATCTGCCTTCAGCCCAGGTCATGATCCCAGAGTCCTGGGATCGAGCCCCGCATCAGGCTCCTTGCTCGGCAGGGAGCCTGCTTCTCCTGCTACCACTACCATTCCCTCTGCTTCTGTTCCCTCTCTCGCTGTGTTTCTCTCTGTCAAATAAATAAAAGCTTTAAAAAAAAAAGTCATTGTTACCAGTAATATTTTATTTGGGAGTTCTGCCCCTCCTTAAAATAGTTTAGGTACTTATTTCTTAAATATCAGGCAGCCAGAGAAGGAACAGAAGAAACCTGGTGTTTTCCAAATAAAAACGTAGGAAATTAATTTTAAAACTTATAGATTTTTGGAGTGCCTGGGTGGCTCAGTGGGTTAAAGCCTCTGCCTTCGGCTCAGGTCGTGATCTCAGGGTCCTGGGATGGAGCCCCACATGGGCTCCCTGCTCAGCAGGGAGCCTGCTTCCCTCTCTCTCTCTGCCTGCCTCTCTGCCTACTTGTGATCTGTCAAATAAATAAATAAAATCTTGAAAAAAAAACTTGTAGATTTTTTAATATTAATATTTAATGTTATTTTAAATAACATTTTTAATATCCCTAGTTAGTCGCAAATGCCCACTTGGCTATTGGTTAGTCTGAGCATACAGACTGCCTATCATCATCATGATTGTAACACAAAAGCATGGGGAAGTCAATATCTGAGTTAATATCTCCCTCAATAAGTAGTTAATTCCTAAAATTCCATAGTTTAGATTCATTCTTTGGACTTAAAACCTTTGACCCCTGGTAAACACATCCAAGGGCAGATGACTCTTGAAGTCTTATCAAATATTTGCATCTAAATATGAGTGATCTTATCAGATCCCTTCTGCCTTAAGCAAACTTTGAAAAGGTGAAAGTTGAGGAACCATAAAGGCTCCAAAACTGGAGGGCGAGGGGGAGGCTGTTTGGGGTACACTAACTCCATAACTTTAAATACTCCTAACCTTGCAGTGAAGTTCATATTTTTAAGATATTTATTGATATCTTTCAGATAAAATGAAGCTCAGAGAGGCCATGTAACATCAGGTAGCAGAACTTGTATCCAGATCAAAGTCTGTATCTCTAAATTATAAATATCCAAAGTTCAGACTGTGAGACCAAGACAAGACTTGACTTTATTGATGCCACAGTTCTGTGCTGGTGCAGTCCCTCTCCTATCTCATTCTGTCAGAAGGCTGCTAGGTTATGGACTGTTCAAGGAAAAAGAACTCTCTAAATAAGGAACCTTTTTTTTTAAAAAGATTTTATTTGACAGAGAGAGATCACAAGTAGGCAGAGAGGCAGGCAGAGAGAGGGGGAAGCAGGCTCCCCACTGAGCAGAGAGCCCGATGTGGGGCTCAATCCCAGGACCCTGAGATCATGACCTGAGCTGAAGGCAGAGGCTTTAACCCACTGAGCCACCCAGACACCTCTTTAAATAAGGACATTTGTTAAAATAACAGTCTTAGGGTGCCTGGGTGGCTTCTATGGCTGCCTTCAGCTCAGATCATATCTATCTTGGAATCATGAGATGGAGCTAAACCCCTCCTCTGTCAGGCTCCACATTCAGCAAGGAATCTGAGATTCTCTCTCATTCTCTCTCTCTCTGTCTCTGGCCCTCCCCCCATGCACACACACACTCTCTCAAAATAAATGAATAAAATCTACAAAAAAAGGGCAACCTCAACTTTACAGATCTTACACATACATCTAGATCTTTCTTTCTTCTCCTTCCACATATATTATTAAGTTTGATTTAATATATTTAAGAGACTTGAAGAATATGTTTCAAGTTCTAGGTTATCTTCTGGTAGCTATGAGTTTTCACAGAAAATATAATAACTAGCAATGACTTTATGAACTTTTCTCCACAACCAAAAATTATTTCGCTTGCTCTCCATCTTTTTCTTCCCTAACTTTAAACAACTACAATTATATGAGCTGTTATAAGGGAACCTAAAATGATACTATACTGCCCTCCTTCACAAAGTTAAATATAGAAGTTGAAACTGGCCTCTTAAGATTCTACAAGTTCACTATCACAGCTTGATGGAACTAACGACCTTCTGCAAAAGTGATGGTGCTATGCTGAAGTCATCAGCATTTCTGTCACTGTCTTGTTTTACAGGTGGAAAACACATTTCTACCAATAAAAGCACAAAAGTGAATTCATCAAAACCTTTGAAAGCAAATAATATTTATTAGCACAATACGAGATCAGATCTCATATATCATTTTTAAAAACCAACCATTTCATTGAAATTCAAGAATGATACAAGGCATGTTCAATAATCATGATCCATGGTGCAATTTTCTCATTCGTCTATGAATGACGTTTTCTAACATGGCTTCTTCAGTTGACTAATCAAAGCAACTGGAAAAAAGTTTTTTCAACTAAAGAATTTATAAGATGTGACAAAGGTTTCATTTATTTGCTCATTGGTTCATTCAACAAGTAATGAATTGCAAGCTTACTGGTCATATAGCAGTATGAATTTACAAATATGTGTAAGCCAAGTTTCAGTTTGATGTAGTCAATCAAAAAAGGAGATCCAATTTAAATAGCTGAAACCATAGTAGGTGGGTTATTATAGGTTACATAATTGGTTAAAATACAGAGATAGGACACTGTTCAGCTGTGGTTCAATCAAAACTAAGGCTCTATTTCTCTGAGATCCTTTTGGCCCCAGTTTTTTCAAAGGGTCTGCTTAGTCTTTTGGCTGGTGAAGAAATTACAGCAGCAGTTCTGAGCCTGACATCAACACACAGCAATAACTAAAAGAACAGAAACCACCTCCTTTAGTGCCCCCAATAAGTGTCCTATTATGTCTCATATACTCATTTATGAACCATTTCTTGGGGTGGGTGGAAAGCCATCAATAGGTAAGTATAGCACCATGTTTCTGAATTAATCCCTGGAAATAGAAATTGGACTTATCCTAAGACCAGCAAGGCTCAATGACAGGACTGGAGTAGGAAAGTATTAGCCCTGAAGCTAGAGAGCTGAGGTGGATAATAGAACGCAAATCAAAAAATTGTTGAGAAGGAGAAAAATAGATTAGATAAAGTAACCAATGATATTCACTACAAAAAATAACAATGCAACAAACACTTTTAGAAAAGGAAAGATAGAGAGGTGGAAAGGTGATTGGATCTAAAAATTATGTCCTTAGAATTCATTCTAAGAGGAAAGGGTAGAGCAAAGAAGCTATTTGTGAATGTGGGTTTTTTTGTTGGTTTGTGTTTTTTATGCAATGCTAAGTAGCTAACTAGAATTGCAAAACCAGTTTATACTCCTTCCATCAGTGTCTGAGTTCCCTAAAGGAAGGGTTATTTGGCTGACACAAAAGTGGCTGATACTCAGATTAGAAACTTAGGCTGGACTGCACTATAGATATTCTTAAAATGTAAGAATGAGGAATTTGAGGCGGTTTTTTTTTTTTTGACGTGCTATTTTTTTCTTGAGAGGGTTTGGAAAGGGCTTAAAGGACAAATGTACAATAACATTAATTAACTAGTTAATTAATTAATGTAGGAGAATGAGAAGACAAGACAAACTGGGAGAAAATATTTGCAAGAGACATATCTGATAAAGGACTGTTATCCAAAACATACAAAGAACTCTTAAATCAACAAGCAACCTGATTGAAAAATAGAAAAAATGACCTTAACAGACATCTCACCAACGTAGATATACAGATGGCAAATAAACACATGAAAAGAAGTTAACACCATGTTATTAGGGAACTGAAAATTAAAACAAACACTACTACATACCTAATAGAATGGCCAAATCCAAAATACTGACATCAAATGCTAACAGGATGTGGAGCAACGGGAACTCACATTCATTGCTGATAGGAATGCAAAATGGTGCAGCCATTTTGGAAGACAGTCTGAGGGTTTCTGACACAACTAAATATTAATATGCTTCTACCATACAATCCAGAAATTTTGCTCCTTGTCATTTACACAAATGAATCTTTATATTGATGTTTATATCAGTTTTATTTATAAACACCAAAATTTGGAAGCAACCAAGATATCTTTCATGAAGTGAATGGCTAAATAAACTGTGGTATATGCAGACAATGAAATACTATTTAACTAAAAAGAAATGAGGTGTAGAGACATGGAGGAAGTTAAAATGCATCTTACTAAGTGAGCGAAGCCAATCTGAAAAGGCTAAATGCTATTTATGATTCCAACTATATGACATTTTGGAAAAGGCAAAACTACAGAGACAGTAAAAAAGATTAATGGTTGCCAGAGGTTTTGGGAGTAGGGAGGAACGACTAGGTAGAACACAGAGGATTTTTAGATTTGTGAAAATACTATGGATGATGATATAATGGTGAGTATGGGATCATTATATGTTTCTGAAAACCCGTAGACAGTGAGTATAATACCAAGAATGAACTCTAATGAAACTATGGACTTCAGACGATAATGATGTGTCAATGGAGGTTCAATTGTAACAAATGTACCACTAGTAGTTTGATAATGGGGAAAGTTACCTACGTGTGGTGATGGGGGGTATATGGGAAATTTCTACTTTCTGCTCAGTTTTGCTACCTACTTTCTGCTCAGTTTTGCTATGAATTTAAAACTGCTCTAAAAAATGAAGTATTATACACACACACACACATACAAACACACACACAGCTTCTTCTGCAACAGGATATGGCACATGCTTTTGAAGATTTAACCTGCAGGTTAAATTTGAACCTTGAGGAAGAACTGAAAAATAATTGAAGCTGGTGGAGGGAGATAGGTAGAAAGCTGTTGTAATTGTCCACACAAGAAGTCATAAAATTCTGAAGTAGGATAGTGTCAGTAGACTACAATAGGCTACATATGGGAATAGAAGAAACTATGAGATTTGCTACCTGATTGCATGCTGACTTGTTTAGGATAAGTTCCTACAAAATATTCATGGAGTTTGAGGAAAACTAGATCTAATTTCATAATCCTCAGTTGGTGAAAAGTCACTTGGAGCTAACCTTTGTCTACCTTTTCTTCCTCACAGCCTGTAACTTCTCATTTATATTTTTATTTATATGTTTATATTTTTACTCAAGCACATTGAATTATGTATAATTCCCAAACAATATCATATTCTTTCATGCCTCTGTGCCTTGCACAATCTGTTCCACTAGACTGAAGCATCCTGTTTTGACATAGTGAGATTTAAATATCTGCCATTTATTGGTTGTGTGACCTTGTCCAAGTTAATTTTTTTTATGAATCTCACTTGCTTTATTCATGAAATTGAGGTAAGAAAATAAAAATATGTACTTCACAGGATGGTCAAGGTAATTAATTAAGATAACACAATATGCCAAGTAGAGTGCCAGGAACATAGGCAATGTAAAATAATCTTTTTTCTTCTCCTTTTTCGGTAATCCTTCAGCGAGCATACACACACACACACACACACACACACAGGCTGACACCCAATAAGTTCATTTACTCTTTATCAGCTCCTTTACATGCTATCATATAAAGACCTGATAAAGGGATTTACCAAGTTACATAATCCTTAAGCCCCCAAAAAAATCTATGTGAAATTTAAGCATCAGGTGATAACTGCAAAAGATATTTTCTCAGGCAGGGGATCTTTACCAATGTTCCTTAAATGCTCTCCACTCCCTGCTGTTCACCTCCTCCCAAAGTCATTCCAACAGCAAATTCTTCCTTAATACCATGAGGTTTTCAAACTGTCCTCTCTCTGTGTTCTCACTGCCTGATGTGTGTGGCAGAAATCATTGCTGTTGTTTGTATGTACTTCTTCCCTACAGCCTGTAAGCTACTTGAAGGAAAGGACTTAGTTTTCTAAGTTTGCAACCTGGGGCTTTGTGGGGAAACTAAAACCCACAGGTTCAGTATTTATTGAATGAATGATGGAAAAAAATATTGATAGCAAAGCAGTGGTCATTTTATAATTTAGTGCAAGAGATTTCTGACTCCTGCTCTCCTGGAGGCCCTAATTGTGAACATAAACGTTCAGGGACTACATTGGAATTGCCGCGGGTACTTTCTGAACTATTTCATGGCTTCTTTCGTGAGATGAGATGTGATACTCTTTCTTTCCCTATCCACATTACACCCCAACTTTTATCTTCAAACTTGAGGTGAGAAGGTGGTTCTATTTGTGGAGTACTGGGTGAAACCGAAGTTTCCCTTTTATCTATCTTTATAAATTCATTTCATATATTTTCTTTTACACATATTTTTACTTTGGATATTTATTTTATTTTATATATTTATCTCATTTCCTTTATGTACATTTCATCTCATGTTATTATTTCTGAAGATCTACTCTGTCAGAGTCAGGTCTACCTCAAAGAAACGAACTTTGTCGTAAAGAGTCAAATGGGTAATATAGTGAGCTAAGAATTGTTCCCAACAATATGTCTGTATACTTATCCCAACAATATGTAAATGTTGTTTTATTTGGGAAAAAAAAGTTTTTTACAGATATAATAAGTTAGGGATTTTAAGGTGAGGATACTCTCCTGGACTATCTGGGTGACTCTAAATGCCATTATAAGATCCCCGTAAGACAGGCAGAAGGAGATTAGACACACACAGAAGAGAAGGGGATGTGGAGATGGAAGCAGAAATTGGGGTGATGCCTACAACCACCAGAAGATGAAAGAGACATGGAATGGATTTTTTCCCCAGAGCCTTTAGTAGGAGCATGACCCTGCTGACGACCTCTGACTCCTGGTTTCCTTAATTGTGAGATAAAAAGCTTCTTTGGTTTTAAGCCACTGAATTTGTGGTCATTTCTTACAGCAGCTTCAGGAAACTAATATTAATAGGACCAGATCTGAAGCAGCCAAGCAATCAGTGATCTGGGCAGCTTCAGAGATTGTTGATTTCCCTCTATTTTTCTTATGTGAGTGCCCTGCTTTTTCTAGTTCCTGTTATCTTCTTCTCAATGG
This sequence comes from Procyon lotor, assembly GCA_028646535.1. Lineage (NCBI taxonomy): Eukaryota > Metazoa > Chordata > Mammalia > Carnivora > Procyonidae > Procyon > Procyon lotor. The sequence continues at coordinate 30,215,442 of CM053615.1, forward strand.
TGTTTTTCTCCTTTATCTAGTTTCCACTTACTCTGAAACTAGTGTATCTAGTTGTGGTAACTAGTGTTACCTCATCATTTTAGCTTCCCATTATTTTCCACATAATTGATTCTACATCATGAAATCACTCTTTTCATCTTTCTGTGTTAATTCCTGTCCCCAGCTGCCAAATAATTTCATCAATTTCTAGTTCAAATCCTAAAAGAGTGAAAATAACTAGCCAAGCATATCATAGGCTCCTTTGGATTTATTTCTCTTGGGTCACATCTCAGCTCTAGCTTTGGTTTCATGGTACCAACATGGTTGCCTATGGCTAGTCCTTCTGTAAGGATCCCATAAATATATAATTATTTTTAAGTATGGCTGTGGGTGTGAGCTTCTGTAACATATAACCTACCATATTTCTTATGTTCATAAAGTTATAAGCATGCAGAAAGATGTATAATCCAGCCACTATCATGAACACTCTACATGACCTTTCTCTTACTATTGGGAAAGCCAAATAGAAATTTTGCAGCCTTATGCTATCATGAAGTCCATTTTCTTCGACTTTTAGGGAATAATTTTGCATGTACATCACTGCAGTTGTTTTTTTGTTTTTTTTTTTTTTAATTAATTTTTATTAACATATAATGTATTATTTGCCCCGGGGTACATGTCTGTGAATCATCAGGCTTACACATTTCACAGCACTTAAC
>CM053615.1:30216639-30226751 GCA_028646535.1 Procyon lotor
AAAATCTTTTCTGAGTACCTTTGAACATCCTTAAAATATAAATGGACATATCTGGTCAGTTTACAAACAGACTTGAGGGTGATACATGAAAGACTCATAGTAACAGTGAAAATAAAATGGCTGAATACCTATTACTAGCTACATATTTAATGACAACCTTACATTGTTATGCTTCATGGGGTCATTTTAATAGCCAAACCTATCTGCGTCAGGACAGGATAAGAAGAAGTCCTAAGGATTCTTTTTTTCTCAAGATATTCTAAGTAAAATTGCACTCAGGATGCAGGAAGTTACAAAAATACTTTTGGGGGATTTCCTGAAGGCAGTTATTGAGAACCAATTTTAATTTAAAAAGCAGAGCCTTTGGCACAGGAGAACAGGAGCAACAGGATATAATGCTATACACAAAAGCTCACGCACATTCAATAGCACTAAATATGGGCAATGGGATAAAGACCATTGTTCTTCCTTTCCAATTCCATCTGCTTATGCTCAGAAGGTAATTTGAAATGCCTTACATATGATACCTTTAGGCAACAAAGACAATGAAGCAAAAATGGAAAATATAAGATTATTTAAAATTTAATTGCCCCAATATTTTGGTCACATTCCCAAACTTGCACATTTAATCACCAGTTGTTAAATATGTAAACACATCTTTTCCTGTGTCATTTTGTTCATTGCTATTTAACTTCTCAATAAATAAATCATGCATCAAAAAAAGCTATAAGCACCATAGTAAATTATTTTACATCTATCAACATAAGAATAAATGATCAGAAATTATCTACAAATAACCATATAATTGTGATGAAATAGTAATGGTTTCTTTGAAAAAATATTAACATTTCCCTTCTACATTTATTCTGCTAAACTAAGTTAATCCAAGTAGCCTTTTCATGTGTGTGCATGTGGGTATGAGGCTACTCTGGATCTTTGTTAACCTTTAGATAGGTGGTCTGGTCATGAGGTTGATCTTTGATTTGATGAAAGTACATTGGCAGCTCCAAAGTGTAGAGACAAGCTCTGCGCAGCTCTGGAACTTTAGAATCACAGGAGCAGATCTGACATCCCAGTCTCCTCATTAAGGGAAGGAATTAGACACTCACCTCCCAAGAAGCTTTCTTCTAGACATCTTGGCACCTCCACAGTTAAGACTGAGAATTAGAGATTCCTCTAGAACTCCCATTAGAACTTTCTGTCTCATGTCTGTTTTCCCATCTGAATATACCATTTCTACCAGGTAATTGTCCTAGCAAGGATCTCATTTTGAAGGTGCACCCCCAACACTTTCCTAGACAGGCATCTTATGATTCAGGCACAATCTTATATATTTGCAGCCTAACTCAGCACACCTGTGGTTTCACTTGTTCGGGTGGCAGAGGATCTGGAAGTGATGGATATTTTAGGAATACTCTACAGAACATTTACATGTGGTTAAAATAAGCAATGCATTGTCTCACTCTAAATGAGTTGCAACCTCTCAACGGATGTATAGTAGCACACATTAAAGGTCTGAAAAACTCACAGGAGGAAAATCCAAAGTTAAGAAAAATCTATACAACATTTTACTATATTATTTCCCTCAGTATAAGACTCTTGTTGCAGAATTTTACTTCAAGGAGCACAAGTACTCGATATGACACATCATGTGAATAACTACAATTCAGTAAACAGAGTGTAACCCTCACAGTAACGGGGGCTGAAAGTGTGGCATCTGTGAAATTAACTGAGATATAACAGAAAGGAGAGTTGTCTTTTGTCCACAAGACACTGAATGTGGATCTATCTTACAAAATGTTTTTTTCCTCAGCCTCAAAGTTGGGCCCCAAATCTACTATCCAATAACATCTAGCTCATCTGTTTGATTCTAGTAAAATGAGGTCCTATCTCCCTATTTAGAGACATTACACAATGGTGTCAATGCAGAAAATGTGTGGTCATTTAGGATAATAGGAACTTTTGAGTCTAAAAATACAAAGACTCTTCAGTTGAGTTCAGTTGAAGCCATAGAGTTTGACTAGATTTTGAAGAAAATGTCTGGCCAGGGTAAATCAATTCAATCATTCTGATAATATAAATATAACTGGCTTTATATTATTATTATTATTATTATTATTAGGATGAAATGTATTAGTCTCCATTAATGAGTTCATTTTTAAGTAAATCCGGCCTCTCCTCCCCCTAGAGATCCTTTAGGAATCTTAACCATGCGGTCACACACAAGTTAAGTGGCACTTGCTGCTCATTTTTACATCTTTGCAATGAGGCTTTTCCAAGCTCTTAAAAAAAGAATAAGATCATCTCTGGGCACCCGGGTGGCTCAGTCAGCTAAGCGTCTGACTCCCGATTTTCTCAGTGTTGTGAGATCGAGCCCTGTGTCAGGCCCAGCCTGGAGCCTACTTACGAGTCTCTCTCTCCCTCTGCCCTTCCCCTCCCCACCTTCCTCTCTTAAAAAAAAAAAAAAATCATCTTATATGTGCATCAGTCTTCAATAAGACTCTTTAAATAAGAATGTCTGGAAGTACTCTCAGGGCACCCACTCTGGGTGGCTCAGTTGGCTAAGCATCTGCCTTCAGCTCAGGTCATGATCCCAGGGTCCTGAGATCTAGCTCCACATTGGGCTCCCTGCTCAGTGGGGAATCTGCTTCTCCCTCTGCCTCCGCCCCCCTGACCCCACTTGTGCTGTCTTGCTCTCACTCACTCTCTCTCTCTTTCTCAAATAAACTCTTTTTTTTTTTTTAAGTACTCTTGAACTATTTGTTTCATTTAAAAAAAGACTGCAGCTCTGCCTCATATTCACATTTGGGCTGAATGAGGAATGTCACAAACCAATTTGGGGATAATGTCATTGTCTTATCAGGTAGTAGTTTTATGGTTCATCTTCTCACAAAGTCTGTGAAGAAAGAGGAGAGCCCTTTTATTTCAGAACTTCCATAGCTCTGTTTAAAATTACAGTTATCACAGGGAGAATAGTCTGAACCAATCCCAACTCGCTGGAAAGCTGTGCTTGCCCCATGTCACTGCCCTGTCTCTGGCCACCCTGGCCTTACAGGCACCTGGATGAGGAAATGCTGTGTACCACATGACCATTATTACTGGGCTTGCAAAGTTTCCTCAAGTGTGGTCCACAGAAACTTGCATCAGAATCACTTGGGGGTGCTTGCTAAAAATATAGAGTATTGGCTCTCAACCAATTCAGTTCTTCTGAGTCAGTCTCTGAGAGTGCTTCCCAGGAATCTCCTTTTTGCAAGGCTCCCAAGTAAATTTTACAAGCATTCATTTGAGAACAGTGGAGAAAAAGTAGGATAATAGTATTACAGCCCAGAGATACACTAGTTATCTAAATGTGGTGTCTAGTGGTCCTTAGGAGACAAACTTGGTGTGAAAATAAATTTAAATGGAGAGGGTTTTATATTTCTCTCTGTGGGTTTAAAAACTCTCTACCTCAATGAAACCCATGTCTTTGTAGTAGATTTAAATTCAGCAGACTGAGTACTGGTCCATCTGAGTTTTAGGATTTCAATGCCCCGTTTAAAAGTGACATCAATTTGACTGCATCAGAAATCTCTGAAAGCTTTTAATGTCCAACTATAATATTAAATCTATTGTGTAACAGGATAGCCAATAGGAACATCTGGGATCTAAGCTTTATTACAAGTCAAGTTTTAAGTTTATTGGCATTGGCATCAAGGAACTAGTTTTATGCTGCTCTGGGAGGCTATGAGAAAAATATGAGTAGAAAAGATGCTTTAGTGGTGATACATGATTATGTGCATGTTTTATAGCTCTCCATACAATTACTTGATTATTTGTGGGGAATTATAGTACCTTTGCTTAGCAACCATTTTTCTTGTGTGGTCATTTTCATGTTAATATGCAGCTGCTTAAATATTTCTTTAACCACTAGTAAAAAATAAACACTTGATACGGTGAGATGATAGCCTAGATAAATTAAAGAGAGAGCAGGAAGGAATGAGAAAAAGAATGAATGGACTACACCTCTCTTTTGACACTTGGCTCAGAAATCCCCACCCCATTTCAAAGCAGCTGAGGGAGATGTAAAGAGCACTGGACCACAGGACAAGACCTCAGTCTGTTAATTCTACTCTGCTATTATCTGTGTGATTAGATAAATGTTTTAAACTTCTCACCATTTCCTTTTCTATAATATAAAGGTATAAAACCTAAGTACCTCAAGGATTCCTTTAATTTCTAACTTTCCAATACAAAATACAGAAAATTTTATCCTACTCAGTAGAAAAATAAAATATATCATAAGACTGAACTGAGTTAATTTTAATTAATTTGCAACAATATGAACAGTGGTTTAAAACTTTCTATGGTTGGGCAGCTCTTTTGTTAAAGATAACACTATGAATCCCATGTGATGGTATTTTTATTTTGGTTATAGATTGATTAAAAACAATATCTAATTCTACTAGAAATCCAGGAGTATACTTAAATGAATTTTTATTTTATTAGTCATAACACTATCTACATACTCTTGAAAAACAGCATCCACAGACACAAAAGAGAACCAGTTGAATATAAAAACAATTCTTAGTTTAAATAAAGATTTTTGGATCCCTTGCAATAACTCCAAAAATAACTCCCAAAATATTTGGGGAACTACTGAAATAGAGTATGAAGAGAGAAACTTGAGCATCCCTAAATAGAAGCTAGATCTTATTCATCTAAAGGAGGTAACATAAAGTGTTAGAACAGAAAAACTAAGCAAATAGAGCTAGGGAGAGAGCATCCTCCAGAGAGCATGGTTTGTGAAAACCTGGAAGGAGAGGCAATGGGACAAGTGGGTGACATGGCTTCAGTGAGGTTAAGTGTATGCTGGAGACTCTTCCAATTCATCTGAAGAGTGTAGATTAAGGCTAAGCCTGAGGAGAGAATAATGAGGATTTTACGCAAGGTAGAGACATAATGCAGCTACCCTGTGAGAAAAACCACTTCTCCTGTTATATAGGTAACAGATTGGAATGGAGAGAGAAAAAATAAAAAGACAAGTAAAGAGTCTTGTGCAGTGGCCAGGGACAAGATAATTTTGGGTTGGGAAAAAGGCAAAGACAGTAGATAGAAAGAGCTGGAAGAATGTGAGAACATTTAGAATGATGAACAATGGGTTGAATACTTAGAGTAAGGGAAATTGGGCAGCTAGAAGTTACTCTGAGTTTTCTGGCTTATATAACTGTATACCTGATAATTCTTCTTCTTCTTTTTTTAAGATTTTATTTATTTATTTGACAGAGAGAGATCACAAGTAGGCAGAGAGGCAGGCAGAGAGAGAGGAGGAAGCAGGCTCCCTGCTGAGCAGAGAGGGCGATGCAGGGCTTGCTCCCAGGACCCTGAAATCATGACCTGAGCTGAAGGCAGAGGCTTTAAACCCACTGACCACTCAGGCGCCCCTATACTTGATAATTCTTCTGAGACACAGGAGATTGTGAATGAGGAAATAAGTGGGATGGGGGAAAGTACATGAATGATGCTGATAGTTTTCTAAAAACTTGTCTATGTAGTTTGTCACTCAGGAATAAGCAAGAGAATGAGTAGGAAATGCTAGATGTTAAAGGATAATTTGACCACAGTATCTTTTATTTTTTCAGATTAAAAGCATTCTAATAGATATGTTACATTTCTTTTCACTTGGCCATGTTAGTGTTCAAGAACTTGAAGAAGTTAGTCTTCTTCAAACAAACCAAGGAAAACCTTCCCACGGTTTGTTAGCAGAACTTTCAACCTTAACTGTCCATACTAGCCTGATTCTTGTCCTTCCACTTGAAGTCTGTGTTCCCAGTGGGGACTTGTGTTTTGCTTAACTGTCAGTCCTAAGCCCTGCGGCTGCATGCTGGAATGTGGAATGACAAGAGGCTGCCTATTATCCACCCTGTGTGGATAGCCACCCACCCTGTGACTTCATTTCTGCTTTAATGGAAGGAAGGGTAAGTGGGTGGATATGGCTCTAGGGCTGTCTGCCTAAACTGTGAGACTTAATAGCCTACCACATGCTGGGAAAATGTTAGAAGTAATATTTTCTACATTTTTATTATGAAAATGTTCAATATAAAACAAATTGAAAAATTTATAGTGAACAACTATACATCATCCACCACCTAAATTCTATCATAATATTTTAGCAAAGATGCCTTATAATGTATCTATCCACTTATCCATCCCTCTATCTATCCCTTAATTCAACTTAATTTTGGATGCACTTCAAAATAAGCTGTCAATAGTACACTTTCCACCACGCCTACTTCGGCATGCATATCATTAAATAAGATTGACATTTGGGTTTTTTCACTTGTGAAAAAAATGATATGTAATGTGCGATTCTTAAGTGTGCATTCACCAAATTTTGACAAATCTTTGTATCTATGGAAGCCAAAACCTGTTAAAATAGATATTCCCAGCATCCCAGAAATATTTCTCATATTTCTTCCCATGTAATCTATTTCCACTTCCCCCGGAGCCAGTCTTCTGATTTCTTCCATTCTAGCACTTAATAGAAATGAACTTATAGAGGCGCCTAGGTGGCTCAGGCCTTAAGTGTCTGCCTTCAGCTCAGGTCCTGATTCCGGGGTCCTGGGATCAAGCCCTGCATTAGGCTCCCTGCTAGGCAGGAAGTCTGCTTCCTCTCTCACTCCCCCTGCTCGTGTTCCCTCTCTCACTGTTTCTTTCTCTGTGTCAATTAAATAAACAAATACAATCTTTAAAAAAAAAATGAATTTATATAGCACTTACTTTTTTATGTGCATTTTAACTCAAAGTGTTTTTGAAATTCATCCATGTTGTTGTGTGTATCAGTATTTCATTCCTTTTTATTAATGAATAGTATTCCAGTGTATGGATATACTGTTATTTGTCTACCCATTCTTGTGTTGATGAATACCTGAACTGTTCCAGTTTTTGTTATCATGAATAAAATTGCTATGAATATTCTTAAACAAATATTTTTGTGGGTATATATTTTTATTCTCTTGGGTACACATCTAAGAGTAGAATCACAGGGTCATAATGTAGGTTCATGTTTAGATTTATTAGTAACTTCCGGAAGTTTTTCCAAATTACTTTGTACCATTTTATCTTTCAACCAATAAGAATTCCAGTTGCTCCACTCTCTTACCAACATTTGGTTTATCTGTTAAAAATTATAGACTTGGGTGCCTGGGTGGCTCACTTGGTTGAGCAACTGCCTTTGGCCCGTGTCATGATCCTGGAGTCCCGGGATCGAGTCCCGCATCGGGCTCCCAGCTCCACGGGGAGTCTGCTTCTCTCTCCCACCTTCGCTCCTCTCATGCTCTCACTTTCTCTCTCTCTCAAATAAATACATAAAATCTTTAAAAACAAATTCTAGACTTATTAGTGAGTATTTCATTGTAGTTTTAGTTTGAATTTCCCTGAGGGGAATTCATAAATTATATATAATTTATGTATACACACACACACACACACACACACACACACACATATCTTCTTTAAGAAACTTGGTGGCAAATTTTATGTACCTATTTATTTTTTTATTTATTTGTAAAGTAGTCTCTGTGCCCAGCATGGAGCCCAAAATGGGCTCAAACCCACAACCATGAGATCAAGACTTGAGCTGAGATCAAGAGTCCAACACTCAACCGGCTAAGCCTCCCAGGCACCCTTGCACTTATTTATTTTTAAGACAAATGTAGAGGAAGCAGTTTTTACTTTGTATTGATACTATAAAACCTGCCTCACTCTCCACAGCAAAAGCTAGCCATAATAGACTGGGTGAGTCTGGCCCAAGTTTGCATTTTCTTCTCATTGACAAAGGCTGCTTATTACACAGAATAAGGAAACTCTGTAACATTCAGATGATTCAGAGGTTCAGGAAAATGATGAATTAGGTTTGATTCATATGGCAATTCCTTTACTGTGGCTTACTAGATGTGGTCTGTGGCTCCTCTCCTACCATTCCTTGACAGACACTCTGTCCTCAACAATTCTGAAATACCTATTCCCAGAAAATCCCAGGCTTTTCTTACTTCCAGAGATCTGCATATGCTGAGATCCTTACTCAGAATGCCCTTCTCCTGATGTCTGAGAAACTATTCATCTCAGAGGAAGTTTTACTCAGTCTCCTCATAGGTGTTTAATATCCTCTCCTAAATGTTCCCATGGCACATTGGTCATAAATGCATTACATCATTTATCCGTATTCCTTTAATCATTCATCTTATGTTTTTCTCCCCTCCCTGAACACAGGCTTCTTAATATGAGTCTCTGAAAAGCATAAATATAGTCTTTCTTTGTAACTCAGGAAGGTAAAACAACGAATACAATAATAGATTTTCTGAATGAAAGGATTTGAATTTTATGATATAGTTTAAATTTCAAATCTCCACGTACGCAGAAGCATATTTACATTTTATTTTTTATATTTATTATTATTTTGTTTTTTTACAAGATCTCACAGCCTAATCATTTGCTTTAGAATTTAACATTCTTCCTATATCATATAATGGGGGAAAACAACTCCCTTGAAAGAATAACAAACATCTGTAGTTTCACCTAGTGTGTATGTTTTTTTCCTTTTATACAGAGATTGAACTAATGATTGTACTAGGACATTTGAGGTATATCATCTCAAAGAAGTTTATTAGGTGTAGCCTACTATTTTCTAAATTAAATTTCTTCTAGATGCTATTTGAGATTCTGGAAAGGAAGTAAACTAATAAGTAAGTAGAGTCCCAATTCTGCTAATTAGTAGCTGTGTGAAAGTACCAGGGAGGATAGGCTAGATTAATAGTGATCTTGAAAATTGCAGTGGTCTCATTCACATCACAAGACCCATCATGGACTGGCCACAGCCCTATTTGATGTTGTCACTATTCTTGGAATCAGGTTAGTAAAATAACCTCTATTTGGAATATTGCCAATCATTGAGACAAAGGGAAAAGAGACATATCAAACCACACCCTGACTCTTGAAGCTTCTTCCTCTGAATATTACCCACATTACTAATGGCCACTCCTGAGGTTTTCAGAATAGAATCCATAACCTTCAGTTCAGAAGAGAATTTGGAATAGTATTTGGCAAAACTAATTCAATCTACCAAATACGTGGTAATCTTGAGGAAAACATATAGTCTATCTGTATCTCAGTTTCCTCATCTATAAAACACTAATGCAATGATAATAATGATTACTACATAAGGTCATATTGATTAATGGAAATAATGATACAAAACACTTAGTATAGTACCTGGCATATAATTATTACTCAGCAAATGTTTGTTTATAAAATCGAAAATAAAAAAATCTCAGTTTCTCTGTCAAGTGAGTAATAGACTATTAGAGCTCCATGATATCTAGAGTTTTACCTGGGTGGTTTGAATAGTTAGTGATGACTGGGATGACGGCTCCATTTGGGACATATGCTTAGGGTCCTAATGGAGTCTTTGGACTGAAATATGCAAGATAACTCCTTCATTCACATGTCCAAACCTAGGCTAGGACAGCTGTGACTTCTCCGGTCTGGTCACCACCACTCTCTAACCACACATGGTAAACTCAGGTAGCCTTACCACCTACGTGACAGCTGGCTTCTCACTGAACAAAAATTACAAAAGTGTACATTTTATTTTTATAAAGATTTTTATTTGGCAGAGAGAGAGAGCACAAGTAGGGAGAGTGGCATGAAGAGGGAGAAGAAGCAGGATCCCTGCAGAGCAGGGGGAGACTGATATGGAACTCAATCCCAGGATCCTAAGATCATGACCTGAGCTGAAAGCAGTTGCTAAACCAACTGAGCCGCCCAGCCGCCCCAAAAGTGTACATTTTAGATTCAGTCTATTTAAAGGTATAAAAAATCATATTGGTGTTTTGATTTGTATTGCATTAAAACTATAAATCAATCTGGGAAGAATTGGTATCTTAACTAGATTGAATAATCTAATCCATGTGCCATAAATGTCTCTATTATTTGGATGATCTTTTTTTTTCTTTTTAAAAAATCAGTATTTTGTAGTTTTTAGCGTACAAGTCCTGCACATTTTGTTAGATTTATCCTTAAGTATTTTCCTACATGGAGCTACCACAAAAGGTACTTTTCATTATAATTGTCAATTA
>CM053615.1:30226851-30304383 GCA_028646535.1 Procyon lotor
TTCCTTCCTTCCTTCCTTCCTTCCTTCCTTCCTTCCTTCCTTCCTTCCTTCCTTCCTTCCTTCCTTCCTTCTTCTCTCTCTCTTTGTTTCTTGTCCAAATACACTGGCTAAGACTTCTGGGACAATGCTAAATAGCCAGGGAAAGGGCGGACACCCTGCCCTGTTCAATATCAAGGCAATTCGGCCTTTCATCATGAAATTAGCTAAGGCTTTTTCTTTTCTTTTTATAAATGCCCTTTATCAGCTAAAAGAAGCTCCTTCACGGGGCACCTGGGCAGCTATTCAGTTTAGTGTCAACTCTTGATTTTGGAACAGGTCATGATCTTGGAGTCCTGAGACTGAGCCCCATATCCAGCTCTGTGTCCAGGGGACATCTGCTTTGGATTCTCTTTCTCCCTCTCCCTGTGCTCCTCTCCCACTCAGGAGCATGCTCTCTCTCTCTAAAATAGGTAAATAAATCTTTTTTTAAAGAAAGAAGTTCCAGGGGGCACCTGGCTGGCTCAGATGGTTAAGCATTTGCCTTTGGCTCAAGTCATGATCTAAGTAAGGGTAAGTAAGGGTCCTGGGATAGAGCCCTGCAATGAGATCCCTGCTCAGCAGAGAGACTGCTTCTCTCCCTCTCTGCCCCTCTCCTTGCTCGTGCTTTCTCTCTCTCTCAAATAAATAAATAATCTTAAAAAAAGGAAGTTCCCTTCTTTTCCTAGTTTCCTCAGTTTTTTTTTTATGAATACATGTTAAATTTTGTCAAATGCTATAGTTCTGCATGACAAATAGTTATAAACATGATGTTTACCTTTTTAGTCTATTAATATGATTAATTACATAAAATGTTTTTCAAATGTTGAATTAGTCTTACATCCCAGGATAAAGCTCACTTGGTTCTTACCTACTATTCTTTTTATATGTGCTAAATTTGAATTGATAATACTGTGTTAAGGATTTTTTTTTAAAGATTTTATTTATTTATTTGACAGAGAGAGAGATCACAAGTAGGCAGAGAGGCAGAGGGAGAAGCAGGATCCCTGCCGAGCAAGGAGCCTGATGCAGGACTCGATCACCAGGAAGGACCCTGGGATCATGACCTGAGCTGAAGGCAGCTGCTTAACCAACTGAACCACCCAGGCGTCCCTGTGTTAAGGATTTTTGTGGCTATATTCATGAGGGAAATTGGCCTCTAATTTTCTTTTCTTATACTCTCTTTGGGTGTCAGGGTAATTCTGCCCTCATAAAATATGTTGGGAAGTATTTCCTGGAAAATTTCCTGGAAAATGTTGTTGTAGAATTAGTCTTATTCTTTCTTCAAAAGTTTGGTAGAATTCACCACCAAAACCATCTGGGACTAGAGATTTCCTCTTTGGAAAACGTTATACTATTAATTCAATTTCTCTAATAGACATAGATTTATTCATGTTACTTACTTTGTTGGTGAAGTTAGTGTTTTCTGGCTTTCGAGGAGTTAACCCACTTCATCCTCATTGTTGAATGTATTATTGGTATTTCCTTATTAATATTTTAATGTCTATAATAACATTCCTCTTTTCGTTGCTGATAGTGATAATTTCATCTCTTTTCTTACTTCCTGAGTCATCTCAGATGGAGGTTTGCAACTTTCTTAATAAAAGAAAGTTTTATAAGAAACACCTTTATAAGAAGCAAACAAACAAAAAAAGAAACACCTTTATAAGAAACAGCTTTTGATTTCATTGATTTTCCTCTCTATTTTTTGTTATCTGTTTATTTATTTATGACTTTACCCCTATTATTTATTTCTTTATGATTTCTTTGGACAAATATTGCTCTCATTTTCTAGTTTTTTAAGGTGAAAACTTAAATTGTTGACTAAAGACTTTTCTTCTTTTTTAATATAAGCATTTAACGCTATAAATTTCCTTCAGAGTACTTGATATAGCTTCATTCCATACATTTTCACCTATTATATTTACATTTTAGTTCAGACCAAAACATTTTCTAATTGCCATTAAGCCTTTATCTTTGATCTCATGAATTATTTATAAGAATGTTTTTGTTGGGGAATTTTCCAGATTTTCTGTTATTGATCTCTGGTTTAATCATATTATTGTCAGAGAATATACCTTGTATGAATTCAATCCGTTAACATTTGTTAAGGTTTATTTTATGACATGGGCTTTGGTCTATCTTGATGAATGTTTCATGGACACTTAAAAAAGAATGTGTATTCTAATATTGGGTGGAACATCCTATGAATATCAAGTAGATCCAACTGGATGATTGTGTTTTTCAGTTTTTATTTTTGCTGATTTACTGTTAATTTTTTTCATCAAACACTGAGAGAAGTATTGAAATCTACACAGCCATAATTGTGGATTTGTCTATCTCTTGTTTCAGTTCTATCAGTTTTTGCTTCATGTATCTATAAGTTTTATTAAGACCATACACATTTAGGGGCACCTGGGTGGCTCAGTGGGTTAAAGCCTCTGTCTTCAGCTCAGGTCATGATCTCAGGGTCCTGGGATGGAGACCCGCATCGGGCTCTCTGCTCAGCAGGGAGCCTGCTTCCCTCTCTCTCTTTGCTTGCCTCTCTGCCTACTTGTGATCTCTCTCTGTCAAATAAATAAAAAATTAAAAATCTTAAAAAAAAAAAAAGACCATACACATTTAGAACTGTTAGATCTTCTTGGCGAATTGACCCTTTTATCATTACATCACACCCCTCTTTATTCTTGCCACTTTTCTTTGTTCTGAAGCCCATTTCGTCTGATATAATATATCCTCTCCAGCTTTTTTCCCTCATTGGTGTTTGAATTGTATCTTTCTCTATCCTTTTACTTTTAACCCATATTATCTGCTTAATCCACTGGAGAATATTGATTTGTTGCAGTTGTTTCTGCTGTTGTTTAGTAGGCTAGCTGGATTCTTTGCATATTTTGACTCACATTCTGTGGACTATGGTTCTAATATCAGTTCATCAGCCAAAGCCTTTCTTGTGCCATCTACATACTTCTTGTTACACCATCACCCAGGGGCTACTCTGGGACCTAGGCTGTTGTCTACCTTGTAAGTTTAGTTCTCAAAGTATTTGACATGCTGTTTAAGGGGCAAATCCATGCCTTGTTTAAGATTGAGCCCAAGAGTTCATATGCATTTTATGGGATTGTTTTCACAGGTTGTTTCCTCCATTCAGTCTCTTCACCACTCTCCTGCTCTCAGAGGCACTCCTCTCTGGTCTTCTGGCTAGAGAATCAAGGCTTGAGTTCCCCTGCTCTATTGCACGCTTCTCAAGACTGAGTCAGTTAGAAGGACCTGGTTCTTGGAATGATTAAAAGAGTCACTGAAAAGCTTCAGAGCCTATGAATCTGAGGAAATTTTAAGATTTTTTTTACACAAAGATGATGTAACCCACACACACACACACACGTGTGTGTGTGTGGGGGTTACATCATTTTTTCTTTCTTTCTTTCGTTCTTTCTTTTCCCATTTTTTTTTTTTTTTTGGATGAGTGTTCCCTTAGAATTATCAACTTTGTGTCACCAGGGATCCAAAGTGTATTAAGAATCTTCTATCAGGGGTGCCTGGGTGGCTTAGTGGGTTAAAGCCTCTACCTTCGGCTCAGGTCATGATCTCAGGGTCCTGGAATCGAGCCCTACATTGGGCTCTCTGCTCAGCGGGGAGCCTGCTTTCTCCTCTCTCTGCCTGCCTCTCTGCCTATTTGTGATCTCTCTCTGTGTCAAATAAATAAATAAAATCTTAAAAAAAAAAAAAAAAAAGAATCTTCTATCAGAGGCAACATAGAATGGAGGCAGGAACACAGAGACTTTTTTTCCTGGATCCAACTGTCCATATAGCTTTTGACAAGTTATCTTCCTAGGCTCTCAGTTTCTCTTCTGGAAGACTTGAAAATCTCAGATTCTGTGGTTCTGGTACTTTGGCTATTTTCAGTCTTCTCTTTCCAAACTAGTGTCTGTAGCAAATCCTCTGAAACTTACATTTGCTAATACTCCTAACTTCTTTACTTATTTCTTGAAATTTAATCCCACCAAACTCGCAAAACATGAAACTAACCATCCTTGTTCTTCGCTCAACTTTGGTTCTACTGAGGCTGTTAGTCACCCAAACTCCTAGATCTCCCACTCAATTCCACCCTCACTGCCTCTTAGGGATTTATTAAATGTTTCCTCTTTCCATTTCTCACTATAGAAATGTCCAACCAAACAAGACATTTCTCTCCTGGCCCAGTGACTATTCCTTATCTATTACCTATCTATCTGTGACCTATAATCTAGAGTGATTATTGTCTGACTATACTTTGATCTTGCTTTCTAAATCAAGTTCACCAGAGGAAAATGACTTACACATCAACTGGATAGCCTTTCGCCTTTTTATAAACAGTGAGCTATGTTATTCTTTGTGCACATTGTAACAGAAGAACCACCATCTGAATACTAGAACTAGTCTTGTCCTAAATCAGTCTTTAAGTAGAAGATATGTCTTCAGTTGCCTGCCTCACTCTGCCTCTGTTTGCAGTCCCTCTCCTGTCCTCTTCAGCACTTAGTTCAAGCTGTATACCTGACCAGAATTTTCAGATCCTAGGGCTTGAAGGCTCTCTTGCGTAAGTGGGTAGGGGTGGGTGGCCATTAGAATAAATGAAATCAGACTGAACTGCTAAAGTCATACTCCTTCAGGGAGCATTCACATTTAAATAAGCTTGTCAAAACAGGTTGCTCCTTTATCTTAATTCTAGATTTTCTAGCGTGTTGACACTTGAAAGGAAGGACTAATATGAGGCAGAGGCACCTCTAAGAAAATCCCTTCTGCTAATATAAAGGATTGAAAGTGAGACAGAATTTTGTCTTGTTTAATTGGGGAGGGAGTCTATATGAGTGTGTGACAGACATAATTTGTACATTTTGTTCCCCGCATATTTTAAGCTTCAAATTACCTGTAAAATCAGATAGAGAAATGAGTGACAGAATATTTATTACCAAAAAAAGATTTATTACATTTCCTTCAAATGCATCCCTGATTTACCTACTCAGACTGAATACACAGAAACTCTTTACAAACTGTGTGTAATGATCATATAATAATGATATGCAATGATTTGTAAAACATTTCCTATTCTTCAGTCATATTAATAATCTTACAAGTATGCAGAAAGGATCCATTTCACCCACAGATAGCCATTATAACTGATTACATATGAGTGTCATACATTTTAATTAAACTTTAGAAATGTATCTCACAAAGGTTTCTAAGGAAAAGGGAGCCCATGGCTATATAAGTTTAGGAAAAGCTAAAAACTATATCCCTCCTGGAAATTTAAAATGTATCCAATCATATAAAAGACTCTGAGTGGCTCTGCAGTAAAGAAATCTAACTATTTTTGGCAAAAATTTCCCCAAATTGATTAGACTACTAAACTCTTCTTTCCACATAACACCCATTAATATTGTGAGCTAATGTACCGCATAGCATATTTTGGAAAACATTTTAGTGGACTCTTGTCAGTTGGGAGGCATATATTCTGTAGCTTTTATAAATCCTTAAATTCATGAATACAATTGTATCATATAATTTCTATCATAAAATGCACAAATGTTGATCCTTATCTAAAAATGCACTGAAGAATTTATTGAATTGTTTTTCCTGTTCCTATGAGGAGTACATGGTAAATTCACTTATATCATAAGTTCCAACTATGTTCCACAGAATTAAGCTTTAAACTGCATTTACCTTTAACTTCTTTTTGTTTAAAAACCTCACTTTTTAAAACTCCTTCATTTTTTTCTTCATTTCTATCACAGGATTAGCAGAGGATAATTGTGGGGACAATTTCTGTCTCTCTCCATCCCCTGTTCATACACACACATACATGTATACACACAATTTTCATGTTTTTATTTTGTTTTGTATTCTGTGGAGTAATAAAGAGTGGAATACATTGTGGCCTAAAGCACTATATGTATATAAGCAGAAAAAATATGTAAGCAAATATATATAATCAGCCTTACCTTTTAAGCAAAAACAGGAATTTGGGGGAGCCATTGATGTCATATTTGAGATGGTTTTGGATTCAAATGGAACTGGGTGGATTCTAGGTGACCTTGTGCAAGTTACTTTATCTCTCTGGGATGTGCCGTTCTCATTTGTTAAGTGGGATTATAATAACTATTTGAAGAACAATTGAGATAAGGCATGTAAATGTCTGGCACCTAGTAAGTTATCATAAGGCAATAGCAATCATGTAAGGAAGAGCCTCATGGCAGAAATGCCATAAAATCTAAGTTTTTTAAAAAATATACATATGCCCTATGTTTAGAAATCAAAGCTAAGAGCATGTTTGATTTTGTCAATATGTCTTGCAAGCTAGTAGATTTATGCCTATTAAAGATTCAATAAAAATCTACCGGGATACTCTTTTCCAGCCCTTAATAGAGAGAATGATATTTTTGACACAAATTCTGGAAGCAAATAACCTCACATACCAGTCTTCTTTCTGAAGCATGACTTTTCTAAGTAGCGGCAAATTGGACCTAACTATTTATTTATTTATTTACTTACTTACTTATTTACTTACTTTATCTATCTATCTATCTATCTATCTATCTATCTATCTATCTATCTATCATCTTTCTATCTATTTGAGAGAGAGAGAGAGAGAGTATGAGCGTGGGGGGTGGGGACAAATGGAGAAGGAGAGAGAATCTTAAGCAGGCTCCACATTGAGCACAGACCTGAGATCATGACTTGAGCTGAAATCAAGAATCAGAGGCTTAACCAACTGAGCCACCCAGACCCACTGCCCACTGATTTTACATACATCTCCATAGCCTGTATTTCTTCAGGACTTAACAATCTTTTTCTTTGCAAAGATACTTAGATGCCAACTTTTCTACCTATTCCTCTCTAGGTCAGCACTCAGTATATTTTTAGTAAAGATATGAATAATAGATAAAATTACTAACGGTATAAAGAGCAATGATGATTGAGGAAGAAAAAAACCATATCCATATACCTATTTTCCTAAACAAGTTATTCTTTTTTTTTTCCTTTCATATCCTCTATTTTACCTCTCAAACACTCTCTATATGACCTGAAATAAAACAAGGTATGAATTAAAGCATGATAGTAGAAAACCTTCATATTACATCTCCCTTTGTTTAATTTCCCAATCCTGTGTAGTGAAATGGGACAGAGTCTCTCTGATGCAGTGTCACAAATGGCAGAAATACAATTCTTAATGCACTATCATTTCTTTCTGTCTTACACACACACACACACGGAAACTCATAGAAGAGTAGATTGTGGTTTGTGTGACTGAGATCAAACAAAACACAAACAGTGGCTAGATTACTATGACAACTGAGCCCATGCTATGGTTTATGAGAACATTTGGCAACTGTCTTCAATTTTAAGTGTTTGCTCTTCTACCTTATATCATGTTAGCAGCTCTATAGGACTCATACTGTGTGCCTTGCCCATTTAAAGAAGTTTCATTCATTCTGTGTGTTTCTAAACATACAAAAATAAGACCAGAGCAAATGAGTCATGTTCTGGGTGAGCCACTTCCCAAACCTCACTCAAAGAGAACCCAGAAAGTCTTCTCATTGTCCTTTACATTGTGGAAAAACTGCAATGATAAGACCATGTTTGTTATTTTTTTAAAATTAATTACCACAGAATTCCTAATTTCAGAAGGGGACAGTGCGGGTTTTATGTGTTATTATTACGTTTTCTTTCATGGAGAAAAACATTCTGATATGACATAAGAAGTCACCTTTTTTAAACAAGATCATTAAGTAAAATCAATTTAACCCTCCAAAAAATCCTATAACATTTGGTATTATTAGCTTGATTTTGTGAATAATGAAAATTGGTTTCAGAGATGTTAAACAATTTGTAACCAATCCACAGTTTAAAAACAGAGAGCTTAGGTTAAAACACAGTTACTTTGAAATCCTATTCAATTCTTCCCGATTTAGACCTTTCTCTTTTTACTGTGTTCATGAGCATTGCTCAGACAATAATGTTTTGGGAACATCTTTGCCTAAGAAATATTTAATGAAGGCAAACAGTGCAACTAAGAATAGTGCTATTGTTGTCAGGCTGTCCTAGGTCTGCGTGTATATATGAGAAGGCAAAAAAAAAAAAAAAATCAGTAAAGCTTTTGGAAGCTGATAGATGTATTTAAAAAGCAAATAATTATCTTCTGTCACAAACATTTCCAAAGAATCTTAATGGAAAATGGGAAGATGTGAGTGTTTTGATCCTAGGTCAGATTGAGAATTTTTCTAACATTACCAAAAGATAGTTAATAGGTTATTTGATTCATTTACCCATTGGTTGTCCAAACTGTACACTTGAAATTGTACAACTTGGGTGACTTATAAAAAGAATGAGTAACTCGATGGTGATAAACTTAATTTCACAATATTATTGCCTGTATAGTACAATGCTTATACACAGTCTACTTTCAATCCTTTATTACCCAAGTCATTCTACATGCTGTAGGAGATATAAACAAACACATGACACAACCCCATCATGGAGGAGTCTACCAGGAAGTTGGTGAGTCAGAATTCACAGACATAAAGGAATTAGAATGCCCTGGAAGACAGTACAGAATCAGTGGTATGAAACATCTTGCTCCCATCTAGCCACTATTATTCATTGTATTTTTTTCAAAAAAGAACAAACTGAAGCTCCATTTATTCTGTGAAGTCTTTGCTGAATTTTCTTTTGTTCTTTTTTAATTAAAAAAAACTTTAAAGAAAATTATTTATTTACTTGACAGAGAGAGAGAGAGAGTGAGCATGAGCAGGGAAGAGCAGAGGAAGAGGGAGAAGAAGGCTCCCCACTCTGCAGGAAGCCCAACAATGTGGGGCTGGATCCCAGAACCACGGGATCATGAGCCGAGCTGAAGACAGACATCCAACCAGCTGAGCCACCCAGGCACCCCGTTCTCAAATTTTCTAGCCCATAGCCTCCTGCCTTGATCATTTTTAATTTGAGTCACATTTTGTCAATTATTGTATATATGTTTAAATTTCAAAATTTGTTAATATATTACCTGCTTTTCTAAATAAATTGTAAGTGACCAGGAATGATCAGGAATCATATATGATTCTCTCTTAGATTTTCAAAGCCAGATACTTTGTTTTGCACAATGGATGTACTACTGATTTGTTTTCCTGATTATCGTTAAAATGATGACAATTGTTAGTGGAGTATGAATTCACAGAATGGAACAACCACAGGGCAACACTCATATGAGATTACATGGCAGACATTCTGGATGCATAATATGACTATGAGTTCCTTAAGCACAAAGATTATGTCTTTTTCACAGATGTCCCTTGTTTTTGTCCTAGCATGATACTTAGCCCAGAAATAGCAATATTTGATGAAGGATAGTAGAAAGGGAAGGTGAGTTGAAAGGAAGGAGGGAAGGCTCTAGATATTAAGAATGGACTCAGATATAAGAAAAAAGTGGGGGGAATTCTAGACAAGGAGGACATTATCAGCAAAAGTAGAGTGGTTGAAATTGGCGGTGTATGAGTATGTATATGTCTGTGAAACTATGTGGAAGCTATTCTAACTGGAACAAGAAATTTGCTTTATGATGGCACAGGACATCATGTTGAGTTGGAAAGATATTTTTCATTCTGTGGAGGTCATAGTGTGAAAAGTTAGAATGAATAATTTAGAATTGGGACTGGAGGCAATGGAGCCATTTCAGGTTCTTAAGATGATGAAAAGCATTTTTAAGAAAACGACTTAGAGCATCATGCAAGGCAGATGAGAAAGAAAACATAAAGAAGTAAAATCAGTTTAGATTAAATTGTGATAATGTAACCAGGAAATGATGAATCTGAATAATATAGCAGTATCACCAAAATAGAAAATATTTTTATTGAAAAAAATCAGTGGGGTTTGATGATTAACTGAACTTAGAAGTAAAAAAGATAGAGGCATAGTAAATATTCCCAAATTTCTAACTAGTGAGAGAGGTTGACCTTACAAGTTCAGTGCCATAAAATAAAATAAGGAAGTAGATAAAATATCTAGTTTGAGGAAAATGTCAAATTTAATTTTAGACATGATGATTTTATATAGCATGAGGTCATAAAAACAGCCTTCTATTGGAGATAGGCAAGCCTCAAGTTCTATTCAGAACATAGGGAAGGTACTTAAGATTTTGAATTATTATTTTCATTAAGTCACTTAACATCTTTAGGTACTTATGTTTCCTAAAATACTAAAAAGGCACATAAACTCTTGGCATAATTACCACCACATTGTGAGAATAAAATAAGATGGTGGTTGTTAGAATTTCGGGTTATTGTCAAATCTTATATTAAGTTATAAATTGGAGATCAGAGGCAGAGTTATACATTTTTGCCTGATCCATATAGAGGTGGTTTGTCTGCTCTTTTTAGGGTCTTACAAAAGACTGGGGGAAAGATTACCCACATCCACTTTCAGACGGTTGGAAGGTAACAAAACTGAAGAGAACACAGGATTTATTTTCTGAAAAATAAATCCTAGGATTCGCTGAGCTTTCCTCTGTCAACCAAGAACCTCTGTTTTCCTTACTATAAAATAATAAAATGATAAAAATAAGATAAAAAGGATCGATTTAACTGATTTGTTTTATAAGCTTCAGTAAACACAAGAACAGGACTCTGAATAGGTAAAAGAGGGAGAAAGCGATGCTGAGTGACAAGGCTGTATGGCTCTCTGGGTTACAGCAGATCTGCAAAGAGCTAGAACCACGTAGAAGAAAAGGACTTGATCACAAGGACTTTAATGGGGGGGGGCTTTTGATAATGATTAAGCATCTGGACTCTGGAGTCAGACAGAAGAGTGTTTATCTTGAGATACAACACAACTCCTAGCTGTGTGGCCATGGGAAAATTGCTGAAGTTAGCAAAACCACTAATTGTAATATAAGCATGATAAGAGGACCCACCTCCCAGAGTTGTGAAGATATGATGACATGCAGAGTAAGTACTCGGTAAGCGCTAGCTAACATTATTAAAAGGAGGCGGCATTAAATCTACTTTAGTCAGTGCAAGGACAACACTCATTTCTAGAACCAAAAAAGGAGAGAGAGAGAGAGAGATGGAGGGAGGGAGAAAATGGAGGAAAGGAAGATGAGAGAGAAAATGGAGGAAGGGAAGCAACAAAGATAGGTCAAGAAGGAGAAATGGGACAAAAATGAGGGGAAAAATTGACAGGAAAAAGTTGGAATAATGATAGCAAAATGGAACAGGGAAAGGATTCTTAAAATTGATACTTACAGTCTGAAATTTCCATACATTGTTCCTTTGTCATTGAAATAGAAGCAGAACAAAATAAAATACAATTCTGAATGGAACTGGAAACAAATGTTCATGGGAAACTCATTGGAGACTGAAGGGTAAGGGTGGAAGGAGCCCTGGTGTTGGGCAGAGGAAAATGGAACAAAAATGTGAAATATGATTTCATCTAATCCTTTTCTGCGTCTTCTTTTTCTTATTTCTAAAGCTATATAAAAACGTTTGTTTAAATAATGTGCAATGTCAGCCTTCTTAGTCAAGTATGGTTTGGCCTTTATACACTGTTTTAAACAAAGTACGCTTATATAATTAGGAATGGTGCTATAATATGAAGCAAAGATATTGCATTACACCAGGAAACTTAAGTTCTATAAAAAGGAGGCTACATTCCAGCAAACTAGCAAACCTTTTTTTATAATCCCTATTCATACACAACTCAGAATGATGTAATGCCAGGTTATATATCAACTAAACTATTCTTTTACTGAATCTCTGACCCAAATGCCTGAAAAATCTGTCTGGAGTTGATGGTGTACTGAAGAAATGAATTAACTCTGTGTTCGGACCAAAAATAATCCAGTTTAAGATGTTCTTATGATGCTTAAGAAACAAATATCAACAAGGGTTACAAGTTCAGTGAGTTAGGACTTAATGCAATGTTCTTGTGAAATCCTTTGTACAAACTGAGATATCGAGATGTAGTCACCAAGAGATTTTTGGCAAACTTTTTATGTGTAAGGCATGTATATTTAGGGTTGGCCACAGGGAAAATTAGGTAGTACCTGCAGTTGTATTTAATGATCCATCACCTCTAAACCTTGTCTCCCCCCGCCCCACACCCAGATATACACACCCAGAGACTCGTCTATCTCTCCCCACACAAGGCTTCCAATGGAGTCCCTACACTCTAGCTTTGGCTTTGGCCCCTTCCCATAATACTATCTTTTATCTCAATACCCCACCCAGTTTTTGCAATCCAACATGGCATGACACAAATCAGACTAAAATGTTCCTGAATATTCGTGTATTGAATTATTTTCTAGTTAATATATTTGAAATTGAAAGGTAAAGTTTAAGAAAAAATTCAGTACTAGTGCTGCGGAGAAGATAATTTTGTTAGATCATTTATGAAAAATATAGAGGACTCATTTCATAAAAGTCACATGCAGTCTTCTTTGAACATTTTATTCCATGTTGCATCAGGCAATAATTCTGCCCAGTCTCTAGAGTTAGTCTTTACTCTCTACTTAAAGGAGTTATTCCAAAATTATATGTGCCACATACTTCATTATGGGGGAAGTATAATACAAATCTTCCACAAGGTATCCAGAGAATGATAATACTATGGGCATTGTATAGAGTTAGGGTTTTAATATTTAGTATTCACAAAAGCTCCTTAGAAAATCCCTATAATGAAGATATAGATATACTCAGTAAATGACATTTTACTTCAGGATTCCCCTTCAAAAATATCCTTAATTTCTTTCTTTAGAGTTAAAAAGACCCTACATATTATAAATAGTTTGCATAAACAGTTAAGAATAAAATGGAAAGCACTGAAAATAAATTTTAAAAGCAATATTCTGAGTTATTTTTATAATTAATTAAGATTAATAGAAACACATAGACATTAAATTAAAACCCCTCACAATCTCATTCCACAGTATAGCTTCATCATTTGATAATTATACATATATATTTTATAACTAGTATATATACCTATACATGTATATGTATGCATAAGTATATACATATATATATGTATATACAAATATATATGTTGCTGAAACCTGCATTTTTTAGCATTTTTTTCAGTTAACAATATATTGGCAATATTACCCTCTCCATTAAGTCTTCTATCACCTCTTCTTTATTGGTTGTGGAGTTGTCCAAGCATGGCTCTACATAATTTATTTAACTAATTCCTTATTGCTAGACTTTTATGGAGTATCTTTTGCTTGCTTGGTTGTTTTCTCTTTGGATTGTGTATTGAACATAATTATAAATAAGTCTCTGTGCATATTGCTGATTACCTTTCTGGAGATAAATTCCTAGAAAATGAATTGCTGAATCTAATGTATGCCTAATTTTAAAACATCATCACTGGCTCTCTAAAATGTTGTCAGTTCTGGGGCGCCTGGGTGGCTCAGTCATTAAGCGTCTGCCTTCGGCTCAGGTCATAATCCCAGGGTCCTGGGATCGAGCCCCGCATCGGGCTCTCTGCGCAGTGGGGAGCCTGCTTCTCCCACTACCATTCCCTCTGCTTGAGTTCTCTCTCTCACTGTGTTTCTCTCTGTCAAATAAATAAAATCTTTAAAAAAAAATAAAAAATAAAATGTTGCCAATTCACATTTACGCCAACAGTATATTAAACTCACCCCAGATAGAGTCACATCAGGTGTTTCAAAATTTGAGGTAAGTTAGTAAATGAACGCTTTGCTTTCTATATTTCTTGCAAAGAAGTTGTAACAACCTGTATATAAATGATCAAAATTCATCTTTTTAGGATCCCACTATTCCCGAAAATCATCACTAGCACAAAACCAAAATGGACCAAGAAAATGAGAATGAGAATAAGAGGTGTTTCTGCTCCAAATTTCTACACAGCTGTCCAATGAAATTGGTTGCTGTTGTAGCAGTGACCACACCTGCTTGGGTATGCTACTGCCTCTCAGATATTTAAGCCTCTCAGATCACATCTCTTCAACTGACCCCTCAGAGCCAGCATTGACTCACAAACTCAAAACGAACATGAAGGACTTTTCATAAAACATGATGAAATCTAAATAGAATTAGCAATGTTCTTAATACACACACTGAAGTGTTTGAACTACCACAGCCAAAGGTCATTATGGAACTGTGGGTCAGCTACCACAAAATTAGGTCTCATACGTGCTTGGGTAATCACAAAAAGAGAGATGAGGTTGAGCAATTGTGTTCTCAGCTCAGCTGCTTTTTATATCTTCTGGAATGGCGGAGTGTGTTGGCCTTTTTTTTTTCCCTGTGAATTTGCCATGCCCTTGGCACTGGCAAGGAGCTGTCCTACTGGCCAAAAGGTCATAAACCTTTCTGACCAGTCCTGATTATTACACAAGCTTTCATACAGCACTCTTTCATGATTGCTTTGCTCCCCCATATCCACTATGTTTTTTAGGACCATCACCCTGCTAACCAAATAATTAATTTCCACTTCTTTTCAGATAGGGGCCCCACTAGGGGCCGTATTTGTTCTCAAATATTGGCCCCATGCTGGAAGGGAGATCATGATAATTCACAGGAAACCAAAGGCAGAGAATGAAACCAGCCTTCTAGAACATCCTAATGTTCCTTAATGATTTATTGTAAGTGAATACTCCACGAATGCATGAATCTTCCTAAAAAAAAAAACCAAACTTTTATTTTTTATCACTACTTCATTTGTAATTGAATTTCCCAAAATATCACAAGCAGTAACTCAGTGTTGGCTTATCAAAAATATATGTTCCACAGTGAAAATTCTTAATAGCCCATCTGTAGGTATGAAACAACAGGATTTTGTGGGGAAAATATAACTCTCTCTCTCACTCTCTCTCTCTCCATATATATATATATATATATATATATATATATATATATATATACACACACACACACACGTATATACATATATATACACATAATATAACCATATAATTGACAAATCCCAGCTTTCCCATATGATGCCAGTGGAACATTAGGCAAGCAGCTTCACCCCTGGGAGCTTCAAATTAATCTTATGAGAGTGGGATTGGTAACATTTATTTCTCTGGGCTGTTATGAGGATTCAATGATATAAAACAGGTAAAGAGTCCATCATAAAATAATGTTTAATACATAACAGCTCCCCTTGTAGCCAGTGTTTTCTGAGTTTCCCCTACTTTATTTCATCACTGTGATTTGCACTGTTCTGATTTAAAAGTGTTTTTCTCTTTCAAAGGGTTCTTGCTGATTCATCAAATGGATATAATAACCGGTAACTATCTGCCTTAATATTTTGAGGACATCATTATAGTATTTATCTTTTATATAAGGTGCACATACTCAATATGTCTCATGATGGTCACAAAAGTATTCTCATGGAATCATGCTTACTTCTGAAAGAAAATCACATCCTCAATCTCTCTTTCATTGTCTCTCCCCAATGCAGCAACACTAGTTAATAGCTTAAGAAGGCTAACTTTCAACTGTACAGTAAGGCTCTTAAGTCGTAAGACTAAGATCTGCAGTTCTAATATGGGCAGTTCTTGAGTTTTAATGCCCAAATAATGCTAACTAATTCATGTGTGCCTTTACATAGAATCTTTGTGATCTTTTTAAAATTAAAAAACATATAAAATCTTTCATTCCTCATTCTCTGCCTCCCAAGACTTCTGAAAGGCAGTTCATCCTTTCCTTCTACACCTGTAATACCAAGAATAAGGAGAAACTAGAAGCCTAAAATATGGACAGGAAAGGAGCTATTCATAAGACATTGCCAGGAATGGGCATTGATTACAAAGGCATGGTATTCAGGTGGGAAACCTACAGCATAAGTTATATCTGCAGGTCCAAACGCTTGTGGAAAATCATAGTCTCTCTACCCTTCTTAGGTATTATCTTCCCTGTGAGTCTTCAACATTGCTTTCCCTACTCTCACTGGGGTTGTAGTTCAATATGCTTGGCTTCCATGCTGTCTAAAGACTAATATTTCAAATAAAATCTGCCAAGTCTTCTCTAAAGCAAATTTGTAAGATTACCTCTAAACCAAGATATAGAAATAGCATGTTACTTTGGGATTTTCATGTTTATTTTAATGTTTATACTATGTATTGTTAGAGACCCCCACAAATTCAATTTTAGAAATCATAAGGCTATTTTGTGAAAGATATCAAAAGTTGATTATATAAATCATGTCCATAACTATGCGACTAGATTTCAGGATAAGGGTGTTTCTGTGATCAAAGTTTTCTAGCCTATAAAAATATAGTTTAAAAAATCTAACAGCTATTATTATCTAACTCAGAGGTGATTATTAGTAAAGGGTTAAACTAGATTGTTATTTTTAATACATGTTGCCTGATTGAGACGGTCTGTTGTCTATTTCTTCCCTGTGGCTTTAAGCCTTCAAGGCTGCCTTGATAGCTCACTGCCAAATATAAAAAGAATAACAACCAAAAAGAAGATGCCAGTTCTCTTATTCACAGCCTTATGTCTGAGGTGACCCCCAAGACTGAACACCAGTCCACAGTGTTATGATTTGAATTCTCCCTGTGCAGATGATATGTTGAAATTCTAACTCTATGCTCTGTCAGAACGTGACTTCATATGGGAATGGGGTTAGGATACACTGGAGTAGGGTGGGCCCTTAACCTAACATGACTACTGCCCTTAGGAGAAGAGGAAAATCTGGACTCAGACACAGAGGGGAGACAGCCCTGTGAGGACGCAGGCAGAGGTTAGAACTACGCTGCCACAAACCAAGGAGTACTTGGGCAACGAAAGCTGGAAGGGGTAAGTTAAGATCTTGCCCTAAGGCTTTAGAGAGAGTATGGCCCTGTTGACATCTTGATTTTGGACTTCTCATCTCCAGAACTGCAGTTCTGTTGTATTAAGTCACTCAGTTGGTGGTACTTTGTGTTATGTGGCAGCCCCCAGGAAATGACCACAAAAATGAGTTCTGTAATCTTCCTGCTTCTGACTTTGGAACTCATTTCCCCAAGCATCACTTTGCCCAACCTGTAGCCCTTAAACTGCACTGCTTTTTCTGACTTTGAATTTCGTGTTTCCTTTCCTAACTGTAATTAATGATCATCCTCCAGTATCTTATGAACCAGACATGCACTGGAAGTATCCCATAGCAGTTTGCAGAAGCAGATTGTTAAATTTTTAGGAATTTTGCAAGTTGATTGCTAGACATAGCCATTATTTCAAAAATTACACTGTATACATTTTATATTAGGTAACTTATGCTAAAACAAAGGCAATAAATCATCAAAATGCATCTTTTCCTAATTATTTGGGTACATTTTACCATACTCTGTGCTCTTGAGGCTACTTATGTATAATGTATCTATATGGTGGAAACACTATTATAATGTTCTGATCTCCATCCTTTCCAACTCATACTGGAAGCTTTAAATCAGCATAGTGGTGAAAACCAAAAGCTACAGATCAGTTATCTTTATGTTTTCAGAGAGCCAGTTGCAAACATTTACCAGCACACCACTGAAATAACCTGTAAGTCCATTCTATAAGCCAAACTGGAATGGCTATAGGGGAACTGATCAAGGTTAGTTTCACCTAAGAGTGCACTTTTCTGGGCCCTGCTCTGTACCTTTCAGTGGGAATTCAGGAAAGCAAGTAAAAACAAATAAAGGACTCCATTACAAATAATGAAGACAGAGAGATTTGACAGGGATTGTGAAGAGAGGATAAGGCAGACTTAGATGCTGGTGACCTACTTTTAGTATTGTCTACTAAATCTCCCAGGGAAGTGTTTAGCCGTGATTATAAATATTAATTAGATTCCAATCAGAGTAGTATTTAAAGGATCTGTGCTCATTAGGGAGAGACATTTCAGATAGATAGATAGATAGATAGATAGATAGATAGATAGATAGATAGATAATTGTTAATAGATGGTAGATAAGTAGATAGATGATAGATAATAGATGGTATATAAGTAGATAGATAGGTAGATAGATCGATCGATCAATAGATAGATAATAGGGCAATATACACATGTACAAGTTGCTCAGGTTGGTAACAAACTAGATGATTTTATTTAGTAAAACAGACCCAACCCTGCCAAAAAATTATAGGTGAATTAAATGACTCTAAACAGGCAGCATAAAGTCTTCACTGCTTTAGCACATCTATAATTCCACTCTGTATGGATAGGATCAACATTCTTTAGTTTTGTGATGACATCTTCCTTGTCAAACAATTCATCAGCCGAACAAAAACATTTATAGAAACAGCAGCTCTACACATTTAAAACATAAATTCAAAGAATCCGATACCCATGAAATAGTTACTTCCTAAAATTCTTAAGCGTAATTTGAGGCTGTGAGCTGCTTGCTATTATTCTGCACTGTGGGAAGTGGAGTCTCAGGTGAGAGACTCTGCCCTTGTGCTTGAACTCTCTGCCAGTCAGACTTGGGAATGCTGCAAACTTTCAATCGGGGCCAGAGAGAAGGTGGAAGGCCTTTCTTCTTTCAACCACAATGCCAGCAGCAGATTAAGGAGTGGCATGACTCACACCATACAGAGTCTTGCTGAGTCTACTTTTGCTGAAAGTACTGTGTCTCATACCAGGAAGTGCTCTAAGGGTGGCATGTGTGAAGTTGTGCACCACACTGCTTTGTTTCTGCGACTGAAGCATTCTTTTCAAACCTGTCATCTGAGTCCAGCAATGTTCCTGTATAATTAACCACTATGTTTCTTTCTTTGTTTTGTTTTGTTTTTTTGTAATGATAAGTAAGAGGCTCTCTTTCCTTTTCTGTGAACACATTCCAACTGGAAAGGAAAATCAGTCTCATACCCTCCATTGTTTAATACTCATTCTTAGCTCTCTTAGGCATTCTAAATAGAAAAATAAAGGGCAAATCCAGTTCACAGTAATAAAGCCATCTGGATCTAAAAATTTATAGCACCAGCAAATAATATAAGAACTATTTTTATAATTTTACTTTTCAATAGGAAGGCTTAGGGAAACAGGAGGTGTTTGAAGAAGCCACGCTGGGCTCAATCCCAGGACCTTGAGATCATGACCTGAGCCAAAGGCAGAAGCTTAACTGACTGAGCCACCCAGGTGCCCCCAAATGTCTCTACTTTAAAATGATAGAAGCCATTGAGAAATTTTGAAAGGCTCAGCATAACAGCTTTTCTTAAGATTTTTGCATTGGGAAAAAAAAAGATTTTTGCATTTGTCTTACATTTCACTGGCACAAAGTGTTAACTTGACATACAGGTCTTTTTCTTAATGAGACCAGATTTATTTTGTAAACAAGAATCAAAAAGTAGGGTGACTATGGAAAGAAATTTCATGTTTCTTAAACTATAGGAAATATTTGTGTTTCATAAATTACAAGAAAACTGTAGCATACCTTTATTAGTTATCAGATTCTGGTCCTATTCTTCATCTTTAAGGGTTTTTATCTATCTGCAAACTGAATCTTGTTGACTTTCACAGTTTTTCAGTCCTTACCAAAGTTTCAATTCTTCTAGTTCCTCCAGTAAATGGATCTAATTCTCCAAATTAATGTTTTCAACTTTTCTCCAACCCTCCTGCCTTAGAGCTACTGAGAACAAAAAGCTGACCACCCAGATCCTTAAGGGCATTCTAGGTTATCTTGAATCTAACGGAGACATGTAAGCTGACTCTGGATGCATTCAGGCCTTATTTTTGTTTTCCAAGGAGTTTTTCTCTACAGACATTCAAAATGAAAACAAACAAACAAAAACAAAACTTATATTTTTGAGTTATCAACTTCAGTATCAATTATTAATTTTACTGTCTGTGACTCACAGCAAAAGAGGCATTCCCTTTTTGGACATTGATACTACTAATTTGACAATACACTATTGTGTTTGTGATCTCCTCTTCTCAGCCAGCCCTATGATGAACTTTGTAAGGGTTTAAAACACACACACACACACACACACACACACACACACACACACAAACACACACACACAATCTGCTCTTGACTGAAATGCAAGCCTTCCATGATTTTATGTCACAGAGCAGTTCTTATCCAATGAGTTTGTGGTTTTCCAAATTTAAGACAAAGCATGTTTTACCAGTGAGTGGAGATTTAGCATTCCTAAATCATTCTCCTTTGATTCTATAAATGGTTCTTCCAACTTTAAAATGGGCCACTTAATTTACAACTATTTTCTTCATTGAGTTCTAAGAGTGAGAAATACACAGATTTCTGGCATGTTGATAATAGAACTTTAGCATTTTTCTCCTGGACGTGAAGTATTTCACTCTAAAGGCCTACATTCCCTATTCTTATAACTCCTAGATGAGGCTATACTAAGAACAGACGCTGAAATGTATCTGCCCATGTGCTGAGTGTAAAAGCTGAGTGATGTGTGGGAATGGAGCCCACGAAGGAACAAGAACACAAATATTCACTTGTCCCAAAAATAGAGGAGCCCATATTTTCAAACATTCCAATGGAACCCCAAAATTAGAGTTTACTGAATTGAAAACAGTATCCTCTACTTGAAGATTATTAACGCAGACTCAATGCTGAGTTAAATCTATAACCCATATGAAGTAGCTCATAGTAATTTATTTGGCAAAAGTACCTCATAAATAGATTTTATCCTTTAAGTATCTTCTAAATATTTAAAAATATATACAGATAAATTATCAAAGACAACTTTTTTACTAGCTCCGTTCAATATTTTTTTTCTCCATAATTAAAAGTAGCTTAGCAACTTCCCCCCCTTTAAAATCCACTCCTACCTCAAGTCATATAAATTATTCTGGCTATATAATTCTTCATTTCTTGCAGTGAACCACTGTAACATTTGGTAAGATAATTCATTCTAGCTGTACATTCCTACTGAATTTTGGTGAAATAGTTTCATTTTTCACTAGGGTAGACTTTTGCTGTATAGGAAGATAGTCGGTGGGGAATGAGACTACCTTTAAATTCAATCTTCTTCTTCCAACTTTTGTTAACTGTTTTAAAGATTGTGGCTATCATCGGGCAATTTCTCCAGGAAAACTGAAACTCGGTACTTCCAAATAAAGTAGTTCGCTAAAACAGCTACTGGCAACAGGGTGGGAAAATTGCTGTTGCTCTTCTTTCCTGTGAAATACGGTACAAGGGTTGGCCCTGGTTTGGTCCACCTGCCAGCGGAGTTTAAAGTTTCCAAGGCTCGGAGGAACACAATGACTTGGATCAAACTGCCAAAATGAAAAGAAGGGCATTTCTGCTACAACAAGGAAGCCGTTAAACTCCTGCTAAGCTAACCATCTCTTCTATGCGTCCATGCACACGACCGACCTCCTCTATCACTGACCAGGGATTATTTCTCACAATCCAGGATATTCCGAAAGCTTGGAGACATATGGCTGGAAAATGAAACGACCCTGGAGTATGGCCACATCATTACTTGGTGTCGCGTGGTACCAGATAGGCAATCAGTGAATGATGCAGAGATGTGAACGGACAGTTTTATAATGTGAATTTTCCCCCCATAAAGCCAAAACAGACTTCATTTCCCTCTTTTATTTTGGTTTATGATACTTGGATTTTCTCTTCTCTGCAATACCAATTAACTCAGTTTGGCAGTGGGGTAGCCAAAAAGGAAGAGGATGAAGAGATCTCTAAAATATTAGTAAGTGTCGGAGGAGCCATAGCCTCCAGGAAAACTGCGGCTGCGACCCGTTTCGTTCTGTGCGGATTTCAGGGCTGAGAACAGCGCAAAGCGGTTATGGAGCGGACGGTGCACTCCATCCGCGGAGGATAGAGACTCAGGCGCCTGGAGGGGTCCGCTCATTTCGCTGCAGCCTTGGAGGCCGCTGCTGCCTCTCCTCCTCTGTGTTTCATTACCATTATCCTCGTTCTTGAAAAGTCATGGAAGACGGCCCACTGCCAGACCTCAGAGACATCGAGCTGAAGCTGGGGCGCAAAGTACCCGAGAGCCTAGTGCGCTCTCTCCGTGGGGAGGAGCCGGTTCCCCTGGAAAGGGACAGGGACCCCTGCGGGGGGAGCGGCGGCGGCGGCGGCGGCGGCTGCAGTAGTAGCAGCAGCAGCTGCAGCTTCCCTCCCTCCTTGTCGTCCTCTTCTTCGTCCTCTCCAACCTCTGGCTCCCCCCGTCGTAGCCACTGCAGCGCCCTGGAGAGGCTGGAAACCAAGCTGCACTTCCTCAGGCAAGAGATGGTGAGTGTGGCGCGCCAGCTGTGGGAATGAGGGCCCGGCCAAAAGGTGGGGCGATGGGAAGATGGGCCGGCAGAGAGAGGGCGGCTGAGGCTGCAGAGCTGAGTGTCGAGCGCGTGGGAAATGCGGGGTAGGGAAACGCACGGGGGGCGCGCGTCTGGAGGCTTGTTTACCCCGGACTTTGCTCGGTCGGGGTTTGCCAGGATAACAGAGCCTGTTTTGCTGTGTACTTTCGATAGCGCCGCCTCGGTGCTTCAGACTCTGACCATTTAGCTGCCAGTCCGCAGCCTTCCGAGCAGCCTGCCCACCGAGGGTTTGCAGTTAACAAGCCCATCTGGGGCCTGCTGTGTGCCGTTCACACCTTCAGTTCAAAAGGTGGCTCAGTCCTTTTCACTTAAGCAGAAATACTTCCTGGTTTGCCAAGGGGTGGCGAGGCCGGGTCCTTGCCAAAGATCCTTCCTAGCTCACTCTTCCACCACTACCGCCCCCGCCCCTTGGTGCCGCAGCCGCAGCTGTTCCAAGGCCACTGTTAAGCTGATTCTCTACAGCTGGTTCTAAAACAATGGCCCAGTCGTCCTTAGGAATAGCTTGTTTCTCTGTTTTG
Source organism: Procyon lotor (assembly GCA_028646535.1). Classification (NCBI taxonomy): domain Eukaryota; kingdom Metazoa; phylum Chordata; class Mammalia; order Carnivora; family Procyonidae; genus Procyon; species Procyon lotor. The sequence continues at coordinate 30,249,657 of CM053615.1, forward strand.
AGCCTAGCGAGCAGGTGATTCCCCAGGCCAGGGATTTGCTAATGACCACTTCCTACCCTTCCCCCTCAGTCCTCTATCTGCAATTGTTTTCTGTGTCGCTGGTAAACATTACCTTAAGAGTGGGACAATGAGACTAGTACAGGGTCTGAGAATCCTTGTTATTCCGGATGTACTTAAACGGAAAAACTTATTTACTGGCCATGAGTTCTGGGACAAGTCATTTGGCCTCTGTGAACCTCAGTTTATTTGTACAGTGAGCTGGTGGGAGGAAATAATTCCTTCCTAAATCCTTTGAAGAAATTAAGGACAAAGCAACAGCATTCCCCCCCCCCCCCGCACCCCCCCTTCCTGGAGTGGAGGAAATTTGCAGCAGTGTTCTCAGTCAACTCAGAGGATGGCAAGAATTTTCTGCATAAGGATCCTTTCTACTAGGGCTTTGCATTAAAAAGAAGGAACCAAAGGTGTTTCCTTAGTTCTCTCTCTTTTTGCATTTGGAACACTTAGGAGGTAGTAAAGTCCACAGCATAAAGTAATCTTGGCAAATATAAGTATAAAAAGCCAGTCTTAAGAGATCATGTCCTGTGTTCAGAATTTGCACCATGTATAATGCAAATTATTTTATTATTCATGTTTCACTGTCTAAATACACACAGGTTATATATCGGTTATTCAAAAACACTTATTAAGCATTTACTATGGGTGCTGAAAATACAAAATTAAAAAGGCAAGGAGCTTGTCTGTTGAGGACTCTCAAATCTCTTGCACTCATTTGGAATTTATTATTTGTAGTACATCAAGCCAAGTGTGTTGAAGAACTCCATAGGGGGGAAAATCTGTTTATTTTCAACTAAGGACACTTTCTAGACTTATCTGTTTTTCTTAATGAAAATATCACAGACGTAATAAAACTCTGTCTTCCCCAGCCAGGTCTTGCTGTGTGTGATTAAGGTACATTAGTAAATAGATTTTTTAAAAAAGCAAAGAGAAACCCCAACAATAGCAGCAACAGATTGCTAAATTGACTGTTTGTTATATCTTCTATGTGAAGCATCAGTAGCTACAGGAGAATTTATGCCAGAACAGATGTTTTGTGTTACAACTTTGTGCTCCACTGAAGGTCTCCAGCAAGAAAATAAGAACATTAGCCATGGGACTTTGGAGAAGAGATCTAGACAGGTATAGTCCCCTGCCAGTGAGATCCATTTACCCCATTTTACACAACTCTTTTGTGTGCTAAAACCCCCAGCTTCAGCATAACTGGGAAGCAACAGATTTGTTTTTATGTAGATTTGGCAGTTTTGTTATAAACACTGAACAGATGCAGCTCTGCAGTTCTTCCTGTCTCCCCCTCCGATCGATCCCCATGTAGAGAAGTTAGAGAACCGGATTAGAATACGACCTCTTCATTGTGATTTTTCTGTTCTTTTCTGCCCTGTACTGTGGGCACTGAGTTAACCTCCTCTGTGTTATGCATGACCCCACATTTCATGTTGATTTCTTTTAGTTATCCACACAGGTTGCTCTTCTAGATTGTCTGGAATTCCCAAGCTTTGGGCCTGCCCTCAGAATTCCTTCCCAAGAAACACCTGAGCCAGGCACAAACCTTTCTAAAGACTTCCAAGAATTAAGCCTCCCTTCTTTTCCCATGAGATGAATGTGCATACCATTGACACAACATTGCATAGACCTGCAGGGAGAGTCTTAACACAAATTTCTTTACATACACATGATTTCATCATTGTCTCTCATCTCCTTTTATGCCTTCCTGGAGAATTCCCTTCACTCTTATTTGTGATGTGATCTGGAATTGGGAAGAGTCTGGTGCACCCTCTCTAGTTTGCCTTCCTAGATAATCACTGTTCAAGATATCAAAGAGTAGTTTTGAATGAAGTTTGAAACAAATATCTGTTGCTGCCACATTCTGATTCCAGTCAGTTCTGTATTATGTCAGGATGATTACTAATCTGTAGTTAACACAATGCCATTATGAAAACTATTATGGAAATACTATGTTCTGATTTCCATATTTTTGGCAATTGTTTGCACAGCAGCTGTGTAATATATCTAATAGAATAAACAATCTCAAGCTAGTTACTCATCCTTACTTACTCACTTACTTGTTAAAACATTCAAATACCCCACCCAGTTCCTCAACTCTTGCTTTTAAAAAGTTTTTTAGGCAATTCCCAGGACGAGACACAAACACACATACCCTCAGACAAATATGTATATGATACTAGCATAACATAAATCAGAATATCACAGTTTTTATGAGTAGTAGATTTATACTTGGTTTTGGTACTTTTAATAAAAGATCAATAAAGATCTTTTCTAAATGTTGCCCCCATGTTAAATGGCTTGCTGACTCTGTAATAAAAATAAAAGTTATTTAAGTTCCCTCAAAAAATAATTTCATTAAATTAGCTTCACAATTGATTTGGATATGCTTCAGAATAGGCTAGGAGATTTCTATCTCTTATTCTATAATTCAGTCATTTTTCATAGCTAGATAGTTTCAATAATATTTTTACTATTTTATCATTTAGTGATTTTTTTTAAGTTAGACAAAAATCTAAGAAAAGTCCTTAGGTATATAATTAAGAAGCTGTAAAGTGGAAAGTACTTTCTTCAATGAGCTCACAAGATAGTAGAAAAGATAAAATGGGAACATAATTTGGCCAGAGAAAGATTATAAACTAACATGTTAGCAGGTCCACAATGCCAGAGCAGAGATCAGACATCCCAGTGTTGAGACAAACAGGTAAAGCTGTGGAACTTTTTGACAGCGCCTTGGACAAGGACATAGAAATGCTGATAATGATGCAAAGTAAGGGCTTAATATTAGGGATAAAGACATCAAGGAGATGAGGAAGCCAATTCCTAATAATGGCTTCTTCTGTTATTACGCACATGGAGTGTTATTATGCTCATTAAATCTGACAAAAATCTTGTTGAAACAGATTTCTTTACATAGTGGCTCAAGAACTGGCAGGAGTGCACACAAAGGTAGTAACGTCATTTTGCTAGAAACGCAGGGACACAATTTAGAGAATTTATACCTAACTTGAAAACAGTGAATTTCCAAAACCTGATGGCACCCCCACAACATAGGAATGTATGTTGAATTATTGGTACGTACTTGAGGAACGCTTCCTGACCAAAAGAATTCCCTTCCACTCCAGTCAAGTTGCACAACCATGCTCGCCTGACCTTGAGAGACCACAAGTCTTGTGAGATTTTTTTTAAGACTGATTATGTTCATTTCTATGACAGCATAAAAAAAATATACATATATATGTTTAACCTTCCATTTTATAGTTAATAACTTACAATTGAACGAATTTGTCACATGTTAAGACTTTAGGGATTTTTGTTTGTTTTTTAATACTACTTCTGAAACTGGGATTTATGGCTAGAGTCTCTGGGGTCCCTGAGAACTTGTTACTTTTTTATGTGTTTTTCTTTGAAGGATATTCCTTTTGTTCTTCTTTAAAGGATATTCTTACTATTCGAGGGGCAGGCTTCTGGTTTGGTGGAACCTTCATGGGATTTGAGCTACACAGAGAGACCCCACTCAAGTTTAGAGCAAGTCAAGATACAAACCAGCAGGGCCCAGTACGTTGCCAAGGCCCTGTGGCCCCTCCCTATGGTGACCCGTAGCTCACCTTCCCTCACAGGGGATCTACCTGGCTTTCAGTGGCCCTCTTTCTTCACTCCCCACTGTCTGGCATTGAGCAAATTATATAATCACTCTAGGACTCAGCTTTCTTGTTAACATAGGGATAAAAGCATCTCTATTAGGGCATTGTAGAAATTCGGTGAAATTATATAAGAAAATCAACTATTACATGGGCATTCAGAAATAGTAAGGACAATGGCAATAAGAGGTATTATGTCAATGACTTGACTGTTCTGTGGCTCTTACACAAGTAGCCACAGATGGGCAGTGTGGTTTTGGGACTGATTCAAATTTAAGCATTTCTTCTACTTGACTATCATAGCACCCCACCACCCAAGTCATCACCTGTTCCACAGAGACCATGTTTCTATAAAAAAGTTAAAAAAAGAATGCATGGGCTTTGCCTAGCTTCGGTACAACTGGAAATCTTGATTTTGATTTTAGACTTCGCATTTTTGAAGCAGATACTATGAGCTGAGCATCTAAAGTGTATAAGTAGCCTAGGTTAAAGAGCTGTAGAACCAAATTTTTGGTTGAGCCTAGAATGTCTGTAAACTGAGAGTAGTAGTTTCTTACAGTGAAAGCTTTCTATGGGCAAAGCACTATGTTAGTTAAACATTTTATATGCATTATCCCACTGAAACCTTATAATAATCTTAACTAAATATATTATAATACCTCCTTTATAGATAAAGCATTGCAGATTATCGTTAATGCTCAAGACTACCTACACAGTAAGGGGATGAGCAAGGTTGAAGTCAGAATCTGAGCTTTAGACCATAACTATATGATTAATTCTCATGCTTTAGAATATCTTGATGCACATCTTGACACCCAAGATTAAATGTATATATCTGTTCTTCTAGATTTTCAAAATATGTTAAACATGTTAAACTGTATGTTTATTTACTATAAATTGTCTGGGAGGAAAAGGCTGTAAAGACAATCTCTGTCTTGGGAATACTCAGAATTTGGATGAACAAATCCAAAAGTCACCAGGTCCCCAGCAACTGTACCCTTTCTTTTTTGCCACTATCTTCAAGATCTTTGTAAATACTTCTTCCCACTCCACAAAAACTGCTGTTGAAGGATTCTCTGCCCAGACCAGCTCAAGGCTGAGAACTCAGTAGTGGAGCTCAATAGTGTTCATGACCCAGAGTTTTACAAGCTTGCATCTGGTAGCATTTTGTCCCCTGAGAAATTCTGTTAAGGATAAGCTTGGATCTTAGATAACTCACAGAACTAGAAAACTGGGAATCTGACACCATCTTGTATCCATATGGACAATACCTTCAAGTTGCTGTTGTTCTGACAGGAGCTCTATTTTCCTGTTTTTCAATAGTGATATCAGTTGCACAGCACTGGGCTGGGACTTCTCAGATTATGTGGTTGAAACACATTGATCCAAATTGAACCCAGTGTAAATTGTATTTATAGAATTCACCAAAAAAGGTTAAATTTTCAAACATTTCAAACATTTCAAACATATCAATCTAAGCATTAAAAATAAAATCTGAATAATTCATTTTAAAGAGATTAAATATTGAGCTAGATCTTTATATATAGCTATTATTATGTTCATTTTACAGATAATTAAACTATGGCTTATAGGGGTTAGATAACTTGACTAAGTCACTGTAAGTGGTTTCCCAACCATTCATTCAAACAACAACTTCTGTGAGCCTGGCTATATGCTGGATCCAATTCATTCCCAAACCATCCTGTATGGACAGAGCATGCCCAGTTATTATGAATGAACATTTTTATAGTAAATTCATCACACCTACCAGTGGATCTTTTCATATTCCTTTAAAAATGTTACTATTTTCTTTTTAGATGTTAAACTTATGCTTTCTCACTATAAAACTTCCAAAAATGTAGACCTATTATAAAAAGAAAAATAAAAGTCCCCCTTCACTTACCCCTGACAATGCACCTGCTCCGTATTTCTCCATACCCCAAGGCAATCATTTGCTAACTGTTTGGTGTGAATCCTATCAGGTCTTTTGCAGCATCTTTGCTGGCCTATATATGGCACATACGCATGTTTGGATTCTGATTTCCTTATTTTACATAATAACATTTATTTGTTACCTGACAATTAATGAATGTCTACAGTATACCAGTTAGTATTCTGAGCAATTTTCATGTATTCTTTCTTTTTCCCTCTTCACCCACTTGCGACGTGTGCACTACAAGATGTTGGGTCATATAAACAGACTCCTGATATATCTTGAGAAATGTTTACCTTATCAATTTTTATCTTATGCTGTCCATTCTCCTATATGCAGCCAAATCAATTACTAATTAAAAAGAAAATGTGATTACTTCATTTTTCATAATAAGAGACGGTCCAACTTTTAACAGTTCTTTTAGAAAGTCAATTCTGTTCATAGAAATTGAACTTAATCAGACCGTTCTTCAATTCAAGAAATAACGCAGTCTTTAAATTGGAATATGCTCCTTCTCAGTCATATACCACCTTAGCATAATCTACTTATTGACGATTTTTTTCCTGGTAATATTAATATAAATAAAACTCTAAAAGTTGGACCAAGAGGCTAACATGGTGCAAGAGGAGCCATGCCACATGGGGAGGGCAGAACGGCATCCTACGGATTTAGTGTATCTTCAATCTTCATGGCTCAAAAACATCTTAGATTTTTTTTTCAGATTTTGGAATGCTCATGACAACAGAACAGCTTCTGTTCCTAGAGATTAGACTTACTCAGGACGTGTGAGCTTTCAATTAAAGAAATAATCAGTATCTTTCAAATCGACTCTTAGAAGAAAGTAATGTATAAAACTAGAACTATAATATATCTCTAACAAGCCCTTTCTCTGTGGGTCCAGGCAGCAGGAAGCTAGAAGATTGGGGAAACAAGGAATCAGGGCAGGAGTGAAATGAGAATTTGATTGTGTCCTGGCTCTGCTGGATCCAGCGCTTCATTTGGCAGCTTTGGGACGGCACCCTCTTGTAACTGCTTTGGTTGGGTCCACCTGCATGGCCATTGCTGTTCAGCCTATATTCTGATACATTTTATTATTCAAAATGTTAACCCTTCCAATCAGGAGATAGTTTTACTGGACTGTTTTTAGGGGTGAGTTATCAACCTGACCTCTGATGTCTTATGATTGACTGCAGATTTTCGGAGGATAATCATTTCCCTCGTTTCGGAGTTCTGGGTGACAGGGCACATTCACAGGGATGTCCCCACACCTCTACCATCAGCATAGCATTGCTTTCATAGAATAAATTTTAATTAAAAAAATTTTTGCTAGATAATATGACTTGTTTATATGTGAACTAAAAAATTATTGGCATTATCTACTTGTAATTAAAATTATGGGATTTTTTTTCTTTGTATTTTAAGTTAGGACACCTGAAGTGAACTAGAATTAAGTCTTTGACTTTCCATATATTTGATGAGCAGAATAAAATTATTGTTGTATTAATACCCACCATCAGTAGATTCACAAAATATTTTAATGCCAGCATCCCAAACAGTGAACTCTATCTGTTACAACACTGATTTCTGGAAAAAGCTATTATTCAAATAGGTTCCCTGATTTTTTGTTGTTGTTGTTGCAAAACTTGTCTACATCATTGTTGTTTTAGTGTCAACTAAACAAAGCTTAAGATCAAAGTTGAGAAGGAAATTTCTCTCCTCATGGTGATAAAGTTCAGATTTCAAGGCTGCTAAATACAGAGATCTTTTGCCAATTTTCGCTCCCTAAAGAGAACTACTATGAATAATATTTTATGTATCCTAAAAAATTTCTGAACATATGTGAGCATACCTATAGTTTCTTTTATGCCTTTAGCTATACTTATAGACATATATTTGGAAAGGTATATGTATGTATAATTTTAAAATTGAGACTTAGGAGCTCATGTTGCTGCTAGTTTTCTAGATATAGTGTTTATTATATAAAATATATGATGTATATATACAATATATATGCTACACTGCTTCAAAGCACAATTTATAGTGCTGCTACTTTGGACAGATTACTGGCAAAGACAGAAGCTAGAGTCAACTTTATTTGCATAAAAAGATGGCTGTTGGGGAGGTAGAGACAAAGTCAATAATCTCTAGAAATAGAAAAGAGCATCATAGAATCCTAGGGTGGGAAGGGACTTCAGAGGCCATCTAGACCAATACCAAATGTTCTCCTAGCTAGTTGGTCATGCATTCTTTGCTTAAATTTCCTCAGTGGTGCATCCCTTTACTGGATCCCAAGGCAGACCATTCTGTTTTCAGACACGTCTATTCATTTACATTTGTTAATTGGCAATTCTAGTTCATCAAAAGACACACTCTATAATCATTCACCATAAGGAAAAATGCTCCAGCATGTGTGCCTACAAGCCATGGATTTATAATTTAAGTTGAATGCTCTATCAGGTATGAATTACAACAGAAGGTCAGTGGATTTCTCATAGGTTTGTATGTATGTGGCTAAAATAAAAAACTTTCTTGCCTTTCTTGAAAAATGAAAAAAACAGCAATGCAGAGCATTGGTGAGGATGGAGAGAAATAGGCACTCTCCTGCACCATGGCTGGAAGTGGATGCTGAAGGAAAATTTAGAGGTAAATTTGATGCCATATTAAAAGAGGAAGAATAAAAAAGATTCTTGACATAGCAGTTTTCATGCCAGTAATGCTTAGGTTAAATATAGACATATACCCCAAGGAAACAACAATGAATTTGTGTAAAAATGTAAGTTTATTCATTTGGCATTATGTATGACTGAAAAAACTGGAATAATCTGAATGACAAATAATGACAGGTTATTTGTGCAAATTATAGAACTTTATGTTCTATAAAATTTAAAATTATATTGCAAAAATATTTATGAAAGAGAGAAAATGTTTATTGATATATTCACATATAGAACAAAAGGCTGAACTAAAAGACCCTACAGTGTTAACAGTGATATCATATGGTGGTAGGTTTACAGGTGACTTTTTCTGTTTCTCTGTCAAAATCTTTGATTTTATCCAGTTTCTCTGCACAAAGTATATATTATATCTTGATAAGAAAAGAATTATAGATAGATAGAACTTTTTTTTTGTTCTAGTAGGCAGAGAGGTAGGCAGAGGGAGGGGGGGAAGCAGGCTCCCTACTGAGCAGAGAGCCTGATGTGGGGCTTGTTGTGGGGCTCGATCCCAAGACCCTGAGATCATGACCTGAGCTGAAGGCAGAGGCCTTAACCCACTGAGCCACCCAGGCGCCCTGGTAGATAGAACTTTTTAAAAACTAAAAGAGTATGGGCTTTGGAATAAGGTAGAGCTGAATTCAAGGAATCACAGATCTTCCTTTAACCAGCTATGTGTCTTTAAGCACATAATGAGTTTAATATATGTAAACTACTTGGGATTCTGCCTGATAAATAGTAGGCACTTATTAAACATTGATTTTTTTTATTTCCATTTGATTAATGACTTAGTTCTTTGACGCTTTTAGGAAAGGATGAGACTAGAATTTTTCCTGCTATCCATTTTTCTTTTTCTTCCTTTTATTCTATTTTATAGAGGAAGGGACATGGCAATATGTAAAATATCTTATCTTGCATATACTGCATCTGAGTTGCTAAATTTGGCATTAGTCATCCCAGCACAGAAATAGTACCCAGAATGATTAGTGCCCATGTAAGAACTGGCCACTTCAAACTCTGGAACATCTTCTCTGCAGAGTAAGGTGAATTAGTAACCAACTGACTCTTCAGGATTTTGTTCATAGTGGCTGATGCTAATTATGGACAAGTCTGCATTAAGAAGGTAATAGAATTGACAGCTCCTTTCAGAAATATTTGCAAAGCATTCCGCAGTTTCTTCATATGAGCTTAAAGGAATCTTATGCTTCTTGCCAGAAATAGGTAGATAGAATACATTAGCACTCAGATAGATGTTCACATAGGTTTTCAGAGAGCAGATTAGTCCTTGCCCAGAATGCAGAAAAGGATGAGAAATAACTGATTGCAGACAAAGATCCTTTTAGGATTTCACAGGAACCACAGGCAAGAACCTGAAACCGTACTCTAGTCTTCTACCATTTAAAAGTCTCATGATAAAATTGTAAGGAAATAATACACAAGGAACCACCAAGTAGAACTTAATCACTTAGATCAGTGACTTTAGGCACACTATAAAACTTAATGATTTAATGGTAGACTAAATATTGTGCTTTGACAAAAATTTTCCTGTAGTAAAAAAACATTATTATTTAAAACATATCTATAAAAAATATTTGTAAGTCTCTGGGGCTAAATATTTCCAAGGGTGAAAGTCTTAACAAAATTCTATATACATGACTTCATTTGTCACTTTCCTAAACTTTAGGTTATATAATCAAGTATAACTTGGTCAATACTATTGTTCACTGTCTTTTTTTTCCTCCCTCACAGTAATCACCATGTGAACAGTGGCTCTGACTTATCAATGCTTGTATTCCCCTAATGCCCAGCCAATTATTTAGGAACTCCTATTTGTTAAGTGTGTGAATTAAAGTACACTTTAGGCCTGCTTCTAATTTTTGTGTTTTGAATGCACTAGCAACATTTCCTTTTTGGACTGGAACATAGTACCTCAGTCCCTCCTCTGCATCCCACCAGCCAAACCCAGTCACATGGAATGTTGGTTCTTGGTTAAAAAAAGTCTAAACTTAAAAAAAAAATAAAAAAGTCTAAAATATTTTTCTCCAATCTGTTATTGTGACACTTGACAAAAAAAAAAAAAAAGAAGGAAGGAAGGAAGGACAGACGAACAAACGAACTTTCTGTCTGCTTGAAGGAGGGACAGCAAAATTTCTTCTTTTTGCAGGACCTGCTCTGTCCTTAGATATCAGTCTCAGGAAACATTGTTCCCAGGAGTGCCAGCAGAACATAAAAATCAAAAGAGAAAAAGAGTTGTTTTTCTTCTCTGATAAGTTAACAAGGGAAGTACACATTTTAGGTTTTGTTATCCTCTTTTCTTGCTCTTGGAGTGAGATTTTGAAGATTCAGAGTAAAAAGAAAGAACTTAAAAAAATACACATTATCATAACATTGTAGTATAGTAGTGTATGCATACTGTATTGATATATGGTGTGGTCCTATACTATATTGAAAATAATTTATTTATAATTGAAAATAATAATCATTGAATTTGGTAGCCTAATTTAGTACATAGATAACATTAATCACTAGGGCATTAACTCTCTATTTTTTTTTAACTCTCTATTTTTGGCACAGCCCTTTGTATAGACTTGAAAACTTATGAGTACCATGTGACTGGTATCTGAGGTGTTTAAGATAGTTATCTCAATTGGTGTTGCCCAGATGGATAAAATGGATGAACAGAATGAGGAAGACTAGGTTTCTTGAGTATCCTTGTAAGATTCTAGAATTGAAAGGAATTTCAAGGAATCAACCCATTTTTCTGTTATTAATTTGGAACTAGAATTAAAAGATAAAAAATGGCCACCAAATATTCTGGCATTGCTACTAAATCAGCAACTGGATGGGTTTCCTTCTGGATTGTTGTGTTCATACAAGAACTTTTAAAATACTGTCCTTTTAAAATAAAATATAACTTTTAAAATAAAAGAAAAAACTGCCCCTTGGGGGCACCTCAGTGGCTCAGTGGGTTAAGCATCTGCCTTCCCCTCAGGTTATGATCTCAGGATCTGGGATGGAGCCCTGTTGTGGAGGGCTCCCTGCTCAGCCGGGTGTCTCTCTCTTCCTTTGCCTCTCCTCCCCACCCCTGCTTGTGCTGTCTGTCTCTCACTCACTTTCTCTCTCAAATAAAGAAAACTTTTTAAAAAAATATAAATAAGATTCGCTCCCCAAAGGTATTCGTTTTACCACCTTCCAAGAAGCTACACCACATGGGCTTTTGCTGCTTTTAGCTTCGTCTTTCTTATTTATATCATTCACAGGAGGAGTTCCAAATATGTGGCAAGCCTTTTTTAAAAACTTTTTATTTTAAAATAATTGTAGACTTTGCCTAAAGGCTACAAAAATCACTATATACCCCTCACCCAGATTCTCCCACATGTTAATACTTTACATGTCTTTTCATTCACTCTCTTCCCCCCTCTCTTTTTTCCCCTCCCTTCCTTGCTGTCTCTCCACTCACATATTCTTAAACATTCTTAATTTAAAAGTTGCAGAAATGAGGGGCACCTGGGTGGCTCAGTTGTTAAGCGTCTGCCTTTGGCTCAGGTCATGATCCCAGAATCCTGGCTCCCTGCTGGGCAGGAAGCCTGCTTCTCCCGCTACCATTCCCTCTGCTTGTGTTCCCTCTCTCGCTGTGTTTCTCTCTGTCAAATAAATAAAATCTTAAAGAAAAAAAAGTTGCAGAAATGATAGTACTTTACTTCTAAATACTTCAGTAACCATTTCTCAAAATCAAGAACAGTTGTGCGGCTTAAGTGGCATCCTTCTTCCCTCCTACATACAGTGCAGTCATAATAACTTACATCACTGCTGAGTTCAGACATGCCCTGAGAATATTTTTCAACAGAGTGCTGTAAGTGGCCACTTCGTATCAGTCGGAAACCTGCCTGAGGCTAGCACTCAGTTAGATAATAGAGGTGGCTTTACCTGAAGCATGGTAGGAGCAATTAGAAGAGCATGCCCTCAATTTCTCACTTTCCTATAATGCTAGAAATTCTCTTCTCACAAAATCGTCTTTTAGCCGGAGCTCCGGAGCCATATGAAAATATGAAATAGTAAGCGGAAGATTGGGACTGTAGGTGGCATTCCGTAAATATATTTTAAATGTTGGATACAGTTTCAACACTATTGCCTTCTATTTAAACTGCAAGTAAGATGGGGCAACTGGGTGGCTCAATGGGTTAAAGCCTCTGCCTTCAGCTGAGGTCATGATCTCAGGGTCCTGGGATCCAGCCCCACATCGGGCTCTCTGCTCAGCGGGAGGACTGCTTCCCCCTCTCTCTCTCTGCCTACTCATGATCTCTCTCCTTTTTGTCAAATAAATAAAATTTTTATTAAAAAAATGAAATAAACTGCAAGTAAGCATTTGAGAGCCAGTTTTTGTTGTTATTGTTTTGTTAAATAAAGAAAAAGCTAAGGACACAGGAGAAGGAAATAATATTTGGGCATTTTTGTCTACGGAAATAGTTCTCCTGTGATTATTATCTTGCACTGTACACCATCATTTATAATTTGCATGCATGCTATCCTCAGCCCTGGGGTTATATGAGGTCACAGTAATAGAACACATGAATATAGTATTTGCTATATATGTTTCAATAGTGTTTATAGTAATATTTGCTGGAATATAGGATTTGCCCAATAAATGTGACTATTAATAATAGGCTCCTGCCTGATATTATAGTTACTTGGTCAAAGAAGTAATGAATCAAGCTATACTATTACTATGAACTATATTAAAATTAATTTAAAAAACTCAGACAAACTCCTTTTGGGAATTAGATTTAATAGTAAAATCCATATGTTGAATTAACTCTTGAAAAATATCCACTTCTTTTCCTTTAGTGTCGCTATGTTCAGAATTTGCCAGGAACTGTGTCCCGGAAAACCATGATGAAACGAAATAGAATTTTAACTTTCCTATTCTGCCTCTTTGCTTTGAGTTTATTTACTTCATTTTTAAAATTCATTTTTTAAAATTTTCTTTGTAATGTAATACTTGTCTCAATTATTCCTTATTTGGAAATTTCAAAAATTAGTTTGGAAATGCCAGAGTAAATATGGGAGAAAAAAGTCAGGATAAGTAAGAGATTTATGGTCTTCTCTATATGAGTGTTTTTGTCAGAGGGGGAAAATGAACTAGTATGTGACAAGGATTATTTTGGTATACACTGGACTCGTGATGATGAATCCAGATTACATGTTATTTTAATAAGGAGCAAAGTTAGGGACTTAGAAATAGATCTTGAAATTTCCCCTGCTCTGTCTGGTTCCCATTCGTCCTATCACCATCCACCAGTAGCCTAAGGAATTATATAAATTACCACTGTGTGGGCGCCTGGGTGGCTCAGTGGGTTAAGCCTCTGCCTTCAGCTCAGGTCATGATCTCAGGGTCCTGGGATCGAGCCCTGCATCTGGCTCTCTGCTCAGCAGGGAGCCTGCTACCTCCTCTCCCTCTGCCTGCCTCTCTGCCTACTTGTGATCTCTCTCTCTCTGTCAAATAAATAAATAAAATCTTTAAAAAAATAAATAAATTACCACTGTGTGTACCAACATGCATCCTGGTAGGTTAGTCTAGTACCATGGGGAAATAAAATCTGGATTCTCTACACAGTATGCCTAATACAAAATAAAGCTATTTTCTTGGATGTCCACTTTGGTATCATTTCTTTGGGTTGTCAATCAAGTTAATTTTTATCAGCATATGTATTTTCTGTTTATGATCTTGGTTCGTACCTTGGAGGAGAGTTAGACTGATGAATATCCTGTATGTCCTGCTAAACAGTTTTTGAACTTGTTTGGTTACTCAATGAAAGTACTTTTTAATTGCCCTCCTTTTCCAACCATGTTATAATTAACATAAGTGGGATTTAGAGATTAATTTTATAGAAGAAACTATTTCCACTCTGTTGAAATTGAAATCTTAAATGGATTCACATATAATAAAATTAGGAATTTTGAGAAGATCTTAATGATTGTCATGTGTTCTATTGATATATACTATAACTTCAAAGGACAATTTAAAAGATACAATTTTGTCCAAAGAAATTAAAAAAATAAAAATAAAAGGCACAGTTTTGAAAAAGCTTCCTCAAACACTGTTCCTTCCATTCATGATACAAAGCGATCTTTTTTTTTTTTTTTTTAAGATGTTATTTATTTATTTGACAGGAAGAGAAAAAGATCACAAGTAGGCAGAGAGGCAGGCAAAGAGAGAGGAGGAAACAGGCTCCCCGCTGAGCAGAGAGCCCAATGTGGGGCTTGATTCCAGGACCCTGAGATCATGACCTGAGTGAGCTGAAGGCAGAGGCTTTGACCCACTGAGCCACTCAGGTGCCCCACAAAGCAATCTTTTTAGTGAACCATATTTTTACTGGGCACCAAACATGGAAAATCAACATGCTTTGAAGGGCAGTACCAGCACAAGGAGCTGCCCAAACATTTTTTACTTAATAAATAAAATGAGTTCAGAATATGGTTATTAGCCATCAGTAAATAAATAACAAGGCTGTACTCATAAGTGGATACTATTTTCTATGTTGGAGCCTTTTAGATAATCATAGCTTAACCATCTTACCTTATTGGCATTAGTAACCAAGTGAGTTGAGACAATTATTGTTGGAGTCTGTATACTGTTTTTTTCAAAACCCTAACCATTAATTAGGTCTCCTAGGAGCACTGTCAAATGCTTACAGTGCTTAGTTGGAAATGGAGATACAGAGACCCAAACAATGGGTCTAGTAGATCAAGACAAGGCCAAATTTCCTACCTTCCAAACTAGTTCAGGGTAGCATGGAGTGGCCACTATTAAAAGAGGAAATGCATTTCCAATTCAACTTTAATTCCAAACTTTAAAAGTCCAGACATCATTACTGAGAATGTTCAACAATTTCATAACATTAAGTGTTAGGTTATTTTTATTTGCTTTCAGTCTTAAGACAAATTGATTCTGTTTGGATTTCATCCAAAATTCTTTGAGGAGAAAAACACTTTTTTTTTTTTTTTAACATCATTGAGTTGATTTTGTGCAATAGGATCAGATAACTTGAATAACTTATCCTTTACATGGAAATAATCCAGTGCCTTTTTGTTAGCAAAATTCAGTGCTGTTCAAATGTTCTAACTCTGTTGAGAACAAATAATTATACACTGTCACATTGATTAACTCACTTGAAAATGAGTCTAATAAGAATCTATTTGCCATCTCTTGACCTTACACATGAAATTAAATTTGCCCCTGTCAAAAATCTTATTTGTTTGAATTAAATACTGATGATGAATAAATATAAAATCCTCACTCGTTGTTCGTGCTTAAAGACAGATGGAAACTCTCAGCTGTACACTATTTGACTGTAAATATTCACCCAGGACAATGCTCCCCTGAAGCACTGTCCTTCATTTTTCCTATGAAAGAAAAAAAGATTTCTTTCAAAGGAATCGAGTACATGCAAAACATAATTTTAAGAATCATCTATATCCCATTCCTGTATAAGCTCCTGAAGAAATACAAATGAAGTTGAAGACATGGATTTCAGGTTATTGACAAACCCATCAGGGAAGTAAGGCATGAGGTTACTACTAAAACAGTAATATTTAACCTCCATTGTATTGAAAATTGTGCTTTAATCCCAAAGTCTGTAACCTTAATAAAAGATAATTTTTATAAGAAACAAATTATATCATAACCATTTAATATTGTGCCTAGGAACTGTTCTTCTACATCTTGATGTACAAACCCAGCCCTATTTCAGGTGTGTCTTGTATATATTATTGACTTTCAACATTTATACATGTTGTTCCTTTTGCCTGTATCTTTCTTCCTCTCCCACCCCTGTGCCTCACATCTCATTCAGTTAGCTCTACCTTGATATCCTTCAAGTCATCCAATGATAATATAGTATTTTGTTTTCATTTTTTGTTTACTCGTTTATATCCCTAACTAGAATGTATGTTCTCTCCTATGTAGAATCATGCCCAACAATATCCTCTTTAGAATTTAGCAGAGTATAAGAACTCAGTATTGGAGGAATAAATTAATAAAGCTATCTAGGAAGTGACCTTCAAAGAAGTGATTAGAGAGGGGGAAACAGTAGGTAGAGATAATGGCTTCAGCAAATTTGGGGGTACTGTAAGCACTTACTGCCTAGGAAACCATAATGAGAATGATTGAAGTAGAAGGAGGGTTATTTTGGAGTTAATGAAAATAAGACTGAGGAGGTAAAATAATCCCAATTAATGAGAATACTAAGCTGAGAAATTTGAGTATGGCAGTAAGGACTAGTTGTAGTTATTATTCTGGGGAAGTTATGTAATGAAAGCTGTTATATTTTTGTACACTTAACATTTTTTTCTTAACAATTTTCTTCTTGAGAACTAAACAGTTTTCATGTGTTTTATATTATGGGATCCTTAAAGTGTGTTGTACTTTTGAGATACTTATAAACAAGAAAGCTCAGTGAAAGCTCACTGATTGCTAAAGAATAAAAGTTTGCAATAGAATAAAAATGATAATATTTTTGGAACAAGGAATGAGAGATTATACTTGTACAATATATAAATATTTCAACAATGTTTGTTTTCTTTCTATCAGATATAATTCCATAATTACATAGATATTATTGATACAAAATATGCCCTCAATAAATTTAAGTTGCCTTTATTAGTATGGTGACATTTTCCAAATAAAAAAAAAATTAAGGGGCGCCTGGGTGGCTCAGTCGTTAAGCGTCTGCCTTCAGCTCAGGTCATGATCCTGGAGTCGTGGGATCGAGCCCCGCATCAGGCTCCTTGCTCGGCAGGAAGCCTGCTTCTCCCGCTACCATTCCCTCTGCTTGTGTTCTCTCTCTCGCTGTGTTTCTCTCTGTCAAATAAATAAAAAATCTTTAAAAAAAAAATTAAATGTTTTGGGGCGCCTGGGTGGCTCAGTCATTAAGCGTCTGCCTTCAGCTCAGGTCATGATCCCAGAGTCCTGGAATCGAGCCCCGCATTGGGCTCCTTGCTCGGCAGGAGGCCTGCTTCTCCCGCTACCATTCCTTCTACTTGTGTTCCCTCTCTCGCTATGTTTCTCTCTGTCAAAAAAATAAAATCTTAAAAAAAAAATTAAATGTTTTAATCACCCAAATGACATTTATCCATGATTGGCTATTTATATAATTCTTTTTATGACTGTTTGATTTATTTTGTAATTAATGGTTTTTCTGATTAAAATGTATGCGCTTTTAAGTGATAGTTTAGGAAGTACATAAAATATAAGGAGGAGGGGCAAAAATCATGATTACATCACTCTGAAGCTATTATTATAACATTTTGTCTTATTTTATTCAAGTATTTTTCTTCTGTAATTTTTCCTTTACATCATTAAAGTTAATAATATATACTTTACATCTTTTTGTAGTATCATTTTGCTTGACATTATATCATAAATCTTTTCCTATATGATTTTCCTATACCTAATATGAACTGCATGAAAAATATTCTCTTTTATGTGCATTTCCTTAATATTGGATAACTTGTTTCTTATATTTTTTGTTGTTATGCTATAGTATTTAAGTTTATTTCTTTAATAATTCTTAGGTTGGGGGAATAAGTGTCTTTTCTTTTTGCAACATGATTTTCCAACTCTTGATCTCTTTTTCCTTTGTCACACGGAATATTTTAGTTGTTTGTTTTTTTTTTTAAGAGGTGAATGAATGCTGGGTTTTTGAACTTTGCATAGAGAAAAGGAAGCAGGTAAGCACATGGGCTTCAGAGCTAGACACATTTAAGTCTGAATCTCAGCTCCATCACTTTCTAATTGTGTGAGGCTAGAAAGTTATAGATCCTCTCTGGGTTGCAATTTGATAATAATATTTGCCATTTAGAGTTTTTATGAAGACTAACTGGAAAAATACATATAGGATACTTATAGTATCTGAAACTAGTGCTTTATTAAAGGCTAGCTCTTATCATATATGTTATCATTGTTAGTATTCTTTGCTGTCACTGAGGAAGTTAACAGGTTAATGGATTTAAGTTTCTATGTGGGATTACAAAAATAATAAGAAAATATTCAAAATAACAAATGTATTATCAACAATAAAAACCTGCACTACCTTGAAACTACATCTCTCCTGGGACTTTTCCTATTTCTGCCCTCAACCAGAGGGCTTTACTTAAGGGTACTATGCTTATTTCCCAGAATTCAACGTACTACCCCCACCTGCTCTTTATCCTACTTCCTGAGCAATGAATTCTGATAATGGCAAAACTAGGCTAAAAAGATGCTATTGCTACTACTGAAGAGTGGCAATGGGAATCACACTCTGATTAATTTATAAAAGCAGCACATACAGAGTGTTAGGTGGGACCCGTGCCAAGTTTCAGTTGATTGCAAAAACTATGTTTCTGAATGAGGAGATAGACGGTGGAGAAGGGAAACAGCTCTTTTTTTCACGACTTTTAGAGGAGCCTAAGTACAACATAGATTATATATTTAAG
The DNA here is from genome assembly GCA_028646535.1 of Procyon lotor. Classification (NCBI taxonomy): domain Eukaryota; kingdom Metazoa; phylum Chordata; class Mammalia; order Carnivora; family Procyonidae; genus Procyon; species Procyon lotor. The sequence continues at coordinate 30,268,475 of CM053615.1, forward strand.
TTGCATCCATGAGGATTTTAATTAGCAGAAAATAATTTCAAATTCTAATGATGGTTTGAGTGAAAGTTTAAGCTTTTATTGTGGTAACATCTTTCTCTCTGTATAACAATTTAGAATGAGGTTTTGAGGTTTATATTAATTTCAGAAAATTCCTTAGGGATTTTATTTGAATGAGAACTATACATTTTCTTTAATAGATTTCAAATCCAATCCAAACATCGCCTTATTTAGAAAATTCACACTCAAAGGAAAATAAGACTTGGCATCATCTTTGCTACTTATATGGCAAACAGCTTTATCCATAAAATTGGATATATCAAATCTACTATTTGGTATAACCTGCATGAATATACTTTTTTCTTTTTTATCATTGCAGTTCATGAATTGTATTTTTGAAACTAACTCCAAAAGGATAAAGCAATATCAAAGTTTTATCCTAAGCATCATTCTTATTTCTAATTTATAATGAAAAACATGCATAATTATAAAATTGTAAATTCTTCACACATGAAACTCTTAGTGTAATGTTAGGATAAAGTGTCATGTGGGCAAAAATAGTAAAAAACAGAAAAAAACCTGGTATGATTATGAAACTGAGTGTCGGGACATATCCTGATGAATTCATCATGTACCATCTGCTCCAATAATTCTTGCCACTAGCAGCCGTATTTTGCCAGTGGGTATTGTAGGTCCCTACTATATTTGCTTGACTCTTTCTATTATGGATTTTTCTACATGGTTATTATAGACAGTACTATGACAGGAAACTTACCAACAAACTGCAAGTCCTGTATTTTATAATAGGACACTTAAAAACTATGGGAAATTAGGATCTAATTAAGTCTATCTTGTTTTGATTATTTCCTTCCCCATCCTTTTTACCTTATGTGATAAGGATTGAGAAAAGTGAACCATCCTATTCCCAGTAGCTCTTTTTAAATGTTGTTGACCCATCTGTTGCCATATGCCAGGCATCTGCTTTTATCACCCTCATTTATGGTCCTTCAGTGCTAGAAGTGATGAATTAACTTTGAATTTATGCTAAATTTTACTATAAGAGAACAGCTTATTTGCAAACCATTTAATCCGGCAGCAGTGATTTTCAGATGTATGTGAATGTAAGAAGATAAAAATAGGAATCAGCAATGTATATTTATTCCCAGCTACCTTTTTTGAATAGGTGTATAACTGTTAGGTAATTATAATACATCTAGAGCTCTATTTATTTAATAAAAATGTGAGGAGTGATCTTTGATTTTAAAATATGTATTGAATTTACATCAAAGAAAATATGACATCAGTTATAACAGGTTAGAATTGTTCATGGATGCTTATTCAGGTCAGTGCCTGTTTAAACCAAGTTGTTGGATTCTTTCTTTTTTTTTTTCTTTCTTAAAGATGATTTATTTTTATCTAGTCCTAAACTATCATCAGAAAGTGATGATGTAATATTAAAAAGGCTGATGCAGTATAAAATCGCTGATCAGATCATAATGTAATATTTCTCAACTCTTTAGTTTTGTGGAAATATTAGTGAATTGGAACCAGACAATCAAGGTTCTTTCTTTCACTAAGTAGTGATAAATTTGGGGCAAGTCATCAATCCTTAGTCTGCATGTCTCATAGAATAGTCACCTGATTTGATTATTAACTATAGTTTCTTTTAGCAATAACAATATGAGATTCTTATGCCTATCTTTAGGTCTTTAGGGCATATTTTTTTTTATTGAATGGCATTAATCATATATGAATTCATCAATCTAGTTTTTCATGTATACATTTAATTCTGAATGCAACAGATAGATATCAACGATAGCAGATATTTAGGTTAAAATGTCATTATTTCTAAAAGATGAAAATAAATGGGTCAGCTGGGGGCTCAGTTAACCATCCAACTCTTGATTTTGGCTCTTCAGGTCACAATCTCAGGATCATGAGATTGAGCCATGCCCAGGGTGGAGCCTGCTTCCAATTCTCTCTCTCCCTTTCCCTCTGTCTCTCTCTGGCATCCCTACCCACACCACTCATGCTCCCTCTCTCAAAAAAAAAAAGAAAAATTACTTAACTAATGTGTATTGTGCAGGTTTTCTAAGCAGAATCTAACATACAAATAATCTTTTTGAACAAGGGAACAACCAGACTTACTAGGAACCAGTTCAATTTCATTGTCCTGCTTAAGTACAGTGAGTTTCAGAATCCTCTCATTTGGCAGGCATTTTTTTTTTTTTAATTTAGGTTATTTATTATTTATTTATTTATTTATTTATTTATTTTTATTTTGTATTTTTTGTTTTTGAGAAATAAACATATATCATTATATAAGGCATACAGCACTATTGTTTGACTCACATAATATATTGTGAATTGATTACCACAATAGGTTCAGCTAATATCCTTCTTCTCATATAGATACAAAAAAAAGAAAAGAAAGGAGGGAGGAAAAAGGGAAAAACATTTTCTTCTTGTGATAAGAACTCTTAGAATTTACCTTAACAACTTCATATATATTATTATATGGAAGCGTTCACTATAGTCATCAGCTTATACATTATATCCCTAGTATTTATTTATCTTATGACTGGAAGTTTGTACCACCTTTGGACTACCTTCCTCCAGTTCCACCTCCCACCACCCTCCCACTCTGGTAAGTCTGATCTCTTTTTCTGTGAATTTGAGAATTTTGTTTAAGATTCCATGACAAAGTAAGACATACAGTATTTATTTTTCTTTGCTCTGTCTGATTTATTTCACTTAGCATAATGCCTTCAAGGTCCATCCATGTTGTTGCAAATGGCAGGATTTCCTTATTTTTTTTTTAATGGCCGAATGATATTCTAATATATATATTAGAATTATGGATATATATATCTTGATATCTATATATCTCTCTATATATGATATATCTTTTTTTTTAGTTTCTCAATCATCGTTTTTATTAATTGGCTTTATAGGCTAAAGTGCATAGTAAAGACAAAAAAGGATATGCATACATAGGAAAAGGACGTTTTTCTCACCAACATTAGAAAGACCTGAGATGCCTAAGTGTCTGTCCTAGGAACACTGGACTGAGGGAAAATGTATGAAGGCAGCAGGCCCGGGGGCTGCCTTCTGGCATGGGTCTGGGGCCTGCAGAAGCTGCTGGGATGCTAACCCTGCCCAGGCAAAAGCTGTAATAGTGTTGGGACAAAGGGTCACACTTTGGATAGCTGCTTCTGGTACCAAATATAAGTTTAGTTCCATTCAGAGCCCTGGGAACCAGCACTGCTATGGAATGTCTCCTCCTGCAGACAAAGAAACCTTCACCATCCCAGAGTGCCAGTTATAGGAGAGGGTGGGGGGGGGGGATCACTCCTTAAGTTAGCCTAGGCCTGCTACATAAACCCCCAGCTGTGGGTAGCCACACCTTTCTCTCTCTCTCTCTCTCTCTCTCTCTCACATATATATATATATATATCTTCTTTTACACATCTTCTTTATCCAGTCATTCATCAGTGGACACATAAGTTGTTTCCAAGTCTCGGTGATTGTAAGTAATACTGCTGAGAACATGGGGGCCAAATATCTTTTGAGTTAGTGTATTCATTATTTTTGGATATATTTCCAAAAGTGTAATTGCTGGATCATATAGTAGTTCTATTTTTCATTTTTCAAGGATCCTCCATCCTGTTTTTCATAGTGGCTGTGCTAATTTGCATTCCCACCAATAGTGAACAAGGGTTCCGTTTTCTCCCCATCCACACCAGCTTTTCTTATCTCTTGTCTTTTTGATAATGCCATTCTGGATGGCCAGATGTGAAGTGATATCTCACTGTAGTTTTAATTTGCTTTCCATAATAATTAGTGATGTTTATCATCTTTCCATGAGCTTGTTTCTCTTTCATTTTTTTTTTGAGGAATGTTTCTTCAGATATTTTGTCCATTTTTAAAAATTGGGCCATTTTATTTGCTAATGAGTTATATGAGTTCTCTATATGTTTTGGATATTAATCCCTTATCAGATATATGGTTTGCAAATATTTATTCCCATTTCATAGATAGTCCTTGTTGATGTCTTCTTTTGCTTTTGCAGAAGGTTTTTAGTTTCATTTAGTCTCAATTTCTTTATTTTATTTTGTTGCTTGTGCTTGAGGTGTCATAGCTAGTAATTCATTAACAAGACCTCTGTCAAGGAGATATTTTCCTTTGTTTTCTTCTAGGAGTTTCATGTTTTCAGGTCCTATGTTTAGGACTTTAATCCATTTCAAGTTAATTTCCATGAGTGGTTTAAAATATGGGTGGACCCAGTTTCATTCTGAAGCTGAAGACATAGCTAAATCTGATTCTTTTTATCTTAGGTTTGATGAAAAGTGGACAGTCATGGAGAAATATGACAGGTCGAAGGGCATGACCTAGTGTAATAAACTGGGGAAACTTAACAAGGCCTGTTTGTTCAGATTCCTCTCAGCATTCCCTTGTCTTTGGAGATAAGAATGCTTTCCTCTGGAGACAGGGAGGGCACCTCTCACATGAAAGTTTATGATCAGGAGTAGAATGAACGAAGGTGAAAAGAGTGACCTTCCTGCTTCTGCTGTTTTCTCAAACTAACTTCTTTAGCTTAAAATATTCAATATACCAAAGTGCTGTGTTGGGGGGCAGCCTATCCTAAATGCCATCATAGGTCTGTTTACATTTTTTTTTATTTCTTTATGATCCAATCTTGGTGGGTTTTGTGTTTCTAGAAATTTACCCATTCCATGTGGATTATCCAGTTTTTTGGCATGTAATTATTCACAGTAATCTCTTAGAATCCTTTTTTTATTCCTGTGGCATCAGTTGTAATGTCTCCTATATAATTTCTGATTTTTGATATTTAGGTTTTTTTTTTTCTTTTTTTCCCTAAGTTTAGCCAAGGGTTTGTCACTTTTTTGATCATTTCAGAAAACCAACTGTTAGTCTCATTGATTTCATTTTCTGTTCTCTATTTCATATATTTCTATTCTAATCTTTTTTCAAATGTCCTCTTTCTGTAAACTTTTGATTTGTCTGTCTTTTTCTAGTTCCCTGAAGTATAAAATCAGGTTTTTGAATTGAAATCTTTTTCCTTTTCTAATGTAGATGTTTTCACTGCTATTACTTTACTTTTTCAGGGGTAAACTGAACTTCATTGATCATCATTGAGCCAGGCTTTATGCTACATGTATATCTCATATAGTTCTTCCAACCATACTACCCTACTAATTGAGTATATAATAAACATTATTTTATGGATTCTAAAATTTATGTAGAAAAAATATTAAGTTATATGTCCAACTGATCAAAATACAGGAGCTAATTAAGGGAAGAATTATATTTTGTCCCTTTTCTTTAAAGGTCAAACCCATGTTCTTTGTAGGATATTAATCTGTCTGGGAGACCATTTTCCTACAGTGTGTCATTTGGTACTTCTTAAGGATATAGCAAAGAAATTCCCAAACATGCCCAAAGGAAAAAAATATATATAAAATAAAACAAAATCTACTATTGAATTTAGAGAAAGCATGTAGGTAAAATCTTTCTATTAAGTGGTATAAACAATCTGTTAAAATCATCTGAATGGCTAATTCTTTGTAATTTTTACAATGGAAAAAGTGTCTCTTTTCACAAGCTAAAACAAACTGGTAAGATTAATTTTTTATTTAGAGAAGTCATAAAATTAGTTAGGAAACTTAAAGGGTGAAAGGAAATGAGAATATTTAGGGCTTTTACATAATAAGAATCACATGCTTATTCTTAGTAAAAAATATTCTACGCAGGAGTTGCATAAGCTGAGCTGTAATGTCCTAATTATAATAATCACATGGTAGTACCACATAGCACCTTTCATCCATTCATCTTTAATCCAAGAACATCTAATCTCTCCAAGTATATAACTAATTGTGTTTAGCTACATCTCTCTGAAGTAGCATCAGGATATTATTTTAAAGATGGTTAAGTATATTAATGATGGCTAAAACTGTTAAGAAACTTGCTCTTGGCGAAGTGAATTAGGAGTTACTGGAAGTATTTCTTAGACATCTGTATTCTTGTTCCTTAGAATGGAGCAGCAGTGTATTTTTTTTCCTAAAAGGAAGCATGAGTCTCAAATCATCTCTCATTTTACGAAATTTTTACTACATTAACTTCTTTAAACTGCTACAAAGATATAATTTATTTTTATAAAGATATAATTTAAAAAGGAAATCATGCTTTAAGAAAGTTTTTAAATGGACTCCTTTAAAACAAAGCATGTTCAGTAATTAAGTTAGGAATATTTAATATCATTGCACTGGAAAAGCATGTAACAAATTTTTGTGTCCAATTAAAAAATGGAATAAACACACACTTTCGAAAAACTTATGTATGTCCCCAGATAGGGGAGAACAAGTCAAAACTCAAGAGGAAAAACGTATTTGTCATGAGAATTTTAAAAACAGACTGAGTTTATGGGTGGAAATGAGAGATCGGAAGAAGAATTTGGAGTCAAGACCTCTGGGCCTTTATGTGTCATGTGCTTGAAAAGCACTTCACCCCATCTTTGCTTCTGATTAAAAAAAAAAAAATTGCAAAGCGACCTTGCTTCACATATACAGATGAACTCTAAATTCTCAGCCTGATTCCCCCTAAAACTGACTATCACTTTGGATTCAGGAGAATGAAGTAGTACTTGAGCCAAATTAATCTGTTCCAGAAAGAGCTGAACATAAAGTTGGCCTAATGTCAAGAACCTTTGTCCTTATCTAACTTCACTGTAGAGCCAAATTATTTTTTTCTTTAATATTCTTTGCTGCTGCAATTAGTAAATTTTTGCCCACACTAAAGAACAGGCCTAAGACACTAATGAAACTCCTTCAAGCTTTTTTGAGGGTGACTCAGCGTCAGTACCCACATCACAGCAGTGAGGTGTCACTCTCATCAAGAACTTCTGTTCAAGGGGTGCCTGGGTGACTCAGTGGGTTAAGCCTCTGCCTTTGGCTCAGGTCATGATCTCAGGGTCCTGGGATCAAGCCCCACATTGGGCTCTCTGCTCAGCAGGGAGCCTGTTTCCCCCCTTCTCTCTGCCTGTCTCTCTGCCTACTTATGATCAATCTCTCTCTCTCACTGTTAAATAAATAAAACCTTAAAAAAAACCAAACAAACAAAAGAAACAAAAAAACTTCTGTTCAAGACTATGGAATGGACTGTCACAGCATTTTCCAGACTTATCCTGGCTCAGCATTCCAGCCAGGATGTTCCTCCCAATTACCTCTCTACCTTCACCTCCCACCGCATTCTAGACCTCAGCACCTCTCATAGGTTTGCCACTTTCTGAGCATGAAATGAATTTTTACATCTCTAGGTCTTTCCTTATTTTTCCCATCACAGGTTCAGATTATAACATCCATTCTAGTATATCCCACCCATACCCATCTCTCTATATCCAAACTATCTTATTTTTTTTGTTATTTAACTGACATATCTTCCCAAAAGCAAATTAATCCATACTTATTCACAGCTACATTATTATATACATGTGTCCCTGTTTTTTATTCCCCTTTCATAAATTTTCTCATTCAACATATTTGTTGATTTGGCAGGTACTGAGAAGCAATTAGAAATTAGGATTAATGGACAAGATAGACCCACTGTACTGGAGGAGTTCATCTTACCACTTCTTTATCTATTTTTGTCTTCCATTGCCACAGATGTGTTTGTTTCTCCCATATCTTGAAAAATTCTCTGTCTTGAAAAATCCACTTGTTGATGTGTAAACTCTTTCTACCAATGCAGCCACCTCCCAGACTCAGACTCTGAGACCATTCCAACAGAATGCTGTTGGGCACATGGAGGAGATTTCACCTTTCCTTGCAAATTGTACACTCATCATACACTGTATTCGAGGGGCACCTGGGTGGCTCAATCTGCTAAGTGTCTGACTCTTGATTTCTGCTCAGGTGTTGATCTCAGGGTCCTGGGTTCAAGCCCCATGTTGGGGCTGGAGCCTACTTTAAATAACAAAAAAAATGTGCTATACTGGAGATTCAGGACATTTTAGTACTGGAAAGAATTTTAAAGATAATCTCCAATATTCACATCTAACAGGAAAATGGAGACATGGGAATGTTAGCTGACTTGTTACAACTCACAGGTTATTAAGGAACCAAGACTTGAACAGAAGTTTTAGGCATCCTTGCCATTCTTACTAACATACGCCATCAGTGGGTAGTTGGGTCAGAGGGCAGCATAGGTGTTAATAAAAAACAAATCAGCCATCATATCTCTTAAATTTTTTGTGTATTATTTTTGCTGGAAATGGTTCAATGTAGATATAAACATGACAAATTACATCACATTCAAAGGAGAACAACATCTCATGTATCCAGATGAAATCATCCACTTTAATTAGTAAAATTCTAGGAGAAAACTATATTGGAAAAATGAACATGACATTTTAGGCAACATAATATCAAGACTATAATCTCATTTAAAATAAACAATTTTCAGAGTGGTATCATGCAATGAAACTGTTTATTTGGAACAGTTTAAATCCTATAATTTCTGAAAGACTGAAGTTAGAAGTACATAAATTTAATTACTGATAATCTGTTGTGCCAGAGATATCATTAAACTAATTGTAGAAAATAAAATGTAAACAACTCAGTAAGATTGTGAGCACTAAATCATCACAATACTTGGTGCATGCTGAATCGAATATAATCAGAGAGAGAAATCCATTGGAAATAAAGAGCAAATCCATTCCTTCCTCATGGAATTCATCTTGGCTCATACTGAGAAGACAAAGATTATTTAGTCTAATTTGAAGTATTAAATTCAGAGTATGAGTGTTCTCTTATGCAAAAAGGGTAACTTTTTCCCTAATAGGAGAAAAGAAGTGATTTAATGAAAGTAAAAAGGAGTTGAAAACCTAGAAATGGATATTGAACAGAAACTTTCTCACAGCAGAGTCACTTTTTTTTTAAGTTCCTTTGCATTTATCTGCATTATCTATACTGTTTTGGGCCATCTGCATTTATGCCAGTTCTCATAAGATTTCTCTCTGTGACTCTGTTATTTGATTCTTTCCAAGTACATTTTTCAGGAAAAAAGTAAAAAACGTGACTCACATAAATACAAAACAAGCATATGGCAAAGATTTATTTAACTCTTTAATGAGGAGAACCATCAAGATGGAAAAGGTGGATAAAGAAAGAAACAGAGGAACGGAAGGTAAATAGTCCATTAGGAAAGATACACTGAGTTAAATTCACCAGGGATTTTTTTTTTAATACCTGTAATACTGGGACCCTGACCACCCCCTACCTAAATTCAGTTTACCTGTTTTTGTAAAACTTTGGAACCCAGGCACACCCACTCACTTACTATGGCTGTTGTCCAGCAGGCTTCATCTAAGACAATTGCCCAGGGGCCCCTGCAAAGACCCCTAAAAATAGCTTGAATATAAAAGACATCTCAAATTTTTCCCTTGAATTTAGGTTCCTCTTTTGGGAAGGTAAAATTAAAAGGGCTTAAGTTTTATTAGACAGATTAAGTTATTTGATTAAACACATGTGCCTAGAAACAATAAATGGTTTTAGTTTGGAATAAAAATACACACAATTCTAAATAACTCCCTTGTTTTTCAGATCAAAGATGTGCCAAAGTCAATACAAAGCACAGAAATTTTTCAGGTTAGGGTTACCTGGGTGGCTCAGTGGATTAAAGCCTCTGCCTTCAGCTCAGGTCATGATCTCAGGGTCCTGGAATCAAGCCCCGAGCCTGCTTCACCTCTCTCTGCCTGCCTCTCTGCCTACTTGTGAGCTCTCCCTCTGTTAAATAAACAAATAAAATCTTAAAAAATTTTTTTTTTCAGGTTAGATAAGGAATCTCTACTATCTGAGCAGATTTCATAGAAGAATAACAATTTACTATTTCTTGGTAAGAGCAAACTAAATTCTTTCATATTAATGTTTCATTCCAACAGAAAAAAAAAAAACAAAATTAGTTCTAGCTTTGCATTAATATGTTTAGGAGTGATTTATTCATAAGCTCTTTCAAAAATTTATCTTCTAATAAATCTATTCAAAACTCAGCAAAGTTTACAAACATTTTTATACATTTTACTGCTTTTCAGAATCATTCTTTGTAGATGATATAATTCAGGGCAATAAAGAGATTATTTTTTTTTTTGTATTTTACATCAGTTTTCTATATCAAGATAAGTTCTGTCCTTCATATCTCCTCTCACATTCTGGACCAAACAATTTTGACAACAAAAATATTCCCTCTTTGATAAGCAAAAGCACATTTTAGTTATAGTCCCTTGCCATGATTATTCCTAGTCTCAACCATCCATATAAGCCATAATTTTCAATCAAATTTACTAATCTTTCAGAAAAAAACTGAAGAGTGATCACTAATTGCCATATACAAACATTTTAGCAGACCAGCAAAGCTTACACAACTACATTATAAAATCTCCACAGCAAAAACATAACCTTTCACCTTTGTAAGATTGCAAAATTAATGTTCATTAAAATGACCCAGAAATATAGCCACTTTATTACTGTTAAAATAAAAAGCAGATATTCATAACAATTGGTGACCCATCTTTCGTTTTCTGTCTTCCTTACAAATTATACAGATATAAAGATTTTTTATTAACTTGATTTAATATTAGTCTAAGTTCTAAAATTAGTAAATATCTTGCAAATTATGTTCAAGCTGACACAGGAGGAACTTAAATACAGTTGAATTAAAAATATTAAGAATTCTAGGGGTGCTTGGGTGGCTCAGTCGGTTAAACATCCAACCCTTGATTTTGGCTCAGGTCATGAGATTGAGCTGCCCATCAGGCTCCACGGTGGGCATGGAGCCTGCTTGAGATTCTCTCTCTCCCTCTCCCTCTGCCCTTTCCCTCCCCCATTGCATCCACTCTCTCTCTCTGTCAAAAAAATTAAGAATTCTAATTCAATATAGAAAATATACAATATTTTCTTAATCTTAAACAATATATGAAAGAAATATTAGCTTATCTCATCAATAAACCAACAGATTTAGGGAGTTGGTATTAACCTAGTCTCTTTCACTAAAAATAATTCAAATCTTAAAAAATTAAATTACAGTTGACCCTTGAACAACACAGGATTGAACTGCATTTAATATGTTCCATTTCATATGCAGATTTTTTAAAAAAATTTCATCTATTTGACAGAGAGACAGAGATCACAAGTAGGCAGAGAGGCAGGCAGAGAGAGAAGGGGAAGCAGGCTCCCTGCTGAGCAGGGAGCCCAATGCAGGGCTCAGTCCCAGGACCCTAAGATTATGACCTGAGCCAAAGGCAGAGGCCTTAACCCACTGAGCCACCCTGGTGCCCCACATATGCAGATTTTTTACAGTACCGTACTGTACATTTATTTTGTCTTCCTTATGATTTTCCTAATAACATTTTCTTTAGTTGAAAAGAATACAGTATACAACATATAAAATATGTGTTATCAATAAGGCTTCTGCTCAGTAGTAGGCAATGTGTAGTTAAGTTTTTGGGGAATCAAAATGTATACATGAATTTCTGACTCAAGGAGTCAGTACTCCAAAATCCCCACATTGTTCAGGGGTCAGCTATATATGTTTATTCTCCATACTGACAAAAGCAAGGAAAATAAATTTAGCTATTTATAACCTAAATCTACCAAACCAATTAATGTCCAAAGATTTGCTTGGATTCTGCTATAAACATGCTTCTGAGTTAGTATTATCTTAGAGAAATGTTTTTGTTTGTTTGTTTCCCTAAAAAAGGTCAGTACATTTGGTGTATCAGAGTTCAGCTTCTTTATTTCCCTGAAATTTTGGGAATATTAAATTTTTGCAAGTATTTATTAGCCTCTATATTTAGAAAAGTCTCCTTTTTCTTAAGGGATTTTAAAATTATTAATATACTCTAGAAATGGGAAAATATATTATTTTCTTATCAATGAGCAGTAATATTTTTTTCTCAGTTAAATGCACAGCTTTCCATAGGACTTGAAACTTCAATTCTACCACCTCAAGCACAGAACATGTTTTAGAAAACATAGAACATACCTTCTCAAAGGGTTATCATTCTTTTCAGTGGAAATGGAATATCTTCTACATGGATTTGAGCACACCAATAGACAAAATATAGACCAACTAACCATATTCCATGTTGTCTCTCCTCCAACAGGGAATAAATTCACATCATCCTAATAGAGATCATCTATTGATCCCATCATGAAATCAAATTGCCCATTATCGATACCTCAAATGGGGAATAACTTACATATTATGTGACTTTGACTGACCTAGTGGTTCAGTATCCACTGGTCTGTGGAATTGGCTGTTTACACACATTTTATACATGAGGATTCAGTATCCAGTTGTGAAAATGGATGTGACTTAAACAATGAGTTAAAGAAAAAACTTAACTATTGGCTAAGAAACTGAAAAAGAACAACAACAAAGCAAACAAACTAGAACAGAAAGTACCAAATCAGAAGAAGAAAACAGAGTCAGAAAACAAAGTTCTTCTGCTATTTGTGACTGACTCCACAAGTCTGAAGTCAATTGGCAAATTCATTTAACTAGTTCTAGCAGGTAAGCCACTTGGCCTCCAAATCTATCAAAGTATAATTTTCATGGAATTTTAAACATGGCTCTCATAAACATAGAGGGAGCATACGTTGAAGATTTATTTAGCTCATTTAATGAAAGAACCAGCAAGATGATAGCAACTGGCTCAAAAGAATTATGGGAATGTTTCATCAATTTTCTCAGAAAAGACATATAAAATCATTTTATTGAATTAGAGACAAATTGTTTAATGTCCAGTAGGACAATAAAACCATAATGTTTGATTTTTTTTTCAACTGGAGAGAAGTCATTTTCATGTCTTCCAGACACAAATCTACAAGTCAGCTAATAACTTCATGAGTCTGGGCCAAAGTAGTAGTAAATCGCAGGTCACACAAGGTATGTCCCCACAGATAATTAATGTTTTGGCTATGAGTCAGCATATCTTTGAAGAGCCATTCAAACTGTTTATATATCTTCAAGTTTACTGACCCTTTCCTTGGCTATGACCAGCCTACAGATAAATTCATCAAAGGTTTTCTTGACTTATATTGCAGTATTTTTGATTTAAAGCATTTCCCTTTGATTCTTTAAGTTTTCATTTCTCTGCTTACATTACCCGCCTGTTCTTGCATGATGTCCACTTTTTCAGTAGACCCCTTAGCATATTAATCATACTTATTTTAAATTCCTAGTCTAATAATTCCAAAACCTATATAATATCTGAGTCTGTTTCTGATACTCTCTTTGTCTCTTTAGATTTTGTTTTTACTTTTTAGCGTGCCTTGTAATTCTTTGTTGAAAGCGGAATATGATGTAAAGGAACTAGAATAGGTAGGCTTTTAGTATGAGGTGTTATATTTTATATCTGACTAGGAGTTAGACTGTTTATTTTTGCTGTAGCAGTAGGTGTCAGAGATTAAAATTTCCTCTAGTGTCTTTGTTTGTGTCTATTCTGTTACCTTTGGGTTTTCCAAGAGACTCCTGAAGGAGAGTCTGGAGCCTGTGATACTTTTAGCTGAAATCCTCTGTTAGTACCCAGGAGCCCTGTTGACATGGCGGTAAGTTGTGGGGAAGGAGAAGCCTTCTGTGGTCCATGAGTAGGTCTCAATTAATGAGTTTGAGTTGGGTGTTTCCCTTCCCCCACATACCGTAGGCTCTGGTAAAATAGTTTCCCCTTGAGGATGGGCCTTGTTAAGGAGAACAGAGGGCTATGGGCGTATTTCAGAATGGTATCTTGTCCCCTTGACCTGCCAGAAGCCTAAGGGACAGTGAGAACCTGGTGGAGCTCCTGGAGGAGATACCCATAAACATGTAGGGGTCCCCCTGAAACTGGGTCTCTTGGGAGTTTTTAACTCTCAGTCTAGTCTACCCTGAACCTCCAGCAATTCATCGGTTAGAGTTTAAATTGTTTCTACCGGTATCAGCTCCACCTGGGCCTTCTGAGTCCAGATTTACTACCTTAGTAAGCCATGAGTCTCTGCATCTACCTGTTAATCTCTCAGCAGCAGCAGTTTTCCCCATGACCTCAGTTGTCTGATGAATCCAAGAAGAGTTGTTGGTTTTCAGTTTGTTCAGCTTTTTTCTTACTGTGAAGATAGAAGTGTTAATTTCCAAGCACTTTACAGGTCAGACTGGAACCATAATGAGAATAATCAGCTTCATCAGATATTTGTTGTAACAATGACATTAAATTTATTAGACAAATTAATGTGTAAGGCCATGACACGTACAAAGCATTCAATACATGGCAGATGTGTCTAATTCTTAAAACTAATGAAACAAAATTAATGAGACAAAATAAATCACTAGGCAAGACAGTCCATGTATTATCAGCAAATGTTGAAATATAGCAGGTGTTTCTCACTGGCCACTCTTCAGGATGTGAGATCACTTCTCTAACAAGTGCCATCTGGAAAGCCCCACCCAAACTTTTCCAAATGAAGATAGTCAGTGTTTGGGCATCATATACAAAACAAAATGAGCTTTCAGCATCATGAAGTAAAATATTTCAAACATTACCAAATTATCAACATTAGCTAAAAATGAATGATTGCATCAAAATGCCAGTGCCTCAGTTATGTTTCTTACACAAAGGGACCTTTTTATAGAAGACTCTTTATTTTTTTAAGATTTTATTTATTTGAGAGAGAGAGAGAGATTGAGCATCAGTGGGGGAAGAGCAGAGGGAGAGGGAGAAGCAGAGTCCCTGATGAGTAGGGAGCCTGATGCAGACCCCATCCCAGGACCCTAAGATCATGACCTGAGCCGAAGGCAGACATTTTTTTAAAGAGTTTTGTTTTGTTTTAAGATTTTATTTATTTATTCATGAGAGACAGAGATGCAGAGGGAGAAGCAGGCTCCCCACTAAGGAGGGAGCTCAATCTGGGACTTCTTCCCAGGACCCCAGGATCATGACCTGAGCCAAAGGCAGATACTTAACCATCTGAGCCACCCAGGCGCCCCCAGAAGACTTTCTTTTTTTTTTTTTTAATTTAATTTTATTTTTTCAGTGTTCTATGTTTCATATTGGTTTCAGTGTTCCATATTCATTGTTTATGCACCACACCCAATGCTCCATGCAATACGTGCCCTCCTCTGTCCCCACTACCAGGCTCACCCATTCCCCAATCCCCACTCCAAAACCCTCAGTGTGTTTCTTAAAGTCCACAGTCTCTCATGCAGAAGATTCTTTCTAAAGAAAATGGGTTAACGTGTGAAAAACAAAATTTGGCTCATAGGAGACTCTGAATAAAAACGACTTTAATCTCTACCCTAATCTCCTCCCTGCTCTCCCCTGGGGAGACCAAATTAAAAGGAATTCTTCAAAATGGAGAATTATGAAAAGCAAGATTACAACTCAGTCGAATCCTCAGTATTAAAAATTCGGTGATGTCGGCTTCGTTAATTTTGTTAAATTTTTACTGTATTCTGAACTCTTAAAAGTATATCAATGTTATTACCTAAGTTTAGTTGATTATTTTATCATTGTATACCCTACTTATTATGACCCTCAAGTTATAGGGAATATGTTTGTACGTGACCTCCACTGAAAGGATCATGTGTCAGATACCAGAGGTGTGAAATGTTGTTTCTCCTTCAAAGTAATTAATCATTTTTTCTTAGGGGAAAAAAAAAAAGAAAGTCCTGTGGGGGATGTAGATTGCCCTCTCTTGAAGACCTTAACTTCCTTGAACATTTTCTGTCTCCATCACTAAATATTTACTCTGCTTTTTTACTTTTTTTTTTCAAACTATAAAACAGTGAATCAGTACAGTAGCATTCCATGGACATGGTGATCCAGCATCCATCACCCAAATCATCCACAAGTAGAGAGATCTGTAGGCCTTTTCTACTCCAAGTGTCCATGTACCAACAGCACTGGCGTATTAGTTGTTCATGCTGAATAACAAATGCCCGAAGCTTAGCAGTGTAAACAACAGACGTTTTATGTCACAGCTTCCGTGAGTCAGAATCCTGGGTGCAGATTAGCTGAATGTCTCTGGCTCAGGCTCTCCTCACAAGTCTGCAACCAACATGTCAGCAGGGGATGCGGTCATCTCAAGGCTCAATTCAGGAACGATCTGCTTCCAGCCTCATTCATAGAGCTCGTAGCAGTTGGCAGGCCTCGGCCTTGCTAGCCTTTGTCCAGTGATATCAGTTCCTATTATGTAGATCTCACAATAGGACAGTCACAGCCTGACAGGTGGCTCTCCTCAGAGTATACCCAAGACGGAAACCGGGTCTTTATGTAACCTTTTCTCGGAAGAGACATCTCATTGTGCTTGCTGTATTCCGTTCCTTAGAAACAAGTTAATAGGCCCAGTGAACACTCCAGTCAGGGAACTACACAGGAATGTAGACACCAGGAGGGGGGCTTTCAGGTTCCCCAGGCATCCTCTGGGGAGACATGCTCAAAATGCAGGGTCATGGAAGGAATGAACAGAATCTGAAATTTAATAAGACTCTGAGGTGATCTGTCTGCACGTGAAGGATGAGAAGCACTGCACTCTGGGGCAAGGCCCGTGCTTGCCCTTTTGCCACAGAGGTGGCTTCCTCACTTCCTCACTTTCCTTACCTGCTGATGTTACTTCCCAAGGAGGGCAAAGATCAGTTTTCCTTACAGCTCAGTTCTGTCCTCCCCAGGAAGAGGAAAAAAGTGAAGGATACTGAAATGCTACAGTGCTGCAGACAGATTGGAAAGAGAGTCGGGAGCCTGAGGAAAAAAAGAGGCATAAGAACTGTGATAGACAGATGGAATACGAGCATCAAGAAATCCCTGATACATAAGATTAATCATCTGGGTGAAAATGTATGTTTGAAACTAAGTTAAAAAAAAATAGTCTACAGCCCTATTTCCCCAAACCCCATAATCATATTGCTGAATCACTTTGCATTAAAAATGCTGTTTATAGGGGCGCCTGGGTGGCTCAGTGGGTTAAAGCCTCTGCCTTCGGCTCAGGTCATGATCTCAGGGTCCTGGATCAAGCCCCACATCAGGCTCTCTGCTCAGCGGGGAGCCTTCTTCCCTTCTCTCTCCGTCTGCCTCTCTGCCTGCCTGTGATCTCTCTCTCTGTCAAATAAATAAATAAAATCTTTTTTAAAAATGCTGTTTATAATGATGGCTGTTTACTACTTGATTCAGCTTGGTTCTATGTGGTTCTCTTAACAAGATAGAGAAGTGTGCAGCATATTTTAGGAATATATCCATTAAAAATTATAAAAATGCAAATGCTTAAGTGAGTTTTAGATCTCTCAATCCCCTTTCCAAGTATAGTTCATGTCTCAATAATACTTAAATAATAATCTGTATTCTGGGTGCCTAGCTGGCACAGTTAAGCCTCTGAGTCTTGGTTTTGGCTTAGGTCGTGATCTCATGGTCCAGAGATTGAGCCCTGCATGAGAGTCTGCCCTCAGTTTAGAGTCTGCTTGAGTTTCTCTCTCCTTCTCCCTCTGCCCCTCCCTGCCATGCCCTCTCACTCTCTCAAATAAACAAATCTTTAAAAAATAATAGTAATAATCTACATTCAATATTTGAAATGCTTCCATGGGAAACACTTTTTATAATTTTGGTATAAATAAATATTTAAATTTCCCTCATTATATTTAGTGGAAAGGAAAAATTACACGGAGTTTTTAATCCTGTATAGAAAAATAGAAGTCCTTGGGGAGAAATGAAACTCTAATCTACTTTTCATAAAATGCAGTAGGTTAGGTAAAGCCCTTACTCTTTCTGTACCTTCAGTTCAGTGGCAAAAAATGATCTGATTTTTAAAAAATGGGTAAAGGAATAGCTTTTTCATGTCAACAGGCATATGAACAGGTATATGAAAAGATTCTCAATAACACTAATCATCAGAGAAATGCAAATCAAAACTATAATGAGATACTACCCCACACCTGGTAGGATGGCTATTATCAAAAAGAAAATAAATAATAGGGGCTGGCAAGGATGTAGAAAAAAGGGAATCCTTGTGCACTCTTGGTGGGGATGCAAACTGGTGCAGCCAGTGTGGAAAACAATATGAAATCTCCTTAAAAATTAAAAATAAACTACCATACTATCCAGCAATCTCACTTCTGGGTATATATCTGAAGGAAAGAAAATCACTAAGTCTAAAAGATATCTGCACTCTTTAATGTTTACTGCAGCATTATTTACAATAGCCAAGGCATGGAAACAATCTAATTATCCCTCACTGGATGAATGGATAGAGAAGATACGGTGTACATCCACACAATGGAATATTATTCAGCCATAAAAAGGAGATTCTGCCATTTGAGACAACATCGATGAACCTTGAGGACATTATACTAAGTGAAATAGAGAAAGACATATACTATATGTTCCCCTTGGTATGTGGAATCTAAAAAAAACCCTGTAATCACAGGGATACAGAGAACAGTTCTGTGGTTGCCAGAAGTGGAGGGGGGGGATAGGTACAATGGGTGAAAGTGGCCAAAAGATACAAACTTCCATTTACAAGATAAATATGTTCTGAGGATGTCATGTACAGCATGACGATTGACGTTAACAATTAAGAATACTATATTGTATATTTGAAAGTTGCTAAGAGAATAGATCTTAAAAGTTCTCATCACAGGGCAAGTGGCTGGCCCAGTCAGTAAGGCACGTGACTCTTGATCTCGGGGTTGTGAGTTCAAGCCCCACATCAGGTATAAAGATTATTTAACAATAAAATCTTAAAAAAAAAATAGTTCACAAGAGAAAAAAACTTGTAACTATCAAGGTGATGAACGATAACTAAATTTATTGTGGTAGTTATTTCACAATATGTACATATCAATCACCATGTTGTATACCTAAAACTAATACAATGTTGTATGTCAATCATATCTCAAAAAACCTTAAATTATGCGTAAAACCTACAAATTAAGAAGTTATATGAAAAAACAAAGGTTGTAAAAGCTCAAAACTCACCACTTTTTAGTTATTTTACTATATTTTACTATTAGTAATTTTCTTAAGGTTATTTAAAATATGTACTGTATCCCTATCTGATGATATTACATAATGCTGTGCGACTGAGCATCTCTTCTCTAACTCAGGTTTAGTGGTATCACATTGGTAGCTTGATATTAGCCATGGTAGAAGTATTTATAGCACAGAAGGTAGGAAACACCATAAATCAGCACTTGATTTTTGTTTGGTTGACTGTTTTAAGACAGTGATGGAGAAAATGTTGATATTGCAGATTGAATTTAAAAGCGTATGATGGGGCACCTGGGTGGCTCAGTCGGTTAAGAGTCTGACTCTTGATTTTCGCTCAGGTCATGATCTCAGGGTGGTGGAATCAAGCCTCCAACTTAGGGGAGCTTCTCTCTCTCCCTCTGTCTCTTCCTCCTGTGCATGCATACTCTCTGTCTCTCAAATAAATAATCTTAAAAAAAAAAAAAAGAATTCGGCAAAAATGAACAAAGAGCATTCTTTGAGAATCTATGAGTTATGTAAAATTTGTAATAAAAGGTAACATATATTTTAGTGTGATTTGTAAAGTGTGTGCCATACCTCTGTTCTATCAGCACGATTCCTACTGCATGTATGTGATAGATGCGTGCATACTTTTCCCAGGGAACCAACTGTTAAACATTTATCAGCACACCACCCTGCATCCTCCTTTCTTCCCAGCATAAGCCCAGCCACTACATATCATGGAGGAGCACATCATCATATTCTCATCTCCCATATAAAATCCCTCCTTAATTTCTAAATTGGAAAAATGCACATGCAGAAGAAACTTCACTGTAACTCAGTGGAAACACTTCTTGTAGGGTCTTTTTTCTATTCCTGTGAGCTGCTCGGCTACAAATATCTGAAGTCCATGTTTTTGTTCAGTCTTTCCAAATGAATTTCTACTCAGGTCATTGATAGTCTCTCTCATTAGCCAATGACACTTTGCACATATATATTGAGAGCACTCAGGGAAACACCTTTCACCATATTAGAGTGTGGACGAGAAATTGACATCACAGGCCTCTGAGTACTGATTGGACTAGCACCTGATGGGATGGGACTGAAAAGCTCCTCGGTCATATTTTGGCGATCGGAGGATTCATCAGCAGAAATTCTTCATGTGCAGAACTCAGGAGCAGGCCTGATGGCATGAACTTATGTCTAAGATTCAGAGGAGTCACCTGTGCCCCCTTTCAAATAAGCCAGATGCAGCTTTCTAATTTATCAAAACATCAGTTAGCTGTGCTGATGACAGTGTTTTTATGTATGGAGTTTGGTCTTGGGGGAAATTACTCTTCTATCTATAAGGTTTTGGGAAAAGAGAGCTGTCTTAGTTATTGTTCAGTTCCACATATAAACAAAACAAATGGAGAGAGACAAAGCTGACTGATAGAAAAATGGAATCCTCTGTTGCCCAGTTAGAAAGAGATTTAGTTGTAAATTTTGAGCTGCCTGAGAAAGCAGAGACAGGGTCTGGCAGAACAGCCCTTGTCAAGGGCCACAGGCTGTTCTCCGGAAGCATCTGAAACCAAGAGCTGTGGGCGGACATGTTCTACGATGTCTTCTTGGGCTGCAGAGTGACAATAATATCCTTAGGGATCCTCTGAGAATAAAGTTAGATGAATACTTTATAAATACAGCTCTTAATAAAACTGCTGGAAATTTTAAGGATGGGTGGGCAGAAAATCTTCTGTGATCATCAGATTAAGAATGTGGTGAATTTGGAGAGAGAGATTTGGATTCTATTCGGTTATGCAGAGGGAACACACAAAGAAACAGGGATAAACAGCTAGAAAAAAAACAATATTCCAAGCATTATTATAGCAGCCTTTTAATAAAATATAAAAAGATGCTTATTTGTAAATTTGGAAATAAGTATGGCTAGAAAAAAGGCCTTCCATCAATTACAACTCTGAAAAATTTATTGCTCTGAATTAGGAACTAGGATTAGAGCCTCACATTAAAAGGCAAATCTAGGGATGCCTGGGTGGCTCAGTCAGATAAGCGTGGCTTAGGTCCTGATCCCAGGATGGTGGGATTGAGTACAGCATTGGGCTCCTTGTTCAGCAGGGAGCTTGCTTCTCCCTCTGCTCATGCTCTCTCTTTCTCTCTCTGACAAATAAATAAATAAAATATTTTTAAAATAAATAAAAGGCAAATCTAATCTCTTTTCCTTTCTTCATGTACATGATTATGGATTTATAAAGTAGTCTTTCTCTCTTCTAATTCATATTACAGCTTGTTGGACATTTGGGATTTAGGTCATGTATATTGTGGATTTTATATTAGAAGTACATAATAACTAGGAGATGGCCTGCTTTTATCTGACTAGTCGATTTCTCTTAAAAGGATAAAAATAGTGGAGGAGAGGTTTATCAGAGACAGGAGTACGTGGTGCTATCCCAGCTTCCTATCTGACAATATAGAGTGAACACTGCGCCTATTTGGAAGATACAGCTGTGGAATTTCAGTTAATAAATAGGCATATCAAAGATGATACGTATGTTTATTCTGGAGCAGAACACAAATAAGATTTTTTGAACTCAAATAGCAAGAGCCAAAATTAAAAATTACCATTACCACAAAATTTCTGATAAGGAGATTAGAATTCACAAAGAGCTCAAAGTGCTGGCTTTGGCCATCATGAGTTTTTACTAGCTCAAGCTTTTGCTGGAGCTATTGAGTACCAAAACTGATTGTTCTGTCTCCTCCGTAGCCCACATGGTTTTCTTAAGCAGAGACAATTTAGTAATCAAACGATTACCGGAATGACAAAAGAATCTGAGCCAATTTGATCTGCAGATTCTTTGTATCAAATAACATGTTAAATAAATCCTCAATATGAAAAGCAGACAGAAGTGATAGGTAGTTCCTCAGTCAAATTAACTCTTCAATACTGGCAGAAATGAGCCTCTGTTCACAGACTACTTTATCACCTCCACGGAGGCCTGTGGCTCACTGGAGCTGAGAATAAAACCTCATTATTTGTCTTCATGGGTACAGAGGCTGAGATCCCATGGGCCAAGCCACTTTCCCCAGAGGTCACAGGTAGACAATGACAGTGGCAGACTGGAACTCTGTACCGTGTTCCTCGCCACAAAAGAAGATGACTTGTTCAGCAACTCCCTGATTAATTGAAAATATGACCACCTTTTCTCCTTCTGGAATTCCATTATGCTAATTTATAATGTTTGTCTTCTTTCAGCATTAAAATGATAGCCAGGAAGAAAACACAGATCTGGGAAAGTTTATTATTAAGAATATTTGTTCTTTCAGGATCCCTTGTTTCAATTTCTGCCATAGACCCAGTTCACTACTTGTCCAAAAATGAGGAAATTTCAGCATTCACTCAGTCTGGAGACCTATTGCTATAATCTTAAAGCATGAGAGACCTCAGTTAAGTATTAAGGTGAAACACATGGCAATACTGCAAGGACTGGAGTGGGGGTAGGAGTGGTGAAGAAAAGAGGGAAGAATATTCACATCTCCTTGGATCAACGGTGCAAATGTTTTCTCTCTTTCTCTCTTCCTTTCTTCTTTTCTTTCTTTCTTTCTCTCTTTCTCTCTCATTCCTTTTTTTCTTTTTTTCTTTTCCTTCCTTCTTTCCTTCTTTCGTCCCTTTTCTTTTCTTATCTTTTTTCTTCCCTTTCCTGCTCTTTCCTTTCTCTTTCCTTTTTTGTCAATGACCTGTTTGTTCTCTTTGTTTAACTCATTTCATCAATGAGTTAACACAGAACCCTGTGCCTCTGCTAAGACCAACACCAGGTATCACCTTGGAACAAACAAAATAATGTTTGCAATATGATACACACCTTGAAGTCTATTTCCTTTCAGAGATACTATGTCAATAATCTGTACATTCAAGCTAGCAATCCCCGGTTTGAATGCTGTGAATGAATCAGAATGAGGTTGCATGTGGGGAATGCTTCAGTGCTGAAATGCTTTTTCCAGAGTCACCTCTCTCCTTCCTCTCAAGTCAGGTATTACTGACCCACAGCAAAACCCAGGAGAGGGGTGTTCTTGACAGATGGTGCTAACTGAAACAATCAGTCAGCCCTTGAAGTATGAATCGAGCACCTACTGTATGCCAAGCACTCTTGCAGGTCTTGGGCAAAGAGTGGTGAGCAGAATAGACCAAATCCCCTGCATTCTGTGGTGCTTACATGCTCATAAGGAACACAAAAAATACACAAACAATAAGCAGGATTTCGTCTAGCCATAAATGCTATGAAGAAAACAAAACAAAACAAACCAGAAATGTAGTATTAAACAAGGCATGGAGACTGGATACCATATCGATCAGGAAGGGGTTCTCCAAGAAGGAGATCTTAAACGCGGACCATGATAAGGACCTTACAAGACCTCTAGTAAAAGAACCAGTTTCCACTGAAGGGGTAGGTGAGTATCTCCTTAATAGATGGCCCCACTTCATAAACACTGACATGAATAACAGTGAGGAAAGGCGGAGCAGCTACCAGAGACAGAAGCAACATTGTGATTTCCTTCTGTGGTGGATTGCTCAGACTTTCAGGGTTCATTGGCAACAGTATAGCCACACCTTAGTTCCAGGAGAGAGTGGTGTGAGGCCATGCCAGGTAATGGACAGGCAGCCGTGTGAACCGGCTGGCCCAGCACTCCCACAGCGGGCCGCTGTTTACTCTCTCCCCAGGAGGACAGAGTTAGAAGTTAAGTCTGTAATCATTATCAGCCAGATCAACGCGTTCTGACTGACTCACTTTCGTCATTTTTCCCCCAGCAGTGGTTCAATGGCCTGTGAATGTTTGCCTTCAGAAGAAAAAGATTTTTTCTAAATAAGTCATTTCATGGTCAAAGGAAGCTTTTGTTACTTCATAGTCTAGTCCTCTCCTTTGCATTGCTCAATAAGATTGAAAAATTTGTGTTTGATGCAGCCACTGTGTAACTCAGGCAAAAATTGCTGGAAAAATATTTCTCCTGAATATGTTTTAACCCCAGAGTGACACAGTGATTGGGAATGTGCATTATAATTGCCATAAGAGATTAATTTTACAGATTTAAATTTATGCCAGTTTAAAAAAAAAATCGATTCCTGGGTCGGGCCTTAAGATATGGAAAAAATGGGGGCACCTGGGTGACTAAGTGGGTTAAAGCCTCTGCCTTCAGCTCAGGGCATGATCTCAGCGTCCTGGGATTGAGCCCTACATTGGGCTCCCTGCTCAGCAGGGAGCCTGCTTCCCCCTCTCTCTCTGCCTGCCTCTCTGCCTACTTGTGATCTCTCTCCCTCTCTCTCTGTCAAATAAATAAAACCTTAAAAAAAAAAAAGATATGGAAAAATTATAAGACATTTTTTTTACATGGACCAGCAGAAGAGGCTGAAATCAGCAGGTAGTGCTTGATGAAGAAGAGGACCTTAGGAATGGGGAGGATTTGAAGAGGAAGAGAGGAAGTATTTCAAGTGAGACGACCAAGGAACACACCCACAGCTGGGCACGAACCATAACATTTCCATGCGTCAGGGCAGGGATGTGGACAAATGCAGCTGTGGCTCATTTGGGGGAGCTGACGGGAAACAGTCCCATTTATATTGCACCATGTGGACAATGGGCACAGCACATTTTATCAGCTACAGATGCCTAACAAGAATTTTGTAAGACTTTGTCTCATATTGATTTTCTAGGCTCCTCAGTGGACCTAGGCGAGTTGTTGATTTATAAATATTTGTTGTATTACATGTAACCTGAACAGTATGTTGATGGTTCAGGGGGTGTGCAGGTAAATTTGAACATAAAGACTGCCAGAAAGCCTCCTTTCTCCACAGAACATCACTGCAAAGTCACTGATACAACAGTGTCACCCAGACACTGTGTAACAGAAAAACAGCCCAAAACTTAATAAGTTAACATTTTCTTGTCCACAGACACCTCAGAGAGAGAAAAATGATTTTCACAGTTACCTTGTATACAGTTTGTTTTTGGTGCTTTTCTAAGAGAAGATAAGGAAGTCACTCAAGTCACTTTATGTGATTAGCCTAGCAAAATTAAGAGTTTTAAAAATCATACCTTATGCTTTCTAATATGACCTGTAATCTTACATCTTTAAAGTCATTGGTAGCAATTCTGTCTTGCCCTAATGTTTGTTCATCACATTCACTCAACCCAAAGTTCACCTTTGGTTATGGATTAACTCCTAACCAGGAAATATTTTTATAATATGAATGCATATATTTGAAGACAATAGGCTTCTTTCTCCCTTAAGGCTTGAGTCACTCATGACTGAATGCCTTTAATTATTCTAGAAATCCACACATCTGAATTAGCCTTGGATCTTAAAGAAACAATTAGCAAGGCCCAGCCTCTTGGGTGAAAGACCCTAACTGAAAGAAAAAAAAATAGTAAATCTATTTCAGACCATAATGAATGTGACCTCTGGTGGCCAAATATATCCCTGACTGCCAGTCCAGGCACTAGAATCTTTATAGGAGCCACATCTCTTCACTCACAACAAGAACATGGGCAATCATGAGAGTTCCTGCAGCCTACCCCTCTCCACCTTCCACAGAACCACCACACTCTTGATGTTAGCAAACATTTCTGTTTAACTGTAGGATCTACAAAGAAATTCTGCTTTGTGCTGTGAAGACAGATTTCTTGAAACAAAGTAATTTAGAACTGTCAGAAGGACTACACACCTAGAAGTCATCTGAGGGAGTTCTAGAACTTTTCTCAGAGTTTTATATACCAAATTTGATTGGGGCTTCCCCTGACATATCTGAGGCAAACAATCAGATCTAAAGAAGACATCTGAATGTTTCATCTTGTAAAGTAGAACAGAAGCAGAGTAGTGTAGATGACATCCTTTTGGATTCAAAGAATTTTAAAGCAATGTAGTTCTTAAAAACAAAAGCATTATTTAGAACTAGGTATATTTCCATATAGTCATAGAGAGTGCAGATCTCTTCCATACTCTTCTGTGGATTTCAGTTTCTTCACCTGTATAATGGGGATAGAAATAATACCCTGGGTCTAAGGATGCTACAGTGTAATGAAGGTTGGAATTTGCATAGTAGTGTCCAGTATGTCATCACTCAGAAACTAGGAGCTGCTTCAATGATGGTGATGATGATAATTCCTTAATTACTATATATTTCTCTTCTCCCCATCTCACAGCATCTACATACATATTCTCAAGTTAACATGTATAAACTATTAATCTGGCCAGAAAGAGAATGCACTTGTTAGCAGAGAATCTGACGTTCAATGTGGTACTTCCAGGCAGTTGAGTTAGGGCCAGGGATGCAGTGGGAGCTTCAGTTTTACTGTCCGCTTTGGAGCCTGATGCATCGGGCAGGAAGTGAGTTTTTTGTTTATGACTGGCATTGACCAGTTTTCAAAGGGTCCTAAGATTGAATTTATATTTGATTATGTGCCTACAAAGTTATGGCCTGCAGAAGACAGAACCCAAAAGAATTTTGAGTCTCTCAAAAATGTAGAATAACTGGCATGTCTTTGCTCTCTCCGCCTTCCCCACAGGTTAACCTCAGAGCAACAGATGTCAGGCTCATGCGCCAGTTGCTTGTTATCAATGAGAGCATTGAATCCATCAAGTGGATGATTGAAGAGAAAGCCACCATCACCAGCCGAGGCAGCAGTCTGAGTGGCAGCCTGTGCAGTTTATTGGAGAGTCAGAGCACCTCCTTACGTGGCAGCTACAATAGCCTCCATGATGGCAGCGATGGGCTGGATGGCATCTCCGTGGGGAGCTTTCTGGACACTTTGGCAGATGATGTCCCGGGCCATCAGACCCCATCAGACTTGGACCAATTCAGTGACAGCTCCATAATAGAGGACTCACAAGCCCTGTACAAACACCCCAAATTGGATTCTGAATTCTACTGCTTTGGCTAATGACCCAGTTTTTTTTGCATGGGATTGGTGTGCAATTAACTTGTATTTATCCTTCTCTGCTGCTATATTTTTGGTGTGATTTTTTTTGTATGACAACCTTTTTAAAAGAAGCTTATTTTGAAATTGCTTCATAATTCTATTGCTCCTAATATTTCTCATCTGGACTGATTTATCTTTCTCTCTTGCATCTCTATTTTTATTTATTAAAATGATTTTTCTCCCTTCTTTTACAGTGGCACAAATAAGTAGGGGGAAAAAGAATAAGCAATAATTAAGTTTTTGCTTTTGTTTTCAGGGCAAGGGGTCAGGGATTACAAAAAAAATCTTTGATAAATTTTACAATAAACCAAAGTCTGATAACAGCTAATTTTGTTGTTTGTATTCTTAAATGATGAAAAGTTTCATTTCCCAGAAGATACTGAGGTTTATTATGGTTTGTATAGTAGGTTGAACAAAATAGTTGCAACAAACTTAGG
The DNA here is from genome assembly GCA_028646535.1 of Procyon lotor. Taxonomy (NCBI): domain Eukaryota; kingdom Metazoa; phylum Chordata; class Mammalia; order Carnivora; family Procyonidae; genus Procyon; species Procyon lotor. The sequence continues at coordinate 30,295,870 of CM053615.1, forward strand.
CATTATTTCTAGGCAAAAACTTCCTGGTATAAAGTCAACAATACTGTTAGTCACATACTTCTACACAACAATATTTTTTGGAAGCCACAACTATAGGCAATCTGCTCACTTCAATATGAGGTCATACTCTAGATTGTACTTTTGTCATTAGTGATTCTAACTCAAATTATATAAGCTTAGTTGTGTAATAATACATATAATTCTCCCAAATTTCAAAGAATAATTGGGATGAGGTATATATAGGTGATTAAAGGTTAAGGTCTCCAAAATTGTATTTTGAGATTTTGTTGATATTTATTTGTAGATATTTACAATTCTGATATGACATATAAACATATAAATGCATATATACAAATGGATGGATGGATGGATGGAGTGAAAAGTACAATCACTATTCATTTATGAAGTCTAATATGATATACTTTCATCCTGGGGTAGATAAATAATCTCTTAGTTTTCTGAAATGATGTCTGACAATATAACTCATGTAGCAAATAAACATTTTATTTTGATGTGATATTATTAATCCTCCACAATATCTTTTACCTTGATGATTCCTAGAGAGTGAATCTATTGAGATATCAAACTGTTCTTTGTAAATGATATATGTTTCTTCACTAAACACTTTACAATATGAATCAAAAAGTCTTCCTGTTTTTAACTGAAAAATGTCCACATTCAAAAAAATGGTTTCACCAATACTTCCTTTGTTAATATATACCTGTAACAGTCTTGTCAAATGTATTGTTTGTTCCCAGAACATGTTATTCAATTTCCAATTAAAATCTACAGGGTCTATATTTTACACTAGTCTTTTTTTATGAATTGATGTTATGATCCTCATTACAAGAATTTCATGATGTGAGGATTGTCTCCTTTCTGGTTTAAGGAAACTGAGGTACATGAAATGTAAGTAGCTGGATCAAATCTCCCAGTAAGTGCCAAAACTGGGATTTGGACTTGGGTCTGTCTTATTCATAACAATAACACTCAATATTCCCTTTGTTACACATATTGAAATTAAATAATAAAGATTTAAAAAAGCAAATGTAAGACCATTACCAAAAAAAAGAGAGAGACCAATATTTTCCTTTTAATCAGTGAGAATCCAGATTTCCCAATACTGAGCTTTCCATGCCCTTTCCTGAATTCACATATCCAGAGCCAGTTTTGTGCCTATAGATGAATTGGGGAATTAGCCACTTGCAAACTTTCACTAATATATTTCCCCCTTTCTGCTTATTTTTACTTTCGAGTTAGTAAAGGCTGGTTGGTTGGCTATTTTTGTTCAGTATTAATCTAGAATTAGGCCAAGCAATTTTTAGCACAGATTGTTTATCACATTAAAATCTAAGAGTGTGCATTATGACCAATCAGAAAATACCTCTAGAACCACGACTGATGAATTTCAAGCAGAGGATAATGAAATATGTAACCATATGTCTACAGCACTGCAAGGAGAACATCCTCAGTAAGAGGGAAGTGGACAGACAGCATGAGTATAAGAGATATCAATGGCAAATTCTCACCCTATCAAAACCCTACATTTAAAAAAAAAAAAAAAAACAGCCTACATTTGCCTAGAACAAGCCAGTACATGAATGATGATTTCTGTCCTCAGATCACAGTTGTAGGTTGTGAATTCAACGTGGCAAATTCCTTTCACATTCTCCCTTTCCTAATCAGTTTCCCTGCTATTTGCCAATTCCTTGCCAACTATAACTGTTCCACCTGTAAAAAGGAAATAAAAAAAGCAAGAGTATAATATGGGAGAAGGCTCCTGTGGAATAGTTTTCATTTATGCATTGTATTTTAAGGAACCTGTAATGAACAGTGGCAGAATACTTGAGATTTTTTTTGGCTTTATGAGTTTCAATATTTTATGTGCTTTACAGATATCCCTATTTGTCTTGTTTTGCAAGATATACCAAATATAAAGTCTATAATTTAGATATTAAAGTCATATACAAGCCAACAATGTTAAGAGGAGGGGAATATGCAGTTAAAAAACACTAATTACTAACATATTTATTGGTCTCAAAAGAATGAATGCACTTTCAACTAAGGAATCTCCATAGCTAATCTCCGACCTGGAGCACTTGATATTTGATCTCTGTCAGCACCATGAGGAAATGGAGTAAAAATTTAAAGCGAAAGTGCCTTTCAAACTATTCTGCCTGCACTCAGTTGATGCTCTCCCAGAAAAGTGGAAATTGTCCTAGTTATATAAATCTTTCCATTTTATGGACTCATTGGTCTTGTAATGGAAAGGAGATAATTTGGAGTTAAGGAATTTGGAAAGTTTAAAGCTAATACATTTTAAGAGTATTGAAAATAAAGACATGCTAGATGACCAACTTAGAAACCTTTTTAAAATAATTTTAAGTAATCTCTACACCCAACATGGGGATTGAACTCATGATCCCCAAGATCAAAAGTCACATGCTCAATAAGCTGAGCTAGCCAGGCATCCTGACCAACTTAGGAATCTTAATTAAACTTCAAAAACTCCAGTAATTGTACTACAAGCCAGCCCCAAATCACACAACATAAAGTTTTAAGTATTTGTCAACATTTAGAAATATAATAAGGATTCTCTGCTATTGTGTGAATATATAAGCACTTGAAGCTCCATGAATAATTTCAACCAGGCATTTGTATCCCCAACTCCATCAAAACATAATCCACCCCCATCATGTCAAAAAATGGCTATTTTGAGTCCCTTATCTTATCGACACCTCAGGAGCAGCTGATACATTTGATTACTCCTAAAAATTTGTCTTCATTTGGCTTCCAGGACATTACTCTGTCTTGGATCCTCTCATTCTCCACTTGCCTGCTATTTAGCATGCTCTGTTGCTGGTATCTTCACATTCCTGACCTCCAAATGCAAGAATATCCCTTTGCTCAATTCCGGTACCAACTCTTACCTAAAATGGCTCCCCTGGGTATTTCATCCTGTTCTACAGCTTTAAATGGCATCCACATGCTGATTCCCAAAAGCATATCTCTTGCCCCAGTTTCTCCCCTGAACCCCAGTCTCCCCATGCCTATCTGCCTCCACAGCATTTTGATTTAATGTTTGATGAATATCAATCTAAACATATACAAAACTGAATTTTGTCCTTCTTTTCTAATCTTCTCCAGTTCAGTAAATGTTGCCTCCACAAATCATATGCTCAGCCTCATTCAAGAAAGATAATTGCTTTCTCTCACACTAAAGCCAATCCATCATGCAAATCATATAGGCTCCATCTTTTTTTATTATATCTAGTTAGCCAACATATAGTACATCATTAGTTTTTAAAGTGGTGTTCAACAATTCATTTGTTCATTTGCATATAACACCCAGTGTTCATCACCACATGTGCCCTCCTTAATACCCATCACCCAGTTACCCCATCCCCACTCCTTTCCCTTCTGTAACCCTCAGATTGTTTCCCAGGGTCCAGAGCCTCTCATGGGTTGCCTCTCTCTCTGATTTCCTCCCCTTCAGTTTTCTCTCCCTTCCCCTGTGGTCCTCCATGCTATCCCTTATGTTCCACATATGAGTTAAACTGTGTGATAATTGCCTTTCTCTGCTTCACTTATTTCATGTAGCATAATACACTCCAGTTCCGTCCATTTCTATGCAAATGTTGATATTCATCCTTTTTGATGGCTAAGTAATATTCTATTGTATATATGAACCACATCTTCTTTTGCCATTCATCTGTTGAAGGACATCTCAGCTCCTTCCACAGTTTGACTATTGTGAATATTGCTTCTATGAACACTGGGGTGCATGTGCCCTTATTTTCACTACATCTGTATCTTTGACCCCATCTTAAAAATGTGTCCAGAATGGCTACAAATTCACATCCCTACCACTGCTACCAAACTAATCCAGGTCACCATCACTTCTCCCTGGGACTATTCCAGTAGCCTTGTCTTGTCTTCTTGCTTCCTGCATTAATCTTCCCATAGTTAGTATTCAACATAGCAACCAGACTAGTCTTTAAAGATATGTCAAATATTTGCCAGCCTCTGTTCCAACCCCATAATGTACCTCCATCTCCCTCTGACTGTGATCCAAATCCTCACCAAATACTACAAAATCCTATGCATTCTGTCATCTGTCTACCTGTCTCACTTCATCTTATACTGTTCTCTACTTTCATTGCAAGCCTCATTTGCATCCTTACTATTCCTTAAAAATCTCAAAATCCAAGCATGTTCCTCACTCAGAATTTTTGCACATATCATTTCATCATTCTAAAATATTATTCTCCAAAATATTCATAAATATTGGTTCCCCAATATTTCTTTTTAGTCTTTTAGTCTAAAAAGACTAAAGACTTCTTTTTAGAACTTTTAGGTTCTTTTTAGTCTTTAGTCAAATTGCACCCTGAGAGGACTTCTTACATAGCACACCTAGCACATTCTTTTTTTTTTTTTTTAAGATTATTTATTTATTTATTTGACAGAGAGAGAGAGATCACAAGCAGGCAGAGAGGCAAGGAAACAGGCTTCTTGCTGAGCAGAGAACCCAATACGGGGCTCGATCCCAGGACCCTGAGATCATGACCTGAGCTGAAGGCAGAGGCTTTAACCCACTGAGCCACCCAGGTGCCCCACACCTAGCACATTCTGTCTCTATCCTGGTTTATTTTTCTTCATAGCATCACCTAATACATACTTTTAATGTATATTTTCTGCTTCCCCACATTAGAATGTAAGGCCTATAAAAACTAGAACTGTGCTTTGTTCACTGACATTTCTCTGAGCACCTAGAAGAGTATCTATCACATAGTAGATACAAAATATATATCTTTTCTCAATAAAAGTAATTATTAAACATTTGCTGAGTGCTTCCTAGGTGCCAGGCAATGACTGCTAGGTTCTGATGATGGAGAAAGAAGGAAGGTATGAACTCTTCTCTCAAGGAGCTCATTTTTATAGTATCTGGCAGGAAAAGTAATGTCCCACCCTCCTAAAGATGCCCATGTCCTAATTCCTGGAACCTGTGAATTCCTTTCATGGTAAAAGGGTCTTTGCAGATGTGATTAAGTTAAGCATTTTGAGATGGAAAGATGACCCAGATTATCTGGGTAGACCCTATGTAATTATAAGAGTCCTTATAAGAGTGAGGCAAAAATGTCAGAAAGGTGTGAGTATGTTATACTTCTAGCTGTAAGAGTAGAAGAGCCATGAGAAAAGAAGTCTTGCAATTCTAGAAGCTGAGAAAGGCAAAGGAATAGATATCCCTTAGAGGCCTATTGACATCTTAGCCAAGTAAGACCTATTTGATTATTCTTCAGAATTATCAGATAATAAATTAGTGTTTTAAACAACCACATTTGCAGTCATTTATTAAGGTAGTAATAGGAAATTAATACAAATCTTCATAACTGGAAGTGGAATGCTTCTATAACAAATGCCAAAAAATGTGGAGGTGGATTTGGAATTGAGTAAAGGATAAATACTGGAACATTATGAGAAGCATGATAGAAAAAGCCTAGACCTCTTTGAACAGACTGCCAGTAAAAAAGATAGATTTTAATGACTCTGCTCATGAGGACTCAGAAGGAAGTAAGGAGCACAGTACAGAAAACATATATTGTTTTAGAAAATACTTAAATCATCATTAAGCTGACAAGTGGTAGAAAGAATAATAAATGCACTGTTGGTAAGGGCTCGAAAGGGAATGAGGAACATATTATTAGAAACTGGAAGAAAGAAAATTCTTGTTGTATAGTGGCAGAAAGTTTAGTGGAACTGTGTCCTGCAGTTATATGGAACACAGAATTAGTAAGTGATGAACTTGGATTTTCCTGAGAAAATTCTCAAAGTGTTGAAAATGGCTTGATTTCTTCTTGCTTCTTAAAATAAAATGTAAGGGGAAAGAGATAAATAAGGGAGAATAACTTAATCAAAAAGGAACTGGGACTTGATGAAATGGGAATTGTTCAGCTAACCAAATTGCAGATGACTCTAAAACCACAGGATTCGCTGTCAAGAGTATTCTGGAAAGACAGCCAAGAGTGTGACTGGACAAGCATCTTCTACTGCCTCTGAAGGGACAGAAGACATATTTTTTTGTGACATATTCAGTCACAAAGAGAGGTCTCTTTGAAGAGATTAAGCCTGTGACTCATTGATCCCCTCAACCATTTCATTGGAAACCAAAAATAGAGATGAGTTTATCTAAGGAAGGCCTGTGAAGGGGCTACTTTTCTAATGGACTGAATCCTTGTGACATACATAGGAGACTCATAAAGTTTGTAGTGATTTTATACCAGCAGAAACATTGCCAATTTGGACTAAAAGGGATAAAGAGATCAAAATGAAAAAAAGGCTGTAAGGCCCCCAAATTTCCATAGGGAAAAGACAGGCTAGTAAAATTATTCAGCTGCAAATACATGCTGTCCCCAAGATGAAAAAGGGAGGGGGGATGTTATTCCAAGGGTAAAGATTCAACTTCAGAGAAATGAGTCATAAGCCCAGAAAGCAGAGCTGAAAGCTCTAGAGGACTATTCCCACCTTGAAAACTAATGTTGTCTTGACTGCATTTTGAAATTTCTTGGGACTCTGACCCTTTTTCCTTCCCTTTTCTCTCTTTTGAATGGATATGTCTATTCCTGTTTCCTATGCCTGTCTCACCATTGTATTTTGGGAGCAGATAACCTGTTTCTTGAGTTTCACAGATTTCAACATGGAAAGGAACTGTGTCTCAGAATAGATTATACCCAGAGCCTCACCCTTACCTGATTTTGATTATTTAGATAAAGAAACATGGGACTTTTGCAGGTGATGAGATTTTTTTTTTTTAAAGATTTTATTTGACAGAGAGAAACACAGCGAGAGAGGGAACACAAGCAGAGGGAATGATAGCAGGAGAAGCAGGCTTCCTGCCAAGCAGAGAGCCCGATGTGGGGCTCGATCCCAGGCTTGATCCCAGGACCCTGGGATCATGACCTGAGCCGAAGGCAGACGCTTAACGGCTGAGCCACTCAGGTACCCCCAGGTGATGAGATTTAAATGAGATTTTGAATTTAGAGTTGATGTCTATTGAGTTGAGACATTTTAAAATGTTGGATGGGGTGAATATAGTTTGCATATAAGATGGATTTGCATTATGGGGGGGACAGGGTCAACTTTGATATGCAGTGCAATGCTTCCCCAAATAGAGTCATCCTCATCAAAAATACCTTCTGAGAAGACCCAAGGGAAGATGGCAGAGGTGTAGGAGGCACGGACAGCACTGGGATCCAGAAAGAGGCTGAAAACCACTCTAAAAGCCGGCAAACACAGCAGGAGAGAGGAGAATAAGAACAGCAATTCTAGGAGCAGAAAATTGACCACTTTCAGAAGGTAGGAAATGTGGAAAAAGTGAATTTAAAGCGATGGGAAGAGAGACCCCGGGGGGAGGGGCCGACTCCCAGCAGCCGCAGAGCCGCAGAGCACAAAATCCGGAACTTCTAGTCCGCTCCGCTGAGGGACATCGCTCCAGAGGCTAACCGGGGGTTCAGCCCTCGTGGGAACCATGTGGTTTCAGGACCCATGGGGTCACTGAGGGACCAGGGGAGCCCGAGTGCGGCAGAGCTCCCAGGTATTGGGGCGGAGAAGCCGGCAGCAGAGAAGGAGCCGCGCGGCGCCGCATAGGCCTACGTTGGACTATAGGAACTGAGACATATAGTCCATATAGGGCTGCTGTATGTCAAGTGGGGACCCCACGGGAGGCAGCTCCGGAGACGCCACTTCCTTCCTCCTCTGGGAGGAGCGGTGAGGCCCCACGCAGCAGGAATCTGCTGGTCTGGGCACTCCAGACGGGGCCACGTGCCACAGATAGAAGCGCTCTGCCACGGGCTAGCTGAGCACCAACGCCAACAGAACGCCAACTGCGGACAAGGGAGACAGGAGTGATAACGGCTTTCCTCTGAGGACCTGTGGAGGATCACGGCGCCCAGGCCTCGGCTCCTCTGGTCCTGAGACTGGGAGGCCGCCATTTTCATTCCCGGCTTCCAGGGCAGTACGGAAAGCGCTCAGGGAACAAAGACTCCCAAGAGTTAACCTGAGCAAAGTGCTTGGCCCATCCCCTGGCAAGGGCGGTGCAATTCCGCCTCGGGCTAAGACATTTGAGAACCAAGGCTGCGGGCCCTTCCCCCAGAAGATCAGCGAGAATATCCAGCCAAGACCTAGTTAATCAATCAGTGAAAACTGCGGAACTCCAGAGAATCTTTCTCTCTCACCCATCTACTCCTACCTTGACAAAATGACGAGGCGGAAAAACTCACCGCAAAAAAAAGAAGAGATAGTACTGATGGCAAGAGACCTAGTCAATGCAGACATTAGTAATATGTTGGAAATAGAGTTCAAAATGACACTTATCAAGATGCTAGCAGGGCTCGAAAAATGCATAGAAGATATTAGAGAATCTCTTTCAGGAGAAATAAAAGCCCTTTCTGGAGAAATTAAAGAAATAAAATCTAACCAAGTTGAAATTAAAAAACCTATTAACGAGGTACAATTAAA
>CM053615.1:30304883-30368652 GCA_028646535.1 Procyon lotor
GGGTTGTGGACATTGGGGAGGGTATGTGCTGTTAAGTGCTGTGAAATGTGTAAGCCTGATGATTCACAGACATGTACCCCGGGGCAAATAATACATTATATGTTAATAAAAATTAATTTAAAAAAATACCTTCTGATCTTTAAAACCTGTGACTATATTACCTTATGTTACCTCGCTAATACCCCACTTCTACCTAATTCTTTCTTTGGTCTAGTTATGTGTTTTTGTTACTACCAAAGGAGAAAGTAGATACCTGTGCAACAAGGAGTTCTGGGCTAAATTATAAGAAAACTAGTACATTAAAATTTGCCCACAATTTTATTGTCTTAAGACAAATCATGTCTTAAGATAATTCATGTGGGACCAAACTCCTATTCTGTCTGACTTCATATATAAACATGATGAATGTTAAAGCTGTATCTGAGCACCTAACATCTAAAGTGACACCACCAGCAGCCACTGCTCTGGGAGGAAGCCTTGAAAGTCCTATCTTCCTGAGAGGTACATAAACACTTAGGAGGATGAGTTAAATCATATTATATGGATTGATCAGTTGTGTGCTCTGTAACCTCTTCACCAGTAAACTGGTTAAGTGGAAGATCAGCCATCTTTTAAAACTAGGTATTTTAATTTCCACAAGATCATAATTTTCATTTGATTATTTCTTCAATGATTCTTATGGCTCATTCAGAGTTATCCATCATCTTGAAGTGTTTACCATTTGACAGTCATTTGTTTGAGGAGCCTTTAAGCTTCATATATATTTTCTGTACTGTCAAAATGGATATTATAAAAGACTTATGGGGGATCTGGGTGGTTCAGTCAGTTAAATGTATGACTCTTGATTTCAGCTCAGGTCATGATCTCCCCCCACCCCAGCTGGTGCACTCTCCTTCTCTAAAATAAGCAAAACAAAACAATAAAAGTACTTCTAGTTGTTAGTTTCAACAAAATGCATTTGTAACCAGTAATATTGCTTCCTTTGCTCCCTATTTTAAATACCACCTGATCCACAGGCAAAAAAACAAAAATTTTCTAAAATATTTTAGTCATTTATTTTGAAGAGACATATTTCTTGCTCCTATGGAGCTAATAATCTAAGGAAGAATGAAGATCATTATAATATACTATGATAGTTGTTGAGTAAGAAGCATGGTCTAATGTGGAAAGAGGTATTACTGAATTATAGTAAAATCACTGTATAAGTGCAGACAATACTGACTCTGTCTCTGGCCCCTTACCTTCTCTGTGCTCCATCAAGACCTTTCCTAGGGTTACGTGTTTCTGGGCTACTTGGAGATTAATGCCCACCAAGGGATGCCTGCTAGAATGAAGGGAAGCTTGTTTTGGCCTCCCGTGGATCTATTAGAGATAACATAGTCTTTCTCCTTCCTGGCCCAGATGTGGTGACGCCACAAGGTCTAATTAAAGGTTAGCTGTCAGGTGCATGCAAATCCTCTGAGGTGCATGTAAGCCCATTGATGTCACTATAATACTCTTTTGTGTGTCTCCTTGCTCTATAAAAATCTGTGGACTAAGCTCTGAACTTTGAGGAGAATAACCATACAGAAGCAATGGATCACCTTCTACCTGACCCACATCTTCCTCCCCCATCAAAAAGTTACCCTGAGTAAAACTCTGTAAATTGTAGAATCTCCTGCTTTGTTTTCTGGTCTCCAATTGCCTTCTCAGTTTGAGGGTTACTTTATTTTTGTCCCCTCACCTTCTAATAATCAGTAAACTATATCCTTGGGAAATACTAAAACCATAGTTTTAGTAAGGGGTTATTAATTATTTCATTATTATGAATATAATATACTTTATATTTATATATATACTTTGTAATTATACTTTAAATAAATATACTTAATATATATATTTATATAATATATATACTTAAATAAATACATACTTTAATAAAATTATGTCTGCATAAATCCTACCACCATTAATTTATGTTCTAATTGGGGACAATTTTCTGAGAGAACCATTTAAGATAATGCTAATAAATTGATGGCTTAGAGTTTGTTAATAGATTCCTTGCTAAGATAGCACTTATTTGTTACCTATTCCAAAGGATGGATTTATTGACCAAAACCAATATAAGCACAAAAGTGAATAATACCCATTTCCTTGATTAATATCAGATTCTGAAGAGCAGAAACTACATTACATGGAACTGAAAACATGATTCTGCTAGAGAAGTCGAATGACCTTGGGTATAGTAGCAAACCCGTGCTATTTCTATCCTAATAAATTTCAAAGTAAATTACTCAAGTTTATTCAAATAGTAATGGTCAGGTTTCAGAATCTAACTTAAGCTATGCAGTCTCAAAAACTTCTTACAGCACAGATTATAGCACAAAAATATTATATTAAACTCAAAGTGTTTTTTCTTGGCCTGAGATGAACCAAGAGAAAGCTTGTCAGCATGTAGTCATATTTATAACCGACATACATTTGCAGTGGCCCAATGTCATGTTATCTAAGTCCAGTTTTTCAAAGCAATAGAAAGATTTCTCTGGGTAAGTGTGGAGATACAATAGAGGTATGGTAGAAAGAGAGAGAAGGAAGTAGACAGAATTGGCTTTGCACAAGGTTTGAACTCCCTGCACAGCAAGATATAGTTTCTATTTGGATGTTACTGACTAAAGCATCAATCTTACACTATTTCTATGTAATCACTGTTATCATTGTCTAAGTGTTTAGGAGAGAATTCCCTTTAAACACAGACAATACTCTTCCAAATATTCTCACCTATCATTCTGGATTATTGTTGCATAGCATGCTTAACCCAAGCTCTGGTCGAGTCAAGCCAAAGCCAGTGCTGGGATCACATCACATCTACCTGTATTTATGAGTGCTAGTTAAATTCCAAACATTGCCCAAAGTTGGCATTCTTTCAAGTCATTAACATCATGCACAGAGCCTATTTGTCCAATGTGGGAGGAAGAATTGTCAGAGCCTGCATTATTTCATTCTTTACTAATGAGGGATCATGTACCAATAAATGCTGCATTCTTGATGATTTTAGACTATTCTCAGAGTAATTTATTGCAATTATTTTTACATCAGCCTAATCCACCTATAAATCAAATATAGTTCTAGTTATCAGCTCTGCATTTTTCCCTTTCATGCAAAGGAATATATGTGAAAAGTCATATTATCTCTTATTCTTTTAGTGTTGATGCATTCCAGCTTCTTGTTACTTTGCCTTCTCCTCAAAGTATTATCTTTGCATTTTTTATTGAAGATTCTTTGCAAACTTATAAGCAATGACTCTCTTAAGCAATCAGAAAATTTTGTCCATCATAAAAAAATGGGATGTGCTGGACTCTAAATGATCTAAATTTTTTAAATTCAGAGATTATGTGGTACTAGGTTTTCAAGATATGTTAAAGGACATGTAGAATAACCCATCATTCTGCAAATAATAAAAATGAGACATTCTTGGGCAACTTGTACTATATGATAGACAATGCAGCCATGTTGTCTTTCTAAACTATGTTTCAGAAAATGATCTGATGCACACTTGCATCTTGAGTGAATAACTCAAATTTTTTCATGCAAAACAAACAAAATAATGAATTCCATCTAAAATGCAAATAATGTAATATAAAAAAGGAAAAAGAAAGACATTGAGAAGTGAAATGTCATAGTCATTAACCTATAATTGAGAGGTGGTATAAAGTGTAAAATCACCAGTCTCTGAGTGTCTCAGTTCTGCCAATTAGTAGATGCATAAACTTGAAATCAGAAATTTAACTTCTTGGTGTCTCAGTTTTCTTATTTGTAAAATGGGTATAATGAGACCTGCCTTGTAGAGTTGCTGAAGAATTAATGAATATTTGGAAAGTGCTTTAAATACTACCTAGAACAGTGAAATGCTCAATAAATAATGTGACTACCGTTACAATAAATAATTAAATAAGGGAATCTGTTTTATATCTAAGGAGTAAGAAATGAAGAATGACCCATCATAGTGCATATAATGTACGGCTGAATGAAGAATCCAATAATTATTAGTAGCCATCTTCTCTATTGTCTACCTCCTCTAAAGAGGCTATAGAAGTTAGTTACATTTGTAGCCACCCTTGTAGTTAGCCATGGCTAAGAAACAAAATTTGGGGCAATAAACTGTAAGTAAAAATCTGACAAGGGTTTCTGGAAAACCTTTTGCTGACTCTGAACTGTTTATATAAACCATTCCTGAACTCAGAATATTTTGAGCTTCTCACATCCTTATTTCCTATGGCAGTTGTAAAACTCTTGCAAGAAAAGGCATTAAGAGTACAACTTGCACTTTAAGACCATTAGGACACAGTGCCAGAAATGAATTAAACAAACTAAACACAGTTGTTTTTCTTGTGTCCTCAGGGTCACCAAAATATAGCTAATAAATCTGGGGATTTTTTTTTAAGCAAAACAACATACTGCTTTATAGTACATGCTTTAGAATAATAGTCAAATCTTCAGAATAATACAAAGATGTTAAGTTCAGATTCTATCTTCTTAAATTTAGTTTCTGGAAACCAGCATAGGTACATACAGAATCCTTCAGACATCAAGACTTTCTAAAACATTAATTTGCTGTCTCAAATTTCACTTGGAGCTACATTTAAAATAATGGGAAAAATATGTGTATAATATGGTTCTTTATTCTTTTAGGTCCCTTACAGATACAATACCAGATAAATGATGACTTACTTTGGTAGATTTATTACAGACTGAAAAACAAAGCCAATATAAAAAGGGTTGAGTTAAAATGTAGCTATATCTGACCTATTTTTTCCTACTAGGTTTGTGAAATCAATGAGAACATAACTGGTGACAAAATGATGACTGGTGATAACATTTACCGTCACAGATACCATTTAACACAGACATCATTTTAATTCAATAGAAGTTTACCAAATGATTTTTCAAAAATCCATCATGACTCTACTTTCTTCTAAATTTTTGCTACTTATGGAACTTTGGAACATTAAAATTCTTGTGGATTTTCACTGGCATGATTCTAGGCTTAAATATTTGCCAGCAAAGCAAATCATTGTTTGAAAGAATATATTTGCCAGCAGTTAGAGCAAAAAACCTCATCAAATTGATGACTCAGGATTTCCTCTTGAGTTAATGATAGTCACAATGCAAATAACCCCAAATTCCAAACAACTGGTAGGTCTATAAAAACAGCTGAAATCTCATGTAGTGCATTCTAAGAAGGCTAACTAGTTAGGAAATATAAAACCTGAATATCTCAAAGAACTTGCAAAGTTAGACCAGGTTGGGCCTGCTAAATGTTATTTTGGAAAAATGAAAATATCACCATAAAAAAAGTCTTTATTTTTCTATTTGAAGTACTGTGTTTGATGAGTAACATATATGAACTCCACAGGTCTTGAAAGCCTTAAGAATTCAATTTCAAGCTTCTACTCAGGAATTTGGAAATTGAAAACAAACAATATGTACTTTTCTCTACAAGATTGTATCTTAAGTGTGCTACAGTGAAATCCAAAGTATTAATTGCTGTTGTCATTGTGATTTGGTAACTGGGAATTACAGAGTTTGTTTTAAGCTAAACAATTCACTTTTAAATAAATACTGTGATCTATTCTTTCTCTTAGTGATACAAATACTTCCACATTCTTGTAGAGGCGTGTATTCCTAATTATAAAAGTCTATCCATATTTCATATTTCACACAGTTTCATTTTGAGCAAATAACTATAAAATATTTTTATTTAAAACTTTCATCATAGTTACTCTGTAATTCTATACTCTAACATACTCCCTTCAAGAGCCTTCCATTGAAGAATTACTTCCTTATTTTAGCATTCAAACTGACAGCTTTATCTGCCTCATATTAGCTTCACAATGTAAGAGCATCCTTTCTTCCCAATAGGAGGAACAAAAAGACTAAAAATGTCATGAAGATCTAAAGATGAGCCACATGATAAAGTCTTCACTAAAGATCTTCTTAACAATAAAATTCAATAAGAAAGCCAATGATAAAAAATTGCTACAAATTATTCTCAACAGCCAAGCTCTAGAGACCAGGGAGATAAAAAGAAGGAGACCCATTAGAGAGTTAATCAAGATACAAAGTTAACAGTATACAACATTTTGACAAAGGAAACCAGTGAGAGAAGTTTGGATTCAGATGAGTATACTCTCCTCCACTATCCAAGACATTAGGCAGTTCTAAAGACCAACAAAGGCATGACTCATGGGTTAATCAACTAGATAAATGAGCCAGGGAAAAGCAAACAAACCCTCTGTTCTCTCCTTGAACATGAATCTGCCTATTTCCAGATCCTTTGAGAATACTATATTCATGTCTCTCTTTTTCTTCTCCATGTTCAAGAATGCCTTTCCCAAAACACGGTCTCTTCAACAAATAGTGTTGGGAAAATAGAACAGCCACGTGCAAAAGAATTAAATTGGACCACTTTATCTTACACCATACACAAAATGGATGAAAGACCTAAGCGTGAGACAAGAATCTATCAAAATCCTAGAGGAGAACACAAGCAGCAACCTCTTTGACCTCAGCCACAGCAACTTCTTGTTAGACATGTCTCCAGAGGTAAGGGAAACAAAAGCAAAAATGAACTATTGGAACTTCATCAGGATAAAATCTTTTGCACAGCAAAGGAAACAATCAACAAAACTAAAAGGCAACCTATGGAATGAGAGAAGGTGTTTACAAATGGCATATCAGATAAAGGGCTAGTATCTGAAATCTATAAAGAACTTATCAAACTCGATACCCAAAATAACAAAAAATCTGGTCAAGAAATGGGCAGAAGACATGAACAGACATTTCTCCAAAGAAGATATACAAATGGTTAACAGACACAAGAAAAGATGCTACACATCATCCATCATCAAGGAAATCCATATCAAAACCACAATGCGATAGCACTTTATACCAGTTAGAATGGCTAAAATTAACAACTCAGGAAACAACAGATGTTGGCAAGGATGTGGAGAAATGGGAATTCTCTTACACTGTTGATGGGAATGCAAACTGGTGCAGTAACTGGAAAAAGTATGGAGGTTCCTCCAAAAGTTAAAAAGAGGATACCCTACAAGTCAGCATTGCACTACTAGGTATTTATCCAAAGATTACAAAAATATTAATTCAAAGAGGCACATACACCCCAATGAAAAGAGCTCTGATGTCCTCGACAGATGACTAGATAAAAAAGAAGTGGTATATATACATATATATGTGTGTGTGTGTGTGTGTGTGTGTGTGTATGTGTGTGTGTGTGTATAAAAATATTACACACATACAAAATGCATGTATTTATATATGTGTGTGTATAAAATATATATGTGTGTACATAAATATATGTGTGTATATATTTATATATATATAACAGAATATTACTCAGCCATCAAAAAGAATTAAATCTAGTCATTTGCAATGATGTGGATCGAACTAGAGGGTATAATGCTGAGTGAAGTAAGTCAGAGAAGGACAAATACCATATGCTTTCACTCATATGCGGAATTTAAGAAATGAAACAGATGAACATAGGGGAAGGGAAGGAAAAATAAAACAGGATAAAAACAGAGAAGAAGGCAAACCATTAGAGATGCTTAACCAAAAGAAGTGAACTGAGGGTTACTAGAGGGGAGTTATGTGGGGAGACGAGATAATTGGGTGATGGACATTAAGAAGGGCACTTAATGTAATGAGCACTGGATGTTATATGTAACTGATGAATCACTAAATCCTGCCCCTAAAACTAATAATACACTATACATTAACAAATTGAATTTAAATAAAAATTTTAAAAAATATATCTTCCCTCTGTTCTTTATCCACCCAAATTCATTTATCATTGTTTACTCGTTTACTTATTTTTATTTTTTAAGTAATCTTTACACCCAACCTGGGGCTTGAACTTACAACCCCAAGATCAAGAGTTGTATGCCCTACCAACTAAGCCAGCCAGGAACCCCCAAATCCATTCATCATCGAAGATCTATCTTCTCTAGGTAGCAGTTAGCTTTTCTGAAAACCTATAGCATTCATTGACCATATTTCATGTTTCAGTACTTGAGAATTTGCTATAATGTGATGTGAGTATATATATACATGGTGTATGTATGTGTAAGCAATTTGAAGGGGGAAATACAAATGTTCAGCTCCTCATTGCCTATAATTTATATATTTTATAATATTCTTTTTCAGTAAGTGTTCACAGATAGTTCTAGAAGCAAACTAGTTGAATTTCTTTTTAGGCTCTGCCAAATAAATAAAAGTAAATTCACAGCCATTAAAATCAATAGAAAAAGGTATTAATACAATCAACATGATACCATTATTGTTACTATTCATACCACTAACATATTACAATAGTAATATTGAGATTAGAAAAGCCAAAACTTCCAAGTTAAATTTTTTAAATTAATAGGAGTTAGGAAAATGAATAAATAATTTTTTTCAAATAATGTTGTTTTGTTATATTCCAAAATCATTTGAAAGATGTGCCAGAAGATACCATTAGAAAAAACTATATAAAATATTTAAGAATAATGTTAATGAAAAATGATTTGACCTATGTGAAAAAAAAAAGCTATGAACCTTTCAGAAAGATCTGATCTAGAACTTAGTGAAATAGATATTATGAATGTGTAAATTTTTCCTATTAATTTAGTTTATTGAACTAAATAATAAGGTAATATAGATTGCTATAGAATAGAAGAAAAGGATTAGATCTTAACATCATCTAGGGGGAAGACTGAGGACAAATATGGAAGAATATATTCAGTAAGGAAGAATAAAAGGAAAAAAATCTCTACTGCATAATAAACTTTTTAAAGCTATAATAATTAAAACAATGTGTTACTGATACACAAAAGAATTCCTGAACTAGAATAGATAAAATTATACATAAAGATTTAATATTTATAAAAGAAGCATCTGAAAACAATAGGGAAATAGTTTATTTAACCAATGACACAAAGGTAATATGTTAGGAATTTGAAGATAAAATTCTGTTTTAGACCTACAACTCACACTATAAACCAAAATAAATCCCATGTGTATTAGAGTGTTGGTTTTTGAAGTAACCTTGAGAGCTAGAGAAAAAAACTTCTTAAATTTTAAACATATTAAGATGAAAATCAGATATTGAAATAATGAACAATTTTACATGTTAAAATTAAAACTCTAAAATTCAGAAAAAAAGAAGTAGATTGACAAAAATAATTGTGGTGAATGGAATGCTAAAAAGAATATAATTAGTAAATCATCAACATTCCAATAAACTACATAAAATTTTCAAAAAAGGGGGCGCCTGGGTGGCTCAGTCGTTAAGCGTCTGCCTTCGGCCCAGGTCAGATCCCAGGGTCTTGGGATCAAGCCCCGCATCGGGCTCTCTGCTCTGCAGGAAGCCTGCTTCTCCCGCTACCATTCCCTCTGCTTGTGTTCCCTCTCTCGCTGTGTTTCTCTCTGTCAAATAAATAAAATCTTTAAAAAAAAAAAAAAAAAAAAAAAATTTTCAAAAAAGAGTTCAGTTAATAAAATAGAAAAGTAATCTTGGTAGTAATTAAATAATGACAACAAATAAGGTTATATTTCATTTATTAAATTCCACAAATATTTAAAAATATATTGGTATACATAAATTATTGATACACAAATAAAGCTGTATTATTCTTTATAATTTGAAAGTATTTAAATTTGAAAGTTTTGGAGCAAAAAGTACAAGAAGTAATCCCAAAGGAGGAAAAAGCCGTAAGTACAAAAATGTTTATCATGACATTAGTTAAACTAGTGAGGTAAAAATAAACTAAATATATAGCAATAGGGAAAATGTTAATACTACCTGCACTGGAACTGACACAGATATGATCATTAATACAACAACTATTTATAATGTTAATCATGAAGTTTACACAGTAAAACAAAAAAAATTATGAAATATAAAGTGACAAATACTCAAAGTTTTTGTGAAAAATGAGTGCAACTTTCTAAAGTATGTGCATTTGTGAAATTTATATTCATTATGGTGATTCTTTTTTCCATTTGTACTATGAAACACTATAATACTGCAGCTACATTTTTTTAATTAAAGACAACATTAAACTAAGGTGTGCCAATTAATTAATATTCATTTAAGAGCCTATTTTTCACATAAAGGAGGAAGAGATGCTGCAGCTGGTGGATGAGGTGTAACTAGGGGTCGTGGACAAGGTCAGGGTCAAAACTGGAACCAAGGATTTAATAACTATTATGATCAAGGATATGGAAATTAAAATAGTGCCTATGATGGTGATCAAAACTATAGTGACTATGGCGGCTATGATTATATTGGGTATAACTATGGGAACTATGGATATGGACAGGGATATGCAGACTAAAGGGGCCAACAGAGCACTTATGGCAAGGCGTCTCGAGGGGGTAGCAATCACCAAAATAATTACCAGCCATACTAAAGGAGGACATTGGAGAAAACAGGAGGAGATTGCTAAAGTTAACCCATCTTGCAGGATGATATTGAAGATTGGTCTTCTGTTGATCTAAGATGATTATTTTGTAAAAGACTTTCTAGTGTACAAGACACAACTGTTTCCAACTGTATATAGCCGCCAATTAGTTTTCTTTGGTTTTACTTTGTCTTTTGCTGTGTTATGACTCAATGTGGATTTGTGTTTATATAAATTTTGTTTGTATGATTTCATGTTAAACCTCAAATAAATGCTTCCTTATGTGAAAAAAAAGAGCCTATTTTTCTGCACTTTCACGATCTTTAGATACTGCTTTACTTTTTAAACTTTACTGGTTTAGTTTAAAAATTATTTTCAATTGCTATTTTTAATTCTCTTTCTTTAACCTTTAGTATGGTTGGATATCTGTTCATCCTCACTGGCCATTCATTTTTCTTCTATTTACTAGACTGTTTAATTTTGTCCATTTTTATTGATATGTTTCTAATACAAAGTAGATGATTTTCTGTTAATGGTAAAAATAACTTGTAATCTCTATTTCAAAAGGCTACTTTAAGTGTGAAGACTTTTAGATTCTTTGTATGTTGATATTTTGATCATTGATTCACATATAGAAATGAATGTCTCTATTTTATAGTTTATAAAGCATTTTCACATACATTATTTAATTTTATTTTTACAGGTTAGAATTCATGAATTTAAGCTTTAGGTTGTTTGTTACTGGAAATGTCAAATTCATGTTGTTTTAAGTGAGAGGTTCCTACACTCTAGTGAGAAGTTCCTAAGCTCATAGTCAACTGTACTGGTTTCAGGGTGGAGATTCCACTTAGAAACTACATGATAATTTGTAAAATTATTTTTTCAGGCATTATATTGAAAATTCATCTTTGAAAGCTGTGTGAGAAGTAAATCAGACAGCATTTTTTAACTGTAAATCCTCTACAAATGTTAGAGAACATACCTCCTGCTTTATTGATGACATGGTTCTAACAGTATTCCATAAAAAGCAGTTTATGAGGAAATTCTTATCAATTATGTATTATTTGGTGATATGATGTTCATGATTCATTGAAAGTCTTCTATATGAAATAGTCTATACAGGAAGATTACCTTGAAAATGCCATAATTTCATAAAAACTTGATAAGATAACCAGCTATAATTGAAACCTAAGGTATTGGTTTCATGCCCTCGGATTGTCACAAAAGAATATCTGATCTCTACCCATGAAAAGACTTTTAAAAAACTAGTCAAAGCTATCAGCACTAAGGACTATTATCTATAAAAACTAAGAATTATTGAATCTGTTTAACTTAGTGCCAAATACACTGTGGATACTCAATAATTATGTATTATATGATCAATACCAGAAAAATATCCCACTAACTAGTCATTTTCCACAAAGCACTGTAAGGTTGTTTGGTTAGTTTCAAAACAAATTTATGATTTGATTTAGTATAATTCAATTTTATAATAATGTGTTTTACTTCTTAGACTGGCACAATTACCTTCTTGATTTGTACATTTTCATGTGTGTCTCTGCTTGGTTTCCCAGTTAAACTCTGAGTTACTAGTAAACTCTGGATCTCACTGAAATTGCACTCAAAGAAGAGTGTCTATATCCCACTAGTTATGGAGGCTTTCTTTCTTCTCTTAAGTTACCAAGTTAACTGCTATTTTAGTTTCTAGTTTAGGCTAGGATTTAGTCTGTGTCAAATTCTCACAAAAGAATTGAAAACCTCATTTTAATCCCAAGAACTTAGTAGAATTCCTTGATTTTGTGAGGAGAAAAGTATGTTTATTTACATATAAAAGAAATCATCAGAAGCTGATCCATGTGTGCTTTTTATCAATTAAAATGTTAACACTATTTTAAGATTTCTAATGAAACAAAGAACACACTGGATCTACACTTAAATGTTTGGAAGAATAGAGAGATAACATGAGAAGATGAGAAACAGTTTTTATGAAGATGAATCTAATCTTTCAAGTGATCATTCACCCAATAGACACATTCACGATGTGCTCTTAGATGGGTGTCATCTTGGAGGCAAAGTTAAAAAGACAAAGGTTTAATTTCATTTTAAATTGTTCACAGCCACATAAAGGGATGATAAGTATGATAAAGAATAATATTTGGAAGCAAAGCCTGATTAAATAGCTGCCATTTTTCTAAAAAGATTCATGGCTGGACTGAAAACTTGTGAGTGAAGAGGCATTCACTAGCTATGAAGTTAAGATACAATAACTCAGGGAAAATATTCAAAAATGAGTTCAACAGATGAATGTATAAAGAAAATTTGGTCCATATATACAGTGGAATATTACTCAGCCATCAGAAAGAATGAATAGCCAACATTTGCATAAACATGGATGGAACTAGAGGAGATTATGCTAAGTGAAATAAATCAAGCAGGGAAAGTCATTATCATATGATTTCACTTATTTGTGGAACATAAGGAGTAGTATGGAGGACATTAGGAGAAGGAAGGGATGAAAGAGGGGAATTAGAGGGGGAGAGGAACGATGAGAGACTATGGACTCCAGAAAACAAACTGAGGGTTTTAGAAGGAAGGGCGGTGGGAGGGATGGGTTACCCTGGTGATGGGTATTAAGGAGAGAATGTATTGCATGGAGCACTGGGTGTTATATACAAAAAGTGAATCATGGAACGCTATATCAGTAATTAATAATGTACTGTATGGTGACTAACAATAACATAAGTAAGTAAGTAAGTAAATAAATAAATAAATAAAACATTGGTTGGAAGTTTGGAGGGTTGGTGACTATGACAGAAGAGAGACATGAAAAACAAACAGTCAAATTGCAATGCAACAGAGAAATGTGGAGAAAGACTGAGCGATGAAGAAGCTTCTATGAAGACTAGAATATTAATTGGTAAAGAAAAAGAAAATCTATATCAGACTGCTAGAAAGTATTATTGGGTTCTATGTGGTATAATTCCTCCTCTGTGATATCAAAAGTCCTTCTGCATAAATGAAGGGTGCTCTTAAATGCTTTCTTTTTGAAGGATTTGTGTGCTTCTCCACATGCATCTATATTTGAGATTGGACTTAGGTTTACCGAGTAGCTCATAATGGCCCACAACATTTGGTTAGAAATTATATTTGAAGTGTTATGGGAAAAGAGATAAAAGAGTTGCTTATTCTGAAAATAGGGGAATAGTATTAGGGAAAGACTTCACAAATTGTATTGGGTTGAACAAAAAATTAAAGATGTCAAGAAAAGAGAATATATGTAAAGGAAGGCAGATGAGTTTTCAGTTTAAAAGAAATGGATAAAATTAGAAAAGTCAGATACTATGAACCTGATGATGGCATGCAATGGGAAGTGAATAAAGTCATCTAAGCTTTAATACCTACAAAGGCAGGAACCATTGTATTCTAATTAAACCTCTAGATTTAACTGCCAGATTATAGGAGACAGACAAACAAGTTGAGGTACATAAAAAAGCATCACCCAAATCAGGATATGGGCTTTGTATAAAGAAAAAAGGCCAGGTTTCTCCAGACAAGGAAAGGGGGGGGTGTGTGGAAAAAAATAAATTAAAGGTATAAGATACTTAACAATCAAATACAATACGTGAACCTTGTTGAAGCAAAATTAAAACAAACCAACGTGAAAAAAAGCTTTTCTTCAGAAAATTAAGAATATTTGAATATATCATTCATATTAGATAATATTAAAGAATTAATGAAGATTCTCTTAGGTGTAAACATAGGTACATTTTTAAAATTCCTTATCAGAGATGCATACTGAAGTATTTATGGATGAGATGACACGAATTCTCATTAAACTATCTAGTTTAAAACGTAAGAGGGAGAGAATAAAATGAAATGAAAAAAATCAGTTAATGTTGATCTTTTTCTGAAATTAGATGACAAGTAGCATATGGTTGCTCATTATGTAGCTTTTACCTTTTTTATCATTTTAAATTTTTCATGATAAAAGTTTACAAAATAATTCTCCCAGCTCCTTTTTAGCTGTCTGAAATCTCAGAGTCTTAGAATTTCTAGTTCATTTTTATTAATATTTTCTATTTCTCTGCTAATAGTTTTTATCTTTACATTAACATATTATCTTTTATACCTTTAAACACCAAAGGAATGGCTGCTTTAAAATTCTTGAGGATTCCAACAACTCTGTTACTTCAGAACTGGTCTCTATCATTTTTTTCTGTTTTGTTTAGTTTTCTGGAGAATGGATCATATTTTCCAGTGTTTTGTATGTCAGGTAATTTTGAATTTTATGCTGGGCTTTGTTGATGTTACATTGTAAAGATACTGTGTTCTGTTATTCTTCTGAAGAATCCATTCATTTGTTAGTTTCAGCAGATAATTAATTTGGTTGGACTCCAAAATCAAACTTTGTCCTTTTAGCTACCCCAATCACATGCCAGCTTTTTATCCTTAGCAGGATTTTGTTCTGTGCCTGGTTCAAAGACATGGGCATAGTTTTATGTGCCATTTGGGAATCCTCCTCCCTCTTTTCCTTTCTAGAATCTTCCCTCACTTTTTAGCGATCCTGACTGCTTTAAACTCAGTATTCTGTTTCTTCAGGCCTGTAAGCCTTATTAGAGTTTTAACCACCTCATGCATAATCAACGTCAGCCTGCTTTCAGGCTTGAAATCATTTAAGTGGCAAAATCTCCGTGTACTTTTTCCTTCTTCCAACTATCAACTTACCTCTTTTTCTTCCTGCTTTTATTTTCTATTAAGTGCATCACAACATTTAAAAATTTTCATCCATTTGCTGTTATTATTCATTATAGTGCCAGTTTTGCTTGGAGCTTTGGTTCACATAGTGTACACATGCATTCACACATATGCACACACACATACACAATTACTTAATACTGAAAAAAAGTAGTAAGGATGTAAGAATCTTAAATGTGTAAGGATAACATTAGAGGAACTGAAAAAAATAATAAAATACCATTGTAGTGGCGAAGAATGGATGTGGGAAGAAAGAAAAGTATTACAAAAGTTGGTATTGGTTACAGATGTGATATTAATCCTAAACATAACAACATAGTCAATACTCTAGGGTGGCTAATACATGGATAAGCGTGGGGATGTTGTAGAGCAGCTGACAATAAATTACATAAAGTGGGCTAGTATCAGATTGTGATGAGCTTCAAGTGACCTACTAAGATGCATGAAGTTTCTGCTACTGAGAGAAAAGAAAGCAAGTTCCAGAGGCAATGAGAAAAGCTATTCATATAACAACTAGAATTCACTGGGAGAAGATTTGCAGAAGCCCCAAAATGTATGTAATGTATTTTCCTTAAAATAGAAACAGAGTGGGGCGCCTGGGTGGCTCAGTCGTTAAGCGTCTGCCTTCGGCTCAGGTCATGATCCCAGGGTCCTGGGATCGAGCCCCACGTCGGGCTCTCTGCTCCGCAGGGAGCCTGCTTCTCCCGCTACCATTCCCTCTGCTTGTGTTCCCTCTCTAGCTGTGTTTCTCTCTGTCAAATAAATAAAATCTTTAAAAAAAAAAAATAGAAACAGAGTGAAATGTATATCCAAAGTAAATTTGTAAATTTATGTAGACAAACCAAGGGTTTAGTGTTTCAAGATCCATGATTTTTAAGTAAGCAAGAGGAAAAACGCACCCTTAACACATTGGACCTATCTATCACCAATGAACCTGAAAATAAATTCCCATTTATTAGGAACTTGCCTCATTTTAATAATAAAACTAAATGCTACTGAAATACTAAAGTATGACTTTCACAAGATAGTTTTGGATTTGCTATAACAATAGTGAGTTGCAAAGACTCTCCCACAAAACAAATATCCATTCCACAAATGGCTAGGAATTTTAAAAAGTGAGATTAATATTGTCTTTACTAAGCTTTCTTTAAATAAGTTTTAACAGGTACTTTTAAAAAATGAGTAATAAGAAGGAATAATTTATCTCTAAAAGGAAATACAATTATAAAAATATAGATTGTGAATGCAGAGAATATATTATCTGGAGAACATGATACAAATTGACATACAAAAAGTATCTATAGACTTGTTACAGCAGGCATTGCTGATACGCTTCCTTCTGTACTTCCATGAATCCATTTTAAATTCCATTCTCCATAAATAATAGCAATAATTTTAATAGCTACCATTATTGAACACCAATTTTCCAGTATTAGAAACTGTATGTGGTATAATTAATTTACTTTCTTTTTATTTCATTTTATTTTTTCAGTGTTCCAAGATTTATTGTTTATGCACTGCACCCAGTGCTCCTTGCAATACGTGCCCTCCTCAATACCCATCACCAGGCTCACCCAACACCCTACCTCTGCCCCTCCAAAACCCTCAGTTTGTTGATCAGAGTCCACAGTCTCTCATGTTTCCTCTCCCCCTCTGATTTCCCCCAATTCACCCTTCCTTTCCTTCTCCCAGTGTCTTCCATGTTATTCCTTATGCTCCACACATAAGTGAGACCATAAGATAATTGACTCTCTCCACTTGACTTATTTCACTCAACATAATCTCTTCCAGTCCCACCCATGTTGATACAAAAGTCAGGTACTCATCCTTTCTGATGGAGGCATGATATTCCATTGTATATATGGACCATATCGTCTTTATCCATTCATCTGCTATTGAAGGGCATCTTGGCCCTTTCCACAGTTTGGCAATTGTGGCTATTACTGCTATGAACATTGGGGTACATGGTCCTTCTTTGTACTGTATCTGCTTCTTTGGGGTAAATACCCAGTAGTGCAATTGCAGGGTCATAGGGTAGATCTATTTTTAATTTCTTGAGAAATCTCCACAATGTTTTCCAAAGTGGCTGCACCAACTTGCAATCCCACCAACAGTGTAAGAGGGTTCCCCTTTCTCCACATCCTCTCCAACATTTGTTATTTACTGTCTTGTTGATTTTGGCCATTCTAACTGGTGTAAAGTGGTATCCTAATGGGGTTTTGATGTGATTCTCTCTGATGACTCATGATGATGAACATTTTTTCATGTGTCTGTTAGCCCTTTGTATGTCTTCTTTGGAGAAGTGTCTGTTCATGTCTTCTGCCCATTTTTTGACATGATTATCTGTTTTCTGAGTATTGAGTTTGAGGAGTTCCTTATAGGTATTAGATATCAGACCTTTCTCCTTAGTGTCATTTGCAAATATCTTCTCCCATTCCATGGGCTCTCTGTTTGTTTTGTTGACTGTTTCCTTTGCTGTGCAGAAGCCATTTTTCTTGATGAAGTCCCAAAAGTTCATTTTTGTTTTTGTTTCTTTTGCCTTTGGAGACATGTCCTGAAAGAAGTTGCTGGGGCTGATGTCAAAGAGATTACTGCTTATATTCTTCTCTAGGATTTTGATAGATTCCTGCCTCACGTTGAGATTTATCCATTTTGAGTTTATCTATGTGTATGATGTAAGAGAATGGTCAAGTTTCATTCTTCTACATATAGATGTACAAATTTCCCAGAACCATTTATTAAAGAGACTGTCTTTTTTCCACTGAGTACTTTTTCCTGCTTTGTCAAAGATTATTTGACCATTGAGTTATGGGTCCACATCTGTACTTTCTACTCTGTTCCACTGGTCTATGTGTCTGCTTTTGTGCCAGTACCAAGCTGTCTCAGTGATCACAGCTTTGTAGTAAAGCTTGAAATCAGGCAACGTGATGTTCCCAGCTTTGTTTTCCTTTTTTGGCATTTGCTTAGCAATTCGGGGTCTTTTCTGGTTCCATACAAATTTTGAGATTGTTTGTTCCAGCCCTTTGAAAAACGCTGGTGGAATTTTGATTGGGATAGCATTGAAAGTACAGATTGCTCTGGGCAATATAGGTAGTTTAACAATGTTTATTCTGATCCATGAGCATGGAATGGTTTTCAATCTTTTTGTGTTCTTCAATTTCTTTCATGAGCATTCTATAGTTCCTCGAGTACAGATCCTTCACCTCTTTGGTTAGGTTTATTCCCAGTTATCTTATGGTTCTTGGTGCTATAGTAAATGGAATCAACTCTCTAATTTCCCTTTCCATATTTTCATTGTTAGTGTATAGGAAAGCAACTGATTTCTGTGCATTGATTTTTGTATCCTGCAACATTACTGAATTGCTGTATGAGTTCTCATAGTTTAGAGGTGGAGTTTTTTGGGTTTTCCATATAAAGTATCATATTGTCTGTGAAGAGAGAGAGTTTGACTTTTTTCTTTGCCAATTTGAATACCTTTTATTTCTTTTTGTTGTCTGATTGCGTTGCTAGGACTCTAGTGATGAGAGTCGACATCCTTGCCATGCTCCTGATCTCAAAGGGAAGGCTGTTAGCTATTCCCCATTGAGAATGATATTTGTGGTGGGCTTTTCATAGATAGATTTTATAAAGTTGAGGAATGTTCCTTCTATCCCTATACTTTGAAGAGTTTTAATCAGGATCAGATGCTGTATTTTGTCAAATGCTTTTTCTGCATCAACTGAGAGGACCACGTGGTTCTCTCTTCTCTTATTGATTTGTTCTATCACATTGATTGATTTGTGAATGTTGAACCACCTTTGTATCCCAGGGATAAATTCCACCTGGTGATGATGAATAAACTTTTTATTGTTCTGTTGGATCTTATTAGCTAAGATCTTGTTGAGAATACTGGCATCCATATTCATCAGGGATATTGGTCTGAAATTCTCCTTTTTGATGGAGTCTTTGCTTGGTTTGGGGATCAGAGTAATGCTGGCTTCATAGAAAGAGTCTCAAAGTTTACCTTCTGTTTCTATTTTTTGAAACAGCTTCAGGAGAATAGGTATCATTTCTTCTTTAAATGCTTGGGAGAATGCCCCATGGAATCAGTCAGGGCCTGGACTCTTGTTTTTTGGGAGGTCTTTGATCACTGCTCAATCTCATTCCTAGATATTGGTCTATTCAGGTTGTCAATTTCTTACTGTTTCAGTCTTGGAAGTTTATAGGTTTCCAGGAATACACCCATTACTTCTAGTTTGCTTAACTTATTGGCAGATAGCTCTTAATAATAATTTCTGATGGTTGTTTCTATTTCCTTGGGGTTAGTTGTGATTTCTCCCCTTTCATTCATAATTTTGTTAATTTGAGTCCTCTCTCTTTTCTTTTGGATTATTTTGGCCAGTGGCTTATTGATCTTATTGATTCTTTCAAAAAACCGACTTCTAGATTCACTGATGCATTCTACTGTTTCTCTAGTTTCTAACTCGTTGATCTCTTCTCTAATCTTGATTATTTCCCTTCTTGTGGAAGGGAATTAACCTTGTTGGATTAATTTGTTGTTGATTTTCCAGTTCTTTAAGGTTTAAAGAGAACTGGTGTATTCAGTATTTTTCAATTTTTTTAGTGAGGCTTGGATGGCTATGTATTTCTGCCTTAGGGCTGCCTTTGCCTTATCCCATAGGTTTTGGATAGATGTGTCCTCATTCTTATTGGTTTCTGAATTTGTCTATCAGTTCTGGCAGTACTTTGGTGGATTCTTTCAGGTTTCCTATTTATAATATCATATCATCCACAAATAGTGAAAGTTTTACTTTTTCCTTATTGATTTGAATGCCTTTTATTTCTTTTGTCATCCAATGGCTGTAGCTAGGACTTCCAGTACTATGTTGAATAAAAGTAGTGAGAGTAGACATCCTTGTCTTATCTCTGGAGAAAGGCTATCAGTTTTTCCCATTGATTATATTAGCTCTGGGTTATCATAAGTGGCCTTTACTATGTTGAGGTATGTTCCCTCTAAACCCACTTTGATAAGAGTTTTTTATCGTGAATGGATGATGTACTTTGTTAAATGCTTTTTCTGAATCTATTGAAATGATCATATGACTTTTAGCTTTTCTTTTATTAGTGTGATGTATCACATTGATATATTTGCAAATGCTGAACCACCCTTGCAACCCAGGAATAAACTCCACTTGATCATAGTGAATGACTTTTTTAATGTATTGTTGGATTAGGTTTACTAGTATTTTATCATGAATTTTTGCATCTACGTTCATCAGGGATATTGGCCTATAGTTCTTTTTTAGTGGTGTCTTTATCTGATTTTGGTATCAGGGTAATGCTGGTCTCATAGAATGACCTTGGATGTTTTCCTTACTTTTTTTTTTTTGGCATTGTTTCAGAAGAATACTCTTCTTAAATGTTGGGTAGAATTCGCCTTTGAAGCCATCTGATCCTGTACTTTTGTTGGTTGGGAGTTTATTATTGATTCCAATTTCTTTGCTGTTTATTGGTCTGTTCAAGTTTTCTAGTTCATCTTGTTTCAGTTTTGGTAATTTATATATTTCTTGGAATTTATCCGTTTCTTCCAGGTGGTACAGTTTATTGGCAGATAGGTTTTTGTAATATTCTCTTATAAATGTTTGTATTTCTGCTATATTTGTTGTTATTTCCCCTCTCTTATTTGTGATTTATTTATTTGGGTCCTATCTTTTCTATTTTTGATTAGCCTGGCTAGAAGTTTATCAATTTTGTTAATTTTTTTTCAAAGAACCAGTTCCTGGTTTTATTGATTTTTTTCTTTTTTAGTTTCTGTATCATTTCTTTCTGTTCTAATCTTTATTTTGCCATCCTTCAGCTGTCTTTAGGCTTCATTTGTTGTTCCTTTTCTAGCTCCATTAGATGCAAATTTTCCTAGCTCCATTAGATACAAAAATTTGAGATTTTTCTTGCTTCTTGAGGTAAGCCTGTATTCCTAAGTACTTCCCTTTTAGAACTACTTTTAGTGCATCCCACAGGCTTTAGACTATTGTGTTTTCATTTTCATTTGTGTCCATATCTTTTTCAACGTATTCTTCGATTTCCTGGTTGACCCATTCATTGTTTTGTGGCATGCTGTTTAGCCTCTATGTATTTGTGGTATCTCCAGATTTATTTTTAATATTTTTACTTTATTATTTGTGTGTGTGTGTGTGGTTGACTTCTACTTTCATAGCATTGTGGTGAGAAAAGATGCATGATAGGACTTCAATCATTTTATATTTGTTGAGACTTGTTTTGTGATGTAATATGTGATCTATTCTGTAGAATGTTCCATGTGTACTTGAAAAGAATGTGTATTCTGCTGTTCTAAGGAAGAATGTGCTGAATATATCTGCTACATCCATCTGATCCAGTGTGTCATTCAAAGCCATTGATTCCTTGTTGATTTTCTATTTAGAGGATCTATCCATTGATATAAGTGAGGTTTTAAAGTCCCCTACTATTATTGTATTATTATCAATGAGCTCCTCTAGGTTTGTTATTGTTTTATGTACTTAAGTGCTCCCATGTTGTGTGCAAAAATATTTACAATTGTTAGATCTTCTTGTTGGATTGTCCCCTTTATTATTATATAGTACTCTTCTTTGTCTCTTGTTACAGTCTTTGTTTTGTTTTGTTTTTTAAGATATTATTTATTTATTTGAGAGAGAGAATCTAACCAGACTTCACCCTGAGAGCAGAGCCCAACTCAGGATTCAATCCCACAATCATGAGATCATACCCTGAGCTGAAAACCTAGAGTCAGATGCTTAAGCAACTTAGCCACCCAGGTGCCCCTACAGTCTTTGCTTTAAAATCTAGTTTGTCCAATAAAGTATTGCTACTCTGGTTCTCTTTGACATCCATTTGCATGATAAATATTTTTACATCCCTTCACTTTCAATCCAGATGTCTTTAGGTCTAAAATGAATGTTTCATAGGTAGCATATAGATGGGTCTTGTGTTTTGTTTTGTTTTGTTTTGTTTTTATCCATTCTGACACCTTGTGTCTTTTGATTGGCTGTTCATCTCATTTACATTAAAAGTAATTATTGATACATATGTATTTAGTACCATTTTATTACTTGTTTTGTCATTTCTGGAAACTTTCCCTGATCCTTTCTTGTCTTTGTCATTTTTGGTCTCTCCTTTCCACTCATAGTTCCTTTTAATATTTCTGCTTTAGCGACCATGAACTTCTTTAGTTTTTGTTTGTCTGGGAAACTTTAGTTTTGTTTCTCCTTCCAATTGAATGAGAGCCTTGTTGGATACAGTATTCTTGCCTGTAGAGTTTTCCTATTCACCACTTTGAATATATCACATCACTTTATTCTGTCTTGCAGCGTTTCTGTTGAAAATATCCAGCTAGCCTTGAGGATTTTCCATTGTAAGTTAGGAACTTCTTTTGTCTTGTAGTTTTTAAAATTTTCTTCTCTATCACTATATTTTACAAATTTTACAATATATCTTGGTTACAATATATCTTGGTATTGGCCTGCTTTTGTTGTTTTTGATGGGAGTCTCTGTGCCTCCTGGATCTGGATGTCTGTTTACTTCCACAGCTTAAGGAAGTATCAGGAATTATTTCTTTAAAATAAATAAATTTTCTGCCCCCTTTTCTCTCTTCTTCTTCATCTGGGATTCCTATAATATGAATGTTACTATGTTTATGGAGTAACTGAGTTCTTTACATATACTCTCATGTTGCATAATTCTTCTTTCACTCTTTTTACTCAGCTTCATTTCTTTCCATTACTTTGTCTTCTAGGTCATTAATTTGTTCCTCTGCTTCTTCCAGCCTGCTGTTCATTGCATCAAGCATGTTTCTAATCTCCTTTATTTCACTCTTCATCTCTGATTATTTTTTAACCCTTTTATCTCTGTGGTAAGGATCTGACTGATATCTTCTATTCCTTTTTCAAGTCCAGTGAGTATCCTTATTATCATTGCTTTAAATTCTCCATCAGGCATGTTACTTATATATGTTTTATTTAGATCTCTGGCTATGGCCTTATCTTGTTCTTTCATTTGGAATACATTCTTCTGTCCATAGTTTGTCTAATTCTCTGTCTTCTTCTTTGTTGGAAAAGCCAGTTACATCTCCTGTTTTTGAAAGTAATGGCCTTATGAAGAAGTATCCAGGGCCTGGAGCATTAAAGAATATCTCTGGTGTGTGCTGCATGTGCTTTGTTGTTGTGTTTTGGATGCTTTATCAGGCCTGTCATCTTAGAGACTCTCCTTGCTTGCTGTGGGCAGTGTTTGGTCTCTGGACTGAATGTGGCAGGTTTTAACTAGACATGCTCTGGTCTGCTTGTGAAATGGGACCTATCACCACCTCCACTGGAACTGAGGCCCTACAGAACTCTCTGGTCAGAAGATGTGATGTGGGCAGGAGTTTATGCAAATCTTCTGGGGGCAGGACCCTCCACACTGGGACTAAAGCAAGCATGACTGAGAAGGATAGTCCCACAAGAGCACAGGAGGGTGGGGCTTGCTGTATGCAAATTTGGCAGCAAGAGTTGGCACTACACAGTTTCTTGGCTCTGTGTTTATGCTAAGAGAGAGGAAGGAAATGGTATTGGCCACTCCTTTGTTTCCAGAAAGGTGTCTCCATGAACATTACCTCTCAAGGATGTGTTCCAAGAGTGAATAATCTTCCCACTGTGTGCCCTAAGCACTCTTTGGGTCTCTGTATCCATGCTGTCTGCCCCCACTCCTGGGGTTGTGTACCTGCCTGCTGTTTTTTCAGAAGCAAAAGAGTGCCCTCTGGGCTGTATCCCAACACAGCTCTCTGACCTTTAAAACTATCAGTGTTAAGGCCCGCTGGTTGCAAGAACTCAAGACATTCAGGCTCTTTCATTTTCCAAGCCAATGGCTTTGGGAAAATGTTCTCCATTTGCATTCCCCTGTGTATTACTTTTTCTTTCTTGCCCTTCTCCATTACCATAGCTCCCTCCCTTCCGCAACACCCTTAAACCTCATCTCTGCATTTCCTACCTTCTTCTCTTTCTTTAGTTGTGGAGTTTGTTCCGTCATTCTTCATGTCTATTCCTCGAATATTTGGGATGATTTGATAGTTATCTAGTTGTGTTCATGGGATAAGGCAAGCCTAGGGTCCTCCTGCTCTGCCGCCATCTTCTTCTACCTTTTCAACTGTATCTTCAATATCACAATCTTACAGTTAATATTTAATGACTTCTGATAATGTATAGGAATTCTGTGAAAGTATTTTTCTGTTGACTTCAAACATCATTTTCTATTACTATTTCTTCCCTTCTCTGTATCCTTCTCTATGTCTCTGTTTCTTTCTCTCTCTCTCACACACATACATAAATTATAAGCCCAATTACATAGTGTTATACATTTTGTTTTAAAAAGTCATGTTTTTTAGAGAAACATCAAGAGGGCTTTGTATAATCCTAAATATTTACTATTTCCAGTGCTCTTTATTCTCTTTCATGAATTCAATTCCTGTTTATGTTATTTTTCTTCAGCTTGAATAAATTATTTTAGTATTTATGTAGTTCGGTTACTGGTTATAAATTTTCTCAGATTTTGTTTAGTTAAAAAGTTTTTATTGCACATTAATTTTTGAGGCATTATTTTGCCAGATATAAAATTTTAGTTTATATATATTTTTTCTTTCTAGCACTAAGATTATGATCTTTCAATAGTTTTTATTATTTTCAATGAGAAGTCAGATATTAATTGTAATGTTACCTTTCTT
The DNA here is from genome assembly GCA_028646535.1 of Procyon lotor. NCBI lineage: Eukaryota > Metazoa > Chordata > Mammalia > Carnivora > Procyonidae > Procyon > Procyon lotor. Next base: position 30,329,808 of record CM053615.1, read on the forward strand.
TCTTCTGTTTTTAATTTTTTCTCATAATACTCTGGTGTATATATGAGGGTTTTCTTCATATTACACTTATTGGGGTTTGTCAAGATTCTTGAACCTGTAAGTTATTATTTCCAACCATAAGAGAGAAGTTTTCAGTTTTATTCAAATACTTTTGCCCCCTTACATATCCCCTCTTCTATGGAAACTCCAATTGCATGTATGTTAGACTGTTTGGTATTGTCACACAGGTCTTCAAGTCTGTATTCATTTCCCACCAATCATCAATTATCTCTCTGTACTTTGATTTTGGTCATTGCTATCAATATATTTTTATGAGCACTGTTTCATTCAACTGGCGTATTCAATTTAATTTTGACTCCATCTACTAAATTCTCATTTCAGATATACATTTTAGCTCTAAGATTTTCATTTCTTACAGTTTTCATTTTTTTTTTCCATTGGAATTTCCTAAAACTTCAACTCAGTAAGATCATTCCTTTAAAATTCTTTCAACATATTTTCTTTAAATCTTTGGGTATGTTTTTTAGTAGATGCTTTGAAATTTTCTTCTGTTAAGTACAATATCTACACCTACTCTGAGTCAATTACAGTTACTGATTTTTTTAAAAGATTTTATTCATTTGACACAGAGAGAGAGATCACAAGTAGGCAGAGAGGCAGGCAGAGAGAGAGGGGGAAGCAGACTTCCTGCTGAGCAGAGAGCCTGATGTGGTGCTTGATCCCAGGATCCTGAGATCATGACCTGAGCCAAAGGCAGAGGCTTTAACCCACTGAGCCACCCAGGCACCCTTATAGTTCCTGATTTTTAATTTTCCTGAGTTTATGTCACAGTCTCCTCTTTCTTTGTATATCCAATGATGTTTAATTGAAAATCAGACATTATATATAGTTCTTTGTAACAAATTTGGATTCTCCTGCATTTTTTTGAGTATTGTTCACTTTTTTTTTCATTTGTTTGAGTAAGCTGTTAACATGCCTAGACTCAAAGTGTGAACTACATCTCTTCTGTTGTGTACAGTAACTGACTTTTATGCTTCAATTTCTGTGTTGTTTTTCTTTTTTAGTTTCCTGGTGGTCTTTCCTGAGTTTGCATAACTTAGCATGCACCCAAGGATTTGGGTAAAACTTACATTAGATTTGGGGGTTCATTTTCTCTGTGGGTCATTTTCCAGAAAATCTCTCTTACAGTTTTCACTTCTCAGCCATTCTTGATTTGTCTTTGGACATCTAAAGTTTTTATGGCATTAGGTTTGTGCCATTTGACCTGCACAGTCTGAGGTGTGCACCCAATTAAATTAGTAGAAAAATTTTAAAACATCACTTGCAGCAATCTCTCTCAGGGTTAGGTTCCTCTCTGGTCCCTGTCTTTTCTTCTGAGTCTCTTTGATTCTTAGCCAACACTAACTCATGCTAGAGTTTTGTATGAATTATATTCTGATTTGAGGTTATATTCTGATTTTTTGGTTCTCTTGCTTCCAGAATTCCCTTCTAATTTTCTAGCTGATTTTTCAATATTGGCCTTATTCTTTGCTACTACAAGCTAAAAAAGTAAAGCTGAAATTCTTATCCACTGTATCTCTGTGAGTATGACAGTCTTCTTGGGCAAGAAGGTCAAACACTCGATTCTTATTCCTTCCAGTTTCAAGTTTTTAAGGATGCATTCTGTTCAGCTTCTGTCTGATGTTAGCCTCTTTCCAATACCTTTTAAAAGTTATATTTAATACTTTATCCAGATGTAATACTGTTATATGTGGGAGGGTCCACATCTTTCCATCACCATTACCAGATGTTGTTTTGACCAAAGTTTTAATATGAAACACAAAGAGGATTCATGTGCTGGCTTGGAGGGGAGTAGGTTTGTGAATTTTTTCAACTGATGAAAATTATGTCTCATCACATTAAGAGGAGAGGGAGCATTATTTCCTTCAGATTCTCATTGAAGTTTGTGACACAGAGAAAGATTAAGAACCACAGCCTTATCAAGAGTTAGATTCTAGACATGCTTTTATATTTCATTTTAATGATGCTGCTCAAGTAACTTTAGTTATTCATTTATAGATATTTCAAGTGGATTTAAAACTATCTTTAGGGGTGCGTGTGTGGCTCAGTGGGTTAAAGCCTCTGCCTTCCACTCAGGTCATGATCTCAGGGTCCTGGGATAAAGCCCCACATTGGGCTCTCTGCTTAGCAGGGAGCCTGTTCTTCCTCTCTCTACCTGCCTCTGTTTACTTGTGATCTCTGTCTCTCTGTCAAATAAATAAATATAATCTCTTAAAAATAATAAAGAATAAAAAAACTATCTTTAACTTAAATATTTCCTTAAAATTTTAAAGATTTTATTTATTTATTTAACAGAGAGAGATCATAAGTAGGCAGAGAGGCACAAGATGGACAGGCAGAGAGAGAGAGAAGGAAGCAGGCTCCCTGCTGAACAGAGTCCAATGTGGGGCTTTACCTCAGGACCCTGAGAGCATGACTTGAGCTGAAGGCAGAGGCTTAACCCTCTGAGCCACCCAGGTGCTGCAGATTTCCCTAAAATTTTAAATCAAAGGAGGGAAAAAGCATACTTGCTTTTGAGGTTATAATATCTCCTTATTTTTGATGATCTGAATATCAATTGGATATTTTTATTCATCTCTGCTCCAAGAATAGGTATTAAAAAAAAATTTGGATTCTGCATCCTAGTCTCCTATGCTCCAAAAAAATGGTCAGATTTCTACATTAAAAGATATGAGAATCTCCTTTAAGTACATGATGACATAATGGTAATAAAATCTAAGTTTTACGAGCTGACTTCAGGCCTTAGCTCTAATATGTTTAGTCCATTTGGCAAAATGGAATGGAACAGATTTAGTGTTTCCCTCAAAGATAATGTATAAGATTCATTTTAATCTCCCTAAACAAGACCACTCAATTCCATTTTAAAACTTGAAAGAATCAGTCCGGGTTTAGAACTAGCCATATAGACAGCTCAAATTAAATCCATAATATTTAGTAATTGGATTTTAAAGAATTTACTTAATTGTAAAAAGGCAAACAAATGTATTTGTTCTTTATTTTTAAAATATCTAAACTTATACCATCAAATGTATGGTTAGAGCTATATTTTCTATCATATTGACAACTTTTATTTATTTATGGATTTTATTTTCAACATCTATTCTGAAATGTCAGAGATTCTTCAATTTTGTGTAGTATTTAAGCAACAAATATGACCAAATACACTGTGACAATTATATCATATGTGCTATATTCACAACAAGCACAGGGAATGTGGAATAACATTAAAAAGATAGTTAAAGGGAGAAGAGCAAGATGGTGGAGGAGTAGGAGACCTAAATTTTGTCTGGTCCCAGAAATTCAGCTAGATAATTACCAATCCATTCTGAATACCTACAAACTTCACAGGAGATTGATGAAAAGAATAGCAGCAATTCTATGAACAGAAAAGTGATCACTTTCTGAAAGGTAGGGGGTGTGGAGAAGTGAATCTGAAGTGCTATATGGGAAGATAGACTATGGGGAGGGAGGTGGAGGGAGCCTCCATCAGCAGGCTCTCAGCAAGTGATAGAGCAGCAGAGCACAAAATCAGAACTTTTAGAAGTTTGTCCCGTGGAAGGACACTGATCCAGTGGCTGAGCGGTGGGTGGAGCACTCACTGGAACAGTGTGGTCTCAGGACCTTGGGATCACAAAAAGACCAGGGGTGCCTGAGTGTAGCAGAGCTCCCAGGTATTGATGGGGGGAAACCAGCTGCAAAGGTGGAGTCAAGGAGTGGGCTCTCAGCGTGGGCTTGCCATAAATCATGATCCCCAGCACAGTCAGGCCATTGCTCTTCAAACAGAGACCCCACAAGTGGCCGATGTGGGGAAACCAACCCCTTCCTCCACTGGGAGGAGCAGTGTGGGATTGCACTGTAGGAATCTGTTGGGTTTGGAGACTCCAGATAAGGTAATGTGCCAGAGATAGAAACACTTGGTCACACACTGGGTGAGCACAGAGAGTGGCCAAAGACCAGGGAGACAGGAGAGATTGACTGCTTTTCTCTGAGGGTTCAGTGAAGAGGGGAGCCCTGAGATCTCAGCTTCTCTGGACCAGAGACTAGGAGGCCACCATTGCCATTCTCATCTTCTAAAGTTGTATAGAAAGCTTTCAGGGAACAAAAAATACCAAGAGCAAACCCGAGAAGATTACTTAGCCTGGCCCTTAGCAAAGGTGGGACAATTCTGCCTGGGGCAAAGACACTTGAAAATCACTGCAACAGGCCACTCCTCCAGAAGATCAGCAAGAACATCGAGCCAAGACCAAGTTTACTGATCAATGAGAAGAGCAAAACTCCAGTGCTAGGAGAATACAGCACATAGAATTCATGACATTTTTTCCCTATGATTCTTTAGTCTTTCAAGGTTATAGTTTTTTTTAGTTTTTTCTTTTTCTTTTTTTGAATTTTTCCTCTTTCTCATTTTAACCAACATCTTATCAATATATTTTTTTAGAATGTTTTAATTTTCATTTTTACAGTCATATTCTATCCCTTCATTGTATCTTTACCTTATTTTTAGTGTGTGTGTGTATATATATATAATTTTTTATAGTGTGTGTGTGTATATATATATAATTTTGTATGTATATATAATTTTTCTTTAAAATTTCAGGGAACAGTTTCTTCTAACAGATCAAAATATGCCTTAAATCTAATTTATGGCTTTGTTCTACTCTTCTGCCTGATCACATTCTCTCCCTTTTTGTTTCCTTTAATTTTTTTTTCATTATTTTTTCAACCAACTCCTTATCTTATCAATTCCTTTTTAAAATCTTTTTTTAATTTTCATCTTTACAATCATATTTCATCCCTTCATTGTATTTATTATTTTTTGCAAATATATAAGTTTTTATTTCTTTAAAATTTTGGGAAGCAGTTTCTTCTAACAGACCAAAATACACCCAAAATCTAGTGTATGGCTCTGTTCTATTCACCAGCCTGATCACATTATTATTTTTTTTGTTTGTTTGTTTCTTTTCCCCTCAGTTGCAGATCTCTTCTGATTCATTTACTGTATATTTTTTGGGTGTTGTTGTTACCATTTTAGCATTATGTTCTCTCATTCATCTATTCTATTCTTCTCTGGACAAAATGACAAAATGGAAAAACTCACCTCACAAAAAGAGCAAAAGGCAGTACCAACTGCCAGGGACCTAATTAATACAGACATTAGTAAGATGTTAGACTAGAGTTCAGAATGATGATTACACAGATACTATCTGGGCTTGAAAAAAAATATAGAAGAAACTAGAGAATCTGTTTCTGGAGAAATAAAAGAACAAAAATCTAACCAAATTGAAATAAAAAAGACTATTAATGAAGTGCAATAAAAAAATGGAGGCCCTAACTACTAGGACAAAAAAGGCAGAGAAGAGAATTAGTGATATAAAAGACCAAATGGTGAAGAATAAAGAAGCTGAGAAAAAGAGAGATAAACAACTACTGGATCATGGGGGAAAAATTCAAGAGATAAGTGATACCATAATGCAAAACAATATCAGAATAATTAGGATCTCAGAGGAAGAAGAAAGACAGAGAGGGGCAGAAGATATATTGGAGCAAATTATAGTGAAGAACTTCCCTAATTTGGGGAAGGAAACAGGAATCAAAATCCAAAAGGCACAGAGAACCCCCCTCAAAAATGAACAAAAAAATAAAGTAAGTAACATCCCATCATCTAATAGTAAAATTTACAAGTCTCAGAGACAAAGAGAAAATCCTGAAAGTAGCTCAGGACAAGAGGTCTGTAACCTACAATGGTAGAAATATTAGATTGGCAGCTGACCAGTCCACATAAACCTAGCAGGCCAGAAAAGACAGGCATGATATACTCACGGCACTAAACGAGAAAAATATGCAGCCAAGAATACTATATGCAGCTAAGCTTTCACTGAAAATAGGAGAGATAAAAAGCTTCCAGGACAAACAAAAACTAAGATAATTTGCAAACACCAAACCATCCCTACAGGAAATATAGAAAGGGGTCTTCCAAGCAAAAAGAGACCCTAAAAGTAACATAGACTAGAAAGGAACAGAGACAATACACAGTAACTGTCACTTTACAGGCAATATAGTGGCACTAAATTCATATTTTTCAATTATTAACCTGAATGTAAATGGGCTAAATGCCCCAATTAAAGACACAGTATACCAGAATGGATAAACAAAAAAACAAGACCCATAGATATGCTGTCTGCAAGATACTCATTTTAGACCCAAAGATACCTCCAAATTTAAAGTGAGAGGGTGGAAAACCATTTACCATGCTAATGGACATCAAAAGAAAGCGGGAGTGATAATTCTTATATCAGACAAATTAGGTTTTAACCAAAGACTATAATAAGAGATGAGGAAAGACATTATGTCATACTTAAAGGGTCTGTTCAACAAGAAGATCTAATGATTTTAAATATCTATGCTTCTAACATGGGAGCAGCCAATTATATAAGCCAATTAATAACAAATTAAAAAAAAAACACATCAACAATAATACACTAATAGTAGGGGACTTTATCACTCCACTCACTTAAATGGACAGATCATCTAAGCAAAAGATCAACAAGGACAGAAAGGCTTTCAATGACACATTGGACCAGATGGACATCACAGATATGTTCAGAACATTCCATTCCAAGGCAACAGAATACACATTCAACATTCTCCAGAACTGATCACACCCTGAGTCACAAATTAGGTCTCAACCAGTACCAAAAGTTTGGGATCATTCCCTGAATACTTCAGACCACAATGTTTGAAACTAGAGCTCAAGCACAAGAGGAAAGTTGGAAAGAACTCAAATACATGGAGTCTGAAGAGCATCCTACTAAAGAATGAATGGATCAACCAGGAAATTAAAGAAGAATTTTAAAAATTCATAGAAACAAATGAAAATGAAAAGACAACTGTTCAAAATCTCTGTGATACAAAAAAAGCAGACCTAAGAGAAAAGTATACAGCAATACAAGCCTTTCTCAAGAAACAAGAAAGGTCCCAAATATACAACCTAACCCTACAACTAAAGGAGCTGGAGAAAGAACAGCTTGGTTCTTTCTCTTTTCTGCTGGGTGTAAAACCTACACCAAGCAGATGTAATACCTACACCCAGCAGAAAAGAGAAAATAATAAAGAGAAAAGAGAAATAATAAAGATCAGAGCAGAAATCAATGAAATAGAAATCAAAAGAACAGTACAACAGATCAACAAAACTAGGAGCTGGTTCTTTGAAAGAATTAATAAGATTGACAAACCCCTGGCCAGACTTATCAAAAAGAAAAGAGAAAGGACCTAAATTAATAAAATTGTGAATGGAAGAGGAAAGATCACAACCAACACCAAAGAAATACAAACAATTATAAGAACATATTATGAGCAACTATATGTCAGCAAATTAGACAATCTGGAAGAAATGGATGCATTCCTAGAGGTGTATAAACTACCAAAACTGAACCATGAAGAAATAGAAAACCTGAACAGACCTATAACCAGTAAGGAAATTGAAGCAGTAATTAAAAATCTCCCAACAAACAAGAGCCCAGGGCCAAATGGCTTCCCAACGGAATTCTACCAAACATTTAAAGATGAATTAATAACTATTCTCCTGAAATGGTTCCAAAAAATAGAAATGGAAGGAAAACTTTCAAACTAATTTTATGAGGCCAGCAGTACCCTGATCCCAAAACTAAAGACCCCATCAAAAAAGAGAATTAGAGACCAATATCCCTGATGAACATGCATGCAAAAATTCTCACCAAAATACTAGTCAATAAGATCCAACAGTACATTAAAAGGATGATTCACCACAACCAAGCAGGACTTATTTCTGGGCTACAAGGTTGGTTCAACACCTGCAAATCAATCAATGTGATATAATACATTAATAAAAGAAAGAACAAGAACCATATGATACTCGATAGATGCAGAAAAACCATTTGACCAAGTAGAGCATCCTTTCTTGATTAAAAATCTTCACAGTGTAGAGATAGAGGGTATATACCTCAATATCATAAAAGCCATCAAGGAAAACGCCACAGCAATTATCATTCTCAATGCAGAAAAACTGAGAGTTTTTCCCCCAAATTCAGGAACATGGAAGGGATGTCCACTATTGCCACTGTTATTCAACATAGTACTAGAAGTCCCGGTCTCAACAATCAAACAACAAAAAGAAATAAAAGGCACCCAAATCGGCAAAGAAGAAATCAAACTCTCACTCTTTGCAGATGATAATGATACTTTGTGTGGAAAACCCAAAAGACTCCACTCCAAAACTGCTAGAACTCATACAGGAATTCAGTAAAGTATCAGGATAAAAAATTAATGCACAGAAATCAGTTGCATTTCTATATACCAACAACAAAACAGAAGAAAGAAATTAAGGAGTTGATCCCATTTAAAATTGCACCCAAAACCATAAGATACCTAGGAATAAATCTAACCAAAGAGGCAAAGAAACTGTACTCAAAAAATTATAAAATACTCATGAAAGAAATTGAAGAAAACACAAAGAAATGGAAAAATGTTTTATGCTCATGGATTGGAAGAGCAAATATTGTGTAAATGTCTATGCTACCTAGAGCAATCTACACATTTAACGCAATCCCTATCAAAATACCAACAACTTTTTTCAAAGAAATGGAACAAATAATCCTAAAATTTATATGGAACCAGAAAAGACCCTGAATAGCCAGAAGAATGTAGAAAAAGAAAAACAAAGCTAGTGGCATCACAATTCTGGACTTCAGCTCTATTACAAGCTGTAATCATCAAGACAGTATGGTACTGGCACAAAACAGTCACATATATCAATGGAACAGAATGGAGAGCCCAGAAATGGACCCTCAACTCTATGGTCAACTAATCTTTGACAAAACAGGAAATAATGTCCAATGGAAAAAAGACAGTCTTTTCAACAAATGGTGTTGGGAAATTTGGACAGCCATATGCAGAAGAATGAAACCAGACAATTTCCTTACACCACACACAAAAATAGACTCAAAATGAATGAAAGATCTAAATGTGAGACAGAAATCCATCAAAATGCTTGAGGAAAACTCAGGTAGCAACCTCTTCTACCTCAGCCACAGCAACTTCTTCCTAGAAACATCATCAAAGGCAAGGGAAGCAAGGGTGAAATTGAACCTTTGGGATTTCAAGATCAAAAGCTTTTACACAGCAGAGGAAATAGTCAACAAAACCAAAAGACAACTGACAGAATGGGAGAAGATATTTGCAAAAGGCTTATCAGATAAAGGGCTAGTACCCAAAATCTATAAAGAACTAATCAAACTCAACACCCAAAGAACAAACAATCCAATCATTAAATGGGCAGAAGATATGAACAGACATTTCTGCAAAGAAGACATCCAAATGGCCAACAGACACATGAAAAAGTGCTCTACATCACTCAGCATCAAGGAAATACAAATGAAAACCACAGTGAGATACCACCTCACACCAGTCAGAATGGCTAAAATTAACAAGTCAGGAAGCAACAAGTGTTGGCGAGTATGCAGAGAAATGGGAACCCTCGTACACTATTGGTGGGAATGGAAGCTGGTGCAGCCACCCTGGAAAATAGTATGGAGATTCCTCAAAAAGGTGAAAATAGAGCTACCCTATGACCCAGCAACTGCATTACTGGATACTTATTTAAAAGATACAAATGTTGTGATCTGAAGGGGCACGTGCACCCCAATGTTTATAGCAGCAATGTCCACAATAACCAAACTATGGAAAGAACCTAGATGTTCATCAACAGATGAATAAAGAAGATGTGGTGTATATATAAACAATGGAATATTACACAGCCATTAAAAATGAAATCTTGCTATTTGCAATGACATGGAGAGAACTAGATGCTATTATGCTAGGAGAAATAAGTCAATCAGAGAGGAACAATCATTGTATGATCTCACTGATTTGAGGAATTTGAGAAACAAAACAGAGGATCATAGGGGAAAGGAGGGGAAAATGACACAAGACCACACCAGAGAGGGAGACAAACCTTAAGGGAGTCCTGGACTCACGAAACCAACTGAGGGTTGTTAGAGAGGAGGGAAGTGGGAGGGATGAGATGGCAAGGTGATCCACATTGGGGAGGGTATGTGCTGTGAATTGTGTAAGATGGATGAATCACAAACTAGTACCCCTGAAACAAATAATACATGATATGTTAGTTAAAAAAATAAAAAGATAATTCAAAATACTAGAGATCACATCTAAGGTGGAGATTACCCCTGAAATGATTATTATATGTTTATAAATACATGATAAGGCATTTATTCTTGCATAATTAGGAATGGATGTTAGAGCCTGTCAGAGTGAATTTGAGCAGAATCAGATGACAATTTCAGTGAAATGGGAGGCATTCAATATGTTCAGGTACTATCTTGAGGTATAAGTTGTGGGAGGCTGAAGAATTTGTCTGCGACAAGATTACAAAACGCATTATAGCCTAATGTGGGTCCATGACCATCAAGAATTTGAGATATTGAAATAATAATAAAACAGTAAGTCGACTAAAGTCTCATTCTTCATAAAATTCCAAGATTGGCTTATATGAAGTGAAGAGGATCATACAATCTTTAGCTTAAAATGCCACCACTAACAATTTATGGGCAATATTAAAGAGAGTATTTGAGTAATCCAAGAATTAATCCATATTTAAAATGTGACTCTAGTGGGTTTTCTCATTCACCAAGTGGCTTTAAATATATGTAATATCCTTATTTAATCTCCCCTAATTCTTTTGATTCTTGTCCTCTGGTGAGACAAGGAAGAGAATGGTTAAAAACCACAAGAGAATCTAAAGGTTGTCCTGAGGAGAAAGAAGAAAAACAAATCATTCATAGCCTCTACTGGGAGGAGATTAGTGTCGAGATAATGACTCCTGATTTTACAACTTAGAAAGCCTATCTATAGTCCTGTGAGCCCCTTACCTCCCAGGAACTCCAAGAAGCCCCTATGGAAATAACCAAGCTATATTCTTCATAGAAAAGAGCCATACCAGTTGTGTGAGAAGTGAAGAGCTCCAGATATAAGATTGGAAGTTTCATTTGTCAGAAAAAACCCTTTCAAGAAACCAAAAATGTAAAGAAGAAGAAGAAGTAGCAGCAGCAGCAGCAGCAGCAGCAGCAGCAGCAGCAGCCGCCGCCGCCAAAAATGTGGAGGTGCATTGGTGGCTCAGTGGGTTAAAGCCTCTGCCTTCAGCTCACGTCATGATTTCAGGGTCCTGGAATTGAGCCCCACCTAGGGCTCTCTGCTCAGCAAGGAGCCTGCTTCCCCCTCTCTCTCTGCCTGCCTCTCTGCCTACTTATGATCTCTCTCTCTCTCTGTGTCAAATAAATAAATAAAAATCTTTAAAAAAAGAAGCTAAAAATGTGGAACTTGTGTTTTTAACAGTAACTTATTAGTCTTAGAGGGTAGTATGCATGATGTTATGGTTAAAATTCACAAAAAGTACATTTCCAAATTTTTTAAAAAATGAAATGTTACTAGTATATTTAAAAAACATATATACTTTGTATAATATATTAAAAACTGTATATGAGTATTTAAATATTTAATATAAAAGCATATAAAATGTGTACCTTTTAATGTATATTGAGTTGATATATAATTTGATATTAATATGTAATATTTATAAATATCAGTAATTAATATACATAAATACTTTCATATAGTACATATAAAAAGTATATATAAATATTTAGCATTGAATATTATCAATAACAAATACAAAAATAAAATTAACATATTTATTATATGAACATTTATAAATGTAAGCTACTATAGAAAAATATATGAAAAGTATAGTATACTAAAAGTGCATACATACACACACACATACTTTTGTCCCTTTGCTAAAATAAGTAAAAGACAGAGTTACAGATTTATGCAGAAAGTAAGACATGCTGGGGCACCTGGGTGGCCCAGTCAAGCGTCTGCCTTTGGCTCAGGTCATGATCCCAGGGTCCTGGGTTGGAACCCTAGCATCAGGCTCCCTACTCAGTGGGAAGCCTGCTTTTCCCTCTTCCACTCCTCCTGCTTATATTCCCTCTCTCACTGTCTCTTTCTGTCAAATAAATAAATTGTTTGAGAAAAATAAAAGAATGTAGGACATGCTTTAATTGGAGGCACAAATGGAAAATAAATGGACTCTTGTGTGAATCCTACAGAACAGTTAGAGGCACAACTGCTGAACATATCCACTTTGCCTTATTAAGAGTGGACTTGGCATCTCATTTTATAATTATCGCTTCATTGGCCCTCTCCACAAATATCAGTTACATAGATTCATGGTACTCACAATTGTTTAATTTTGAGGAACAAGCAATGCCATTCATCATCTTTTATTTTCACATATTACAACCACTGATTTCAATCACTGAGGGAAGTAAACAAGAAACATAGTCAGAGTCAGGCTGAAGAACCTGGTAGACGATGCTGTAAACAGGCAAATGAATCTGGGAAGAATGTAATGAGTTGATAAAAAGAACAAAAAGACTCCAACTTCACATTAGTTTTAAAGCATTTGTCTACTTATTTCTTTATGTATAATTGTGTGTGTGTGTGTGTGTGTGTGTGTGTACACCAATCTCTAGCAAAAAGTTCTAGTTTGGAGATAGCACTGAAAAAAAAGTACACTTAATTGTTTAATGTACAATTGTCATACATACTTACTCTAATTCATTTTTTCCCTCACTCAGATCATTAAATTATTGGGTAGCTACTACTGTTTAAAATCAATCTGATGGGGCCCCTGGGTGGTTCAGTGGGTTAAAGCTCCTGACTTCGGCTCAGGTCATGAATCAGGGTCCTGGGATCGAGCCTCACATCGGGCTCTCTGCTCAGCAGGGAGCCCACTTCTCCCTCTCTATCTGCCTGCCTCTCTGCCTACTTGTGATCTCTCTCTCTCTGTCAAATAAATAAATAAAATCTTTAAAAAGTAAAAAAAATTAAAAAACAAAATAAAATCAATCTGATGTTTTTATCTTTCTTCAAAAATCTGATAGTCACAAAATATTGAGAATAGCCTACTAAAATCTGGTCAGAGGTAGAAAATTAGGCAGTCCTTAACAACCAAGAAGAAGAAGAAAGAGTTTTGCAAGAAAAAACACATAGATCAATGGTTATAATATGAAGATCATTTGATCCTAAGATCAGAATATGTTGGATCTTCCAAAAACAATTTTCTACTAAAAATGAGCAGTCAAGGGGTGCCTGGGTGGCTCAGTCGTTAAGCGTCTGCCTTCGGCTCAGGTCATGATCCCAGGGTCCTGGGATCGAGCCCCACATCGGGCTCTCTGCTCGGCAGGGAAGCCTGCTTCTCCCACTACCATTCCCTCTGCTTGTGTTCCCTCTCTCGCTGTGTTTCTCGCTGTCAAATAAATAAAAAAATCTAAAAAAAAAAAAAAAAAAAAAAAAAATGAGCAGTCAATATAAATGTGTAGAACAACCTTGGCAAGTCATTTGTCTCTTTTAAATCAAGAATCTTTTTTTTTTAAATGAAGTCTTTTTTAAAATTTTTTATTTTATTTTTTCACTGTTCTAAGATTCATTGTTCATGCACCACATCCAGTCCTCCAAATTCTTTCTCTTTAACTGGAGAATCCTAATAGATGAATTTTTTTGTACAAATAACCTGATGTAAGGAAAAAATATATTTCTGCAAGTACTCCCAATAGTGTTATTTATAATATAAATAAACTTGGAATATTCAAAAAGTCCTAAAATAGAATAACAGTTATGTAGTTCACTACATAGTTAGAATACTATACTATAATTCAAATTGTTTTCACGATAAAATTTTAAAATATGGGGCAAATATTAGCTCATAAAGTTAAACACAAATACATAGATAAATAGTTGAAGAACTCACCCCATATGTGCACTGGGATGCCTACATTAGAATGCTTATATTATCCTGAAACGAAAAACAGCTCAAATGTCCATGAACTGAAAAATGAATAAATAAATTGTGGAATATTTAGACAAAAGAATCATATGCAAAAATGTAAATGTACTATAGTTACAAGCAATAAAATGAATACAATTTACTAGTATGATGTTCGGCAAAAGAAGTACAAAATGCATATAGTAAGATATAATTATATAAAGTTAAACAACAATGTTACTTGGAGATTTGCATAAATAGTAGGAATCCAAATAAAAAAGTAAAAGAAAAATATGATTATTACAATGTCATAATCGTGATTACTGCCAAAAAATCAAAGAGGAAACAATCAAGGACTTAAATCATATAAAATTCTTCTAGTAGGTTAACAGTGTCCCGTTTCTTTATCTGGGTTGTGGGTAGGTGACAGTTCTTTTTAAATGAATTGTTTTCTGTACTTTTATATCTGATGTGATAAATTTTTTGATAATAAGTGCTTTTAAAAGGCATTCAGAATACCTAGTTCTTTTCCAATTCTGGAGGATTAACAGAAAATAAAAATTGAACTGGGACTTGAAGAATAGATAAAACTAACACAAGTAAAGATGAGATGAAAGGAATTTCCAAAGATACGAAACTGAATGGCAGAAAAGGAAGATATAGGGAAGCAAAACAGACAAGTTTGTCTATATTGATGAGTATATGAAGGAGAATCGAGAGAAATTAAGGGGAAACATTACAGTTTCCCTGAACACTATGCGAATTGGTTACAACAAAAGGAGTAAGATAATGGTGTTTTATGTGAGTAACAAACCTGGATTAATCCTTTGCTTTCCCTCTGCCCCATGTGCAAAATCAGTATCATACCGATAACCCTGAACCACTGGAAAGTAGACCAGGCAGAGTTGAAACAACTTCAGTAATTTCCTACTTCTAGGATTGAGAGCAGTTTTATATATGAACTTTCTAGCCTCACAGAATTTTTAATCCACCAGTTCCTATTTATTCTGATTACTAAGACTAGAGTCCTGCATGGTCCCTGTATGCTCTTGTTTTATTTGTTCCAATTCCAGCAAACGCCCTAAGGTAGTTAAGCCTTTCATTTTACAACTGCATAATTCAGATTTCTTGCCTCCATGTTCCATCTCCAGTTCCACGTCCCTAGTAGGACACATGGAATCCAATGCTGAATACCGTTTGCCTTTCAGTACAAATGTCCTCACCCCGCTGACCACCCTGTGATCTAGGCCCGCTCTCCAGTTAACATGTGCCATGCCTTCTCCTCAGTAACCCTGACTGTATGAAGTGTGGACAAGTTTCATGATTCATTTGTACCTGCATTTCCTACTTTAAGAATAAAAATGATACTTATTCAACAAATAAACATGGAGATGAAAATCAACTGCTATATATGTAAAGAATTGATGTTATCACTTTTCTTTTGCAAGTTTATGCCAAAAACATTAACATCATTATTCCTAGAAGTGATGGGAAAACTGAATAAATATGTGTTGGAATTACCAAGTATTGAGTAATTTTTTAAATTTATTTATTTATTTATTTGACAGAGAGAAAGATATCACAAGTAGGCAGAAAGGTAGGTAGAGTGAGAGGGGGAACCAGGTTCCCTGCTGAGCAGAAAACCTGATGCAGGGCTCGATCCCAGGACCCAGGGATCATGACCCGAGCTGAAGGCAGAGGCTTCACCCACTGAGCCATCCGGCTGCCCCAGTATTGAGTAATTTTAAAATCAGAACAAATGATATCATACTTGCCTAGATATTTAATAAAACTTACATTTGAAATACACCATTGGAGTATAATTGCTTGATATGAGATGAGAAAAATCAAAGAGTAATTTCCACTCATAGACATCGTTTTCTTTTCCCCTAGGAATGAAGAGACTCAGCCATCGGAAAGGATGAATATTTGCCATTTGCTTTGACCTGGAACTGGAGGATATCATGCTAAGTGAAACAAGTCAATCAGCGAAAGAGAATTATATGGTTTCACTCATATATGGAACATAAGAAACGGTGCAGAGGACATAAGGGAAGGGAGGGAAAACTGAATGGGGAAAAATCAGAGAGGAAACAAACTGAGAGTTGCTGAAGGGGTAGCGGGTAGGGGGATGGGGCAACTGGGTGATGCACACTAAGTAGGGCACATGATGTGACGAGCACACTAAGTAGGGCACATGATGTGACGAGCACAACTGATGAATTGTTGAACACTGCATCTGAAACTAATGATATACTATGTGTTGGCTAATTGAATTTAAATTAATAAATAAGTAAATAGAAGAATGAAGATACTCCACAGCACAAAACAAAAACAAAACAAAACAAAAAACCATGAATGCGTTTTTAAAGTCTTGGGTATTTACATTTTAGCTATAAATTTTTATTGATTAAAAAAAGGAACAAAGAATCTTTTGTTTTCAGATACTTTGTTTTTAATATCTTTTCCCAGGAAAACAATCATGAAGGAGGGTAGTACAAAGCAATTAAAATTGCTTTAGTTATAAATTATCCTTCCAGAGATGATGATTTGCAGTGATACATCTGTTTTCACAAATAAATGATTGTAATAATATTGCATTACTGAATTCTCATCTATGTAAATATTTGTTCCAACCCAACTTATCCTGAGTTACTCCCAACAAAACTGCCATTGATGTATGCTGCTTAGAAACTTCAGTTTTTGATAAGTCTCTCTTCTCTAGATCCTTGACTATTGCATGAGCCAGTGCACAATCCAAGGGATTTCTCAGTTCTCGATTATTGTGTTTCATCTGCTATATATTATTAAAGTATAATGCTTTGCCTCTAGCTGTTTTCTGTGCAAAATTGTAAATCAATTCCAATTTCTAAATGGGAATATTAAAAAGTATCTACCTGTATTTACTTATATATTAGTATTAGCTTAGTGTCTTTGGCTTCAAATAATTGTCAGTTATTCAGTCTATCTCAAGCAAAGAAAAAAAAAAGAAAAAAGGAATCAGGCAATCCAGAGAGGACAGGAAAGACATCAAGAATTTTGATGGAATTCCCAACTTTAACTACATCTCCCTGTGAAAACTGGCTTTGTCTGCTACAAACTGTACATAAGAGAATATGGATGCTCTACACTCCTGAGGTCATGCAGAATTCAATTTATTGTTTTGTCTCTATTCTCATTTTTCAAGAGAGAGGAAAGTAGGTACCTCAATCCCTTCCTGGTGTTAAATGCTGGTTATTACAGGGAGCCAAAACAGACCTAGCTGCTCGAAAGCAACCCCTTTAAAAAGGGTGAGAAATGGTTTTATAAGAAGGCCAAATACTCTATATACTTATTAAATATATTTAACTATATGCTGTCTTACCCAAAATGAGCATTTTGGTTCTTGAAATATGTATCTGCATTGTTAGTACTACATTTGCTTCAATTTGAATCCAGGTCTAGAGTCTGAGAAGAGGCCTATGAGCCTAAATAGATATATTTTGAAATAATTAGTCCCTTTAGGAGAAAACACAAAAGATTTCGTGATCCCCTCTGTGATTCTGTTCCCTCAGGTAACCTTGGCATGTACAACGTGTAGCTATTCAAGGCTGCTGCTTCAATTCTCATGGACAGGTAGACAATTTGAAGCAAATGCCAGGAATGTGTGTTACAAGAAAGTTGTGTGACTTTTAGGCAAAAACAATGTGCAATTCATTCCTCTTTTTAATGAGGCATTTCCCCTTCAGGCAAATTATTTCACCGATGTATGATAATGAAGGGCTTCAATCAGACCTTCTTGACAAATTGGACACATTGTTGGACAGGTGCCACCATCTTTGAAATAAACAGAAGGCTTTTTCAGGAGAGCTTTCTCACAAAGCAACCTGGAGAGAGAACACACAACTCCATCAGTCCCAGATTATCTGATGTGAAACTTCAGAAGATTTCTTTATGGGACCAAAAAGACAAGAAGGTATTTGGACAGTAAAGGAAAACTAAGACTTACAGAAGAGAACAAAGTTAGAGGTGAATTTAATTAGTGGCAAGAGATGTTGACAAGACATAAAGAACAGAAAACACAAATTAGAAAGATTATCCTCTTGAACTTTTTTCTCATTTTTTTTAAAATCTAGAGTTAAAGGCAAAAAATTTGGAAAGATGATGTCAGTCAACAGTAGAGAGAAGTAATCTTACTGAAAAAGCTTGGTTTTGTATGCACTGCTTAAAAATACCAGAGCATATTTAGAGCAAACATATTTTGATGGATTAAAATTCTTATGTCATATGAGCAACAGGATCAATTTAAGAAAATCATCTTTTCTATGATTCCAAAATTACCAGACATTTTTCAGCCAAGTATTCTCTTGTACTTGTAACACCATTTAGAAGATCAGGAAAGGATGGCAGTAGGACAGAACTGAAAGAAATATCTGAAATTTTGCCAATGGTGGAAGGAAAGATCACAGCATCATGATACTTTAAAAAGAGAAGCAGAGAAGCACGCCTCCGTGGCTCTGTCTGTTGGACGTCCAACCTGTGATTTCGGTTCAGGTCATGATCTCATGGGTCATGGGATCAAGATCGTGTTGAGCTCTGTGCTCAGTAGGGAGTCCGCTTGAGACTCTCCCTGCTCTTCCTCTGGCCCTCTCCTCTCAAATAAATAAATAAATCTTAAAAAAAAAAAAAAAAAAAAAAGAGGAGAGGGAAATGAAAGGAGGGAGGGAGGAAGGAAAGGAGGAAGTAAGAGAGGAAAGAACGGAAGAAGGAAAAGTAGTAAAAATTTTGCCTTATTGCTATGAGAAGTCCCACAACCAATATCAATTTGGCAGCATCTCCCTTTACTCTGTCCCATTTTATAAGATTTTATGGCTTTAATCACTTTAGGATAGGAAACACAATAAAAGAGCAGTGTGATTTTCCAAATACACAGACTCCAGTAATTCCTATGAGATCTCTCTCAGGAGTTTGGAATATAGATCGTGACTACTTTATGAAAAGTATGCACTAAGGAGAGTTCATTTGTTACTTTGATTATTATGACCAGCATTACATTGTGCCAGCTGGTATCAAGGTGCTAAACCACAAAATGAACAGTGTTTAATATGTGCTTTGGCAGTCATGCAGACTCAAATTAGGATACTTAATTCAAATTACATTCTACTCATGTCTTTCATCCTATACTTCTGTCACTGTCTCCACTGAGCTATAAAACACTGATTTTTCAGCTCATAGGAAATTTCAGCTTTATATCAGAGACAATATTTACATATTTTAATGTCCAGTGTAAAGAGCTAATTTCCTTCCCTCCACACCAACGACCTCAGTCCTGGACAACATAAAGGAGAACTGGCTCGACTCTATCCTGCACAGAGAATTAATTCCCAGTGAAAGGATGGTCAAATGAGAGGTTTTAACAATATCATTTTGTTTTTCTTCTATGTGGGTGTTATTACTGCTGGGAGATCACATTGGATCTGATCTTCCCGAACTTTGAAAAACATTTGGCCACAAAAAGTCTTCCTACCAGACCTGGATTTTTTAGAAACAGAATCCTTGTTATGGGCTATAGCACTGCTTCAGTTGCAAATAAGCTATTCTATTTTCCTGATGCACAAAATTATTATGTAGATTGGAAATGTTAAGAAATGATTTTTAGAAAACTATTGGTATTTGCAGCAACCAATATCTGCATTGAACTAAGAGTACTTTGAGAGGGACAGTTATGTCTCTCTTTTTTTTGGATCTCTAATATCGAGCCAAACACTTGATAGTAAGAGTTCAATAAATACTGAAAAAATAAATGGACCCCAGATGAAGCATCATACGGAAAGAGGAGATCCTTTTCTGCTCTCCCATTAGACAGTAACAGCAGTTAGGAAGATAAAATCTAATTTGAATTGAATTTAGATTTTTCTATGTCAGCTACAGACCAAGACCACAAAGAAACAGCACACTTACAAGGGTACTTGAAGCCAAAATCCCGCAGTTAAGCCTGAATTAAATACAAAGAATTAATAAGGCACTCAAACTAAGCTTACTTACCATAACAATATACTACTAATGAAAAATAACTTGGAGCCGAAATAGCTCAGTTGGGAGAGCGTTAGACTGAAGATCTAAAGGTCCCTGGTTCGATCCCGGGTTTCGGCAGGAGGAGGCAGCCTTTTAGAGCCTGTAGTCATGAAAATACTGCCTTTGCCTCCAACAAATATGAAAATATTCGTTGAGCCGGAAAAAAATAAAAGACACTTCCTTTTGGGGCGCCTGGGTGGCTCAGTCGTTAAGCGTCTGCCTTCAGCTCAGGTCATGATCCCAGGGGTCCTGGAATCAGCCCGGCATAGGGCTCCTTGCTTGGCGGGAAGCCTGCTTCTCCCACTACCATTCCCTCTGCTTGTGTTCCCTCTTTCGCTGTGTTTCTCTCTGTCAAATAAATAAAATCTTTAAAAAAAAAAAAAAAGAAAGACGTTGGGGAGGGTATGTGCTGTTAAGTGCTGTGAAATGTGTAAGCCCGAAGATTCACAGACATGTACCCTGGGGCAAATAATACATTATATGTTAATAAAAATTAATTTAAAAAAAAGAAAGAAAGATAAATAACTTAATTGTCTAATAACTGGGAAATGTTTCACTAGATCAGGACACATCAATGAAACAATGAAATGAAAAATCATATACTATAGATCCATAGAACTGTTAAGGAGTCTTCATTAACAGGATGGATCAAATTACTTCATGCAATACTTGAAATCATATTCACCTGTTTCCTTGACCTGGAAACCTGTTGTTTGTTGTTGTGTATTTCTGTTGTCATGACCAGCTTTACCCAAATTCTTACGGATTCTCTTAAGCTCAAGTTAACACAGTTTGTTCATGCCAGTACATGTACATGCCAGTACAACACCTCTTGCATTTCATTTCTGCAAGAGATGTGGCTCACCCCAAGACCTGCTCACACTTCCATATGTGCAAAGGAGTGACTATCTTGTAGGACAAACTATGGACCTAGAGGAAGGAGTAGCTCCTGAATGAATTATTTCCCCCTTCTCCCACATGCTTAACAGTCCCATGACATTTCATCAGCCTCCTCGGAGAATGTTTCCATGAAACTAAGTTGAAAATTGTATATTGGCTCCACCTGCTTCACTTTCTTTTCTCTTTATTCCTGCTCCCTGGAATTGTACTTCCTAATGAAAATAGTAGTACACAAGACTTTGCCTCAAACTCTATTTTTTGGAGAAAGCAGGTAAGACATTTAAAATGGTCCTGAAAGAGAACTTTCAGGTCATGATTTTGGAGCTGGAATATCCAGCTGTTGGATGGTAGCAAACATTTCAGTTTCATATGGTGGGGATAACGTATGCTTTTGAGATCTTTCCCTAGAGATGTATTACTCGTCTCTCCCCATTACCTTATAATCTGCAAGCTTTGTAAAGCAAAACCAGAAATACACAGTAACCATTCTAGAAGAATTTCCTGCTGCAGTTATTTTGATAAATAAATCTAGAAACTGCAAGCAGTGTTAAGCTGGTCATTAGCACTCAGAAGTTCATTCAGATAATATAATTTTAAAATCAAATACAAGCACTTGGTGAAGTTGGTGTTGATTTTACAAACAAAATCAGACGAGACCCCACAATCTTTTTTTTTTTTTTTTTAAGATTTTATTTATTTGACAGAGAGAAACACAGCGAGAGAGGAGCCTGATGCGGGGCTCGATCCCAGGACTCTGGGATCGTGACCTGAGCCTAAGGCAGACGCTTAACGACTGAGCCACCCAGGCGCCCCAAGACCCCACAATCTTTTATTTCCATTTTTAACTTTCAGTGATTGATTTCAATTTGCCTAATACAGGAAATGTAAATAGTCTTGGGGAAAGAGAACATGGTGCTGTCAGAGAGAGAAGGAAATGGGGGTAGATAGAAGGAGACTAAGGAAAAAAAGTGGCAGAATAAAATTAAAGAGGGACAATGCTAGATCTCAGGACATGTGCATTGTGCAGCTGCAAGGGCCTGCACTTAGGTTCCAAGTTGGGTTTTAATACCCTTTTGTTAGTGTCTTACCTTTTTTAATTTTGTAACACAGGGCCCACACTTTCATTTGCATTAAGCCCCACAAGTAATATAGTTGATTCTGGGGCAGAGAGATAAAGAAGAAAAGCTGGAATGGAAAGAAAGACACATAAAATGTATTTTGCTCTAGTTAAGCATAAAGAAGTTGGAGGTGAAATGGACTTCACACAGCAGGGGTTTGGTGGATATGGCACAATACTGAGTCATGTGGGATGGGGAGAGATGGAGAACCACAGAACATCTCACACTATTTCATTATCATTAATTAAGTGCTCAATGAGGTTTATCTGTGACACCCTCTGAGATTTTCCAGACCCCATGGCCTAGAGAAAGACCTAAACAAATGTGCAGAAGGTATAAGGGAAATAAATGTGAACAGCGAAGCTGGGCAAGTACATTTGTAAGGGACAGGGTTTTCAGGGCTTTCCCCTTCAAAGAATGATGCACCTATGGTACATCAGAATCAATGACCTGGACAGGCGAAACAGACAGTAAATTAAAGTGTTTTTATATAACATAATGCTGCTGCATTAAAATGTAAAAAATCCAACCTGAAATACATCTACCACATGCAAATTTTTTCTTAAAAATTGGGTTATATGGGGCGCCTGGGTGGCTCAGTTGGTTAAGCGGCTGCCTCCACCTCAGGTTGTGATTCCAGGGTCCTGGGATCGAGTCCTGCTTCTCTCTCTCCCTCTGCCTGCTGTTCTGCTAACTTGTGCTCTCTCTCTCTCTGTCAAATAAATGAATAAAGTCTTTTAAAAAATTGTGTTATATGACAGCATTTTTTTTGTGCCAAATACTGTCATAGACTCTGGGAATTTGGTGTTAAACAAGACAGAACATAGTACCAGTCCAAAGACAGTCTATTTATACTAGTAACTACCTTATTAAAATTGTAGCAAGTTCTTTGAAGACTATACAATGAGTTACAAATATATATATACGTATATATATATATTTATATAAAGCCTAATCTACTATGAGGCTTCCTAAACAAGTAGCATTAAAATTGAGATGAAAACTGTTTAGCCAGGCCTGAGGTGGAGCAATTAAGGAAGCATTTCAGGCACATTTCTTTTATTTCTTGTTGTGTCTTACCACCTAGGATAATGGCAGGCACATAGTAGATACTCAATAAATATTTACTGGATGAATGAATGATTGGACAATAAGTTCGAGGATAGTTTGAAAAGCCCTAAGCTGAAAGGATCATGTTTAGAAGCAAAACTTCAAAGAGTAAGCAGACTATAGTTACTAACAAGTACATGGGGAAATAAATTTCAGGAACTGGTGTGAAAAGCACCATTAATCAAGTACTAAGGTCTGAAATTGCTTGAACAATTCCTGCTCATAAGCAGTCTTCAGAGTCCAGCAGCTTTTCAGAGACCATATGTTAAGGAAGTCTACAGTTTAAAAGTTATATATTGCCCACATAGAACTATGCAACTCTAAGTAATGGATCATCCTTTATATAAACCAGCTCAATCACAGTAATTCCATTTACCTCTGAATAAACTGTACCATGCAATGCTTATGCATAGTTAAGACTTGGCTAGACATGTTTTCCTTTTATTCTCTTTCAGTCTAACTGAGGCTGACCACTGACCAAGACAGGGTTTTGGTATTGCATAATTCTTAAATCACTTTTCTGAATTGTTTAACTTGGACAGAAATTTAAAGTTTAACACAAACTCATTGTGATGAGTGATTCAGGATCGTCCCCTTTTCTTTTCTATGATTCCATTATCTCCACTAAAGAATCGCCCTACCCACAGAGTCAATTTTCTGAGTGACTTCAGTCCTTGCAACTGAAAGAGAAATTAGAACCCTACTTAAATTATTGTTTGCTTTCAGACTTTATAATCACCTAAATGAGAATTTCCTGTTTGAACCATCTAATCTTGCTATTTCTAGGTGAACACAGTATAATTTGAAATGTTAATTTTGTTAAAAATAAATAAATAAAATAAAAAATATTTATCTTATCAACCGGCATTCTTTGTTGCCTTTCATATGTAATAAATAATAAATAGCAGCAAGATATATAGAAAAGTCTTAATATATTTTAATCATTTATTTGATGAATGAGTTATTAACAAATTAACAAATAGGTTAATTTGTTATTACACGTACTGGGTGCTCCTGAAGACAAGAACTATGCCTTATACATTTCTAAATTATTTTAAATTCAGTTTTATTGGGGTGCCTGGGTGGCTCAGTTGGTTAAGCGACTGCCTTGGGCTTAGATCATGATCCTGGAGTCCCTGGATCGAGTCCCATATCAGGCTCCCAGCTCTGCGGGGAGTCTGCTTCTCCCTCTGACCTTCTATCCTTCTCATATTCTCTCTCTCTCTCTCTCTCTTTCTCTCTCTCTCAAATAAAATCTTTAAAAGATAAATAAATAAAGTTTTATTGTGTCTGATACACATTCAATTCCTATCTACAGCCTATTTTCCCATTGAACAACTTCGTAAGATCTACTTTCATCAGCACCTGAATAGCTCAGTTGGTTAAGTGCTCAACTCTTGATTTTGGCTCAGGTCATGATCTCAGAGTCTTGAGATCAAGCCCAGCATTGGGCTCCACAGTAGTGGGGAGTCTGCTTGAGATTCTTTCTCTTCCTCTCTTTCTTCCCTTCCCCCTCCCTAAAATAAATAAATCTTTTAAAAAATCTACTTTTATTTACTTTTTTTGTGTGTGTGCCAGGCACCACATTTGCATTAACTCACTGATTAAATGAGTCTATACAAATAAAGTTCTAAAAATTATATTGGATATAGAATAAGCACTCAATAATATTGGCTATCAATTTCTCACTCAGTCTGCACATACATAATGGTATCCTACAAGGTAGGTATTATTATCCCACAGTGCAAAGGAGGACACAGCACTCCATGGGGTGAAGCATGAAGCAATTTGCCTAAAGAGACCCAGCCAGTATGTGTCTGAAATCAGGTGTGTCTCCTCGCAAGCAACCACATCTCACCACACATGATTTCAGAATATTCTTGGACCAGGTTTTGTGGCTCATTAAAAAGATGTATGCACTGAAAATTCAGAAACTTAAGCCAGGTTCAGATATTGCATAACAGAGAGTACACATGGACAGAATATTGACTTGTACTTGAGGAAGTGAAGTCATCAGAATAAGGAACACGGTATGCAGAAACGGCCATAAAACCAAAGGAGAATCCAGCATGTGTGGCCCTTCTCATAGTACAAACCATCAGAGAGGACTTATTCCTCCAGCACATTTGCTAAATACTAGCTTTGTATGAGACCCTGAGCTGACACACAGGCAATCAGACAAAGTCAGGTATGACAGAGGTGCTAACTGCCATCGTGAAGTATGTACTAATAGCAAAACAGGCCAAAAATAAGCAAATAACTACAAACTGGGATGTGCTGCATGAAGAAAGCATACGGTATCCAGAATGACACTTTGCTATGACTTTAGATGTTCAGGCCTTGTTGTTCTCCATCTTGCATGCTAACTTTTCAAAGATAATTAATGCTGTTCACAACCACAAAAGGTATATCATGAATAAGTTGAGACTGACTCACAAGTACAAAGATATTTTTTTTTAATTACATTAATACAGGGAGCCTGGGTGGCTCAGTTGGTTAGGCATCTGCCATTGACTCAGGTCGTGATCCCAGATTCCTGGGATTGAGCCCCACATTGGGCTCCCTGTTCATCGGGGAACCTATTTCTCCCTCAATCTCTCTCTGCCCCTCCCCCCTGCTCATGGTTTCTCTCTCTCTCAAATAAATAAAATCAAATATTTAAAAAAAATTCTTTAATATAATCCATCCTATTCAAGCATTAAAAACAAAACATCATATGGTCTTAAGAGATTTTGAAAAAAAATCCATAAAATATATCATCTCTCTGTAACAAAAACTCAGCTGTATTTCAATAAATGACTTCTCTTAGTTTAATGAAAGGTATACCTAGAAGAGTGGTTCTCAAACTTTCGTTTGCCTGAGAATAACCTGGGGGAGCGCTTATAAAAACACAGATTTCAGGGATCATCCCCTTTTCTTCACTAGGTCTAGGATAGGACTCAAGAATTTGAATTTCTAACAGGTTCCCAGGTGATGTTGATCCTGCTAATCCACAACACTGATCGTATACTTAAGAGCCACTGGCACATACTCTTAATTATAAAATAGCAGAAACATTCACTATGAAGTTAGGATCACAATAAGAATTCTAAATTCTATGTTATCATTTACAATCTCTAAATAGTATAATAAGAAAAGGGGCACCTGGGTGACTCCGTCAGTTAGGTTCTGGCCTTCAACTCCCGTCATCATCCAGACCCACATCAGGCTCCCTGCTCGGCAGAGAGTCTGCCTCTCCCTTTCTCTCTTCCTCTACCTCTCCCCCTGCTCGTGCTTGTTCCCTCTCAAATAGACAAATAAAATCTTCCTTAAAAATTTTTTAAAAAAGTAATAAGAAAACTAAAAGTATGAAGAGGTTCAAAAAGTGAAAAACAAAACCAAAAACACTTTATTTGCAGGCAATATGCTAAACAAAATTTCACAATCCAAAATATGCACTTAGTAAATAAAAACCCTCAATGTATATGTGTGTGTGCTTCTATATACCAGCAAAAAACAATCAAAAAAGTAATTAAATATGTTTTATATAAAATTGCCTCAAAAATTAAACTACTTAAGGGTATAGCAAAAAACAATGAATGTAAAATCTATATGTAAAAGGTTTTAAAAATTTACTAAAGCATGAAAAGAGGACCTATCCAAGTGATGGAGGGATAGACAATATTAATGGTGCTATTGATCTATGAATTTAATTAATCAAAATTTAAAGAAATACCAATCAACATCCCAATAGAGTTTTTTTCATAGAGTGTAACAAGTTAACCTTAAAATCATTTGGAAGAATAAAGAAACCAAAATGTAAGAAAGTTTGGACAAAGAGTTAGAAGGAAATATGTAAATTATAACTATGAATATAAACAGACCAATGGATCAGAAGAGAGAGCTCAGACATACACACATGCATAATAAGAACATTATATATGAAAGAGTAGCATTAGAAAGTGCTAACTTTTTCAATACATGATGAAAAAAAGCCTTCCTATAAGGATGAAATTTAAAACTTATGAAAGAAATAAATAATATACTATTTTTATCAACTTGGCCCTACATAAGATATAAAAATACTAATCACACATTTAAAATAACCTTTTCAAAAACATACATGTCAAACTTCAAAACAAAAGACTCATAAGCAAAATTAAAAGTCAAGCAAAAGTGGTGAGTCAAGATTGCTTAAATAAATATAAATGATGAAGTGTCACAACCGGAATTCTAACTAATCAACAAAAAGAAGACAAGCTACAAAAATAATCATCAAAGACTATGGACAGCCACTTGACAGAATAGGTAACCAAGATGGTCAATAAACTTGTGAAAACAATATTTCTCGTTAGTGAGGGAAACAGAAATAAAATAACAAAAAATAATTTCCTGTACCTCGGATTTTTGAAACTTTATTAAAAGCCTAGAAATCCCATGTGTTGGAGAGGGTGTGAAAAAATGGTATCTCCCTCATCCTAGTAGAGTATAAATTGGTCCAGACACTTTGAAGCAATAGATAAGGCAACCTGGCTTTATCTATTGTACATATCCAAGAGAAATAAATTAATGCTGACACACATGTAAATAACAATAAACATAAAGAATGTTCCATGTAGTATTAATAAAATAGCAAAAACAGTGATATAATTTGTTTCCATCTATATAGGGATGGATAAATCATGGGGAAAGCTTATAATGAACAATACAAAAATATCCACTAAATATCCCTACGAGTATTGATAAATACTCAAGTGGGGAGAAAAAGTCAAATTCCAAAATCAGAACATTTGGAGATGTTTTGAAAACCCATAAGTTAATACAACATATTTAATGTAATAAAAATATGACAATCAGAACTAGAGGGTTACCCATCCACTTCAGAATAGTGGTACCATTTGGGAGAGGGAGGGTGAGCTCAGGGTATCCATCTGTATTCCCTATATAGTGCCTTATAAAGTTTGCATTTATCAGCCAGCTTACCATGAAGGTGCGTTAGTAAAGACTGTAGTTACTTAAATAAATAATTCCTTTCTGCTTTATGGATGATGGTGACTCTATACACTTTTAAGAAGATCTCAGCTCTTTTCTCTTAGAAGTTTCTTTGGGAAAATTCAGTGAAGCAGAATCCGTCCATAACCACTAAAGTTGGCAAAGTGCTTTGATGAAAATTGTTACCATATTGTGATGAACTTCTGGTAGTTGTGTTAATCTAATTGCAAGAAAATGTCATTCTCTTAAAGGAAATATTTGGTTTCACCAGCCTGTAAATCTGTATTAGCTATTCTAAGTCACTGGTTCAAACTGAACTCCAGTACCTGATTCATAATAATTAACTACAGATAAATCAGTTTGAATCACAGTCATTTGGCTAATGTCTCTAAGAGACACTGTTAATATTAAAATGCTCAATGGCACCTGCTTAGCATGTTTGCCTTCATATGCTATTTCCAGTTTCTTTGTAAGTTTGCCAAGTGTTTTCAAATGAGTCCCCTGGGAAAATGACCTATCAGTAATTTTTTCCTGCATTTTCTCAGGCTGATAGGAGAGCAGCTCTTTGATCGTGCTGAGGGTTGCACTTCTTAGTTTTCTAAGTACAGAGAAACCTTATGTTTGTGCAGCTAGGCAGAGCTTGCTGCCAGCACTGGATATTTTTTGTGTCTTACATAAAGCTTAAAAGCTGAAATCACGATCTGAGGGTTAGAGGACTAGAAAATGTCTCAGTGTTTTAACTAAAATTATGCTAGGCTCTTTATACCTCATCCTTTAGAATTTTATTCTTTCGTACTTTGTTCTTTTCCATTACTTTTCACAACTAAACCCTCTTCCCTTCCCACTCAATCCCTCCTCCTACCCACCCCTTTTCATAAAAGTACACAGAAAATCATTATGGGTCTTTCGCAGACAGAAGAATATTTTGTTTCCATTATCTGAGGTAAAAATCTAATAGTAATAAAGTCATCATTTTCAGTGAGTTAAGATAAAAGTCATCCTTTCTTCTTTGTTTCTTAGAATGGTGAGAGAATAAACGTTATATAGAAGTGTCACACCCTTACAATGATGGAAAACATTAGAGGAATGGATTTCACATCAGGAAATCTAGAGAGGAAAAATCTCTTCCTCTGGGATGGTGTTAAGTTTCTTTTTCCAGAGAGGGCAAAAGATCCACTAATTAATATGAAAGCAAAACCAGGATGCCTATGACAGCAGTGATGTTCACATTTTTTCCTAGGCAGAGAAAGAAATCTGACAAATTAATTCTAATATGCGGTAGGAGGAGTCAGATTTAATATTCCGAGTGAATTTTCCTATAATTTCAGTATATTTAGATTTAGAAATAAAGCAATTTCAATTTAAAAATTTGTATATTTGGGGGCGCCTGGGTGGCTCAGTCGTTAAGCGTCTGCCTTCGGCTCAGGTCATGGTCCCAGGGTCCTGGGATCGAGCCCCACATCGGGCTCCCTGCTCGGCAGGAAGCTTGCTTCTCCCACTACCATTCCCTCTGCTTGTGTTCCCTCTCTCGCTGTGTTTCTCTCTGTCAAATAAATAAAAAATCTTAAAAAAAAATTGTATATTTTTACACTGGTCCCTCATAACATTGAGAATTGGTTTCCCCACCTGTGAAATGGAGCTGGTTTTTCCTGCCTTAAAGAATCATTCCAAAAAACAGCTGTTGGGAGAAAAAGAGCTGGTGGGGGGGGGTGAAATTCAAACATTTACAGGCATTTAGGAGGTCACTGAAATGTGATTATCAAATTGTAGGAGGCTGGGCTCTGTATTTGGGATGAGCAAGTATACTTACTAAAGTATTTCATTTCATTTCTTAAAAAATTGTTAAAACTGTGCCAAAGGAAAAAAAATACACAAATCTCTGACAGTTCCTAAATGATACTCTGCAGCCCCTGCAGTGATAAAAGAATGGGCTCTGGTTTCAAACATCCTAAAGAGTTTGAAGTTACCTCAAAATACAGAATTCTGGGGGTAAGTGACTGCCTTTGGCTCAGATCATGATCCTGGAGTCCCAGCATCTAGTCCTGCATGGAGCTCCCTGCTCAGTAAGGGGTCTGCTTCTCCCTCAGACCCTCACGACTCTCATGCTCTCTCTGTCTCATTCTCTCTCTCAAATGAATAAATAAAATCTTAAAAAAAAAAAAAACCACACAGGATTTTGCCTGGTTCTTAAGTAACTCAGGGAAGTTACTTAATTTCTCCTTTTCCCCAGCATTATTGATATATAATTGACACAGAACACTGTATAAGATTGAGGTGTGTCAAAGTGTTAACTTGACACATTTATAAATTGCAAAATGATTCCACCACTGTGGCATTAGCTATCACCTCTGTCCCATCACATAGATACCATTTATTTTTTTGTGGTGAAAACATTAAAGATCTATTCTTAACGACATTCAAATAGATGATACAGTATCATTAGCTATCATCACCATGCTGTATGTTAGATCCCCTAATTTGTTGACCTCCACTTTCCACTCTCTTCCAGGCACTGGTAACCACTCCATTCTGTTTCTCTAAGATTGTCTTTTTTAGATTCCACATATGAGTGATATCATACAGTATTTGTCTTTGGATGTCTGACTTGGGAAGTTACTTAATTTCTTTCAGTCTTGATTTCCCCCAAATGATAACATTGTAACATAATGTTTCCACACTGAAACAGAATGGTAATAATAATATATCCCTCCTAGGGTGCTTGTGAGACGACCACGTACATCATGTATACACATCTTAGCTCCTCAATAAATAATATTTGTTGTTCTTACCTCACGAGAGTGTTTTGTACATAATAATGTTCCACACAGATATAAGGAGTGTTTACTTTGTTTTACTATAATTCACTGTATGATACTTAAATAATAACTTTCAAATATCAAATTTTAAAAGTTCACTTAAATCAATCACTTCTAGCATTTTTTAACTGCTATAATTATCTTACATGCAGATAAATATTTATTTAATTATTATATTCTTGTGCGATACTTTCTTGTGAATACTACCAATGAAAAGGTATTCGGTTTTGGAACATTTGAAAACAAATGATTTCAAAACTCTATAACAGAAATGTTCATATAGACTTGTGTTATTTTCTTTTTTTTTTTTAAAGATTTTATTTATTTATTTGACAGAGGGAGATTGCAAGTAGGCAGAGAAGCCGGCAGAGAGAGAGGAGGAAGCAGGCTCCCTGCTGAGCAAAAAGCCCAAGGCGGGGCTTGATCCCAGGACCCTGAGATCATGACCTGAGCTGAAGGCAGAGGATTTAACCCACTGAGCCACCCCGGCACCCAACTTGTGTTATTTTCTATAAAAATATAAATAACTCACAACTCATAGGTTAGTCATTTCCGCATTTTACATTAGTTTTGTGATTTTTAATATTTAAATAATATGTTGTTTAGCTTTGCTTGTTTGGAACTTTGTTAAAATGGAATCACACTGTATATGTTTTGTATCTACTTCTTTCACTCAAAATTGTGTTGATAGAATTCGATGTGGATGTGTGTAGCTATAATTTCTTCACTTCCCGGTAATAGAGTATTATAATGTATGCATATACCATGATTTATTTATCCAATCTGTATTAGAAGAAAATTTGCCTTGTTTCTAGGCTATTGTATTGGAGTTGCTCTGAATATTTCTGCCTAAGTGTCCAGGTAAACATGAGTAAGAATTCCTCTAATGTATGGTTCAAGAGTGTAACTATAGAGTAATAAGGAATGCACATCTTCAAATTTGCTGGAAGATGTCGAACTATTTTCCAAATTGGCACTGCAGCAAATGAGAATTACCTGTGTTCCACATCCTCAACATCTGGTATGGTCAACCGCTTTTTTAATCCAGATCCATATCACATCCAGATCCAGATCCATTTAGTTAAGAATCCATTCAGAACTTGAATTAAATCTCATCCTTGCTTTCAAATCTTCAGTGGATCCCCTTACTGTCAGAATAACATCCCAAATCTTTGGTCTAAACTACAAGGCCATGTCTTATCTCATACCAGTTATTAGACATTTAAATTTTTCCAGCTCTATGAGTACATAGTTGTATGCTATAATAGTTTTGGTTTGATTTTCCTGGTTATTAACTAACATGAATACCATTTCCTTAGTTTATTGGATATTAGTATTTTGTCTTTTACAAAGTACCTGATTATATTTTTTGATTGGTTTTCTGTTGGGCTGTTTGCCCAAGAATAACAGATTCTAATCCCTTCATATGAGTTCTTTAGATTTCAGTAATTCATATATTGGTTGCAATATATGCTTATATATTATATATGGTTGTATATGGTTATATTTGGTTGCAATAAGCTCTTTGTGACTCCTATTTTCAGTTTCTTTATGGTTTCTTTGGTGAAGAGAAGTTCTTAATTTTAATGTAATTAAATTTATTAGTCTTTCCTTTATAGTCTGGACTTTGTTTCAGAAATCATGAAGATATAAAAATATTCTTTTATAATAACTTCTAAAATTTTTATGATTTTGCTTTTCACATTTATAATTGAAAGTCACCTGGAATGGATTTTGGGTAAGGTAGTGATCTAATTTCATTTTTTCCTATGTGTATAAGCAATAGTCCCAGTTCCACTTATTGAAAAGTCCAGGTTTCCCACACTGATCTACTGTACCTGCTCAGTGAAATTCCAAATGTCTCCTTTACATCTAACTTTTATTAGGCTCGATTTTCCATTCATTTGACAATTTTTATATCCCTGCACCAACATATACTGTCCTAATTACTAGCACTTCCTTAAGTCTTCATGTCTGGGTGGGTCAGTTACCCAGCTGGGTCTTCAAGGGTGTCTTGACAGCTTTAGCCCTTTGTAGTTCTATAAATGTTTCTTTTATTTTGCCAAATTCCATTGAAAGGATAAAAAAGTTAAATGCATTGGCTCTATAGATCAATGAGGGGGAAAAAATGACACAATATTGAGTCTTCCATGCCATGAATATATCTATTTATTTTTTAAAAATGTATTTCAATAGAGCTCTGCAACTTTTTTCATACAGAATTTGGAAATGTTTTGTTAAATTTATTTCCATGTATTTTATGTTTTGATGCTAATATAAATGGCATCTTTTTAAAAATGATTCATTTTCACTCGTTGCTGTATATTAGAAAAACAGCAGATTACTGTACATTGATTTTCTATCTACAAATTTGAATATTTATCTCTAACAATTTATTCTCTGGGGACTTTTATTCTTTCAGACATACTCTCTGTCATCTGCAGTTAATGATACCTTTGTTTCTTCTTTTTTTAAATTCTTGCATCTCTTAATTATTTTCTTTGCCTTATAGAACTGGCTTAGACATCCAGTACAATATTAAATATAAAGAGTGATAAAAGCTACCTTTGTCTTTTTTGGATCCTAAAGATAAGAGTATTAATATCATATTTGTGTATGAATACTATATGTTGAACTGTATAGGAAAGCTTTGGAGGACTAATATTAAGATGATATTTTTTATGTTCAAATGGTTAATTTTTATTTCCTAATTTTATTTATTTTGGGTTTTTTGTGAATCTGTTATTTTATTTATTTTTCTTATTGAGATCTAATTGTCATTGTGTAAGTTTAAGGTATATAATACGTTGATTTGATACATTTATATATTGCAGTATGATTTCCTCCTTAAGTTTGCTTACCTCTCTCTCACATTGCATATTATCATTTCTTTTTTTTTTTGTGGTGAGAACATGGAAGGTCTAATCTTTCAGCAACTTTGAAGTATATAATACAGTATTGCTGACTATAACCACTAAACTATTTACTATATTTACTATATATTTTATAGTATATATAGTATAATACTATATAAATATAGTATATAAATATATATATAGTATAATACTATATAAATATAGTATATAAATACTATATAAATACTATATAACTATTTACTATAACCACTAAACTATTTATAAACCACTAAACAGTTCTAGGATCCCCAGAATTTATTCATCTTCTAGTTGTAAGTTTATATCCTTTGACCAACTTTGTTACTTTAAAAATGCATGAAAATATATTCATTTCTTCATTGAATAAAGATTTATTGATGTCTACCATGCACCAATCACTATTTCGATGCTAGAAACACTGACTAAAAAATAAAAACCTTGTTCTTAGGAAGGTTACATTCTAGTAGGAAAGACAGGCAAATTACATTAGAAATAAATATTATCTTAAGTGCTTTGTAAAAAACAGTCAATCAAAGTAAGAGAAAGTAACAGGATTCAGTTTCAGAGAGTGTGGTCAGGAAAAGCCTCTGTGAGGGGGTGACATTTGAATGGATGAAGGAGTGATCCCTGGGAAGATCCAGGGAAGGGCATTCCAGCTGAAGAGAATATCAGATGTAAAGGTTTGAAAAGGATAGTTAGAGAAATGAATGCGTTTGCAGCAGAGTCCAGAGGTTGGGAGAGTGGGACAGAGAGAATAGGGCAAAAGCAGCTGGCACAGACTACATAAAGCTTTATAAGCCATTATTTCCTAATTTTTGAATAAATTTTGTATTCTTGGGGAAAACACAACTTGGTCATAATGTGTTATTACCTTTGTTCTACACTGCTGGATCCAGTTTGTTAATATTTCATTTGTGCATTTTATAAGTATATTCATTAAGGAATTGGACATAAACTTTTTCTTATTCATGCTTTCCTTGTTTGTTTTGGCATTAGTGTTCAGTATGCTAGCCTTAAAAAATGGATAGGGAGGAAAAGGATATTTCTGTCTTTCTTGATATTCTTAAATAATGAAATTATTTCTCTGCCTACTTGTGATCTCTTTCTCTCTGTCATATAAATAAAAAAAATCTAAAAAAAAAAAAAAAGCCTAATTTGAACCTCAAAGATAACCTTTGAAGAAAAAAAATGAGGTACAAATGAAGTAAATATGTGACTATGTTTATATGAATCCCAGATATTGCAAGAACATTTTTTTTCACTTGTTTTCATACACCACTATCTGGCTGGTGGTAACTTTGGATAAAATAGAGTCCGTATCAGTCTACATGCTTTATGAGCAGGTAAGATATGGGTCTGGCTTCCATGATTTGGTCAAGTAAATTAGTTTAGTGAGGGTGATAATTGACATGACAGTTAGGAACATGGCAAATGGTCAGGGAGGCAATGTGGACATTGGTAAAGAACACTAGGCTTGGAATCTGTAGAAATGAAATAACTCGATCCCATTCCTATTACATTTCATTGTGAACTACTGTATAATTGTAATATTTCTTCACTCCTAAAACTGGGTCATTAGTAGGCCTCAATATCTAACTGGTTTACCGCAAGGAGCAGTAGGAGAAAGAAAAGCTCTATAATCTAGAAAGGCCCAGACACATTAGGGGACAAGAAGGATCATGTGATAGCTGACACCACCTGAACAAAGACCCGGCCTAGTGGAAAACTGGCTTTGTGAAATAATTAGCTTATGAGGCTTTTATAAATATAAAAATATGCCTAACATATCATAGATAGTATCAGGGTGACGCAAGTAAATAGGATTGGTTATTTTGTGGCAGTCAGCTATATAGTAGTTCCATCATACTCTAAGCTCTGGGGCTAAAATCAATGTTCTTTTCAATGTGACCTGTTCCAAACAGCTCTGATATGATCACTAAGTGAAATGCTGATATTGATGTGCCTTGGTGATTTACTTACTGCTAAAAATAAAAATGCCTATTGTCCTTATCAATGATGAAAATGAGACAAAAGAGCCACAAGCCCTTTATTGATGAGTTTACCCTTCAATTATGAAAAGACCTCTTAGTTTCCACTCATTTTAGAAATGTATGTAAAAAAAATATAGAAACGTATGTAAAGTAATTAAGGGGCTTCTGTAAGTGGGTTGGAGAAGACCAGAAAGGATGTTTCAAATCAAAAAGAAACCTAAACATTAGGAAGAACATAAACATTTCTCATAATGCATATAATATATTGTCACTAACTCTGCCCTTAGAGTTATCTATTTCTTAATATTTTGAGCTATATCCTTCTAGACATTTATTGGGGGGGAAGATTTTTAAAAGGACCACTTCTAGGGGTACCTGACTCAGTTTGTGGAGCATGTGACTCTTGATCTGAGGTTTGTGAGCTTGAGCCCCATGTTGGATGTAGAGATTACTTAAAAAAATTTAAAGGACAATTTCTATGCCAGGGACTTTCCTCACAACAGTTCTAGGAATGACTTGATATTATCTCCATTTTACAAAGAAGAACACAAACTCAGAGAAGTTGAGTCACTTGTTTATAAACTGATAATGATAAAATGATTTCAAAGTTCAAAGTTTTTCCTGAATCCAAAAATCATTGAAAAGATTGAAGATTCTCGGGGTGCCTGGGTGGCTCAGTGGGCTAAAGCCTCTGCCTTTGGCTCAGGTCATGATCTCAGCGTCCTGGGATCGAGCCCTGCATCAGGCTCTCTGCTCGAGCAAGGAGCCTGTCTCCTCCTCCTCTCTCTCTGCCTGCCTCTCTGCCTAACTGTGATCTCTCTCTGTGAAATAAATAAATAAAATCTTAAAAAAAAAAAAAAAGATTGAAGGTGCTCAAAATGACATAAGCAAGATGGTAGAATAGGAACCCCCAGATTCTCCTTCCTTCCATGGTGATGCCAATTCAATAACAATACCTGGTTTCATTCTTTTTGTGTAAAACCCAGAAACCAGTTAAGAGGCTCTCACATCACAGGAAAGTAAAGGTCAGACACATCAGAGCCAGTGGGTAAATTTAGGACATGTTCTCACAGAGTTCCCCGCAGACCCCAGCACAATGCCAGCTCCCAGTTTCTTTTGGGGGATGGAAAAAGAAGACTGGATAATACTTTCAACATTCTGATAACTCAGAATGACCAAAGAGACTGGCTGCTGCTGCTTTGGCGGCGGCTTCTGCTGCTGCTGCTGCTGCTTCTTCTTCTTCTTCTTCTTCTTCTTCTTCTTCTTCTTCTTCTATAATAGTATTCTTTTTTTTTTAATTTTTGTTAATTAACATATAATGTATTATTTGTTTCAGGGATACAAGTCTGTGAATCATCAGTCTTACGCAATTCACAGCACTCACCATAGCACATACCCTCCCCAATGTCCATCACCCAGCCACCTCATGAGGGTTGCCTAAGAGAGCCTGGTGTGAGCCTTAGGCCGTGGTCTCTAGGACCTCAGGATGTCCACCGCCTGCCGCAGGGTCAGGGCACTCTCAGCACCTGAGAGTACACTGCCAAACACACCGGGGTGGGCCGGGAGCCTGGTGAGCAGTCCTGGCAAAGGTGGCCACCAAAAGTGAGCTTCCCAGACCAGTATCACTCAGGGCAGGGGGTTACAGAGGCCAGCGGGAAGTGCATGGGGCCACTGGGACGGTGGCTGGGATGTGCACCACCTGTGGGAGGCTGTGGTGTGAGCAGAGTCTGCAGAGGGGAGTCCATGTTCTGGACCACCCAGAGGGGAGCAGACTGAGGCTTCTCTCTGAGGAAGGGTCTGGGTATGGGCAGATTCTTTACTCAGACCCTCTGAAAAGCCCACAAAAAGCCACAAAAGCTTCCAGCCACAAAAACCTCCAGAAAACAAAAGCTTCAAAAACCAGTTTCCACAGAACCAAGCCCCAGGATAGCTAGCAGGGTGACTCAATCTAAGCAAGATTGACTGGAAAACAATGCAGCACACCCTCCCACAGAAGACAAGCCAAAAACAAAGAGACAATAACCACAGGGTCCCCATAAAACAGTAAAACCCCAACATATATTAAGCTCCCGATAATGCCCTAAAACATTTATATTACATAGATACAAGTTTTTCCTTTCTTTTTTTCTTTTTTGATTCATTCTCATGATTCTTGGTCTTTTAATTTTTTTTTTAAACTACTTAACATTGCCACTAGAGGCTTAATGCAGCGATAAACTAAGGAGGATCCAAAATAAACTTCCTTGTCTGCATCGAGGATTTATAACCACCCTCTCATCTTATCCTTCTATCAATGTTTCTGTGTATTTATTTTTGTTCTGATATTATATAAATCTTATTCTTGGGGTTCATTCTGACTAGGTTCTTGTATTTCTTGACATTTACTTTTGTTGGTCTTTATATTTGTTCATGTTTGTTTATATACCTTATAAATGTTATTTTGGGAGCTCATTTTGTCTGGGACTTCTTTTTTCTCTTTCTCTCTCTCTTTTTATCTTTTTTCTTTCTTTTTGGTGGTTAACTCCCATTGCTCTGAAACCTTCCAGGTTGCACCTTGTTTTGATTGTGGGTGATATATTCAGCTATACATCCCCTCAACCACTTCCCATCAAAATGACTAGGAGGAACACCCAACAGAGGAAAAACCCAGAGATTGTGTCCTTTCCCTCAGAACTATTGAATATGGACATAAACAGTATGTCAGAAAGGGGACTCAGGTAACAATTATCAAGGCAATGGCTAGGATGGAGAAAAACATTAATGAAGACATAGAATCTCTAAGAGCGGAGTTGAGAACCAGTATGGCTGATGTTAAAAATGCTATCAATGAGATCCAATCTAATCTAAATAGTCTCACAGCTAGGGTACAGAGACAGATGTTAGAATTAGTGATCTAGAGGATGAGATGGTAGAGAAGAAAGATCAGGAGTGGGGCTGGAACAAACTGCTTAGGAACCATGAGAAAAGACTTAGGGAAATAAATGACTCCATGAAACATTCCAATGTCAGAATTATTGGAATCCCTGAAGGAGTGGAGAAGACAGAAGACTAGAAT
>CM053615.1:30369152-30400439 GCA_028646535.1 Procyon lotor
AAAGGTCTGATATCTAAGATCTATAAAGAAGTCCTCCAACTCAACACTCAAAAAACAGATAATCATATCAAAAAATGGGCAGAAGATATGAACAGACACTTCTCCAAAGAAGACATACAAATGGCTAACAGACACATGAAAAATGTTCATCATCATGAGCCATCAGGGAAATTCACTGAGATACCACACTGAGATACCACGTTACACCAGTTAGAATGGCCAAAATCAACAAGACAGTAAACAACAAATGTTGGAGAGGATGTGGGGAAAAGGGAACCCTCTTATACTGTTGGTGGGAATGCAAGTTGGGGTAGCCACTTTGGAAAGCAGTGTGGAGATCCCTAATGAAATTAAAAATAGATCTACCCTACGACCCTGCAATTGCACTACTGGGCATTTACCCCAAAGAAGCAGATGCAGTACAAAAAAGGACCACATGTACCCCGATGTTCATAACAGCAATGATCACAGTTGCCAAACTGTGGAAAGAGCCAAGATGCCCTTCAACAGACGAATGGATAAAAAAGATATGGTCCATATATACAATGGGCTACCATGCCCCCAACAGAAAGGACGAATACTCAACCTTTATATCAACATGGACGACTGGAAGAGATTATGCTGAGTGAAATAAGTCAAGCAGAGAGAGTCAGTTATCATATGGTTTCATTTACGTGTGGCACATAAGGAAAAAAACAGGACATTGGGAGAAAAAAAGGAAGGGTGATTGGGGGAAATCAGAGGGGGAGATGAATTGTGAGAGACTGTGGACTCTGAGCAACAAACTGAGGGTTTTAGAGGGGAGGGGAATTGGGTTGGCTGTGCCTGTGGTGGGTGTTGAGGAGGGCACATATTGCATGGAGCACAGGGTGTGTGTGGTACATAAACAATGAATCCTGGAACACTGAAAAAATAAAATTAAATTAATTTAAAATAATTTTAAAAAGTAAAGAAGGATATGGACATAAGGATTTGAGAACTCCAGCAAATTTCAAATAGGCTGATCCCAAAGCACATTATAATCAAATTGTCAGAATTATAAAATTATAATTATAATTAAATTGTCAGAATTATAAAGGCAAACTTATAAAAGAATCATAAAAATTATGAGAGGATAGTGCATGCTAGGGAACCATATAAGCTCATCAGTGGGTTTCTCTGTAGCAACTTTTCAGGTTAAAAGAAAGTGGAATGAGGGGTGCCTGGTGTTCAGTCAGTTAAATGACTGCCTTTGGCTCAGGTCCTGTTCTCCAGGTCCTGGGATTCATCACATTCCCTGTTCAGTGGGGAATCTGCTTCTCCTTCTGCCCTCCCCCTTGCTCCTGCCTTCTATTTCTCTCTCTGAAATAATTTAAAATATTTAAAAAAGAGAGAGAGGGAATGGGATGATATAATTGAAGTGCTGTACTTAAAAAAAAAAAAACAACAACTGCCAACTAACAATATTATGTGAAGCAAAACTGTCCTTCAAAAATGAAGGATAGGGGCGCCTGGGTGGCTCAGTCATTAAGCGTCTGCCTTCGGCTAGGGTCATGATCCCAGGATCCTGGGATCGAGCCCCACATCGGGGTCTCTGCTCAGCAGGAAGCCTGCTTCTCCTGCTACCATTCCTTCTGCTTGTGTTCCCTCTCTCGCAGTGTTTCTCACTGTCAAATAAATAAAATCTTTAAAAAAAAAAAGAAGGATAACTGGACTTTCTTACATAAATAAAAGCTAAAGGAGTTTATCACAACTAGATCTGCCTTGCAAGAAATGCTAAAGAAAGTCCAAGTTGAAATGAAAAGACACTATGCAGCAACACAAAGCATATGAAAGTGTAAAGTTTGTAGGTAATACTAAATATATTTAGTATACATAGTAATATAAAATATAAATACATTTAGTTTATATTTAGTACTATAGTAAACTTATTGGTGAATATATACAGTAAAAAAAATATAAAAATGTATTCAACAAAGTCAGAATACTAAATATTGTAATAGTGCATAAATCACTTTTTCTCTTTTTTTATAAATTCATTTTAATTAACATATACTGTATTATTAGTTTTGGAGGTAGAATTTAGTGATTCATCAGTTACATGAAACACCCAGTTCTCATTACTTCTAGTGGCATCCTTAATGCCCATCACCCAGTTACTTCATACCCATGTCCCCTCCAGCAACCCTCAGTTTATTCTCTAGAGTTAAGAGTCTCTTATGGTTTGTCCCCCTCTCTGTTTTCATGTTGTTTTATTTTTACTCCCCTTCCCCTATGTTCATCTGTTTCATTTCTTAAATTCCACATAGGAACGAAATAGTATGATATTTGTCTTTCTTTGACTTATTTCACTTAGCATAATCTAGTTCCACCCACATCCTTGCAAATGGCAAGGTTTCATTCTTTTTAATGACTGAGTAATATCTATTATGTGTACATGTATATATATACACACACATATACCACATCTTCTTTACCCATTCATCAGTTGATGGGTATTTCGGCTCTTTTTGTAATTTGGCTTTTGTTAATAGTGCTGCTATAAACATTGTGGTGCATGTGCCTCTTTGATTCACTATGTTTTTATCCTCTGGATAAATATCCAGTAGTGCAATTTCTGGATCATCAGGTAGCTCTATTTTTAGCTTTTTGAGGAACCTCCACGTTGTTTTCTAGAGTGGCTATACCAGTTTGAATTCCCACCAACAGTATAGGAGGGTTCCTTTTCCTCCATATCCTCACCAACATCTCCTGTTTCCAGAGTTGTTAATTTTACGTATTCTGACTGGTGTGAGGTGGTATCTCATTGTGGTTTTGATATTAATTTCCTTCATGCCGAGTCATGTTGAGCATTTTTTCATGTGTCTGTTGGCCATTCGTATGTCTTCTTTGGAGAAATATCTGTTCATGCCTTGTGGCCATTTCTTGACAGGATTTTCTGGTTTTAGGTGTTAAATTTAATAACTTCCTTATAGATTTTGGATACTAGCCCTTTATCATCTAAGACATTTGCAAATATCGTCTCCCATTCTATTGATTCCTTTTTAGTTTTGTTGACTGTTTCCTTTGCTGTGCAAAAGCTTTTTATCTTGATAAATTCCTAATAGTTCACTTTTGCTTTTGTTTCTCTTGGCTTTGGAGACATGTCTAGCAAGAAGTTCTTATGGCTGAGGTCAGAGAGGTTGATGTCTACATTCTCCTCTAGAATTTTGATGGATTCTTGTCTCGCATTTAGGTCTTTCATCCATTTTGAGTTTATTTTTTGTTTATGGTATTAAAAAATGATCCAAATCAACAAAGAAGAAGTCAGTTTTACTCTTCACAGATGGCATGATAATCCATGTAGAAAACTCAAAAGACTCCAGCAAAAAATTGCTGTAACTGATACAATAATTCAGTAAAGTCACAGAATATAAATCAATGCACAGAAGTCAGTTGCATTTCTATACAATAACAATAAGGCAGAAGAAAGAGAAATTAAGGAATTGATCTCATTTACAGTTGCACCAAAAACCATAAGATACCAGGGAATTAACCTAACCAAAAAAGTAAAGGATCTGTATTCAGAAAACTACAGAATGCTTACAAAAGAAATCGATGAAGAAACAAAGAAATGGGGGGTGCCTGGGTGGCTCAGTGGGTTAAAGCCTCTGCCTTTGGCTCAGGTTATCATCTCAGGGTCCTGGGATCAAGCCTCACATTGGACTCTCTGCTCAGCAGGGAGCCTGCTGCCCCTCTCTCTCTGCCTGCCTCTCTGCCTACTTGTGATCTCTCTCTCTCTGTCAAATAAATAAATATATCTTTAAAAAAAAAAGAAACAAAGAAATGGAAAAATATTCTATGCTCATGGATTAGAAGAACCATTTTAACAATCTTTGTTAAAATGTCTATGTTACCCAAAGCAATCTACATATTCAAAGCAATCCTTATCAAAATACCATCAATATTTTTCACAGTGCTGGGACAAACAATCCTAAAAATTGTATGAAACCAGAAAAGACCCCAAATAGCCAAAGGAATGTTGAAAAAGAAAACCAAAGCTGGAGGCATCACAATTCCAGACTTCAAGCTGTATTTCAAAACCGTACTTATCAAGAGAGTGTGGTGCTGGTACAAAAACACACAGAGCAATGGAACAGAAAAAAAAACCCTCAAAAGTATGGCCAAATAATCTTTGATAAATCAGGAAAGAATATCCAATGGAAAAAAGTGTCTTAAACAAATGGTGTTGGAAAATTGGACAGCCACATGCAGAAAAACAAATCACTTTCAATTCGGTTATAAAAGTCAAAAGACAAAAGTATTTTAAAGAGCTATGTATGTGACTGAAGTTAAGT
Source organism: Procyon lotor (assembly GCA_028646535.1). Lineage (NCBI taxonomy): Eukaryota > Metazoa > Chordata > Mammalia > Carnivora > Procyonidae > Procyon > Procyon lotor. The sequence continues at coordinate 30,373,469 of CM053615.1, forward strand.
AGTTATCATCTTAAAGTAGATGTTTATAACTATTAAGAGTTTTATGTAAGCCCCATGATTATCACAAAGAAAATACCCATAGAAGGTACACAAAAGAAAATGAGGAAGGAATCAAAGCACATCTCTAAAAAAAATAAAAATTAGTTAAACCCAAAGGAACACAGTGAAAAGAAAAGAGAAATGAAAGAATTAGAAGACAAACAAAGCAGTTAACAAAATAGCAATAAGTCCTTTGAAATCAATAATTAATTTTAAATGGATTAACTCCTTAAACAAGAGACCTAGAGTGACTGAATATATTTAAAAAGGAAAAAAAAAAAAAAAACAGGATCCAACAATATGCTGCCTACAAAACACTCACTTTTGATTTAAGGACACATATTGACTGAAATTGAAAAGACAAAAAAAAAAAAAAAAGATATTGCACTCAATTAGTGACCCAAACAGGGCAGAGGTGGCCATACTTTATCAGACAATATAGATTTTACATCAAAAATTACCAAAAGACAGGGGCACATGGGTGGCTCAGTCATTAAGTGTCTGCCTTGGGCTCAGGTCATGATCCCAGGATCCTGGGATCAAGCCTGCATTGGGCTCCCTGCTCAGCAGAAAGCCTGCTTCTCCCTCTCCCACTCCCCTTGCTTGTGTTCCCTCTGTCACTGTGCCTTTCTCCGTCAGATAAATAAATAAAATATTTTTTTAAATTACCAAAAGATAAAGAAAAACTTTATAAAATGCTAAAATAGTCAACTCATTGGGAGGATGTTACAATTATAAACATATGCACCACTATTAAAGCACCTAAATATATGAAACAGATATTGACAAAACTGAAAAGTAGAGAGCAACACAAAAATAGTAAGAGATTTCAATACTTACTATTTTCAATAGTAAGAGATTGAATTTGAATAACAAATAGAACACCCAAACAGATCAATTAGAAAATGGTACAATCTAACAGACATATACAGATCATTCACCCAGAAGCAACAAAAAAACACATTCTTTTCAAGGCATGTGGAATATTATCTAGGATAGATTACATGTTAGATCACAGAACAAGTTATACCACATATGAGAAGATTGAAATCATACCAAATATCTTTCCTGACCAGAATGGAATGAAACTAGAAATCAACTGTTTAAAAAAATATTTTGGAAAATTCACAAGTATGTGAAAATTGAAAACATACTTCTGGGCCCATGGGTCAAAAGAAATCAATGGGAAAATTAGAATGTGTCAAAGAAGAAATCAGAATGAAAATTAGAAAATATCTTGGGACAAATGAAACAAAACACAACATACCAAAACAAAATATAATGGATGCAACAAAAGAGTTTCTAAGAGGGAAGTTCATAGCATTACACCCTTATGTATTAAAAAAGAAAATATCAACTAAAAGAACTTAACTTCACATTTCTATCAACTAGAAAAACAAATTGGGCCCAAAGTTAGCAGAATTAAGACAAAATACAGGCTAAAGTATAAATAAACAAAATAGGAAGTAGGAAAAATAATTGAAACTAAGAGTTGGTGTTTTGAAAAGATCAACAAAATTGACAAACTTAGAAACTAACTTAGAAAAAAATAGATAAATAAGAAATTAAAGAGAAATTTCAATTGATGGCACAGAACTAGAGGATTATAACAGACTACTATGAAAATTTAAACACCAAAAAATTAGATAACCTAGAAAAAATAATTTCTTAGAAAGACATAATCTGCTAAGACTGAAGCATGAAGAAATAGAAAATCTAAATAGAAGTATTATTAGCATATATTGGTCAGTAATCAAAAACATTTCAACAAAGAAAAGCTCAGGGCTTCACTGGTGAATTCTAACACTTAAAGAATAATTAACACTGAATCTTTTCGAACTCTTTTAAAAAATTGAAAAGGAGAAAACATTTCAAACTCATTTTATGAAGTCAGCATTACCCTGATTGCCAAAGCCGGAAAAATAATCACTACAAGAAAACTACAGGCTGATATCTCTGATGAACATGCAAAAATTTTCATCAAAATACTAGACTGTGGACTATGAGCAATAAACTGAGGGTTTTGGAGGGGAGGGGGTGGGGGTTGGGCGAGCCTGGTGGTGGGTATTGAGGAGGGCACGTACTGCATGGAGCACTGGGTGTAGTGCAAAACAATAAATCTTGTAACACTGAAAAAAATAAAAAAATAAAATTAAAAAAAATACTAGCAAATTGAACTGAACAGCACATTAAAAAATCAAACATGGACAATTAGGATTTATTCCTATAAGAATGGTTTAACACATGAAATTCAATGAATGTGATACACCACAATAACTCAATAAAGGATAAAATGCACAAGATCATCTTAATAGATAGGGAAAAGCATTTGATAGAATTCAACACTCATTCATTAAAAAGACTCACAAGCTAGTAACAAAAAATTACTTCTACATAATAAAGGACATGAATGTAAAACCCACAGCTAACATACTAAATGATAAAAAACAAAGCTTTCCCTCTAAGATAGGAAAGAAGGCAAGGATGACCTACTTTGAGCATTTAAGCAAGAAAAAGAAATAAAAGCATGCAAAATGGGAAAAAAGTAGTAAAATTATCTCTAGTTTCAGATCACATGATTTTATATGTAGATACAACACACACACAGTTAAAACTAATAAATGAATTCATTAAAGTTGCAAAATACAAAAACAACATAAAAAAAATCTGTTGTGTTCCTGTGTTCCTACTTATTAACAACAAACTGAATAGTCCCATTTCCAAAAACCTCAAAAATAAAAAGAATAATCATTTATTCCTAAATAAACTTAAGCAAAGAGCTGAAAGACTTGATCGTTGAAAACTATAAAACATTGCTGCAAGAAGTAAAGAAGCACAAATAAAAGGGAAAATAGCCCATGTTCATGGATTGGAAGACTTACTATTGTTAAAATGTTCATACTACCAAAGCAATCTCCATATTCAATGTACTCCCTAACAAAATTCCGATGACATTTTTTTTACAGGATTAGAAAAACAATCTAAAAATTTATATGAAAACACAAGGGATCTTAAATAGATAAAACAATCTTAAAGAAGAAGAACAAAGTTGGAGGCTTTACATTTCCTGATTTCAAAACATCTTACAAAGCTATGTAATCAAAACATTATGTCACTGGCTTAAAAACACACATACAGAATAGAGAGCCCTGAAATAAGCCCTCACATATATCAGCTTGTCCTCGACAAATGTGTCAAGAATACGCAATAGGAAAAGTATACTTCTTCAACAAATGGTGTTGGGAAAACTGGATAGCCGAATGCAAAAAAGGGAAATTGGATCCCTATCTTATACTATATGCAAACATCAACTCAAAATATATTAAGAATTAAAGGTAAGAACTGAAGGGATGCCTGGGTGGCTCAGTGGGTTAAAGCCTCTGCTTTCGGCTCAGGTCACAATCTCAGGGTCCTAGGATCTAGTCCCACATGGGGCTCTCTGCTCAGCAGGGAGCCTGCTTCCCCCTCTCGCTGCCTGCCTCCCTGCCTGCTTGTGATCTCTCTCTCTGTCAAATAAATAAATAAAATCTTTAAAAAAAAAAAAGAACTGAAACTATAAAACCCCTAGAAGAAAACATTCATGGGATTTTTCTTGGCAATGATACTTTGAATATGATAATGAAAGCACAGGCCACAAAATAAAAATAGGCAAATTGGACTTCATCAAACTCAAATGCTCTCAATAGCCAGTAAACAATCAACAGAATGAAAGGGCAACGTACATTATGTAAGAAAATAGGGGAACCTGGGTGGCTCAGTTGGTCAAGCAACTGCCTTTGGCCCAGGTCATGATCACAGAGTCCCAGGATCAAGTCCTGCATTAGGCTCCCTGCTCAGTAGGGAATGGGTTTCTCTCTCTGATTCTCACCCATCTCATTGTCACTCTCTCTCTCTCTCTCAAATAAATAAATACATAAATAAAATTCTAAAAAAAGAAAATAGCTGGAAACTATATATTTTAAGAGGTTAATATCCCAAATACATAAGTATTCCCTATACCTCACCAGCAAAAAGTTAAATCACCCAATTAAAAAATGGGCAAAGGACTTGAATAGACATTTCTCCAAAGAAAACATACAAATGGCAAGTAAGTATATGAAAAGATGCTCAAGAGCGCTAATCCTCAGGGAAATGCTAACAAAAACTATAAGGAAATATCACCTCACACCTGTTAGTATGGCTGTTATCAAACAAATGAAAAATAATAAAATAGAAATCAATTAATCCATCAATCCCATTTTGGAAATACTGTGGAGAAACCATATATAACCCTTGTGCACTGTTGGTAGGAATGTAAAATGGTGCAGTGTGATGCCAAAACAATAATGGAAGTTACTAAAAAAAATAAAAATAAAAATAGAACTACTATGCAATCTAACAATCCTACCTATAGGTTTCTATCCAAAAGAATTGAAATCAGGATCTCAAAGAGATATTTGCCTTCCCATGTTCACTGCAGCACTATTCACAACAGGAAAGAGATAGAAGCAACCTATAGATAAGTGGATAAAGAAAATGGGATATACACATACACTGACATATTCAGAAATACAAAAGAAAGAAATCCTGTCATGTGCCACAAGGCATGGATTCACCTTGACCACATTACACTAAAGTAAAATAAGCCAGTCACAAAAAGACAGATACTGCATGTTTCCACTTGTATGAAGTTTCTAACATAGTCAAACTTTTCAAAGCAGAAGGTAGAACAGGGTTGTCAGGGGACTGGGGGAAGGAAAATGGGGAGATGTTTTTCAAGGAATATCAAGTTTCAGTCATGCAAGGTGAAATGTTCTAGAGACCTACTGTACAACATTGTGCCTACAGTAAACAATTCTTAGCTTTACATTTAAAAATGTGTTAAGAGAGTAGATTTCATGTTGCATGTTTTTTACCATAATAATAATAATTTTAAAACTTCAGGGCAAAAAGAATGATAATGCTCTTCTTTCCACTCTGAATTCCCAAGACAGTATCTATTCCATTCCTCCTAGTGTCTCATTATTTTTTTACTATGCGTTTATTTTATAATTTTTTTTAAGATTTTTTGTATTATTGGGGGCACCTGGGTGGCTCAGTGGGTTAAAGCCTCTGCCTTCGGCTCAGGTCATGATCTCAGGGTCCTGGGATCAAGCCCCACATCAGGCTTTCTGCTCAGCAGGGAGCCTGCTTCCCCCTCTCTCTCTGCCTGCCTCTCTGCCTACTTGTGATCTCTTTCCTCTCTGTCAAATAAATAAATAAAATCTTTAAAAAAAAAGATTTTATGTATTATTTATTTGAGAGAGAGAGAGAGCTCAAAGGGTGAGAGGAGCAACAGAGGGAGAGAATCTCAAGCAGACCCAGGGCAGAGAACAGAGCCCCAAACAGGGCTCAATCTTAACCACCCTGAGATCATGACCTGAGCCAAAATCAAGAGTTGAACACTTAACCGATTGAGCCACACAGGCACCCCTCATTTTATAAATATTGATTAAACACTGTGAGTATATTCGGCCCGTATCTCTCGTATTACCTCATAATATGAGGTTTTAGCATAGAAGACACTTAACAAATACTTGTTGAGGGGTGCCTGGGTGGCTCAATAGTTAAGCATCTGCCTTCGGCTCAGGTCATGATCCCAGAGTCCTGGGATCAAGCCCCGCATGGGGCTCCCTGCTCAGCAGGAAGCCCATTTCTCCCGCTACCATTCCCTCTGCTTGTGTTCCCTCTCTCGCTGTGTTTCTCTCTGTCAAATAAATAAAATCTTTAAAAAAAAATACTTGTTGAATAAATGCATTTAAATATTTGTGAAAGACATATCCATTAAAATTTTCTAAATGTTATAGTCTAGGTAATCTTTTAGAATTCACTTGCAAGGCTTATTTTTCAGGACTCCCGAAAGCTATAAATTCATCAGAAATTCAAAGAAAATAGCATCATTACTGAGAGAAATAGTTGGGAAAGACTATATGGATGATATTCCCCTCCATTTGTTCATGCTTCAGATATTCTTGGGAACCACTGCACTGCCAAGGGGAATAAACAATAATGAGTAGCCAGACTGTATATAATGAAATGCATGGAAAAAGAAGCAAATATAAGTGGTTATGCATACAGCAAGATTAGAGCTACTGGCAACCACAGATGCCCTTGGAGGTTGTAGAAGATCTTACGTTCATATTGAGTTTTAAAGGAAAAACTGATACAGAGTAAAAGAAGAACACTCTAGGCAGAAGAAGCAGCACATATAAAGGTGAGAAAACATGAGAAAGTCTAGTTAATTAGGGAATTTGTACTGGAGTATAAGACGTAAGTAGAGTAAGAGAGATCATGTGGCAATGAGTTTGTGAAGGATTGTAAGCTTGTAAGGTGCAAATTAAAGAATTTATTAGAAACTCACAGAAAAACTGAGAATTAGTCCTGTCTTCTCTTCAATCCCAACTAAATGAAAGACTGAAAAACAACAACGACAACAAAAATGTTGCTTCTAGTATACCAATTGTCTAGATCAACGCATGTGAAAATTGTAACCATTTGTTAAGTTCCAGGCAATATATTTGAACTTGTCAAGCAGATTTAATCTCTGCTTCTTTTTCATAGAACTTTTTACTATCTTACAATATTGGTCCCATTAGACTTTATATTCCACATATAAGTGAATTGCACTATACCCTCCCAACTGCATACTTAGCCCCTTGGTTATCTTTATCTACCACAGAGACTCAGTTAACTTGAATGGCACCAAATGGAACTGAGATAAAGCATTATTTCTTTCTCATAAATATTAAAATTTTTGACACTTACTGAATCACACATTCAGTCAGAAAAATTACCTTTCACAATAAATTAACTTACATTAAAGCAAAACAAAGCAGTAACAACTAAAATACAAGAATGAACACCGTATTTGTTTACCAGACACCTAACACTTTGTTTTTGCTAGACTGACTCAGCAGAAATACAAGCCTGCTAAGACTGTCTGTAAACAATGACCTTTGTTCATTGATCAAACTATTGTGAACTTTGGCCCACTTACGCTCTTTTGCAACCTGTATATCTCTGCCCCATACACCTGTGTGGTTGAGATACTCCTTGTTGGAAAGAATCTGTTCACAAAGATTTTGGAAACATGGAAAGAAAAGGCTGGTCAACATATACATTTTATGTTTCTTTATAGAATGACCAGTTGATTTGTTCAGGATAATTTCAGCTCTAACTGCTAACCTGGATAGGAAGTGCCAAATTTTTACAGAGCTGCTGGGTAAATGGGTATGTTTTTCTTTGCTTATCGGAGGCTCAATTATAGGATAAGTCTCAAAGAAGTGTGTGCCAAGTCACCCAAAGGGCTCAGTGTAAAAGAAAAGAATTTTAAAAGGTTTGGAATATTAAGAGTATATAGTAGTTATCTGAATTAAATCACAAATCAGGCTCTCAAGAAAATATGTAAATCAACAATAAAGATACAATTTCTTTTTTTTTTTAAAGATTTTATTTATTTGACAGCGAGAAACAGCGAGAGAAGGAACACAAGCAGAGGGAACCGTAGCGGGAGAAGCAGTCTTCCTGCTGAGCAAGGAGCCCGATGCGGGGCTCGATCCCAGGACCCTGGGATCTGACCTGAGCCGAAGGCAGACGCTTAACGACTGAGCCACCCAGGCGCCCCAAAGATACAATTTCTTACCCTTGTTTTCCAAAATTTTGATTCCCTTTTTGTAAGTACTGCATCATACATTTCCTATCAGAAACACTTATGCGTACTTACCCTGCCATAGTAGAAAGTCATTTTATGATTTTCTAAGTACTAAATTTAAAAGTATATAAATTCTGTCATTTAAAATCTACATAGCTAATGATATTTAATTGCATAGTCAGATATTTATGCTAAATTCCTGATGATCATATCTATCACTTTTATGCCATTATCTTACTTGCTACACACACACATTAATTTAGTTAATGATGCTTTTGTTTCCTGAGGGAATTAATATGCTTTCTAAAAGAATTTATAGCTTGAAATGATTTTTAACATCTAGGGAAAAAATTGATCAGCAAATAAAGTCAATGTCATCATTCTTGATGAATTTTAGAAGCAATCAAGAGTTCAGTTGAAGGATCACCTATGTGATTCAGGGAAGGGACAAGGCCATGGGAGAGAGTTGTCTCAGATAAACAAAAGGTTTCAGATACCACAACCGCAAAGAATTTAGGAGAGTATTTCTTAAATCTCTGAGGCTTGTCTGTTTACCTGTGATAAGTTACATGAATAGATCCAATAGATAGCTTTTGAAAAATAATGCTTCTTTCTGTCATCTTTTTGCTACCAGGAAACTCAATGTAATTTACATTTTAATCATGTCCACTCTTCTACATCAGATTAAAGGTAAAATTAACTCCCTTCCCTGATTTCTGTATTTTCTTAAAAACTATCTCTGATCTTTTAAAAATTTCCTGTAACATATATAATGTCATTACAATATACAACAGTTTTTAATAAAGGAGGCAAGTATGTATTATAAATTAAAAAAATAAACATACTGAGCTATAATTCATTGTTTTAAAATATTCTCTTTAAATATTTATTTATTTGAGAGAGAGAGAGAGAGAGAGAATGCATGCACATGGAAGGGAGGAAAGGGGCCGAGGGGGAGGGAGAGGGAGAGAATCTCAAGCAGACTCCAGCCCTGAGGTGGAGCTTGATCTCACAACCCTGAGATTATGACCTGAGCCAAAATCAAGAGTCAGACGCTTAACTGCCTGAGCCATCCGGGCACACCAATAATCTTTTCTAATCACCTTGAAGAAGATGGAATTTTTTGCAATGTTGTAACTTATTAGACAAATGTTTGGGAAGATTTGAGGTTCCTTTCCCTTTTGTTTTACTTTTTTCTTCTGTTTATTGTGAGAAATAGCTTTTGTTATAGGAATCCTCTTTCCTTTCAGAGAAGACTTAATTCTCTTCTGGATGAATTTTATATTGAACAAGCCACTGGAAACAGAGGACAGGAATAGAGTATGAGAGGAAAAATTAACTAAGGGTTGAAACTCTCAGTGAGTGGGAAAAATCAATGATTCCCAGTTTTGAAAAGTTAATAAAAATTGGTGTCACCAACTAACATACAGACCACAGAAGGGATAACAAATTTGAAAAGAAACATAATGAGCTTAATAGTGTTGATACTATCCATTAACGCAATCAAAAACAAAAATAAAAGCAAAACAAAAACAGAGGGACAATGCAATGTCTGTGGTAACTCCGTGAACCCTACTACAAACTCACCTCCTCCAAACACTACGTGGAAGACTGATTTCAGAGGTGAGGTTTCCAAGGCTAATCTGAAAGATGGACCTCTGTTCAGAGGAAGCCAATAACACCTTATAACTTAGATCCTCCCCTAGGTTAAAAGGTAAAGTATAATGTAACATATGCCATAGCCGCAGGATAAATAGGCTTGGGTTACCAGTGTATTATTTGGCTGCCCTCATCAGAAACATAAACCGTCTCCACAAGTTTAAGATAAAACAGGAGAAGCCTGATCGTTTGACTCAAACAAAACCATCTTAAGTGCAACTGCTATCTTCCCTCCTGATAGGGCACATGAGTCAAGCCCAGCTGGAGACTGTATCCAGAAGGACTGCCACGGAGGAGTTTCCTGAGGCTGCCCTTTTCCCTTACACACTTTCATTAATAGGATCATCTTGTTTTTATTTAAACAATGTGATACAAGTTGCATAAAATCTGCACGTGGTAACTAGACATGGAGAAATTCTGCCAGGAGCAGTACCACCCTGAATCAAGTTCTGAAAGGTAATAGCTTTGTGATATTTGGCTGCCTGTTGATAGTATTTAATGTAAATTTCCACAGCCAAGAAGAAACAGATCAATCCAAAACATTTTTGTGACCTTTTTTTTCCTTGTATTGTGAAAAAAACACATAACGCAGTCCTCTAATAAAAACTTTGGGGATCATTTTTAACAAGTGGCCACATGTCTGTGAGTATTAAAAATGAACTTTGGCACTTTCGTTCCTTATTGTTACACTAGCACCACTTGTTTCCTTCCCTATGAATATTTCAAACCCCACCCATTCAATGAGCCAAACCAGAATAAATCTACTCGAAGCAAACCATGTGTGCTTATCGAAACAATGCAAGCAAGCATAAAAGATTAAGACAAAACTCCCATTAAAAACTGAGAATGTTAAAAAAAGAATGTTAAAAAAAAAATTTTTTTTTTAACAATATATGTTTGCTTTCAATATTATTCTCCTAGATTCACCGTAAACATTCGAGATTTCAAGAAAAGAAGCATTCCCTTTTCTAAAGCTTAATATGCACAGAAATATATTTATTATTTCAGAAACATATGTATACATCAGATACACACTTAAAAGTTAAGCAAATTACATGTAAGATTCAAAGATAGATGATTTAGTTTTTGTTATAGTGATAATTGCTTCAAATATTTCTTGTCCAATTAACCAATTAATTAATTTTAATTGTTTAGCATCTATTATATTTCAGACATTTATTGATGAACATGAACATCTATATGTTCAGCATCTATTATATTTCAGACCTGTGCTGGAAAGAATTACAAACGTAAATGTGTATTTATTTATTTATTTATTTATTTATTTATTTTTAAAGATTTTATTTATTTGACAGGGAGAGAGAGATCACAAGTAGGCAGAGAGGCAGGCAGAGAGAGAGAGAGAGAGAGAGAGAGAGAGAGAGAGAGAAGCAGGCTCCCTGGCGAGCAGAGAGCCCGATGCGAGGCTCGATCCCAGGACCCTGAGATCATGACCCGAGCCGAAGGCAGAGGCTTTAACCCACTGAGCCACCCAGGTGCCCCGTAAATGTATATTTATACACACACGTGCAATGTATATAAATGTAAGTGTGATGTACATGGTGTTAAGTATGAAAATGTAACAAATGGAACAAAGAATTAAAAACAAATTAAAAACAATGGGACAAAGTATTAAAAACAAATGTAAAAGGGATGTCCTGATCCACTTATGATTTTTGATGTTTAAGATTCATAGGCAAATAGAGATTTCTGAGGAAGGCATTCCTTTGTGCAATGAAGCGGGGTAAGGGAAGACAGAAAATTCTGCTAAATGTGATTCAGGTAAATAGATTGTGCATCCCCTGTGGTCTTTCTAAATTTACAGTTGAAAAGAAAAATCTCAAAACAAAAGCAAGGCAAATACTATTGATTTGGCCTCTTTCTCTTTGTGGAGACTGAGCCTGGTGCTTCTTTGACATGAATATAATAAATCAACTTTAATTAGTTCTGTGAACCAGATTGCAACACTGCTTAGGATGAAGTGAAGGGCTCCATTTCCCCAGATCCCCATTTTGATCCTTTAACCTGGAGTGTTGCAAAGCCTCCTGCAGTATCACCAGCTGCACTGGGGAAGGACTATTTGGAGTTCAATATGGAAATGACACCAGAGCTGGGGTGGGACCTTGTGGAGTGTTACACAATGTCAGCCCACCCTTTCTCTGTGGAATAGGAAATGCTGGCAAAGTAGACATCCTCTCATAGAATAATCTCCACTTATTCCTTGGAAAATATACAGATAAATAGAAAGAACATGCAGCCAGAAGGAATGTGCATTAGGATCCTGCTTACAGGGATCAAAATCTGTATCTTGAATTAGCATTGCTGACTGTTTTCCATATGTCTGTCTGCACTAATAGTTAGACAATCCTTTTCTTCATTTTTGTCTAATAATATTTGAAAGACTATGGCATTTGCTGCACTATTTTAAGTAGCCAGTGAAAAGCAAAGTTGAATGGAATGTTCTAAAATTATCCAGTAAATTCATCCTCAGAAAATAAATCTAGATAATTCAGGTAAAAAATAAATTCAATTACTACTCTTCTTTCTCATTAACAAATTTGTTTTGGCTGCATTACCTTAACATCTACTATATCATGATCAGAATATATCAAAAATGCAAGTGTCCTGAGTCATACTTTGAATATGAAGAATAAAACTTAGAGTCTGCTTTCCTGTTTTAGTAAACTCATTTTGAATTTAATTTAATGTAGAGCCTACCCTTACATTCTCCTAATTTACAAATCAAGTAAGTTCAACCACCTCAAAATTGTGTCAAATCAGGCGAGAAAGAATATGAAGGAAAATCCTTCCAGGATTGTTAAAGGTTCTTTCATTAGCATTTGCCTACTATAGTTACTTTCATCCTTCTAAAATGCTACCACTCAACTGAGCAATTGTAAAGAGGATTTTTAGATGATTTTCCTGGGATAATCATTTGATATTTGTAGATCATCAAGTGCAACTTATGACAACATTTTGGCACTGAGATCTAGGTGGCATTGCTAAGTTTTATGATGATACATGCCACTACATACAGATGAAACTAAATTGTACATTTTGCATGAGGTGCACAGGAAGCTGATCCTTTTCAATAATGGAGGTGTGTTGACTAGAGCTTTCTTCAGGAGTGGGAATACTGTGATGAAAAAATAATCTGCTACCCTAGCCCATCACTGAAAGATATCTGGACCACTCCATATTGCATCATTCAGAGGTCAAGAGAAAAGAGATTTTCTCTACTCCATATCTCTATCTTGCTCTTTTCTCTGGTAATATTTCTTTTTCACCATATTTCCTAATGCAACTTGGCACTGGCAAATGATTCCAAGACATAGACTATACAAGGAAAAATAGTATGAACTCTACAGAGATAAGAAATATTTCAGAGTGCTTTTTATTAATCAGTTCTTCAGCTTCTCCTGTCACATAATCATCTTCCACTTAGTGAAAAGCATAATCTTTCTAAATGCAAATCTATGTTCTATTGCTCAAAACCTTCCTAGGGCAACACATTGCTGTGAAACAAGCACAGATCTATTGCAGGGCACACAAGCCCAACTATAACTTGGTTACTGATCTTCTCTATCTTTCACTTCATAATCTAGAAATACCAGATGACTAAAGTTCTTTAAATGCACCTCACAATGAATCATGCATGCTGTTGCCCATAATGTTTTCTCTACCTTCAATCTTACAAGTCTTGATCTTGCTGACTCAGACTTAAGACTTAGTTACTAGATATCTTCTCCAGAAAGCTACCCATGAACCCTTCCTAAACTCCACAGACTGAACAGTGGCCCCTTCTTGTTGATCCCGTAGCACCCTCTCCTGTTTTCCATTAGAAAATATATCCTAGTGGGTTTTCTTCATCTTTCCTTCTGTGAACTCAAGGTCATAGACAAATGTTTCATCAATATTTTATTTATCTTCCTGATGCTCCCTCCCTCAACCTCATCTCCACTTTCCAAGATGGGAATGAGTGGAAAGAGAGAGAGAAAGAAGCAGGAACAGAGAAATACAAGAGAGAGAATAGTGACATCAAAGGAATTCTAGAGCTGAACAACTTGCTCAAAATGAAAACAAATCCCATTACAGGAGACTGTCTGGGTATGCCTCTGTTTGCAATTTGAAAAGAATAAAATGAACACAACACTCAGTAAATATTCATGGGAGAGCTTCCTGGTGAATGACAAATCTCCTCTCTGCATCCAAGGCATGTTCTTTTCCTCCTCCAACTGTTTTTCTCACCTGGACTATATTCCAACTGTCTAGACCCATTCAGACCTAACTCTTGAAGCCTGGGTCAATTCCTATTGTCTCTGTAAAAAGACTTTTCCAATTATCCCATGGAACATTATTTTTATCATCTCTGCAGCTCTAGAATCCTACTTTTATCCTCATCATTCATAAATATTTTTTGTCTCTCTTTCCTTCATATTTAATCTCAAAAAATGTCTTATTGAATATATTGATAGTTGTGTTGTAAAAAAAAAAAAACGCTGATACTCAGATATTGACACTAAATAGAATTAGTCTCTAATTAATTTTTTCTCATTTCTTTGGTTTCTTTTTTCATTTAGAATATTCATAAATATATGCAGAACAATTGGTTAGATTTGAATGTATTTTAGAGTTTTTTTAATCCATTCACGTATTCTTGTAAAAAAGAAAAAATGGAATTGCAAGTGTTTGAGGGTAGATAAAGGAGCCGCTTATAGGCTGGGGAAAGCTTACTTACCCTAAACTAAATTATTCTATGTTCTAACTTGCCACAAATTCTCTAGATGACTTTGGGAAAGTATATTTCCTCTTGAGATTTTAAATTCCTCCTTGCAAAATGAAGCCCTAGATGATAGAGCAATCTTTCTAAGTACAAATGTCCAATATGTGTAAACCTATAATTACTTGATCTATGAAACTTGCCGTGTGTGTATATACAACTCACAATAATTAAATATAAAAATATACATGTAAAGTGCCTAATTCTGTGTATGATACAATTTTAGAAACTCAATAAATGCTAAGTACTGCTGTTATTATTTTTACTTACTTTAATAGATGATACATTGACATTGTTCAAAAGTCATACTCATATGTATATAAACATATATATGTTTATATGTGTATATATACACACATAAACAAACATTATATATACATAAATATTCATATAGATACATAAATATATATGTATACATATAGATGCTTCTATATATAAACACATGCATTATCTCAACTACTTTTCTGGATCAATGTTTTTAAAAACAGAAAGTGAATAATGATAGGAAAAGACATGAACAAATAAATAAGACTTACTGGTGAGTTAAAGAGAATAGAACATATCATTTTTCTGTGATGGTGAGACAGACCTCTTGGGGGATATCTTTCATACATAAATCGGATGCTTTGTTGCCACATGATTGGAAGAAGAAACTTTATTTCTTAGATTTCTTTAGGGTTGTGCAAACTCTTTCTCAGATTTCCTTTCAGTGGCTATAAGAGGTGATAAGGGCTATTCAATCTTATGAAAGATTCTGCATGTCACTCTTTTCAACAGTTAAGCTCACTTAGATCTATATATAGCATAGAACATACCTCATCAATTATACTGTATATAAATCTAAATCTATATAGAATCTAAAATCTCAAGAGGAAATATACTTTCCCAAAGTCATCTAGAGAATTTGTGGCAAGTTAGAACATAGAATAATTTAGTTTAGGGTAAGTAATCAATAGAACATACCTCATCAATTATATATTATGTATATATACATAATGTACTTGCTTATATGTCTGTCTACTCCCTCAGACTGAATTTATGTGTATTCCCAGTGCCCATTTCCTTGCTAAACATATAGTAGGTACTCAATAAATGCTTACTGAGAAAGAATACTTGATGAGTTTGCTTATGCAAGTAGTTAGAATGGAACTTTAATTCAGAATGAAACAGAATGCACCATAGTTTAAGGGAAGTTTAGCAATTGGAAATCATGATAAGTTACCTACATGATTTGATGCAACTTCCTCATAGGACAAACAGGACTTGAGGCAGTGCTGGAAACTGAGTAGTACTAAGAGCAGAAATTTTAAATTTGTTCTTTAAAATGAGACCTAACAAAGAAGCATAATTTCAGAAAGAACTCCTATGTCACTCACATGTCGAACATAAGGAATAGTGTGGAGGGCCGTAGGGGAAGGGAGGGAAAACTGAACGGGAAGAAATCAGAGAGGGAGATAAACCATGAGAGACTCTGGACTCTGGGAAACAAGCTAAGGGCTACAGAAAGGGGGGAGGTAGGGGGATGGAGCAGGCAGGTGATAGGTATTAAAAAGGGCATGTGTTGTGATGAGCACTGAGTGTTACAGGCAACTAATGAATCATCGAACACTACATTAAACACTAATGATGTGCTATATATTGGCTCCCTGAACATAATTATGAAAAAAAAAAAAAAAGAAAAAGGACTCTTAAGTTCTTGGCCTGATCCTTTCATATTTAGAAAAATCTGAGGAAAAACCCACCTTTAATAAGTTACTTTCACCCTAGATGCTATTAATAATTTAGATTTAATTTTTACTTTATTATTATTTAATTATTTGCTACTAATAAAATTTAATTCTTTTTTTTAGGTAACCTCTACCCCGAACATGGGGCTCAAACTCATAATCCCAAGATCAAGAGTTGCATGCTCTCCTGACTCAGCCAGCAGGTGCCCAAGATTTAATTCTTTTTTTTTTTAAAGATTTTGGTTTTTTTTATTTATTTGACAGAGAGAGAGATCACAAGTAGGCAGAGGCAGGCAGAGAGAGAGGGGAAAGCAGGCTCCCTGCCGAGCAGAGAGCCCGATGCAGGGCTCGATCCCAGGACCCTGAGATCATGACCTGAGCTGAAGGAAGGGGCTTTAACCCACCGAGCCACCCAGGCGCCCCCCAAGATTTAACTCTTATCTATAACATTTGCTGTACCATTCATCAGAAATGTTTTCAGAAAAGTATATTGTTACTTCCTGAGTGTGTTTCAGCCTTAGTAGGTTTGTAGTCATGGTCTGGATTACTTACAAAGTAGGAAGAATGGACGAATTTAGAGTTCTCTGTGTAATTCTTTCCTTTGATTCTGATTCATTTATAACTGCTTGGTGTGTAGTCTTAAGGTGACATTGCCAGATCTGAGCATCTTCACATGAAATGAAAATAAACTTCAGTCAAAGTTAAAGCAGGAGGAAATGACTTTCCCTTAAGTCATTGCTTTTTGCTTCTGTGGCTGCAGGTTTTCAACTTCCTGTGGGATTGGCAATACAGTGCATGATGTTTATCCTTAGCTTCCTACATTTCTGAGAGCCTTATAAGGTTTTGCATAGAAATATACTTGGTTGGTTGGGTGGTTGGTTAATTATGAAGAAAAAAATACTCTTAAAAAGGCTAATTTACCATTTCTATCTGATCTTGAGTTGGTTAAAGTAGTCCCTGCTATTTAGAGCAATACTTAGCCTTGCCAAACACAGGGCTTCTAATATTTTAATTGAAAGTTCAATGTTGCCTGACTTTGTTTTGATATCATTCAAGGATCCAGTCAAGGAAAATACATAATTCTTTTAGCTTCAAGACACAAGGCTTAGAGAAAAAGACATTTATAATTATAACTATCTTGCAGGAAATTTAAATTCTAATTTTGCATCAATCTCCAATGTGTAAGTCAATTCTCCTTTTCATAAGGCATTGTTTTCTTATCCAATAGGATTGTGCCCAGCTAGCTACCTTCAGGGAGGACAGCAAGAGCGGGTTTTACAGAGTTCACATGACTACTGGCTATGAGGAAATGCCTGGGCTTCTACCCTCACTCAGAGTCCATTCAGTGAAATGTTGATTCAGCTGGACTCTCTAAATACCTAATCCAATAGACTTCTGAATGTCAGAAGGCCTTTGGCTTTTTAGGGAAGAGAAACCTGAGAGTGAAGTAAGACAAAAACGTGCAGAATGGCTTAGGGAGCATTGTTTCCACTCCCATCTTTATAGTAGGACATTTTTGTGGTTTAAAGAAAAGTCAAACCCCTCATCTGGCAGAGAATTGCCATTCTAGGTTGATTTTTGCATCAGTATTTTATTTGGCACAGTAATAGTCATTTAGATAGACCTTAAATTCCATATTCTTGAACATTATTCTTATTATAGGAATCAGTCATAGTCTGTCCATTATTTTGGTTAAGCTGTATTGTTTGTTGGTCAAGTTTGTCTTTTCTGTCCTCTGTCTTTCCAAACTCTGTCTCCTCTGTGAGCATCCTAAGTTCTTCCCTAGGCTTTCAGAGACTCCATTCCTTTATTTATAGAGGAAGAACTTCAAATCCTGTCTGGGTGGATGGATGAAGGTATGAGGAAGCCAGAAGGGTTTTCATGCTAAGTTAATAGAATCCAAAGAGTAAATGGGGAAGAATTTTCCTGCACTCATGACTCAGTTTCTACATATGCAAATATTTAAGTTACAGGTGGTATTTTCAGAATTTACAACCAAAGGCAATTCTAAATTTCCCACAGCCAGACTTCACCAAACTTAGTGATTTAGGAGTGTGTACGTGTTCAGTTAATTAGTTAATTATATGTAAAACTAATACGTCACTTACCAAAAATTAGTGAGTAAACACAACTCAGAGGAAATAAACAGAAACTGATATAAGACTGACCTGGGAAAAAAACTTTTAGTACCGTCAGTAACTAGCTTTTTTAATATGAGCAAATTTAGTTTAGCACTTTAACATTCTGGGCCTTATTTTTGTTTTCCATAAAATGGGAAATGATTCTGGCCTCTTAGATGTGAGAGAAATCTATAAATGACAACTATCAAGACATTGAAAGTTGATTTTTTGGGTCAGATTAACAAAACAGTTACCTCTTCTGCCTCTACGACTCCATGTGGAAACTTAAACTTGGCTGATGAAGGAATTTTTCAATTTAGAAGACTATTCTTAGAAAATTATAATACCACTTAGCAAGGTTGCTGTGAAGTACAGATTAGAACACAGATAAAGTACTTTATGGCATACCTGAACAGTGGGCTTTTAGTTAATGTTAACCTCTCATCTTTATGATGCTAATAAGTGCAGTCATGACAATAAGCTATGATGTAAAAATCTGGGTCATAATCCAAATGCAATTTGGTTCATGGTCAGATTGAACACCTGGGAACACTACGTTGGTCAGATCACTGTAGTTTGGAGTTTGGCCCTAGCATGTTGGCTCAGTAAACACACCATTGGTCACTACTATGGGATGATTCACAAACACCAAACTCACAAGCAATAGATTTAACAGTTTACAAGGAGAAATGTATTTATCAAAAAAGTCCAACTATTCATAATTTAATTTGGCAGGAGAAATCAGGGTAAACTAAGGTTCATATGAGAAAAGAATCAAAATTAAGGTAGGAAGGTGGTTAATCTCAAAATGAGGGTTACCCCACTTTGTTAAGTTGATGAATCCATTGCCACTGTTGGATTTAACTTACTCTATGGAACATAAGGACAAGATATCACATAGGGGAGCAAGAACTTTCAATTGCCTAGACACTGTGGTAACACATTGCCACTGGGTATAACTATCCCCCCTCCATTTATTTCAGAAAGAGAGAGAGAGAGAGAGAGAGAGAGAGAGAGAGAATGTGCATGAGTGGGGGCTACAAAAAGAAAGGGAGAAAGAGAATCTTAAGCAGGCTTTATGCTCAGCTCCGAGTCTGATGTGGGGCCTCATCTCAGGGCACCAAGATCATGACCTTACTCAAAATCAAGAGTTGGGTGCTTAACTGACTGAGCCCCCAGGTGCTCTTCCCCCTGTTGCGTGCTTCAAGTTGACAAATTCCCTTCCATTGCCACTTTATTCTTTTTTTCCTTTATTTTATCCTTCCTTTCCTTTTGCTTTATGTGCTTTTTTTTCTTTCGTCTTTTTCCTTTCTTTTTTTCTATGTGCAGTGAAATTTTATGTTTTGTTTTTATTCCAATAGAGTTAATGTACAGTGTTGTATTAGTTTTGTATGCAATATAGAGATTCAACAGTTCTACTCAGTATTCATCATGATTAGTGTACTTTTAATCCTCTTCAACTAGTTCACACTTCCCCTCCACCTCCCCTCTGGAAACCATCAGTTTGTTCCCTATACTTAAAGAGTCTGTTTTATGGTTTGCCTCTTCTTTTCTTGGTTCATTCATTCTCTTTCTTAAATTCCAGGTATGAGTGAAATCATATGGTATTCATCTTTCTCTGACTGATTTATTTCACTTAGCATTATACAGTCTACCTCCACCCATGTTGTCACAAATGGCAAGATTTCATTCTTTTTTATGACAGAGTAATATTCATATATATATATATTATAAATATATACATAATGTATATGCATTATGTATATATGTATATGCATGTATATTCTATTATGTATATACATTCCAAGGAAGGGGAACCACAAGACTTTGAGGACAGCTAGTGTTCTCTGCTACCCAAACATCTATAAATTTGCAGAAAAAAAGACTACTGAGGTTACAAATGTATTTGAATTTGAAAGTCAAAAGATGGGCTGGGTTTTTTTGCTGTGTTGAAAATGATGTGTGGAAAGCAACAGTTCAGCTGGAATTAGAAAGTGAAAAACAAAGAAAGCCATGGAATCAATAGTACCTACGGTAGACACTGAAGACATTTGGAATCTGGGTCTTTTGAAATCTTGGTATCTTGGAATTGGGCTCTTCTAGCAATTTCACCTATATAGGTACTGTTAAAATTCATCAGAATGAATACTGTGTGTGTAAATTGGGTCACGACAAAAATTTTTTTAAATGGACATATGATGTTTTTAATTTTCAAAGTCATCCTATGGGAATTAGCCACATTAGGCTGTGTATGGGGCTTATAGTAACTTACATTTTTTAAATGATAATTTTATATTATAGCCATTCTCTCTCCTATAGGATATGAGCACAGATACCTTCAGGTAATTGCTGCAGAAGAAAGGTAAGCAATCATGTGTACAGAGTACTGGTATCTAGACTTGGACCCAGGAAAGAAGGTACTAAGGCAGCACAACTATGGTTTATTGTTAAGAACAAAGACTTAGCAGGCCTTGAAATTCAAGTCTTTTGATTTCTCGAGCATCAACCACCTTAGCTTATAAGTCATCAATAAGATCAATATTTCTATTATTCAGTCTTCAGCTAGATCCTCAGTTACATTTGTCCAAGACAGGGAAAGTACTAAAGCCAAAGCTAAATTACAAGCACCACCATGGAGAGCCACAGCCCCTTTTTGAGGAAAAAGCAAAATATCAGAGAGCCACTCGAGGGTAATCCAGACTTCCAAAATTAGTAGGCAATACACTGAAAAGTCCAGATCATGTTCTCTATCATCTGTCAACAAGAAACACTTTTCTTTCTGTTTTTTCAAGTCTCTAATTTTCAAGGATTAGTGTAAGATTACAGCAATAGTGAGTTTTAATTAAAATAGACTGAATAGATTGGTAGATTGGAAAAAGGAACAAAGCAGCAATTATTAATAAAGTCAATTATTCCTGACAATTTTTTTATAATTCTACAAACTTACACTGCACCTGGATAATTCTTACTTTTATTATTTTGTATATTTAATGTAATGTATGTAGTTATAAATATATTTCATGGACCCTTTCTATAATTACAGCCATTTAAATGATTTTTTAGAAGTCCATATTAAACAATGTTATATATATTTAAGTCTTGATAGTACATTGCTATTAACAGAAATCAATAATGTTGTAGAAGGTTTACTATCTAATTAAGGAAAGATAGTGTTTCAAGGAGGAAAGGCAATCACAAATTCAGATTATTTGGGAGCAACATGAGAGGAGGCCACTTCAGAATAGTTACTTATGAAGGAGAGAAAATCACACCAGTTCTCTCAAAAGGGAGCTATCTTGCAAAGGTGTTAAGAAGCAAGATCTAGGAGTTCACTTGGTGATGATTAAATGTGGATTATTTAAGCATATATAACATAAACATGTATATTACAATCCCAAATGTGTATACTAGAAATACAGTATTTAAAAACCAGAGCCCTAGCATCTAAAAATAGCTGAGTATTTGAACAACAGATGAGGTTAAATCTGTTATAAAAATTAAGTTAGATATACACATTTTCTTATTTGTCATTATTTTCTTTCCTTTTTCTATCATGTATTTTCCCCTTATTTTCCCTATACAGAGTAGCCAAATCACCAATTATGGAATGCTTCTCTTAGGCAAGGCATTCTGCAAGCCACCCAAAAGCTGATCATTCTGTTGGGGTTGGGAAATGAGAGAAAATCAATATATTAAAAATGAGTGTCTAGACAAGATTTAAGAAGTTCACACTGTAGGTGAAACATCACGAGAAGATCTTGCACCACTGTCTGAGATATTGGTGCTAGTAATTTGGAAGTGCCAGTGATCATTTCGTCCTTGGATGATTATAGCACAGTTCACTTAATTTTCATTTTAATTTATTTGTATTGAAGCATAATGTAAATAAAGATGAAAAGACTTTAAGTATTCAGTTCTATGAGTTGTGATAATTGAATATACCCATGAAACCACAGGCAAAACTAGACATCAAGTATTTCCATCACCTTGGAAAGACCTCTCATGGCCCCTTCTAGCCAATTCCATCTCTTCCATCCTCTCCTTAGAGGCAAGGATTTTCAGATTTCTACTACCATAAATTAGTCTTGCTGTTCTTGGACTTTATATAAATGGGATCACAGAACATGACCTCTTCTTTTTAAGATTTGACTGATTGATTGTTTGATTAATTGATTTAGAGCACAAGAGGGAGGAAGGGCAGAGGGAGAAGGAGAGAATCTCAAGCAGACTCCATGATGAGTGTGAACCCATTGGCAGGGGGTAGGAGCTCAATCTCATGACCCTGAGATCATGACCTGAGTCATAACTGACTGAGCCATCCAGGTGCCCCAAACATGACCTTTTTAAATTCTGGCTTCTTTGTGTCAACAGTTTCTCAGATTCATCCATGTTGTTGTGTTGTTTTGTTCTTTTTTAATATGGAGTAGTTATACTATTATTAGTTTCTTGTTTATCTTCCCAATGAAAGTACACACACTAAAATCTAACAATATTAATTTTCTATTGCAACAGAACAAATAACCACAAACTTTATTATCTCACAGTTCTTAAAGTCAGGTTTAGGCTCACATGGGCTTGATGGAGTCTTCTGCTCAGGGTCTCAGAAAGCCTAGACCAAGGAAGAGACCTGCTGGGCTTTCATTGAGAGGTTCAGGGAAGAATCCACTGCCCTGGGTAATTAGAGGAATTTAGTTCTTTATGGCTGTGGATCTGAGGTTCCCATTTCCCAGCTGGCAGTCACAAAGAGAACCACTTTTGGCTCTTAGACAACATCTGCAGTCCTCGTCATTTGAGCACCTTAAAGCCAAGAATGGTGTATCAAATTGTTCCTGTGCTTAGACTCTGATTTTTCCCCTCTGCGTTCCTCTTCTGATGCTAACTGGAGAAAGTTCTCTGCTTGTAAAGTCATATGGCAATATCCCCTTCTTAAAGTCAACTTGGCCAATCATGGGAGTGATATCACAATCACAGGTTCTGGAAATAAGGGAGTAGGAATCTCAGGGGCTCTTCCTAGAAATTCTGCCTACTCTATTGACTAAAATCATCCTGTCAACTTTATTTACATGATTGCAAAATGGTGAAGGAGTGAGCGGGAGGCAGCAAAGTTTGGCAGTATAGGCAGAGTGGCAGATCAGCCACTCCTATTCACTTTGTAATCAAAGTCAGAAAGATTTATAATTCTATTGGAGACTTTTGGAATACTTAGGTATAAAATGATAAGAGCATAGAAAACTAAGTAACTCAGATGAGGAAGGAAAGTACCAAACAAGTTTTACAGGAACTGAAATATAACCAGGGTACTATATCTAGCTAAGCTATAAACCACACTTACATAATCATCACATTATATAGATATTAAGTACTGATTACCAGATTATAGTCTGTTTTTCTTGGAAAAATGAAAGAAGGAGAAAGGGCATGCATGATATTAAGACTGCTAAAAGTTAATCTTCTATCACTTTATCAAATAAACAGAAATTGGTAAATAAAAATCTGTGTAATTTAGAAATGTGAACATAAATAACAGAATAGCTTAAAAGAATTTGACCAGGTGGTGATGAGGTAGGCCAGAGGCCTTTTCCTTTCCATTATAAAATTTTTAGTATTTATAGTATTTTGAATCTTGCTACAGAGATTTTAAAATATAAACTATTCCAAAGGAACATAACATTTATACAAATGTATGTTCCAACAGTTCGCCAAATACATTTAACTTAAAATCTAACCAGAGATTAATTTTTGTACTCAAAGCTTTTAAAGAATTGATAAGTTTAAGCAATTTAATCTTACATTAAATTTTTAATGAATTAAACTAATTGTAAGTCACCTCAACAGAATCACCTCTTTTTACTTATTTCACTTCTTTGCAATTGTGTCAGCTTGCAGAGGGCTAGGTAAAGGAGGAGAGGAGCCTAAAAACTGCAGTGACATTATAGAAGAACCAGTTATGTGAGGTTATCACCAAACTTTAGGAACAAAGGACAAAGATTTTTTAGGCTCAATATTTAAAGTAGGCTCTTTCACCATCAGAAAGGGTGAATACCCAACTTTTGTATCAACATGGACAGGACTGGAGGAGATTATGCTGAGTGAAATAAGTCAAGCAGAGAAAATCAATTATCATATGGTTTCATTTACTTGTGGAGCATAAGGAATAACATGGAGGACATTAGGAGAAGGAAAGGAAAAGTGAATTGGGGTAAATCGGAGGGAGAGGCAAAGCATGAGGGACTGTGGACTCTGAGAAACAAACTGAGGGTTTTGGAGGAGAAGGGGGTAGGGGGATGGGTGAGCCAGGTGTTGGGTATTAAGGAGGACATGTATTGCATGGAGCACTGGGTGTGGTGCAACTGTGAAAAAATAAAATAAAATTAAGATGTTAAAAAAAAAGTAGGCTGCTTCAGAAGTTACATATACTTTGAGCACAAAATTCTAGACTTTACCCATCCTGTGTGCCAGGTTCCACTATAACAAAAATAAGGGGTTCTTTAACTTGGGATTTCATGAAAGCAACACAAGGATTTGTCCAGGGTGTGCAAACCTCCATACATTAAAGGGAACTACAGGTGTAGCTTACTAATTGCTGTATATATGCAAAGAAGGAGAATCCATTCATTAGTGTAGGACACACCAAACTCCAGTTTTACCTCACCAAGTAGCTGATCAGAGCTCTTAACAATTTTCTGAGAGAGTAACTCTGCTCACCTCTGGACCCTCTTTGTTGTGTCTTAGGATCCTGTCACAAATGCTCTCTCTCTATACTGGGACAGCTGCAACTTGTTTACAACCCTTACAATGATCAAAGTAGGTCTCTAACCTGAGTTCACTAACCCTAGAAATGATTGCCTCTGTGCTAAAGACCCTAGTCTCTAATCTTAGCACTCTGTACAGTCTTAAAAAAGCTCTGTCTATTCTTTGAAATCATTAAGTTGTGGGATGAGGCACTTCTTACATATCATATTAAGCATTCCCTAAGCAGAGTGACTTAGGGAATTACCATTTAATCTTTTCTCATATGGTATCTTCTGGTAGCAGGAAGTGCCCTGATTATGTGGTATGTATATAAATATACACTTATATATTTATCACATATACTTAGAATATACATATACATATATATATACATATTTCTCACCTAATGTCTTAAATCACTTTGTACTTTTACACAGCTAATTTATCTAACATATATAGTTAGTTAATTTAATAAATATACATTGAGAAGCTATTTTATGTGAGGCTCTGTAATGTTGAATAAGATGCAATTTCTGAAGTCAAGAAGCATAGAACTGAGAGAAGAAAGACAAGCAAGGATGTAGTGTTTTTGTTTTTGTTTTATTTAGAGAGGGAATGCAAGCTGTGGGGAGGGAGAGGGACAAGTAAACTCTATGCCTAGTGTGGAGCCCAAAGGAGTGCTTGATCTCATGATCTTGAGATCACAGCCTAAGCCAAAATCAAGAGTTGGATGTTTAACCAACTGAGCTACCCAAGTGCCACTAGAATGCAGTTTTAATACAGCTTCTCATACATCATGATACTGAGGGCCAAAAGGGCTGGGTACTTAAGTAGTACCTAAGGGAGGCGCTGAACCCCCAGGTACAAAGGGTATGAGAGACAGCTTTCTGACTAGGTCAAAGACTGACTTTGGTCATTATTTCAGAAAAAAAGTTGTTGATTTAGGGGGGAAAAATCTATGTTATTTCTTTTTAGCTTCTTATCCTCTCAAATAAACTCCATGGAACTCTCAATCCATAAACTTTTCTACCTTCTTTCTTGGCATGACATTTGAATCTAGATTCTTAGGGTGTTGGGAAGAGATTGTTCACTTCAGGGAACATCCATTTTCTCAGTAGTGAATCAGCTGTTCATAAGACTGAATTTTTGTAAAGATTGAATCCAGTATTTGTTGGCCACTCCAGGGTAGTATTAAAAAAAAAGAATACTTCAATGTCTTACTTTAGCATTCAACACTCTAGATTTGCTTTCTTATGTTTGCTCTGATGCCCTCAGTGGACAGAAGTAACACCAGTGTATCTGGAAAATATCTCATTTTCATCTTCTACCTTTCTTTAGCCCCTAGAAGGAAAGAATGGCATCTTTAAGCTTTTCTTCACAAAACCTCTTATTCCTCAAGAACAAACTGAATTTTAAAAATTACTCCATATTTTACCAATATGTAAAAATAGAAAACATTTACTCTATAAACTCTAAAATACCAGAAATGCCATTGGAGCAGTACTTGTGTGTGAACACTTATTTTCCCAAGGCTGAATATTCTGCCAAATGGTGCCTGTCAAAAGAATTTAGTGTAGCTTACTCGAAGATGATAAACAGAACTCACTTATCTTGCTCCAACCCAGCATAACAAGTAGCAGGGAAACTTGTATAAAATGAGTTCAAAATTAGGGAAGATGAAAAAGGAGAAAGCTGACGACCTTACCTACACTCCGCTGTTCAATGAAATGATGCTGGGACTATATAGAAATATAGTCCTATACAAACCAACTAGATTTCATTTATAAGATTTCATTTATAAGATTTCATCTAAGAATTATCACCATACTCCAACCCTCCAAAACCACACTGAAGAGGGTGCCTGGGTGGCTCAGTGGGTAAAGCCTCTGCCTTCGGCTCAGGTCATGATCTCAGGGTCCTGGGATCGAGCCCCACATCAGGCTTTCTGCTCATCAGGAAGCCTGCTTCCCCTCTCTCTCTGCCTGCCTCTCTGCCTACTTGTGATCTCTCTCTCTCTCTCTCTCTCTCTCTCTCTGCCAAATAAATAAATAAAATCTTAAAAAAAAAAAAAAAAAGAAAGAAAAACCACATTGAGATACTACCTTACACCAGTTAGAATGACCAAAATCAACAAGACAGTAAACAGCAAATGTTGGAGAGGATGTGGGGAAAAGGGAACCCTCTTACACTGTTGGTGGGAATGCAAGTTGGTGCAGCCACTTTGGAAAGCAGTGTGGAGATTCCT
>CM053615.1:30408419-30474043 GCA_028646535.1 Procyon lotor
CAATTTTATCAAACCTCGTTTGTGGGAAGGAAGTTGAGCTCTCTGTTCTTCAGAGGAAGGAGAAAAGGACTGTGTTGAAAGGTGTGTGGTCCAAGTACAGCAGCGGCTCCTGGGACTGGAGGAGAGGGTTGGGTCCTATGTGGAAGTTCCCAAGGAGGCTGATGGGGATATGCAGGTGTGTTTTCGGGGGAGGCGGGCGGGGGGGGGGGGGGGACTGTGTGTGGCTGTTAAACATCCAGCACTATAGTCATGGGAGTTACAGCAAAAGATGTTGTGACCTCAATGTTAGAGTGGTCATGCCTTTCAGGGGACCATATTGTCTTCTACAGTGAGCACCTTGGTAGCAACCCTAAAGGAACAAAGACCAAAGGTTATTTTCTATTTTTTCCACCCTGAGAGTGTATATCATACTAAAAAAGGAACAAAATCTCCTGCAATAAATTGTATTAAATATCTTTCCATCTTTGTAAATGGGGCTTAGAGCCAGATATAATTTAATTTATAAAAATTAAACATCATCTTACTTGCATCTTACATTTGGCACATGTCTGAGACACTGCCCAGAGCTCTGGACTCCCAGAAGGCCCTAGATTTCTGGCAGTGTCTGCGCAGTTCGCCACCTTATTCAGACCTGGGGCGGTCCACTGTTCACAGCCTTTGGGCCAGAGTCCATTCCTTGCATCTTGCCTGGTGTGGTTCAGAACCACAGAGTCAGGGTCGGGACCGGACCAGACTGGCACCAGCTCCGTGAGTGGGGGCAGCAACTCCTTATTTGAGAGTTTGGAGGAGGGGCTCCTGTCATGAAGCACCAGGTCTTGTTATTTCAGGAACCCCCAGGGCTTCCATAGATCTTACAAGATCTGGCTTCCGCTGGGACCTAAGGCATAGGCAACCCCCCCCCATCTTCTTCCTGCATGGCATCTGGAGCCCCGCTGACTCCCTACTCAATGCACAGCCCCATGCCACACAGCTCACCCTGTGGGCAGCAACAACGCAGTTTCCCTTTTTGGGGTTAAAATTTAAATACAAAATGGAGCCCAGACTGGGAAATATCTTGAGTAGATCAGAATCATTGAAGCGTGGTCAGTGAAAATTTAGCTTATTCTGCAAAACAAGTGAAACTTGCACCACTTCTCATAAATGCCTCTGATAATTATAGAAGACACTTAAGTCATCTTCCTAAAAACTATGTAAGATAATCACTTCTTAGCAATTGTCTGCCATCTGGAAACCTCTACTATAATAACCAATCATTATAAACAACTTCCATACTTTTATTTTATAAGCCATCCTGTAACATCATACCCTTGAGCTTCCTATCAGTCTTTGAATTTAAAAGCTCTCAGTTCTATAAGCATTCTTCTACACACAGTAAACTTATTAAATACTAAACCCAACCAACCAAAGAAAGCTTAAAACTAAAAAGGGAATTAATTGATGTAACTGTAAAGTCTAGGAGTAAGCTGGCCTCTGGCAATGGGACTCAAATGATGTCAGAAGAATTGAGTTCTTTTCTATTTCTTGGCTCTCTATATGTTGTTCTGACTTTGTTCTTAGGTTCTATGTAGTGGGAGGATGGCTATCAAGTACAGGGCTGTATTCTTCCAGCTTCAAGTGCAGTAGAAAAGGTGGTGCCTCTCAAAATGCTTGCAAAAGCCTCATTAGCTCCCACTAAGTTACTGAACCAGTCTTGAGTTAGGGTAATGGAATGCTCCTTTCAGCCAGATCTGAGTTATTTAGATACCCTGAGGGATGTTTGGGACAAAGACTGCACCTGCATGTGAGCTGAGGCTGACAAGGAAAATAGAAATATTTTTCCAGAAGGGTGAATAAATGCTGACTGTCCAAATAAAAACAAAGATATCTACTTCTTATCTTCTAGTCCAAGGGCATGATTTGTCCTTGAGGCTCTAGAATTTAAATTGAAGAATGAATGTAGTTATATGCATAGTAGGTTGCATAATGGTCCCCCAAAATATGTCTAGATCACTGGAACTTGTGAATATTTCCTTAAATGCAAGAAAAAAAGACCCATTGCTGGTGTGATTAAGGATATTGAGGTGAAGAGATTATTCTGGATTATCTGGGTGGACCCTGAATTCAACTACAAATGTCCTTATAAAAGAGACTTGAATCCATAAATTATTTTGGTTGAGCGAGGCCCAATCCTGGCTCCTTCTGTAGTCTGCCATTCTCCCCTCAGTCACCATCTCTCAAGGGTTGCATTCAAAGCCGAATCTCCAAACTCTTTGGAAGCAACCCTCAAACAGATCAGGAAGATAGATGACCACAAAACATTTGATCCCAGATAGTCCTCCATCTGTCCCCTCACATTTGTGAGAGGAAGGGCCAAGGGCCATGATATGGCCCTTCTTTGATATTGGCTATTAATTCATGGACCTCTCTTCGGGGAGAAGAGCAGACTTTTTGTGTCCTCATATCCACCATTGCTGCCAAACACAGCACAGTGGGACTATGCAGAGTGGCAACGGAGGCAGTTCAGAACTGTCTACAAGTCAAGCAGTAGCAGGAAATGAGGCAGGGAATGAGAGTGAGTGATTTCCCAGAGGACTCTAGTGATAGAATAGCAAGGTTCCCAGAGGATGAGGATATGAGAGATGAAACTAAGAATTCCTTCAAGGGTCAAAGGGTTAAAGGAGATAGTCAAGGCTGAGGAGTTCCCAGCTCCTTAATGCAATCAAGAGACATCCTGAAAGCTAGTGAACCAGGAAATACCCAAAATCTAAATGAAAATCTGAATAGTCTAGTGTCTCAGGGGTTTAAGAATGTTCCCTTTTACCAAGAAGATCTAACAAAGCCATCTCTTACAGAACATCTTGCTGAGAAATTAAATCTGCCATTGGAGGTAAGCTGCATAGCTACCACTGTACCTTTGAAGAGCTCCCTTGCTTTAGACAGCTTTGCTTCCAGTGTCACAGAGTCCCATCCTCACAGTGTCCACTGAGACTTGGCTGTTTCCCAGATGTTGTACACCCACATGGAGAACAACAGAAGCATTGATAAACACTGGGAATGCTAGATTCCTAAGTTTCAGGCCACAGGGAAAATCCAGGACAGTAACTTAGATCCCACTGAAGAGAGTGCTCCTTCCCCCCAGATCATGAAAGCACTGAGTCACAGATGCAGATCAAGACCCTCCTATATCAGAGTGAAGAGCCACTCTACCCAGGGAAAGAGGTTAACAGTAGCCCTTTCTAGCAAGTATACCCCAGCATGTGACACCGAAGGAACAGACTCCTCCAAAAAGTAAACTCCCAAAGAGAATGAGGTATGTGTTTCAGTGACTTTGTCACAGGAATAAAGTGGAAAGGCAAGAAGTTTCTCTACATAAAGCAGATCCAGTTGAAAACAGAGCTGTCTTGATGGATAGAAGTGCAGGAACACAGGACAGTCAAGGGTCTTATCACGGAACAGTAACTGGGATTATATGTAGACTTTATGGGTAGGAGGAAAGTTAGTTCAAGGAGGAACTCCAGGCCCAAGCAGAACAATAATTTGACATTCTTGTAACTAGAGGGCTCCTCCCCAGCTGAACAAAGCTAGAAATTGTGCTTGCTCCTTTGCTCTGGAGAGAGACATTGTCTCTGTCTCCCACAGCCATTTGCCAAACACAAGAATAGTTTCTATAATAATATGTCATATAATATTATATTATAATTAATATAATATGATTAATATATAATGTAATAAATTCTTTTGAATAAGTAAATAAATGTATCAGTGCCATTAGCTTGCTTTGTTCTGAAGAAAAATCTTGTTCTTCTCAATCATAAGCATATACTTTCAGTCATGGATTAATTTAGATCAAATCTTGTAAAAAATGGCAAGCAGGTGACTAGTAAAAAATAGGGTGCCCTGAGAACCACAAATATTAAAATTATTAATAGGCTGCTTGGCATATTGGAAGAGCACAAATTTTGTAGTCTCAGACTGTGTGAACCAGAGCTTACCACTTATCACTCATGTCACTATGATGAAACTAGGGCTTGTAATTGCCATCTCTTAAAATAAAGCTGACACTTAGTTTATATTGTTACTCAAAGAAATAAAAAGAAATCGTATTTATAAGTTTCCAGTACCTACTGAGGGCATAACAAATCTTATATCCCCTTCTTTTGAAATATACATGTGGCAGAGAACATAATAAGAATATTCTAGAAGACAGCATTATAGATTTTATAGTATTTTACTTTAAATCCTAATTCTCAAGTACTTATGCCATACACACTATTTTAGAATCTTCCTAATCTACTTTTTACTGATTTCTAATCTACCTATTACTGAAATAAATGAAGCTCTTATTTAAAATTCACTTTAATGTTGCCTCTTAGATTTTATTTAGGGGTTTTGTACATGATGTACTTAAACTAAAAATATGTACTTTTAATTACAGGGAAGTTGTAAAGAAAATATTAAGCGTAAGGAAAAACTTAATTTAGGTCTTGGAGTTTCAAAACTCTCTAGAGAATAAAATATGACTAAATATATTTATACTATATTTTCTTACCAACTTATATGAGCCCTCCTGTGAAATAAGGTAATTGTTCTTTCTGAATTTACTTTGTCAGGATGTCATTGGCCTACATTAAGCAGCCTTACAAGAACAGACCTGTGAGACTCATAGCTGTACCAGGTGAAAGGAAATTTATTATTATTAATGTTGTTGTTGTTGTTGTTATTATTTTTGTTATTACTTGGGAGAGGAGGGGCAGGGAGAGAGGAGGGGAGGAATTTCAGGCAGACTCCTCACTGAGTGTGGAGTCCAATATGGGGCTGAGATCATGACCCAAGCCAAAACCAAGAGTCAGACACCGGACCACCTGAGTCCCCCAGGAGTCCCAGATGAAAGGAAACTATTGAGAGCATTGTTCATTCCATGATGTCCTCCTCAGGGTGAACCCTTAGGGTAAATTCCTTTCTGGTCTTGGCAAGAAGAATATGTGGGCTTCACAGGAGTAGTCAATATGCTTTTGACTGACAAAAACTAGAAACTGGGTAACTGTCCAGGTTTTCTTTATAACATTGACTGATAGACACTTAAAGCCCAACTTGTGGCCTACCCAAAGAAAGCAATTATAACACCAATACTTAATGGTAAATGTAAAGGATTCTGTCATGCTCTGAAAGTTTGTGTCCCCAACCAAATTCCTGATGAAATCCTAACCCCCAAGGTGATGGCATTAGGAGGTCAGGGTTTGGGAAGTGATTACTAATTCTCGTGAATGGGAGTAGTGCCCTTGAAAAAGAGGCCACAAAAGGGTCCCTAGCCCTTCTACCTTGTGAGGTAACAGTGCAAAGATAACCATCAATGAGGAATTGGGGCCCTTAACTTGCCAGACCCCATGATCTTGGACTTTTCAGCCTTTAGGACTGTGAGAAATAAATATTTGTAGTTTATAAGCCACTTGGTTTATGGTATTTTTTCTTCTTTCTTTTTTTTTTTTTAAGTTGGCTCTACCCACCATGTAGCTGAAGGCAGAGCTTGAACTCATGACCCCAAAATCAAGACCTGAGCTGAGATTGAGTCAGATGCTTACCTGTCTGAGCCACCCAGGTTATCTTTATTATAGTAGCCTAGACAGACTAAAAGAGACTCTATGGTATTTATTTTTATATAAGACTTGGATGTTGGTTAAATATACATCCTTCTCCTTGTTTTATTTTTTATGTATATTTTTCACCAATTTTAAAATATGAAGAGAGCATATTTTGTTTCTATATATATAGTTTTTCTTTTTCTTTTCAGAAGTTAGGTTATACTACCTAAACTCATTAGTCTGAAATATATTTTCACTCAAGTTTATTTCAGGTATATATTTCAAAGCTCAATACCTAAAAACTTAACACATGATTAGAGATTTCTAAATAATTTTTAACAGCCACTTCATGTATTTTTAAAAAGATAGAGCATAAGTTAACTGATTAATAGTATTGAAATATGTTATTTCTGTCATTAAATCTGTCCATTTTGTCCTCTCTGATTTCTTCTAAATTTATCACATTACCACATATCTGGAGAATTGATATTTGAATAGCTTTTCTCATTTTAACAGAGTTGACTTTTAAATGTTTATCTTTTTAACTTACATGTGATTTATTTTGACATACAAATGATAAACGGAAAATGAGATGATTAAGTGGAAAATGTCCTGTGGAATTATGAAGCTAATGACAAGGAGGTCATTGGTGATCTTAATAAAAAACACTTCAGTTGTGTGATGCAGCAGAAGCTAGGTGAGTGGCATCATAATGGTTTCTTGTAGCTCTTGGCATTTATTTGGTGGTAAGAGTCTCTAAAGAGAAAGTACTATGAAACCAGTCACATTGCCAAGTAATGCCCATAATAGAAATTGATTATGACAATAAACTTGACATATTTGACTCCTAATATTAAAAAGACTTATTTTACTAATAAAAATTATTCTATTAATAGTAAAATGATTAATATGAAGTTAATACAGTACAAATATAGTTGAGAAAAAGAGAGATTAATGGAAAGAAATAGCAGTGTCATTAAAATAATAAAAATGTATGTGATACCACAATCATTAGGTCTGAATGATAAATGCTAGTACTAGCTAAATATCCTATCACAATCAGAATTTATCTTCTATTCGTCATAATATCAAAAGCAGAGATGTGTATGGTCATCATATAAACAAAAATTCTACTGAAATAAGAAACTGGAAAGAACCTATGATCATTCAGGATAAGAGTTATGTGAGAAATAGTGTTAATAGTGTTAATTCTCTTCTCAGGATTTCTGTGAAATCTTGAGTCTCAGAATAAGTTATTTCTTGTCAAAATGAATATGGCTTGTGTTATCAAACACAGTGGGCCATCACAGTACATCCATTGTTCTGTCTGACTTTTCCAGGGAACTTCGAGTCCCAGAATTAAGCAATAAGAGAGACTAGTTATCTGGAACTCATTTTATTGTCACAGAATAAACTATATAATATTGAATTAATTAAAAAATGAAATATCCTAATTGTCTCATTTTCAATATTCTATATTAATAATTTAAGTGATTATTGTTTACAAACCTTGGATTGAACCAGAGGTCAAAATTGATCACAATTTTGAGTTATTCCCCCCCCCAAAAATGACTTACATTCTAATTTCTTGGAATAATTCTAACAGCAATTCATTTCAGTCCCATGTTCAACCAAAAATGAGGTTGTAAATTCAAGTTTGAATGAGATTTATGAGTGGTTCAATTATGCTTGTAAATAAACCTAGATCACTAAATTTTTAGGGGTTCTGATTAATGGATTTGTAGCAGTCTGTTCATATTGTCTAACTCTGATGATTTCTTCTATTTATTTTCTTTTCTTGATGTGATATTTGGTTGTCCAGGTGTTTTGATGTTATTGCCAACTTTAGATTTATAGTCACAGCAGATAGTTGAAAAGAAAAGGTAAATTCAACAATTCTAAAAATTTAATGTCATACAATGTTTTGTAAAACTATCAAACTGAAGTTACTTTATCAGTGTTAACCTTTGGTCACATATAATTTATCTAGAAGTAGCCATACCAATAATGAATCCATTATTAACAACTCTGGCTAGCATTTAAGACTAAAATGAAGGTCAGATTCACCTTTTTCAAGTCTGATCCCTCACTACTCCAGTGTGTGTACATTATCCTCCAGTTAACTGAATAACTCATTATGCTCTGACCTTGCTTCACAATTTCCTCCTTACATGGTCCTTTGTTCATTCAGCCAATACTCATTTATTAAGTACCAAGTATTGTATTCTCTGCTGGAGCTGCAGCAAAGAGCAAGGTAATCAAAATTCCTGTTCAAATATTTTAGTGCACTTTCAAACAAGGAAGTAGTTAATTACAACATAATGTGATGTGCTTTTTCTTTCTTCTAAGATGCTCCCCTTGCTCCATTTCAGCAGCAAAAATATTAATTTCTCAGAACCAACCTCAAATGGAATTTATACAGAAAGCCTTGCCATAGAATACCTTTTGTTTTTGCTATATGGTAGAATCAATAAATTATTGTTGGAGGGCATTCAGTACCAGATTTTGCATCCTCAACAGTGCCATGACACTTTGAAATGCTGCACTTTGAAAATGTTCAAATATTTGTGTGGCTCTTCTTTTTAATTTTTTTTCCTTTTTAATCTTGTAATAGTGAGAGCTAGATTTCAGCAATCCCTCCCTTTAGGAATGTCCATATACTTGCATTTCAATGCAAAGGTTATTTGATTTTAGGGAACAAAAGCATGATATCTTACAAATTTTAAGTCAAAGTTTGAAGTATGTTTGCAGGTAAATTAAAAAATGTACCTGTCTTGTAAAATCTGTACTGGTCCAGAATATTTGTTAGTTCCACTTTTCTCCCAATCCCAACTGTGTTTATGGTATTTATGTTTTAGTGCTACCTTTCTCTCCATTTATAGTATTTGTGCTGTGCAGGCTTCTTAGGGAATCTTTCTGAGCACAGGCAGCAACGTCGGTTTTATCTTGAGATTCCTTGTCTTATACAAGTAACTTGTACCCCACAGTGTGATACAAACTACTGCTTAGAGAAGAAATACACGTCACACTTCAATCCTACTTTACCCACGTGGCTTCATGAGGAAGTTGAACCTTCTGTTTCATGTCTTGATTAAGCACTTTAATTTTAAGAAATACTGATATTTCCTTGATATTAAGTCTTGTCTCTACATGAATGAGTACTAACCTGGGCATATGCTCTTAGTGCTGGAGAATTTCTTCACTTCATTTTCTTGACTAAGAATAACCTTGAATTACCTTGAGAAACCTCAATAACTCAAAAGTGGGAAACTTTATTCCTGGAGGATTTTCCAAAGAATATGCAATCATCTAGTCTTGACTTTTATCTTTAAGCCACCCAAACAGAGAATTCTAGAATTTCCTTTATTTGAACTATGCTTCATCACTGGCCTCATTCAATAATATAAAAACAGTCTTCAGAAAATTGCTTTATAACATGTTTTATGGATATCAGTGAAGGATGACACTGTCGTCCTGTCTATCTTTAATGAGGACCCATGGCAGAAGTATCCCACTGATCAGTAAATCTGTCTACTGAACAACAATTTTTCTTTCATTGAATAGAAGTCGTAAAGCCCAACAGTTAAGGGTGGATGCCTCTCAGTTAGACAGCCTGGGTCCAAATCTTATATGCTGATGACTTTGTTTCCTCCTTTGTGAAATGAATTGAAAAGTAATTCTTAACTTTATATGATTACTGAAAATACGATATTAAAATAAAAATCTCTTGACACAGGGTGGGTACTCCCTGTTAGCTATGATTCTTTGGAGGATGATATATTTTGAAATTGATTCTGTTTTCTTTTCTGGCTTCTAGGAAGAGTAAAGCCAAAATGCGTTGCCTTTCTGACACTTTATGAAAGGATAGAAAACTTTTTTTTCTTCCTTTATCCTAACTGAATCTGTAATAATCTAATTTAGTTCTCTGTTGTATAGCATACAATTACATGTAATTGTATGCTCCAAATATCTCTGGTAAAATTAGGGAGTTTGAAAATACGTGTATATATAACATATTTTCATTTGAATCTTTCAATGTTTTAAGACAAAATCTTTGGAATTAGATGCTTTTTTGAATTCAGTTCTTCTTCAAGCCTAATACAAGACAGTACATTTTCTCACTTCGTGTTCAGGTCAGCTGCCTCATTTGTTTCAGGTCAAGCTTTTTAAAGGCCAACTCTGTTATTTCAAATATTTTCAGTTGCAAGCCACAAAAAAGCAACTCAAAAGGACTTAAACAATAAAAATGTTTTTTTCTGTTCATGTAACTTTAAAATCCAGAGGCAGACCTATTTCCCACAAGGGTCAGAAGGGGGCTCCTGGAAGGATCAGAAGGAATGGCTGCTCTCCTCAGCCATTTTCCAAGTCTGTTTCTCTGCTTTAGGCCTATCTTCCACCTGGCTTCCCTCATGACCTGAAAGTGGCTCCCAGCAGCTACCATGACTACATGCTGTCTCAAGTGCATCCTCCAGCTATATGAAAAAGCAGCACTCTGGAGTTTCTCTCTGATTGGAACTCTGTAGATAATGGAAACCCAAAAGTAATCACAGCATCAAGGAGGACAGTTTTACCCTGATTGAATCAACAAACAAATGCCATCTCAGCAGCTGAGCATAGCAGCAAACCCAATCAAAGGGCATGGGGGTTTAATAATTGGAGATGGATGAAATGGTCTTGGGGTAGAAAATCAATTTGCACATCACTGCTTTTTTCACATCTTGAGCTTGTGACCATAAAACCATTGATAGTAACAGACAAAGCCATTATTAGCTGT
This sequence comes from Procyon lotor, assembly GCA_028646535.1. Lineage (NCBI taxonomy): Eukaryota > Metazoa > Chordata > Mammalia > Carnivora > Procyonidae > Procyon > Procyon lotor. The sequence goes on from CM053615.1 coordinate 30,418,752, forward strand.
CAGAACCAAGGGCAAATTACTTGGTTTTTCAATTAATTCATTCTTTTATACAACAGAATTTTGCTGAAACAACCAAGGAGACAGCAATTAGCACCAAGACTTTGGGACAGAAAGAATCCAATAACTGGCTATGATAGAGGTCTGGCAATGGTGAGAGTGTGGGGGAAAAAGAAAAAACTAGAACTCACATCAGTATTTGCCCAGTGGTATCAAAATTTCCAGAACTCCCCCTGTGAGAAACATCAATGCACTTTTACTCTTGAATCTGACCTGAATCACGTTGCTTCCACTGTAGTTCAAGCATAGCTATGATTATTTTACTCAGAACAGAATTCTTAACGTATTTTATATACTTTCTATGCAGCCAAATAATTAGATCCTAAAGTATGTTACAAATCAACTACTACCCTAATAGCATTTTCTCATTATAAAACAAATGACCATTTGAAGTCAGGCTTCTTTTAATATCAAGTCAATGGGTGGTATTTTAATAAATGATTCTCTCTATTTTCCTACATTAACTTCTGGACAAAATAAAATATCATTCGAAATATGTATTTGTCTCAAGGGGAAATTACAATTTATTTCCTGGCCTGCAATTTCCTACAGGTTTATGCTTCAGTGAATGGAGACAATAAATTAACGTTTGATTAATCATCACTTGTTAAAAGGTCTGAATTTACTTTTCTAAACAAATCATTTTTCTAAAGTCTCAGCGTCAATGACCCAGATCTTAAGTGATTTTCTTGATATCATCAGAGATTCTTATATGAATTAAAACAAAGTAAAATAGGATTATTATTCATTGATCTTTAAAAAGAGGGAAATACAAATTTAAACCAATATTCATATTAGTCAGTTTTTTAAAAGTTACTTCCTTTCCCATTAATTAATAAATTATTTGTCCTTAAAAATGTCATGAATAGGGGTTCCTGGGTGGCTCAGTGAGTTAAAACCTCTGCCTTTGGCTCAGGTATTGATCTCAGGGTCCTGGGTTGGAGCCCCACATTGGGCTCTCTGCTCAGCAGGGAACCTGCTTCCCCCTCTCTCTCTGCCTGCCTCACTACCTACTTGTGATCTCTCTCTCTCTGTCAAATAAATAAAATCTTAAAAAAAAAGTCATAAATATACACTGCTATAGTTTGTTTGTTTTTTAGTTTTTCTAACCACCAAGAAATAAAACTTTGGAAAATATTATCATACTTTTCACTAATTTTACATTCTACTTACCCAGTTCAGTATTCTAGATCAAAGTCTACTGCTGATTAAACATGTGGATATCACTATCTCTACCTACATGTTTATTTATAATTTTCAAATTTAAATTCCATTCCTAGAATAAGGATATTAACTATGGGATTTCTTTCTTCCTCACATCACCTGTTAAATAATATATGTGATGAAAATTTACACTCATTTTTCTTTTACAACAGCTAATTTCTCATGTAATGGCAACATATGGTAGAATATTCTGATAAATGGCCAGCTATTTTATAGAATTTCATAATACATGAAAAGCTTCAGTGGATAGTGAAAATCTTAATCCTCCTTTTCGATTTATTTTTTCACTATTGTTTTGTAAGTACAAGTATATATCATTATGGCAAGTGGTGCCTAAGAGGAAGCTTTATTTGAATAGAATCAATTTTGTACAATATTTGCAGCACAAATTTTGGCTAAAGAATTAAGTATGTTATCCATCCAACTGTGAACTTGAACTTCAATTGTATTTTTGCTAATTGACATTTTCTTCTCAGTTTTTATAATTAAAACTGATCAACATGGAGTTTTATGACATGGAAAATCATAGGGACAGATTATTAAGTTTATCAAATATAAACAGTGTACTGATCCTATTCTCAGAGCTCTTTTTCTAATTAATTAGAGTGAGTTATCTTTTCATTTATTTCTTCTACTAACAATTTCTTTTGGGGGCACCTGGGTGGCTCAGTGGGTTAAGCCTCTGCCCTGAGCTCAGGTCATGATCTCAGGGTCCTGGGATGGGCCAGTGTTGGGCTTTCTGCTCAGTGGGGAGCCTGCTTCCTCCTCTCTCTGCCTGCCTCTCTGCCTACTTTTGATCTCTCTGTCAAATAAATACAATCTTTAAAAAAAATGCTTTTTGGATTATAATTTTTTCTCTAGTTCATGAAATGACCTGACTGTAAAAGATTAACTTCATATTAAAAATATCTATTTTTATAGGAGTAAGTAATATGATATTTAAGAATCTCTTTTTTTAGGATTTAAGCATCTAGGCAGAAGCATGTCGCTTATGAAACTTATTCTTGTCTCCATAATATAAAATAGAGGAAAATGTTTTTGTGCCACTTTTGTGATTCTCAGTTTTTGAAAGAGCAGTCTTCTGGTTGTACTTAATGTTTCCCTAAGTTATGGCTAATATGAACTTATATTCCAAAAAATAAAATTGACCTTGTTTTCAGGAAGTTCTGCTTGAGTGTTTATTTATATATGGATTTTCAAGATAGTCACCATTTTTTTTTACTAGTGGCTGCCAGTTTGTCATCAGTTTTATTTTTAATATAGTAGCTCTAAGGTTACCTGGCAATAGAAGAACTAAATATGAAACAAGTCCACTCAGTAATTCCCAAATCACAGCTGGTAGCAACAGTACTTATGGAGAAGTGCCAATGGCTGTCTTTTACTTCACACTTTAAAATCTCCTTTTGGATGGAGCCCCACTTGAGAGCTTAATGCCTGGCTCAATCTTAGTGATCTCTCCTACCTCAATAAAATCACCTTTGTTCTGTTATGTGTTGATGCCAGTGAACAATACTTAAAACAACCTTATAAAAATGACTACATGGAACTTTGTTTCTACTGTAAGAACGTTGTTGAAGATATTCATTACATTTCATAGTCTTCCACATGGTTCCAAAAAAGAAATTTCTTTCTAAGTATCAAGTATGATTCTTCATTTCCAGATACTGGTATAAGGGTGATTTGATTTTATTAAATGAAAATTAACCTGATAATTGAATATTTTGTAGCCATTTAGTCAACAAATATTTACCAAGCATTTACTAGGTGCTGTGCACTATCCTGGTGCTAAGGATATAGCAGTGAACAGAACAGATGAAAACATTTTTGTCATCAACTATTTTTCATTCTCATGAGTGTTCATTTATATTAGGGTTCTCCAGAGAAACAGAATATGTACATGTATGTATTATATATATTTATATACACCCCTGTGACATACATATGTATTTACATTTACATTTACTATATTTACATTTACATTTACATACATATATATTTACATATATATACATTTACTCAGGGTAAAGGGGAGGGTCAACTTTTTTGTTCTATTCAGGCCTTTAATTTACTGGGTGAGGCCCATCCACATTATAAAGGGTTACCTTCTTTACTCAGTGTAAATGTCCATCTCACCCAAAAACAGCTTTATGGAAACACTCAGTCTAGTTAACACAAAAAATTAACCATCACAACACTTAGGAATCAAAATCTATAACTTCTCAGATTTCTCCCTTGAGTTCCAGGGAGAACTCCTATATCCATCTTCTTCCTAAACATATTCTCTTGGATGTTAGTTAACAGACATCAAAAACATAATAGAATCAAAAGAAAACACTTGACTTCAAACTCTTGACTTCCAAAAAAAGACCCTGCTCCTCTCAGTGTTCTTTTTCTCTATAAATGGCACCACTACTCACCCAGTGCCTCAGGCCAACAGCTTTGGAATCATTCCTAGTGCATCTCTTTCTCAAAGTCCTTATTAAATGTGACTATTGTTATGGTAATACTCATCTTCTTAGAGTACTGTTTTCCTCAGGGCATTCTTTAAGGACAACTGAGCAAATTTAGGAAAAGAAGCAAGTCTGGTCTATTAACTCCATCCCCTCATTAACTAAATATTCTTTAATAGCTCTCTATAAGCTGCAGAATAAAGTCCATTCTTCTTAGTGTAGCATAAAGGACCTTTCATGAAGTCCTGTCTTTCCCCTCTCATCTCTCATCATAATGCACTCAAGTATTTGTACCAGCCATCCAACAACCCCTAGGCTCTTTGTATTTCTCTGAATGGGCCAAGTTCTGCTTCCCGGTCTTTACATATGAATTTCTCTTCTTAACTTGCCCTTCCCCAAACATTTTTACTTCATTCATCTTTGTTTTTCAGAATCCACCCAAATACACTTCTTCCTAGAATCTTTCCTTGACTCCTGAATCTGAGCTAGATACATAGCACTTGCTGGTACTTCCATTAGCTCTTTCTATACTCTGAAAACAATCTCTTTACTTGCTTGTTTCCACCCTGGACTGCAAGTTTCTTATGTGCAGAAACCGTCTATACTTCACATATAAATCACGAAGAATAGAACTTGATACATATCGGATATCCAACTATTCTGAAAGAGAAAAAGGCAGGAAGGATGAGAGGAAAAGGGGTTTATATAAATGTGATGGGTTGTTAAGTGCCTGGAGATATAAAACTATATTACAACTGGAAAAGCTATAATTTCCTAGGTGAATATAACAGAAAGGATTCTGTTGAATACAACAGAAAGGATTCAATATAATGAAGGATTGAATATAACAGAAAGGAATGAAGAATGGAAGGAAGTTCTCTTCATTCAGGCTATAAGATTCCCTGAAATGAATCACATCCAACCAGCAGATGTAATTCTCCTATACAGAGAAAAAACCAGTACCATTTTGTGAGTGGTGCTAATTCACTTCCCTGTTCCAAAGGGACAATACCTAACAGCATACCAAAATTCTAAGAAGAAAGCAGTTAAAGGATACAACCCATGGAGAACCATGAACTTACTATATGCCCCTGTTGTTCCCCTACTGACCATCAGTCCAGAGGGAGACATGTCAGTATTTAGAGAAACAGTCAGTATCCCAAAACTTGCCTCTCACTTCATAATAAGGAAATCAGTGAATCCATTTATGAAAATTACAATTTCTAAAAATGATTAAAAATAATTTTTCAGTACAAAAATTCCAGCTAATTATAAACGCCCCAATGGTGTCCAGCAGTATCATTTATATTCTACTTCTTTAATCATTTTGATTAACCTTACTCTTTCTTAAGTACCACCCTTGATGATAAAATGCAATGCATATATGCAATGCATATATATATATATATATATATATATATAATCACTAGATTCTATTCTATAGAATAGATTTTATTCTATCTTTTATTAGTGTATTAGGTATCTATTGCTATAAAAAAATTTTATGCCAAGCTTGCAGCTTAAGACAACAAATATTTTTTTTTAACTTACTATATCTGTGCATTAGAAAATTGGAAGTGGCTTACCCAAGTGGTACTGGCCCAGCATCTCTCCTGAGTTTGCATGGCAACATGTCAACTTGGGCTGCAGTTATCTGAAGGCTTGACAGGGGATGTAGGCTCCATTCCCAAAATGGCTCACTTGCATGCTTTTGGTAGAAGGCCAAAAAGCCTCAGTTCCTTGTCACATAGACCTCTTCATTGGACTGTTCTAGGGTCCTTAATGTACTTCTTCAGAGTAAGCGATGCAAGAGAAAGCACAATCTCTCTTGTGACTTATTATAGAAAATGGCATATAATCATTTGGACTATATGCTGTTCATTAAATGCAAGTCACTAAGACCATTATGCATGAAAGGCAGTTGCATTAAACTCTACATTTTGAAAGGAGAAGCATCAAAGAATTTGTAGACATATTTTAAGACTAGCACATATGGATAATATTAAAACAATATTATTTTTTACTTAACATAAATGCACAGAATTTCATCTTCACTAAGTCTGCTTTCAGAGTGAAACCCATCAAATGACAACATGCATTCTATGGGAATACTTAGACTCCAAAATGACATTTTGGAATAAACTTCATTAGTGTGTATCTGCCTTTATTGGCAAGTGGTGAGGGGAAAAGGGCACAGCAATTTCCTCTCCATCTTCAGACTACTGAAAGAGCAATGGATCCATTCAATTCTCTATGCCTCTCTTTTACTTCCCAGAGTTTAAAATATCTGCATGAGAAGATGAATCATTTGATGGTGAATACATAGATGACACAATAAATAAAAAGTTACCTGAATGAGACTTTCCAGTGGTAGCTGTGGTTGGAGGGAGGAGTATATTCATGGTGGAGAATTCTATCATTCCATCCTTCTCACTCTCCCTTTCTCACCCCCTTTCTCCTCTTCCCCCTCTCTTCCCTTTCACTGGGAACCAAGATTTCAGTGGACATGCCCAACAGAGGGTTACAAAGCTAGCATTTCTGAAGCTGAGCTTTCAGGTGCCCTCCAAGTATCTTAGACCTACAAATTAAGTCACTTGCTTGTTGACCCTGGGGACATTTTATTTTCTTTTAACCATTTCTAAGCTCTTTGCAGGTCTGAATCCTGGTTGAAACTCCAAACTTGCCACTCATAACAGCAATTGCACATTTTGCTTAAGATCTGTACTTAATTGTCTCAGATCCTTTCATCCCCCACAGTATCAAGGAACTTAGGTCTGTGATAAAAACATCTCCAGACCCTCTGCAGAACATAACTGGTTAGTGGGTTTTCTAGCTTTATGTAGTATATCCACTCTAATATGTTAGGTTTTCTAAGCCACTTGCTCTCTGCCACAGTTTCTGGCTTTTCAGTTTCAGTGTTAAGTCTTTATTTGTACCAAGCATCCAAGAACTTGGAATTCCACATTTATCTTAGCAACATGTGTGTTGTATCTCCCAGAATCCTTATCAAGGCATTAAATCTCATATCACAGGAAAATGCCTCCATATTGATACACACTCTGTAATCTAACTTTTGTTTTCCTTGATCTAACAATCTTAAGATCCAGACTCATATGTATTCTGTCTGAGAGAGGTCACAGTCTTCTTTAATATGAGATACTTTTCCTCCCTTTGGGATGCCCATAATGTCCCTGGTCAAGTATTTTTTTGTGAGTTTACCTTCATTAATGCTCTGGCAGCAAGGAGTAGAGAGTTCAGTAGGGCCTGAGAGGTTAAGGCTCTTTCAAGGCCTCTGCCTCCTCTTCAGATGAAGGAGGAACATTGGATTTAATTTGAGAGTACTGGGCTACTTCTGTAGGCCCAAAGTGTTCAGAGGAAGATGGGGATTTAAATTTTTCAACAATCCAGATGTCTCCATTCCAAGTCTCAGGACCCCCTTCATTCCCAACAGTGAACCAGAACCTGACTGTGCAGATTTAAATTTTCAATCTACTTCATATGTCTTTTCCCTTTTAATTGGTATCTGGGCCTCGTATTCTGCTTTTTCTACTTGAGATGTGGAAGTTAAAAGACAATTTGTGTTACCCAAGAGGTCCTCCAGCTTTCACACTTGGCCTTAAATTGGTGATTAATTACCCTCAGATATTCATTAACTCTTTCTAATTCTCAATTGCCTTCAGTAATAGCCATCTATATTCATAACCCTTGTAAATACTACTTACCCCAAACCTCTCAAAGTAAGATATTTCTCTTGCCATTGGATTCATTTTTATCCTTGTATCCAATCGCTTTTGAGCAATGATGAAAATTGAGCAATTGCTCAGCACAACATAGGTAAGATGATTGTCACTTCCGGCCAACCAGCGAGCAATCTAGCTAGTGTGATTATAGAAACGCTTCCTCAGACAACTTGTGGGGCCAAATGTGTTAAGGCAATTTTCCCTAGGAAACTGACTCTAAAGCATAGATTTGCATGATGTAGATTCTTGGGAACTCTTTTAGGAACCCATTATCTGCAAGAAAATGAGGGAAATAGAACTGAGTAAAGGGAGAGATTGACCTGCAAAGCTGTCACAAAAGAGACTTCATCCATCCCCTCAGGGAGCTCTGGAAAGGACATTCTAAATTGTTCTGAACTAAGGCAAGGGAGCTTAGTCTGTACCCCTATTCAGTCAGTCAGGACATTGGCTGACCTGGACCTACAAGGGGCTTAACTATGCATATGGTTCTTTAAGTAGAGAAATCCTGAAGAAGGTCTCATATGCAAGCTGCCTTTAACAATACATGCAGAAGCTGAGCAAATAAGAGCTCCTTGGAAGGAGGGGGAGGAGATAGATCCAACTAGTAAAGCTTTTAATCCATTATACTATGTACTATACAGTTAAAGTACTGTGGAAGTTAAGAGAATAAGAAAGGATATCCTTTAAATGAAGGATAACATGGCATAGATGTAGAAAAGCATAACTTTTTTATTTGCTTAATGGGTTATTATTTTTGTTTTGTTTTTTATAATAGTTAATAGTTCATTTGGGATGGAATTAAAATGCAACAGGAAGGTATAAATGAAAGATGCCAGAGCATAGTGAGTATAAGTGGGAAACAAGTCAACTGGACAGAAGTGTGAAGGGATACACAGTTAACAGAGGAAGGAGTGTGGGCTCCACTTGGTAGTCAATAGGAATTTTTTTTTGAAGACAACATAAACATTTTTCTGATATTGTCATACTTAGTTTAATGATTGCTCAATTTCAGTTTATAACACATTTTGTATATTCGTAGATGTTTTCAATACTTTCACCTCTTCCATTTCCTTTTTCCTTGTACATTACAGACATCGCATACTTCTTTTAATAGTGTAAAAAAAAGAAAACGGAGGGCCTGGTTGCCTTGTAAAAAAGGGATTTGCATAGAAACAGCCTACTAGGAACAATATATTTGACAGTTTTGAATAAGCAATAACGTGTGATGATTTTCATATTGTTCTTCAATTATCTGAGAAGTATAAAAACCATTACTTGAGTCATTAAAGTTTGAATGAACATTGGGGAATTCACTCCAGGCAGAAACTGTTTCTGTTGGCAGAATGCTGAAACAGTTGATCTCATAATTATGTAACTCCTCATTTCTATGTAGCTAAACCTTATTTAAATTAATATGACTTTTGCCTGTTTCCTTGGAATACCAACCTCTACAGACATTTGGTAGCTACATAGTGTAGTCTAATGGAGCACTTACTGAATTTCTATATCTTCTGACTCTGCTTTGAGCCAAGATGTGCTGACATAACTTCCTATAATTCCATCTCTACTTTACTTTGGAACACCATGATAATCAGCAATTTCTAAAAACTGTTTTCTAAATGGTAAGAAAAGTAGAATTTCCGCATTAAGTGCAAGAAAAGTAACAATGCCAGCAAGTTTACTTTCTCATGCTCTGTTTCGCATAACTCAAAAGCATTCTCGATAGCATGACCATAGTTGGAATATTTGACAAATTACCTGCTTACTTTACATTTATTAATAATAATGCCTTACATGCCAGAACAAGGTTCTCAGGTTTGTCCATCCCCACATTTACCCCTGGTGGAAAGCAATTTGTTAGCATAATAACATATCAAAGTTGTACTATGAGAAGCTTTCTGTACTGGCATATTAGCAAGACAATAATTTGTATTATAGCATTTCACTCTGAAGAATAAGGATATAACTTGCTAATGAAATAGAACTTTTGGGGGCACCTGGGTGGCTCAGTCGTTAAGCGTCTGCCTTCGGCTCAGGTCATGATCCCAGGGTCCTGGGATTTAGCCCCGCATCGGGCTCCCTGCTGGACAGGAAACCTGCTTCTCCTGCTACCATTCCCTCTGCTTGTGTTCCCTCTCTTGCTGTGTTTCTCTCTGTCAAATAAATAAAATCTTAGAAAAAAAGAAATAGAACTTTTCAAAGAAAAGCCTACCAAATAAGTAGTGGGAGTAGGGAGTCTGTAAAGTACATAGACAAGTCTTTGATTGCAAGGCAGAAAGAAATAAATAGTAAGACATGTTTGCATGATCCTCTGGGTTTTAAGTGTTCTCTTGGTCAACAACCAATAAATTGAGGTCCTTTCCAGAAATGTTTTTCATCATATGGGCATAAAGGCAAAGTCGCACTTCAGTTGTACAGTGGGTTGTTGTTTTGTTTTTTGGGCTTTTTTTGGTGTGTGGAATAGCAAATAGTTCATTTGTATAGTCCAATAGTTCATGCTGTATAGTCCATGAAGCACTTCCACACATACATGTCATTTCACCATTATGATAACCCTGTGGGATCAGAGAAGTAGGGTTGATTCCACTGTATGCAGATGGGAAAAAAATGAACTATACTATCTCTGATCTTAAGGGCTTAGTTATTTGATTGTGACCTAAGTTAGGGGTTGGCAGAAGACCTCTGAGTCTTTTCTGCTTCTATGTCGAGAAGAAACTCTTTAAAGAATGATTTGGTGGTTTTTATTATATCTCCCATTTCAACAACAGAGACAAAAATCTGCATCAAAATCCCCAACTTAAAATGAAAACCTCCACAGAGCACCACATATGTACAATTGTTACCAATGTTGACACAATTCATAACTTGTATGTGGAGCATTTTTCAAAACAGCTATCGTGGACACATCAAAATTTTCAGTGTCACTAAAGGCTACAAAAGGAAGTAACTATTTTGGATTAAAAGAAATATGGCAGAAAAAGATTTGGAGAAAAAGAGTTATGACAATCAAATGCTAAGCATGACTGAGTTTTGGATCAAGTAGGAAAAAATTGTTGGGACACTTGAAGAAATTTGAATAGGGAATTTACACTTGATATTATTATAGTAATGTCAGATTGCCTGAGACTGATAAGGGTATGCAGAAGAATGCCTTTAGAAGATATAGTTTGAAGCTTAAGAAGTAAAGCATCATGGGGCACCTGGGTGGCTCAGTGGGTTAAGCCTCTGCCTTCGGCTCAGGTCATGATCTCAGGTCCTAGGATCAAGCCCCGCATCAGGCTCTCTGCTCAGCAGGGAGCCTGCTTCCCACCACCCCCTGCCTGCTTCTCTGCCTACTTGTGATCTCTCTCTCTCTCTGTTGGATAAATAAATAAAATCTTTAAAAAAAAAAAAAGAAGTCAAGCATCACGACCTATGTAAATTATTTCCATAAAAATTATATAGAAATGTTCCATATGTAGAGACAGGCACAGGTATTTGAGTGCTTATGAATGTGTATATGGAGAAAAAGAGAAAGCAAATAAGGCAAGAGGGTAACAAATGAATCTAGGTGAAGGATGATATATAGGTATCTGTTGTATTATTCTTTCAACTTCTCCATTGGGTTAAAATCTTCCAACATAAAGAGTATGACAAAATAGAAACAACACCTAATAAGATTTTTTTCTGAACTCTTAAAATAATTTGATTTGGTATATAGTAATTTTGTACAAGTTAATAATAATACTTGGAAATTTGATAAAGATGTTACACACTGTGGGTTTTCTTTCTGAACTGGCAAAATTTTATGCTTTAGAATAATCTTACTTTATATTGTTGTTTCTAGCATGAGTATTAAGCTTTTACTTTTGTAGTGAAAAGATGGGAACAAAGAAAAATGAGGGGAAAAAGAAAAAGGAGAAAAGAAGAAAAAGCATGTTTCCATGCTTTCATTTGTCACTTCTGTTTCTAGCTAAATTTCATTTTTCAAGAATCATCACCAACATCATTTACTACAAAAGGCCATAAATAAAGACCCATATCTTCTTCTCTTTCCCCTTTCTCTCTACCCTTGGGATCCTTTGTCATCTCATGATATAGTCCATGTGATATTTGGCATGAAGCAAAGTGATTAAAACTATATTTCCAGCTAGTGTTGCTGGGTAAACTTTGAATGATGTAGCCAGACATGTCTGGCTAGATATTGATGGTATTAGAGTATACACACCTCCTCTTCCAGTAATGTGGCTGCATCTTTTCACCTCTATGCATATGTCTAAAAGTCTGTTTTGTATGTGAGCAATGAAAGAAAAAGGTCCAGGAAAAAGAAAAAAGAGAACAAGGAGAAGACTGTTAACTGTTTCCTTTTCAGCACTTTCACACTTCTGGTCAGAGTGTGACAACTATTGTTAAGTGCAGAAATGCATAAATTTTTGAAACATTTCAATAAAAGGTATTTGGGTCTCTAGAACAAGGAGGGCACAAATGAGATAAGTGGCACAGAGGGAATAAAGGGTCTATCTTGTATGTCCAAATAAAACCCAGGATCCTGCTGGCATCATGAAGAGAGTAAGTCAGGAACGTGGAAAGACAACTCTGTGATCTGAACACTGGTATTTTCATAATGGATGAGGCTTTTCCAAGTAACTTTATAGGTAAAGGACAGGGACTAATGGAAACTGTAGCTAAAGAGAAAGAAGAGGAAGACACGGCTATGTAATTGCAGCAAACAGAATGATCTATGGGCACATATAAGGGGTTTCTTGGTGGTCTCCTCTGCAGAGGCTCAGCTCTTATTTGGGGGCAGGGTAGCTGTAAGACAAACCTTTGTGTTATAGTGATACACACGGCAAGAACTATGATCTTGTATAATGGCAGGGCTTTATTTTTAACTCAGGTTCCCAATAGGAATTTATTCCACCCACCAAAATAATCAGCAAAGAATACAGAGAACAAACCCTGCTGAGAAAATATCCCTGTGTGAGAGCTGAAACACTTGCACACGGAACTCTAATAAGGTTGGGAGGCCAGAGAGCTGCATCCCCCATGGACATTATTATTAACAAATTTAGGAAGCATTCATTATTCAACAGAACATATTAAAAGGAAGAAAATCTTCCTGCACACATCACTGGAAAAGGCTCCTTAAATAAAGAGTATACTTAAGGGACAGTTGCAAAATCAAAAAGAAAGGACCTCCTAGGGTTACAAAGAAGGTCTCAAGGCAAGAAGCCCATATTCCAGAAGGGACAGAGAAAGACAGAACACACCAGAACATAACCAAAAGCTAGAAAATAAACTCTTTCTTGAGTTTATTTATTTAACATATCATGTAAGGGCTACCCAAAGATCCTCTACAATCAGATTGCTGGGTTTTGAATCCCAGCTCTGCCATCTTTCATCTGTGTGGCCTCAGAGAAGTCATTTAACTTTTAGTGTCTCAGTTTACCCATTGAATAATTGATATAATAATAGAAACTGCCTCATAGTTTGTTGTGAGGATTAATGAGTTAATTTTTCTAAACAATGCCTGGCAGCACATAGTAAGATCAAATAAATGAGAGTTCTTATTACATATTAAATATTATTGGTAACAATTAACCAGAAGTCAAATTATCTCAAACATCACCCCTTTCTGGGGGAAAAAGAGGCTTAAATAATATATCTCCCTATCTTCCCTATGTTCATTTTGTTTATTATCCCTGACAATTTATATAGAATTGTATATGATTTTTGTCATGATCATTGTAAAATAAAGTCAAGATTTATTGTCCTAAGTGAGCCAATCCAGTTGAGGACCATTTATGGAAATTTACCTTTGTGAGGTTTATGCCTGCCTAAGTGTTTGCTTGATAAAATAACATTTAGACACACCTCCACCACACATTTCCCACACTACTCACAAAACAGTGAATTCACTGAGTCCAGGGCAATGACCTTAATCAAGAGCTACATCTGTATTACCTGAACCAACATGGTGCCTGGCATTCAATAAAAGTTCTGGTTTTCCTCCTGTCATACATCCACTCTTGTTATGAGCAACAAATTTGATATTATTATAAATTTCAACCAGTTGGAGCAGACCAGTGAAAGTGACTGTCCTGGGACCCCAAGGATCAATTTTACAACTCTTCTCTTTGTCATAATTTGCCTTCAAAACAGCTAAGTTCACTGGTCTTGTTACTATGGCTTTCCAGTTCAATATTGGCAAAAATGATTAATTTTACCTGATAATGAATAAATACAGCAATTTAGTAAGAATCACACTACCAATGGGACTAGGAGAGACATGTCCTCTCATATTAACTTCAACTAGCAGGCTGCATTTGCCCAGGACCACTTAATGTCTCAGTTCCAATTAGCTGAGTTCAGTATTTGTTAATGCTAAGAGTTAACTAACATCACAGAGGTCTAATTACAAAGAAACTGGAAAAGCATAAAATGTTAACCTTTGACGTCTCTACCATTTTCTACCTAATACCATTTATCTTCTGGCAGGATGGTTCCTCTAGCCCTCAATGGCCTTTGTTGTTATCTCTTGATTTCTCTGAAAGTTAAGTGACTTTCTCAAGATCATTCCACAATCCAATGGTGAACACAAAATCAAAAACATTATTGTTAAACATTGAACAAGTTGTGAAGTGTCGCAGCACCAATATTCTAAAGATCTACATTTTCAATGAACTATGTTTTTCTACATATAAGATATCAAATTTTAAAAGTTTTTATTTACTAGTTATTTTATATTGGTGATCAGAGTTTAAAGATTTTATTTTTATTTATTTATTTGAGAATGAGAAATCACAAGTAGGCAGAGAGGCAGGCAGACAGAGAGGGGGAAGCAGGCTCCATGCCGAGCAAAGAGCCCGATGTGGGGCTCGATCCCAGGACCCTGATTTCATGAGCTGAGCCAAACACAGAGGCTTTAACCCACTGAGCCACCCAGGTGCCCCAATGATCAGAGTTTAAATTATAATTAATTCTAAAATGCCTTTTTTTACATATCAACAGTAAGGGCATATTTATTTCCCTTTCTCTCATAATATATATTGAGCAAGCATGCCTCAAAATTTCAACTTTAGAAATGACTATGGAGAATGAACTGAGGGTTACTGAAGGGGAGGTGGGTGGGGGGGAGGGAAGATGGGTTAAACTAGTCACAGGTATTAAGGAGGACATTTGTTGTGATGAACACCAGATGTTGTATGTAAGTGATGAATCACTAAATTTTACACTTGGAACTAATATTATAATGTATGTTAACTCACTGAAACTTAAATAAAAACTTGGAGAAAAATAAAATAAAAGATTAAAAAAAGGAAATTATTTAGTACTCAGTTTGTTTCCAGATCTTTGTCATACATCAATGTGAAATGGTCTAGCAATTTGCTCAAATTAAAAGGTATTTACATATATAAAAAATTACAAGACAAAAAGTGATTTATTGAACTTGGTTCTCCATTTGCTAGGAATTGGTATAGACTTGAGAAGTTCCCCTGTTCCCCACTTAGGTATTTTGGCTGAATAGAATATTAAATTACATACCTAAATGTCATACATACCATACATGGAAACTACCAGGGAGAAGGAGAACGCCAGGATAGAATTCTGATGACCTCCTTTGTTAACAATGTCTGGACCTCCACTTAGATCTCTGAAAGCTCGGGCTAAGCCTGAGGGTCAGACACATTTTGGTGCAAGCAAGTTATCTTGGCGCCTTTTACCTTTCCTATTTTCTACTATCCTTGCTTTTACTCTCAGTCCATAAATTAAGTAAATCTAATATCCCAATCTTCAAAAAAGGCAGAAGAGAAGAATTAACACTGTTATATGTGGAATCAGATTCCTGTTACTGAGTTTAATAAAAATTCAAATATCCTACTGTGCCAGTTATCTCCAGCTGTTTAGCAAAGCAACACAAATTTAGTGGTGTAAAACAACAATGATATTCATTCTTATTCTCTTTTGCAGCTCTAATTGTGGACTGAGCTCAGCAGTACAGTCCTCCGTCAGGGTCTCCCATGCAGCTGCTGTCACGCAATGTCAACACTGAAGTCCTCCACACTCTCCTGTTTGATGATTGACCCTGGCAGCTGGCTGTGCCTTCTCCTAGGGCTATCTGCTTGAACACCTGCATGTGGCTCCTCCAAGTCACCTGGGCTTCCTCATATCATGGAAGCTGCATCCCAAGAATAAGAATCTCAAGAGACTGAGAACAAGACAGACACTTTCTACTCTTTCCTTGCTTTACCCTCAGAAGTCACAAACAGTCACGTTGAGTTCATTTAACTAAGGCCAACACCTTTACAAGGTGAGGAAAATCAACTCCATAAAACCACCGCAAGGCAGATAATGGCATTTAAACTTTTCAACAGATAGGCATTTAATTTAACAACAAAAACAAAAGAAAACCAAAAATTATTTCTAAGAACAATGTATGTGCCTAAGCTGTTGATGGAATTATTCATAAACAGGGTGATTACTGTTGTCACTATACAGCCTCATGAAAGAACACATTTTGGGTATGCTATCCTTCCTTTACTCTGTTTTAAGTGAAAAAGGATGAGTCAACCCACGAGAAACAATTTTTGAGAAATATATTATTTTTATAAATGGAAAAATTTGTGATTCTAGGATTTCAGGAAGACAGTGGCAGGAAGAGTATCAAGAAACCTTTGTAAAGGGGCACCTGGGTGGCGCAGTGGGTTAAAGCCTCTGCCTTCAGCTCAGGTCATGATCTCAGGGTCCTGGGATCAACCCCCACATCAGGCTTTCTGCTCAGCAGGGAGCCTGCTTCCCCCTCTCTCTGCCTGCCTCTCTGCCTGCTTGTGATCTCTCTCTCTGTCAAATAAATAAATAGATAGATAGATTTTTTTTAAAAAAAGAAACCTTTATAAAGTTTTAATAAAATTAGGCCAATTTTCTTAGCATTAGAGGGAGAAAAAATAGGAAAAGGTCAAAACTGATAGAAACTTATGGATCGGGTTTACAAGTAGGTTCTTTTCTGAGGTCTCCATCATTTTCACTTAGTACTCTCTCTCTTTGGACACTGAGACCCTGGCAAAGCGTTCTATTTGCATGCTCCGCCCTGTGTGAACTGTGTTGGGCCTGATTCGGAATTTAGAGTCCAAATGCCAAACAAAAATTCCCTCCTAAGTAGCCACGTTTTTCAAAGTGTTGAGAGCCTTAGAAGCTACTGACCACTGAAGTAAGTCACTGGACTTATGGGAGCGATGCTTTTCGTACAGTCTGGAGAACATATTCAGTATCACGGCTAGAAGCAGGCCACAAAATTTGCTGGAAACTTGCCACACAGGAACTCTGTTAGGTTGACCATATAACCGCTCAGCTCCAGCTCCAGGCCTAGGAGACAGCAGCCAGGCCAGTTATGAGGAAATTGATGTAAATCCTCAAAAATGGTCTTCCTCAAACAATTAGAATAGAAGATTTGGTGCTCAAAAATCTACAGAGACCTAAAAAAAAGTAACAAGGCAGGAGAAAGGGAGATAAATGCTAAGAAGAAAACCCCTTTCCACAAATACCCTGATTTTCAGGAAAGGTAGCAAGTATCTGCTTTAGATACAAACAGATTTAAAATAGTTATTGTGTTAAATAAGAGGAGCTCAAAGTAATAAGAAGGCAATAAAACTAAATCAAGTAACAGAAATAGAATCAGTATTGAAAGCAGGGAGCGAGCTGGGACAGGAAACATCAAATGGACATTGAGGCAGATCAGAACACATGCAGGAGGCAGATGATATTAGAACCGATCAATAAAGACAAGCACCAATTTGCAAGTAGCAGGTGTTCTCCCCAGGATACAAGCAATAGTGCAAACCTAATGAAGAAAAGTCCTATTTGGAGAAAAAGACTTCAAACTGAAAATTGAGGGGGTTCACAGTATTTGAAAAAAATAAATGAACAGAGATTAATTCTAATACATGATCTAATGACAATTTTTATTTTGAGGATTAAGAATACTTTCATAATTTTTTAAAAAGACACTACATTTTCACTTCCATAATACAAATGACACCCAAAACTTATTCCCATGAGGATTTGAAAAAAAAAAAAATTGACCATACTAGAAGTATTATATTCCCAGCCAAGATAATAATTTCAGATGTGAGAAAGAAGATAGTCTCAGATATGTTATCCAAGTATTTATTCCATTCTAAGTGGCTTCTGTATTTTTATCAAAGTGAAAAAAAAAACAGAATTAAGCAATCACTGAAGATTGGGAAGTTGTGGTAGCAAAGAGCTGGTAGTGAGAATTGAATACGGATATAAATAAATTATATGAAAAAGTTAAAATTACACATTAAAACCTAAAGTTCATAATATTATTATGCCTATGATTTAAAACTATAAATATTTAAAAACTACTAAAAATATTAATTATGTAAAAATTGATGCAATTTATATCATAAGATTAAATCGGAATCTGGATTCAAAATAATAAAAACCCCATATTCCTATTATTTCAGTAAAGAAGATAAGCAAGTAATATTTTAATTATTAGAGTCCTGCAGATTTATGATAATTTAGACCAAACATTCACCTTCCAAAGCACGGAAAGAGATAAAAGCAAATAAAGCATTTTCTAGCAAGATAAATATTAAGTAATTTTTAAGTGACAGCAATAAACTAAGTCATAACATACAGGCTGACAAAAATCAGACACTGGATGAGTGAGATTGGCTTAAAAAGCATTTAATAATTTGCTGCATCAAGAAAAACGCTCATAATAGAAAACAGAAAGGCCTTGCATTAACAGATGAGTAAGTATATTCAAACAAGCATGGACATACTATTACCAAGGTAGAACTAAAGCAAATAGCTTACCCCAGGATAAAAGTGCTGATTTATATAAATAAAGCCAGAATGAAGTGTACATATAGCAGTATTTAACCTTTAAGCTGGAGGAAATAAATAGAAACACAAGTGAAACAGCAGAATTTTAAAACGCTACCAGCCCATGGTAAGTCCTATGGGTAAAATATAGAGAATATCAGGATGTTTGAATAATGGAGTGATATCAAATTATTTACTTTGCAGAGAATATACCTTCTTTTCAAATATTCATGGACCATCTACAAATATTGATTATGTGAGATACTAAAAAAATACACTTAAAAATTTATACCCAAATAATTTATTCATGACATATCTCATATCACAAAGATGGAAGTTAGGAATGTATGTAAACAAATAAATAAGAAGTCTTTTTTTAAAAACACTGGATATTCTTCTAAAAAATCTTTTGTGGTACATGAACAATGAATCTTGGAATACTGAGAAAATGAAATAAAATAAATTAATCAAAAATAAATAAATAAAGTACCCTTTTTTTTCCAAAAAAAAATAAAACAAAAGAAATCTTTAGGAGATAATACAGAACAATTACTTAGAAAATAGGCAAAAGGATTATTAATTTGTAAACTTGTGTTATTTTTTATCATAGTCAGAAACAAAGTTATGTCCTCAAATATTTTTACTATAAAAATGATCAAAAAGAAAAGATCAAACAGTCACTTTATTCTCCAACTTCAGCCAAAACACAAAGACTTTGAAAAAGACAAAAGGTTAACTTAAGAAAATATGAAAAAGGAAGTAATAAAAGATAAAAAGAGGAATAAATTCATTATAAAACAGTAGAGGTAGAATTAATAAATTAACCCAGGGTCTGGGAGAACACTTACATAGTACACAAATGTCTAGAAAATCTAATATAAAATAAGTGAAAACAAGGAATTAATAAAAATCTGAATATAACAAGAGAAGAAGTTAAAGATGTAAAGGAAAACTTTTTTTATAAGCAAATGCTAATATAATAATCTGTCAAAAAATAAATGGAAAGGGGGCACCTGGGTGTCTCAGTGGGTAAAAGACCTCTGCCTCAGGTCATGATCTCAGGGTCCTGGGATCGAGCCCCGCATCAGGCTCTCTGTTCAGCAGAGAGCCTGCTTCCCTCTCTCTGCCTGCCTCTCTTCCTGCTTGTGATCTCTCTCAATTCAAACAATTCAAAAAGATAACAGTTCTTTCCAAATTAAAGAAATTCTCCCATATATAACTGCTTAAATTTTCTTCTTTAAATATGGCCTGCAAAAAAAAACAAAAAAAACAAAAAAAACCAAAAAAAAAAAAAAATATATGGCCTGCAGCTATAGGGAAGTGACTAAAAATTACCTCTTAGGGACCCATGCAAAAATTAGGAAACTGTATTAGTTTCCAAGAGCTACCATAACAAATTGCTACAAACTTGATGACTTAAAATGACAGGAATTTATCTCCCACAATTCTAGAGGCTACAAATCTGACATCAAAGTGTGAGCGGGGCCATGCTCTCTGAAGTCTTTAGGGGAGAATATTCCTTGTCTCATCTAGCTTCTGAGGATACCTGAGCAATCTTTGATATTCAGTGGCTTTTAGCTGTTTCACTCTAATTTCTGCTTTTATCTTCACGTGGCTTTCTTCCTTCTGTGTATGTCCATTTTTCTGTGTCTCTCTTTGTAAGGACATCAGTCTTTGAGTTTATGGCCAATCCAGTAAGACCTCATATTCATTTGATTATATCTGCAAAGATGCTATTTTCAAATAAGGTCACAATCACAAGTTCTGAACAGACAGGATTTTGGGGATCCCTATCAACCCACTACAGAAAGCATCCCTAGCCTGCTTCAATTCCACCTCTCTACACATGTGTCAGTCAAATTTCTTTCCTTTGCATCTTGTTCTCAGTTTCCATCTAACCTCAGCTATCAATATGACCACCTGTGTTTGTATTTTTCATCTCATTTACAAAAGATTGAACTAGGAATATATATCTGGATAGGAGTCCCCATATTTGTTCATCGGGGCTAGAAAAAATGCAGCATTAAGGAAGAGAAAACTTTTTTATTCTTTTACTAGTGGGCCTTAGTCTTTACAATGTATCAAAATTACCTCATGAGATTTTAGAACACAATTGCCTAAGCTTCCACTTTGCCCTTTCAAACCCTAATTCAGTCAGATGAAGATAGAGCTCAAGCATTTTCATTTTCTTCTCCAAGTTTTTATTTAAATTCCAGTTAGTTAACATACAGTGTAATATTAGTTTCAGGTGATTCATCACTTATACTGCTCATCACACGTGTCCTCCTTAATACCCATCACCCATTTAACTCATCCCCTTGCCCACCTCCTCTCCAGCAACCCTCAGTTGTTCTCTATAGTTAAGATATAGTTAAGTTTGCCTCTCTCTTTTTTTCTCCCCCATATTCATCTGTTTTGGTTCTTAAATTCCACAGCTGAGTGAAATCATATAGTATTTGTCTTTCTCTGACTGACTTATTTTGCTTGGCATAATATGCTCCAGCTCCATCCATATTGTTGCAAATGTCAAGATACTCTTTTTTATGACTGATTAATATTCCATTGTGTGTGTGTGTGTGTGTGTGTGTGTGTGTGTGTAGCACAACATCTTTATCCATTCATCAGCTTATGGACATTGAGCCTAAGCATTTTCAAAAGCACTTCCTATTAATTCCAATGTACAGCCAAAGTTGAAATCCACTGTTTTATACCTTTAACAGTTGGTACACAATAAACAGAATGATCATTTAGAAAACATAGTCAATTTAGATTCACAACAATAACAAAGAGAACACAAATTTAGTCTATATAATTAACATATAAAAGTACTAATAATTATATACTGTTTTGCACACAAACACAGCACATACTATAGTTTAACATTATACACATATATGTAGTATATAATGCACAGTATATATCATAATTTATATATTATTTACATGTTACATAATATATAAACATATACATATATATATATAATATCAGATTCATGACCCCAAATTGCTGATCATTTTTTTTATTTTTCATTTTTTAAAGGTTTATTTATTTTAGAGAAAGAGAGATAGTGCATGAATGGGAGGAGCAGAGTGAGAGGGAGAGAGAATCTAAGGCAGACTCCCTGCTGAGTGCAAGGCCAAAACAAAACCTCTTATGACCATGATATCAGGACCTGAGCCAAAACCAAGAGTCAGAGGCTTAACCAACTGTGCTACCCAGACACCTTGATGATCATCTATTTTTAAATGGAAATCCAATAGAGCTAAGATACTAAATAATCAGCTAAGGTACTAGGGTAATATTTTATAAATTACTGATCTGTGACACACTGTAGAGGTTTTTGATATTGAGAAAAAGTGGGAATTAATGATGGTGTAAGTCCTAGGCAAGGTGTTTAGCATTAAGTGGACTAGAAGAGGGTAGGGAAGGAAAGACATAGTTATGTTAATATGGCTGACTAATCAAATCTTTAATTTTCAGAACAAAAAATATTTAGTATTTATTGCTAACTGCATAAGTAGGAGAGTGCCTACCTTCTAGAAACTCAGCCTAATAAAGGAAGCAGTCATGTAAAACAAAACAAAACTAAACCTAAAATGCAATGTATTATATGAAAATAACACATCAGAATATATTAAAATTTAAAATGTGCAAACCCTCTAACCTAGAAATCCCATTTAGAAAACTCTGATGAAATACAGTTTTCTGTAAGGATATTTATATAAGAATGTTTATGTGTATATTATCAATGGAGGGAGAGGGGAGAAAAAGAATAGAAAAGAGAGAAAACCTTAAATGTCCACTAATAAAAAGCAAATTATGGGATATTCATCTACAGAAAAAATGAGGAATATTCATGACATATTGTTCAATGAAAAATCAAGTTGTAATATAAAGCATATTGCATGACCATATATTTGAAAAACAGAGAGAGAAATGATACAGTTTTTAAGAGTTATTTGTTTGTTTGTTTGTTTGTCTGTAATATCATAGACTGAAGAGCTCAAAGCAAATTGCGAACATTGTGTGTACTGGAGAAATCCAATTGGAGGAAGGGAACATGCACTACCTTTTTCTTTATTTATTTTTTTTTTAAGATTTATTTATTTATTTGACAGAGAGATCCCAAGTAGGCAGAGAGGCAGGCAGAGAGAGAGGAGGAAGCAGGCTCCCTGCTGAGCAGAGAGTCCGATGTGGGGCTCCATCCCAGGACCCTGAGATCATGACCTGAGCTGAAGGCAGAGGCTTTAACCCACTGAGCCACCCAGGTGCCCCTGCACTACCTTTTTAAGTACACATATTTTTTTTTTCCTTTTTGCTTTTGATAAAAGGTGGATTATTACTCTTGTAACTTAAATATTTAATAAAATAAATGTAAATAAGAGCATACACTGTGATAGATACTTTTACTGAGCCATTACTATGAAACGTTATATTTTATGTAGTTATGTTTTTTTATTCCAAATTTATTGGGACTGTGTGTAAACACCAACAGAACCATAAACTATCTTGTATCAGTCAGCTAAGATAGCACATAATAAAAATATTTTAAAAATTTCAAGGGAATTTGCATATGAAAAGAGACAGAAACTAAATCAAAACATTTGTTTACTTTGTAAACTACTGGTTTTCACCCAAGATTGAAAGCATATGGGTCTCATTGTTCCTTCTTCCAAAATAGAATGACGTACCTATCTGTCTTTTTCATCCTGACTAAACCACTAAATTTATCCTTGCTATGACTGAAAGTGTTGATAATCAAACACATTGAGTGATTTATAAACAGCCATCAGAGGGCAGTCACTGGGTGGCCCAGTCAGTTAAGCGTCCTCTAACTCTGGATTTCAGCTCAGGTCATGATCTCAGGGTCGTGGGATCCAGCCCCGCTACAAAGGGCTCTGTGCTCACTGTGGAGTCTGCTTGTTCCCATTCCTCTGCTCCTCCCCTCACTTCTTGCTCTCTTTCTCCTTCTCAAATAAATAAAAAAAGATCTTGGAAAAAAAAAAAGCCATCAGACACCTGCACACACATTCCAGAAACTTCAGCCCCTCAGCCAGCAAGGACCTAAGAAGTTTCACCCACAAGCATTAGGCAGAGAAAGAAGCAGAGAGAACTTCTGATAATTGCTCCATGGCACAGGTTGTTTATGCTTTTACAGATCTTGTCCCCCGGAGAGCACTTAATTGCAATTAGTATTTACCTGGTATTCTTAAAGGCATGGCTATTTTATTATAGAGTTTTAGTAACATAAATTAAAAGGACCCATTCCTGCATCCAAAAAATTGCTTTACATTTCATAAATTTCATAAGGTGATTTATTTACAGTACTAAAGTTGTAATAGCAATTTTTATTAATGTGGGAAATATAATCTAATCAATATAAATTATTTCCCATTTATTTTCATAATAATCCTACAGTCTGCAAGAGAAATATATGAACAGAAAACTCCCCAGTTTTGGCTCCTCACAGGTTGATTTCAGTTTATTGCTATTGCTTATTTTCTCCTATATTAGTTCTTAAAAATCAGAAGTTAGAAGTCTTAAAATTAGAATTAGGTTATATTAACATGTGTTATTAAAAGACAATGCTCGTTTTTTCTCTACAGTAGCAATTCCTCAGTTTTCACAGCCAAATTATTTTGCCTTCTGAGAAATTCCAGTCAGAAAGCAAAATAGAATATTTCTAGGGAAATAGGGAACTTGCATAAATACAAGCTTGGCTTCCAAGTTGAAACTGAAGCCAATTTCATGAATTTAATTTTGTTCCCCAAGGTCATGAACTTAAAGCAAAACCAAGAGCTAATTTTAAAGCAACATTGAACCTGTATATGAGTTTGGGCACAATCTATGCAAAGCTTAGTGGCTTATGCTGAATCAATCTGTGTGTGTGCAAGATGGAGTAAATTTGCCGTCTACGTTGGAACTCATTTCAATGGGTCTACACCCATGAGGGCTAAATCAAATAAAAAAGTCTGCTTGAATTCATTTTGGGGTGAGGCTGTCAGATTTCACACAGCTGTCATTGCCACCGGCAAGCATTTCTTGGTCAAAGCCAACCATAAAGTTGGCATTTTTCAGACTTGGAGCGTACTCTTAAAAGAAACATAGCATTGAAACTAAAACCAAATACCTATGTTTAAAACCAGCCTAGGGGCACCTGGGTGGCTCAGTGGCTCAGGTCATGATCTCAGGGTCCTGGGATCCAGCCCCACATCCAGCTCTCTGTGAGGCGAGGAGCCTGCTTCCCCCTCTCTCTCTGCCTGCCTCTCTGCCTGCTTGTGACTCTCTATCTCTGTCAAATAAATAGATAAAATCTTTCAAAAAAAGAATAGCAATAGGGGCACCTGGGTGGTTCAGTGGGTTAAAGCCTCTGGCTTCAGCTTAGGTCGTGATCTCAGAGTCCTGGGATCGAGCACCATATCATCAGACTCTCTGCTCAGCTGGGAGCCTGCTTCTCTCTCTCTCTCTCTGCCTGCCTCTGCCTACTTGTGATCTCTTTCTCTGTCAAATAAATAAATAAAATCTTTTTAAAAATAAATAAAATAAATAAATAAATATATGTATATATAAAACCAGCCCAAATATTTAAGTTTCATATATAGAACACACGCACGCACACGCGTGCACACACACACACACACACACTACTGATTAATTATATTTGAGCAATAAAATAAAAAAGTTTATATCCTTTCCGGTAATACTGAGGATAAGAACAGGCCTTTTCAAGTACATTATCTAAGAGTCAAACAACATTATGAAATAGCTACAAAACTATTTTATAGTTATAACAAAAAAATTAGTAAAAGAGTACAAATTTTCAGTTACATAAGTCCTAGACATTTACTCCACAGCATAGTGCCTATGGTTAACAATATCATATTGAATACTTAAAAACATGGGGCGCCTAGGTGGCTCAGTGGGTTAAGCCTATGCTTTTGGCTCAGGCTCAGGTCATGATCTCAGGATCCTGGGATCGAGCCCCATATCATCAGACTCTCTGCTCAGCAGGGAGCCTGCTTCCCCCTCTCTCTCTGCCTGCCTCTCTGCCTACTTGTGATCTCTCTCTCTCTGTCAAATAAATAAATAAAATCTTTAAAAAATTAAAAAAAAAAACTTTCTAAGAGGCCAGATATTATGTTAAATGTTCTTATCAGAAAAAATAAATTTCATCAGTAAAGGGTAGGAGGAACCTTCTGGAGGTAATGGATGTATTTACAGTATAGATTGTATTGATAATTTCATGGTTATATACTTGTCTTCAAACACATCAAGTTGTATGCATTAAATATGGACAGCTTTTTATATGTCAATCATGCCCCAGTAAAGTAACAGGATAATTTGTGGGACTTTCCTAAGAAATGCAACAAAGCTGGGTTTTAAAATTTGGTATCACAACTCTAATTTTGAACTTTTTATAAGTCTATAACTCCACACCTTACTAAGAGAAATGAAATTATGAAAACAGCGTCCCAGGCCAATATATGTTTTGATTCACTTTAAATGAAGTAGCCTTTGCATGGACCACAGAGCCAAGTTCAGGACAAACAGACAAGAGGCCAAACATTTAAAAATCAATTAAAACATTGCATAAAAAGATAGAAGCAAATACCTAAGGGATGGGTCTGTACAGAAGAGAAAATTTCAGGTTTAGGAAACCTGACTAATCTAGACTATTCTGTGAAAAATGTCATGATTTCCTTAAATATCTGGTTCTCCCAGAATAAAAAAAGAAATTAAACAGAGTAATAGGTTAGTGTGCATTCAGATAGAATCCAAATTATCTTCCATTGATTTTTTTTTATTTAGACTTAATATGATGACCTCCCTTATAAAGCAAAAAAGAAGCAGGTGTCATGTTCCATTTTTCCCAGGATGAAACTATATCCCATTGTGTCACCAAATGGACATGATAAACCATCCACATTTTACGGAAGAAGAATCTGAAGCT
The DNA here is from genome assembly GCA_028646535.1 of Procyon lotor. Taxonomy (NCBI): domain Eukaryota; kingdom Metazoa; phylum Chordata; class Mammalia; order Carnivora; family Procyonidae; genus Procyon; species Procyon lotor. Next base: position 30,445,007 of record CM053615.1, read on the forward strand.
GAAAAAGGGAAAGCAGACTGTAAGGACCTTAATAACATATGCAGATATATAAATTAATTACTCAAAGCCAACCTGTGAAATCTAAGATTTGTTCATGTTTAAGAAAAGTAAACTAGGCGTCTAATTAACAAATTCCCAATTAGACGTAGCCACTCATCTTTACCGATCAAGAATAAGCAATCTGCTGAAATTATATCACTTGTGAACTCTCAATTCAGAGAAGGTATTTTTGAACCCTTTAGAATGAAATGAGCTTTGAGATGAGAAAGATTATGGTATGGTTTTCCCTATTTCCCTTATACAGGAAGCCAGTGCATTACCACTACTACATTTTAATGAGAACACATTCAATATATAATATTACATTTTGCAAATATTACAAAATATATAAACGTTACCATTCCTATTGTCTGGTGGGTTCAATTATACTTCTACAAATAAAATCTGAGCTACTCATAAAAATGAGAAAAATAATGGCAAATGGAAATAACTCATGTGATAAAGACACCGAAGTTGGAGAATGACAAGTGTTAAAAACAACTGATTGAGTCTCGTATTATTTAACATAACGCTAAAGTCTATATATTTCTTGGGAAAATGCACATAGAACCGTGGCATTTCTGGTGGAGTCGCTGTGGCTATTTTTCCAGAAAGAGGGCAGATTCAGCCTGTGTAGGATGAGGAGGCTAGAGTCAACAGGGCTATATTCAAATATTTGAGAAGCTACTTGTTTGCCAGTAACATTTGACACAGATGGTCATTCATTCCTCCTTGAAACTCTCTTCTACCTGACTTTTATGTGTTTTTAATTTAATAAGTGAATGAATAGTTAATCCCCCCTCAGCACCCATTGCCCTAGTTTTACTCCAATCTGAATGGCTCCTAGTCTTTAGTCTCCTCTAGGAGTTCCTGCTCATCTTTCTCAGTTGCAATGGCTCAGTTCTCAGTCCCTAAAACTTAACTGTGCTCCACATACACTCTCTCCCTTGTTGATCACTCACAAATATCCACCAGCAAAATCTGCATATTTCAGAATATATCCCAAATTCAAACATTTCTCCCTATACTCACTACTACCCTCCCTTGTCTGTAATCTTCACCTGGATTATTGCAGTTTCCTCCTTCCAGGCCTTGATGATGTTCCTTCCCACTCTCCCCTACAGTCTATTCTCAATCCATCCTCAACAGAGAAGGCAGACATCATTTCAAAAGATATGTCAGCTCATTTGGCCCTTTCACTCAATACTGAACTCAACTTAAACCAAAGGGCTATACATGATCTAATTTTCCATGACTTCCCTGCTCTCTGCCTTACTCACTCCATTCCAGCCACACTGACATCCTTACTGTGTGTCCTACCAAACACACACACCACAGTGCCTATGGGTTGTTACTAACCTCTGCCTGGAGCCTTGTTCCAAAAGATGTGCACACAGCTTACTCCCTTGTTTCCTTTCTGTGTTTCCTCAGATGGCAGCTTCCCAGTGAGGCTTATCCTAGCCACGCTTGTTCTAACTGCAACCTCCCTTTCTCTGTTTTATTTTTTTCCCACATTATTTATCACAGTCTGTACAATCTCAAAGAAGGATCTTGTTAGTTGTTGCATTGCATATCTCCCTCCACACACACTAGAATGCAGGCTTCACACATGAGGGCAGGGATTCCTGCCTGTGGAGTTCATTACAGTATCCTCAGCATCTAGGAACTCAATAAATATTGGTGAATAAAAGAATAAAGGAAAAAACAAGCTGAATGTTGAATAGGTAAAAATCTTGGATTAAATATCTCTGTGTATAGATCCAAAACTTCTCAAAGCCACCATTGGGACCACCGTATTTGGTGATGAATTGTTGCAGATCAGTTGGTTTAGTGTGCATTTGTAAAGGATATTTAGGATGTGAAGAAATGAAACTCTATTACCTTTAAGGTATTACCCTTAAAGTCCTTTTCGCAGTTAGAATATATCCCATCTGTAAACACACATCTCCCCAAACAAACATTTTGGTGGAGACTAATGACCAACCTCCCACCCCTCATATATACCACATGTAATTTTCCCCTTTTATAGTAGTAGGTATTTTAGCTGAACACATGATCTCGGCTAAAGGCCCCAGTCCACATTTCCCAGTCTCCTTTCCATTTTGATATAATTTATGTGATGACCATCATCCTGAAAACAGGATGTGTGTGTGTGTGTGTGTGTGTGTGTGTGTGTATGTGTGTGCATGCGTGTGTGTGTGTGTGTGTGTGTGCATAAGTTATATACAAGTCATCTTTAAAAGAAATGGACATAAACATACATTTCTCTTTTCCATGTTTCATTGTTGGATTAAATATGTGTGGAAATCCATCTCAACCTCAACTGTTGGCTAAAAATAACATCTCAGGAGAACAGACCGGCAGGGGACCTGGGTAGACCCTGCCTCCCCAGTTCCCTTAAGTCATGAAGTCTGCTTTTCTGGACTATCACAAGAGAGAAAAATGAAATAAATAAAACTCTCTCTTGTTCAAGCCAATATTTCTTATTAGAGAAACCTAGCCTGTATTCTAAATAATATATAGCATTTTGATAGATGAAATAATCCCTAAAATTCTAAAATAAATAAAAATTTCAATATTAAAGGTGGGGAAATTGTAGCAGTAGTTCATTGGTTTATTTAGAGGTCAAGGGTAGAAATCAATGTCAACTAGAGTTAAAAACTTACAAAACATAAATACAAGTTGTATTATCTATTTACTAAATGTAAGCCACTAGGCTGGGATTGTTGGACATTATGTCATTTAATCTTTACAATAAATTCCACAGGTAGGTGTTATTATATATGTTTTACAGGCAAAATTTTTAGGGCCCACAATCTCTACATTATTTTTTAAAGAACTGCAAGCATGTGTTAGAGCTAAGGACCCAATTCTAGGAGCATTTCTCAAACTATACTTTCCCATTCTCTGTTCTTTGGATTGATACATGCTCTCCCTCCAGAGACCTTTGAGAATTTAAAATGGAAGTAAATAGCTACTTCTTAATGGATATATTTTTACTCTTCTTGCTCCAGAATGGAGTTCTGCAGAAGCAATGTGATTCAAAACCCTGAGGAGTACCTGGAATAACTATTAAGTTGAGATCTAATCCCCAGTTTAGACTTGCATTTCCAGAACAAGATATTCAACCTATCTGGCTCTGAATCTGCTGGTCTAATTCCTGCTGTAAGATAATTCCAATAACTGAGTCTGCCTTAATGAGCTACAAAAGCATTGGCATTAAGTGGAATTTGGTTACCCCAGACAGAATCCCATTCATTTTAGCAGTCTGGAAACAAAAGCAAACTCCAAACCCAAAAAACACATACATAGATCAGTTCTGTAATTCCACAGATGTGGTTACGAAGTATATTCAAATTCTAATCTATTTTTTTTCTTGCAAAGAAGAAGGGAAGTTATTCAAGAAGCTTAAAAAAAAAAAACTAAGAAAACTAAATTTATATCCCCAAGGCATTTGTACATATGTATGTAAATACACACACACACATATATGTAATCTGGGGAATCCTTTGCAGCCCAGTAGACTAGATTGCCCAGGCTGAAATGCTGCTAATCACTGCATGTTCTCAGCTGCCTTCAGGCCTCAGAGACAACTCAAGTATTCAGGACATTTATCTCTTGAATCTGGATGAATTCCATGTTGGCAAGAGCTGAATCACAGCCTCCTGAAAGTACTCTTAATAAAGCCCATCAGACTTGGCTTGCTAGATACCTCTATCATCCAGCACCTTGGTTAGAATAGAGACTGTGTCCTCCACATTTAGCTGTACAGATTGAAAGAATACTTTCTGTCTTTGAACTCTCTAATTCATCATTACAGCCCCTATGTCAAAACAAGTATTTTCTTTGCAGGCCATTTTAAGAAAATTGTCCCACCTGATTTCTCATCCCATTTCTCCTTTCCACTCTCTTCACTTTTCTTCCAACCCTTGCGAACATTCTCAAAAAATTTTGTTTTCTCTCAATCATAATAAACCAAGGAAACAGTTTGAGGACAAGCTGAGGGGACAGATAGCAACAATAGTAGACATTTAAGATCTTATTTCCCTTGCTATATATGATTGGATTATTTACATATGTTCCAAAATGCCACTTTCAGTATTTACAAAAGATTTCAGAAAATACAACTTACTGTTTAATTTCTATCTAGGGTTGTGTCTCTATTTGTTCTATATTGGGGCATCTTCAAGATGCTCATGGTTATCCATTTGATGGATAGATTATCCAACAAAACTGTATTAAATTATTTCCTGTCCAATTCATTATGTGAGCTATTATATGTGTTTATATAATAAACAACTAAATTTTGTTAGGGGAAATTACAAAAATTATCTGAAGATTGGCAAAGTGTGTAAAAAGGTTTCCAGAGTCCTTTTCTCTTTGGGGATTTCATCTTGCTTTTTATAAAAAGCACATTGTGTAGGAAGTGAGAAATAATTCTATGGGCCCATCGCAAATATTGTAAAAGGTGAAAAAAGTTGTAGAGGATGTACAAAATGGATCAAACATTAAAGAGCATTTTCCTTACATCTCTCAACATATTTAGGTTACTTGATAAATTTAATAGATATGACTAGATAGCATTTTTTATTTTAAAAGTTTATATTTATAGAAAAATTACTGATCTATCTTAAGAATTCAGATGTTACTGGGGTGATGTAACATAGCACATTAAAAAGAATATCTTGTGTGAAAGATAAGAAGATAATATATGTAAGGTGCCTTGCAGATAGTATGCCTTATGTGGCATCTATTATTATTGCTAGCTCTCTTATTTTTTATAAACATTTTTATACTTTTGTACCATTTAGCTATAGCTGAGTAACAAACCACCCCAAAACTTAGTGGTTTAAAACAGCAATCATCTATTATTTCTCCTGAGTCTCTGAGCCAGCTGTGTAGTTTTGCTGACCTAGGTTTGACTCAGCTGATCTGAGCTGGGCTTATTCATGCATTCGTGTGCACCTGTTAAGATGTCTTTTAAGTCGATGCCCAAAAATTCCCAGTGTCTAGACCCACTAAAGGACATAAGAGCAAAGAGCAGTGAATCTGTTACCGTTCACTTTATCATGCAAGGAGTCTGAGTCAAAGACCTCAGAATTCTGCAAGGCCATTTGAAGTAAATCCATTTCCTTTGGCTTCAAATTTCTGAGGTTAAGGCCACTACATATGGCTGTTCACAGTGATCTTTCAGGGAAGTCTTTCACTACATTTGCCCCTTCGATGTTACAATGTCAGTGAAGGAGTGAAAATCCATATTTTGAACATGTGGTCTTCTCAGTAAGAGTGAATTTCAAGTATGTTACTGTTTCTAGATATCTGCAGAGTTCCTTTTTTTAAAATTTTACTTATTTATTTGACAGAAAGAGAGAGAGATCACAAGCAGACATAGAGGCAGACAGAGAGGAGGAGGAAGCTTGCTCCCCGCTGAGCAGAGAACCCAACCCAGGGCTCGATCCCAGGACCTGGAGATCATGACATGAGCCGAAGGCAGAGGCTTAACCCACTGAGCCACCCAGGTGCCCCATCTGCAGAGTTCTACAGGTAAAGGAATTGACAGGGTATTGCCACCCTGAGCCAGCCAGGAAGCAAATTCTCAGCCCTGGAGATCAATCCCACAGAAAAGCCCTCTAATAACTTTCCACAAAGTGACAGCTTAGCAAAGAGTCCCAAGTGTTTCAGCAACATCCATGTCACTGATTTCAGAGGCCTCAAACAAGAAATTTATCTCTTATTAATTGAATACACACACACACACACACACACACACACGGAATAAATGTATTTGTGAGGCTAAATCCATACATATGCTATGTTATGAATGAAGCAATTCCTGTCAAATTAGTCAGAGGTATTTTTTTAAAGATTTTATTTATTTATTTGATAGAGAGGGAGAGATCACAAGTAGGCAGAGAGGCAGGCAGAGAGAGAGGAGGAAGCAGGCTCCCTGCTGAGCAGAGAGTCCAATGATATGGGGCTCGATCCCAGGACACTAAGATCTTGACCTGAGCCAAAGGCAGAAGCTTTAACCCACTGAGCCACCCAGGGGCCCCTCAGAGGTATTTTTTAAAGATATATTTATTTGAGGGGTGCCTGGGTGGCTTAGTGATTAAGCAGCTGCCTTTGGCTCAGGTCATGATCCGTGTCCTGGGATCAAGCCCCATAACAGGCTCCCTGCTTAGTGGGAAGCCTGCTTCTCCCTCTCCAGCTCCCCCTGCTTGTGTTTCTTCCCTCACTATCTCTCTCTGTCATAAATAAATAAAATCCAAAAAAATATATTTATTAATTTGAGAGAGAGAGAGATAAAGGGGGGAGGGGCAGGGGGAGAGGAGAGAGAGAATCTCGAGCAGACTCCCCGCTGAGCATGGAGCCCAACTTGGATCTCAATCCAATGACTCTCAGCTCATAACTTGAGCTGAAATCAAGAGTCAGCTGCTTAACTGACTGAGCCACCCAAGTTCCCCTATTCAGAGGCATTTTGTGGGATTTAAAAAGGGTGAAACTTCTGCCCAAAGATCAGTAAAGTACATCAATATATGATCTATAAGACGTCAGTAAACTTCTGTGAATTAGACAAGAATTGTTTATTTTGTCCCACTTATTGACAAGATGACGATTTGTGACCCCAGTTCTCACATTGTCACCAACTTTGATGGAAAAAGAAGAGGCTTATTACAGGATTGCTCGGAGGATTATTTTATTACAATGTACACAGATACAGAACAGTTTTAAATCACAATGGTGAATGAAGATCTTTTCTTCACAGAAGTCATGAGGAACAAAGGCTGCCAAGTGTTTAAGGTGCTACATCACACACAAAATGTCTAGCATTTCAGCCAGACAAAATTTCACTTGTCAAAGAAACTTGATACTTATTGAAGACCTTTGACTATTCCCAAAGAAATGCACAAAAATTGGAATTCTTCCTTCATGACATTAGTGTTCATATAGCAGATGAAAACCAGAAGCTGGCTTCACTGAGAGACAAGAGCAATCTCTTTCAATTGTTGCCAATTCTTCTAAGACCTTCTTTTAAGTTATAAAATAAATGTCAATAATTCTGAAGTTGATGACACTGATTAACCAAGGCACCGCCTCATATTTTTCTTCATACAAATCATCCTTTACTTCAAGTTTTTTCAGACTGTGACTTTCTTCATTAAGGCACCCTGAGCAGCATTCAAAACAAAGCCTAAATGTTGCAACAAATCAGATTTTTTTTCAAATGTCAAGCATTTCAAATTGAAAATTCTTCTCATAGAGAAAATATTGTACAAGTCTATATATTTTCAAGGTGGGAAGACATGTCCTATGCCAGCAGGCTCATTGGCTTCTTTCCATTGTCAAGAACTTTATATGTGAACAGTGCCCCTCAACAGTGCTTTTGGTGATAGAATATGTGAGTTTCCTTCGTATTTCTGTTTTTAACATTTTCTAATTGAGTTGATCAAATGCAAACAAAAACAGATGTCCGCAAATACAATGTTAGGATACATTTTATTTAGTTCCTATGAAAAATATTTACTATACACATGGTAACATTATAACATGATGATTACAAATATCCAAATTATAGCATGGCTTTCTTTGCACACTAAGATTGTTTGGGTAAAAAGTTGCTTCCACAGCATGATTTGATATAAAAATAATTTCTTTCAAAAAATAATTCTTACTGAATCAAGAAAAATTTCAAAAGAAAAAATGTGTGCTATTCTTGAACATGGTTCTAATTCAAAACCTCTGGCCTAAGACAGGCCTTCTATTCTTTTTCTGGTATTTTCAAATTTTTTGGAGCAAAAAGGAATTAAATCCTCATTTTAACTAACCCCACCCTCTGTATTCAGGGACATGGAACACACCCTCTATAAACTATGGGAAAAGAATAATCTTTTTATTTTAACCTGGCTTACATCCATACACAAGAAACTCTTCAGTCTTTTATGAACTAATGCAATTATTACCGGATCTTCCCAGAACACTGCTGTGCACTAATAATTGATAATCATAATAAAGATCATGTGGTTCATAAAATTTATAAATGGCCAGTGAATCATCAAAAATATTGAATTGTGAACAATGTGTTTTGGGCTTGGAAACCCCCGTGATTTCAGATGCTTCTGGCTCTCCCTACCTGCTGATGTCTTAACCAGCCAGTGTTGCTTAACCCTTTCTTCTCCAATGAATACTTCTGGGAGAAAGCACCTAGTAAGTACTAACTTCCTTATAGATACCCTGCAGATAAGTGTTCTGCAAATATATTGAACAGGATGCCCAATATGGAATATATTTTATTTATCTGACCAAAATACACATGTATATATGTATATAATTTAATTACAATCGCCACAAAACAATTGCTACCATTAGTAAGTGAAGTGCTCTACAATATTTTTTTTTTTTAAGATTTTATTTATTTGACAGAGAGAAACACAGCGAGAAAGGGAACACAAGCAGAGGGAATGTCAGTGGGAGAAGCAGGCTTCCCGCAGAGCAGGGAGCCGGATGTGGGGCTCGATCCCAGGACCCTGGGATCATGACCTGAGCCGAAGGCAGACGCTTAACGACTGAGGCACCCAGGCGCCCCTGCCCTACAATATTTTATATTAAATGCTCATCTATTACATTATGTTAATGCCAATCTTGACCCACTAAATTAATTTCACCAACCAATGATGGATTGCAAACTATAGTTCAGATGATACCACCTTAACCCCAAAAGAGTATGTTTTATTCCTCCCTGAAAAAGTAATGGATTTATTTTATTCGTATGTATCTCTAGAGGATGGAGCTGGGATCCCGCTTCTCCCGCTGACCTTCTCTCCTCTCATGCTCTCTCTTACTCGCTCTTCTCTCTCAAATAAATAAATAAAATCAATTTGAGAGGCAAGGTGGGAGTTTGGGGGGGAGTGAGGGAGAGAAATGAAACAGGAAGGGATGGGGGATGGGGAGGGAGACAAACCTAAAAGAGACTCCTAGACTCAGAAATGAACTAAGGGTGGCTGGGAGGCGGGGAGGGGGGGTGTAGGGATAGTATGTCTGGTTTGTGGACCTTGGGGAGGGTATGTGCTACGGTAAGTGCTGTGAAATGTGTAAGCCTGACGATTCACAGACATGTACCCTGGGGCAAATAATACATTATATGTTAATAAAAATTTGAAAATAAATAAATAATCTTAAAAAATATTTTCTACATATAAAAAACTATAAAGCTTAGATAACAAAATTAAATAGATGCAGAGTAGTATTGGCAGACAAATAGATACATAAATCAATGGAAGAGAATACAACACTCAGAAATAGACTTCACAAATATATTCAACTAACTTTTGAAAAAAGTACAAAAGCAATTCAGTGGAAGGACAGTAGCTCTCCTAACAAGTGGTCTGGTGCAATTAGACATCCTTAAGTTTTTTGTTTTTTTTTTAAATGACCATATATAAAAATGAACTAAAAAGTCATGGACTTAAATATAAAACATAAAACTACAAAACTCATAGAAAAAGCATAAAATAAAACTTTCAGTATCTATATTTAGGTAAACAATTCTAAGATTTGACAGCAGTATAACAATCTATTAAAAAAATGATGAATTGACCATCATAAAAAGTAAAAACCTTTGCTCTATGAAAGACTTTCTTAAGAAGATGAAAAGACAAACTGCAAAGTCAAAGAAAAAATTTGAAACTATATATCTGACAAAGGATTAGTAGAATGTATAAAGAATATATAAAGAACTAGAATACACAGAACAAAAATATGTATGGAACTCTGAAAACTCAATAGTAAAAAAATCATACAACCCAATGAGAAAGTGGACAAAAGACATGAAGGGACATTTCACTGAAAAAGATCTACACATGGCAAATAAGCATATGAAGAGTTGCTCAGCATCATTAGTGACTACAGAAATGCAAATTAAAACCACAGTGAGCTATATCTGTACATACTCATCAGAATGGCTAAAATAAAAAATTGTGATGACACCACATGCAGGGAAAGAGACAGGAAAACTGGATCACTCATGAATTGCTTGTTGAAAGCAAAATGATACAGTCACTTGGGAAATTGTTTAATTTTTTCATAAAACAAAATATATGACCTAAGAATTGCACTCCTGGACATTTATCCCATAGAAATGAACATTTAGGTTTGCACAGACATCTGTACCTGAATTTTCTTAGCAGCCTTATATATAATAGACCCAAACTGGAAACAACCCAGATGTCCTTCAATGAGTGAATGGTTAAAAAAAAAAAAAATAGTGGTATACCAGGAGTTAAGATGAAGGAGTAGTAGGGGGACCCTGGGCTTGTCTCCTCCCTCAAAACAGCTGGATTAATGACAGATCATTTAGAACACGGAGGAAACCAATCTGGGGACTGGGAGAAGGATCTGCACAGTTGGAGGAAGAGAGTGTGGCAGTGTGAGGTATGTGGACATGAAATGGTGGAGAGAAAAGCCACAGTGCTGTAGGGAGCAAGGAGCCCTTTCTACAGGGGGAGAAAGAGAGAGCAGGAGAGACGGTGGTATATCAGGTTTGCCGCAAGAAAAAAACACCTCTCTGGACCACTAACTGAGAGTCAGCGGGAACTGATTGTCGCAGGTTCTTGCAAGCAACACATGGAGCTCAAATTCTGAGGTTTTAGAGATTCACAACATTCGCCAGAGTCAAGCTAGGCATGTGCTCCTGGGGAGGAGAGTGTAGTCCTGGAAGCGGACAGCCTGGTGTAGAGATTGCCTGATTGTATTGGGAGAGAATTTTCTCCTTCCTGGAGTACATTTAGAAGAGGAATTTGGTTCTCCAAGGACAAAAGACTCTGCAGGCACCATCGAGCAGGCATTCACTGGGCAGGGGACGGAAGCACTTGCCAAGGGCTGATAACCTGGTCCTTGCTTTTCACTGTGTTTCACCAGAGACTCCAGGCACATGCACAGGCATGTGACTGTTTTTCTGGGACAAAACAGCACCAGACACACAGCAGCAGGGCCGCAGGGCTCCTCTCCAGAGGAGAAGGGAGTGGATCCACACCTTGCTGGGTCCTTTTAGATTTGGACTTTTGAATCCCAGCTGTGCACCAGAGATAAAATGCGGGAGAACTGTGGCACAGAGCTCACCAAAGCCCTGGACACAGACAGGATAAGGTCAGGGATCTAACAGTGATCTGGCACACAAGGAGGGGGTGGGGGGATATTGTTCACTTTTCTGTGAGGGCTTCCTCAATAGGCTCAGCAATGAGTTCCTCTACCCAGGCAAGACAGGGTGATGCCATCTTCTTCCTTCCACCCACCAGCACCCAGACTTCAGAGAGCAACACAGCGCCCCCAGTGGAGGCAGGAGCTTCTTACACTAAACCCTGCCCCGCTGTGTCCAACAAGTCTGTAGTTAACTGGGACAGGTTTGGTGAGCAGCATAGCGGGCCTCTCCCACAGAAGACAGGCATAGGCATCCTGCATACACCAAGTGTACTGATCATAGAGTGCTCCCAAGTGTCAGCTTCAGTTTTAGTGGAAATAGGACTAGGCTTTCTTTCTTTTTTTGTCTTTTCTTTTTCTTTGGAATCAGGCTTATAGTTTTTTTTGTTTTTCATATCCTTTTCTCTTTTTTTGGATCAGCCTTCTTTGTTCTCCACCCCCCCCCACCCTCCCCACCCCCGCCTTTGGAATCAACTTACAGTTTTTTGATTGGGAGTTTGGTTTTTTTCATTCCTTTTCTTTTTCTTTTTCCCCTCTTTTTATTTATTTATTTGTTGTTGTTGCTGCTGCTGCTGTTGTTGTTGTTGTTTTGGGATCAGGATTTTTTTTTCTTTTTTTCCAGGCTTTTTTATATAAAAATCAAAGCACACCTAGTTAAAGGTCCAAATATTCCCCACTGCAAGGACGAACTCTACAGAGGACTAACCTGTGAGAAAAAGCAGCCAAAACACAAGAGCAGAGTGCACAGCGTACACCAGAAATACTTCCTGAAGTGCCTGGCCCTGGAAAGTCTATGACCCCCTTAATATAGTGGTATTCTCAGGAATAGGAAACATACAAAAAGAGAAGATGGAGGAATTCTCTCCAAAAGAAAGAAAAAGAAGAAATCATAACCAGGGATTTTCTCAAAACATGTTCAAGCAATATTGCTGAACAAAATTAGAACAGTTAAAAGAATACTAGTGGGGCTTGAAAGAGGCTTAGAAGAGAACATGAGAAACCCTTGCTTTAGAGATAAAAGACCTAAAAACTAATCAGGCTAAAATTTAAAAAAGCTATAACTGAGATGCAAAGCCAACTGGATATAATCCCAACAAGGATGGTAGAATCAGATAAATGAATAGGTGATATAGAAAATAAAATTATGGAACATAAAGAAGCTAAAAAGAAGATGAAAAGAAGACTATTAGATCATGAAGGTAGACTTAGGGAACTCAGTGATTCTGTAAAGTGCAATAATAGCCATGTCATAGGAATCCCAGAAGAGGAACGGGAAAATGGGGCAGAAGGTTTATTTCAACAAATTATAGCTGAGAACTTCCCTAATCTGGGGAAGGAAACAAGCATTCAAGTCCAAGAGGCACAGAGAACTCCCTTCAAAATCAATAAAAACAGGCCAATGCCAAGACATACCATACTTAAACTTGCAAAATACAAAGATAAAAAGAGAAATCTGAAAGACGCCAGAGACAAATGTCCTTAACCTACAAGGGTAGACACAGAGGTTAATAGCAGATCTGTCCACAGCAACTTTACAGAAGAGAATGGCATGATATATTCCATGTGCTAAATGGGAAAACTATGCAGCCAAGAATACTTTATCCAGCAAGGCTGTCATTTAGAATAGAAGGAAAGATAAAGAGTTTCCAAGACAAGCAAAGACAAACTAAAGGAGTTTGTGAACTCTAATTCAGCTCTGCAGAACATGTTAAAGAGGATATTTTGAGCAGGAAAGAGGGACCAAAATCAACAAGGACTAGAAAAGAAAGAAACAATCTACAGGCACAGTGACTTTACAGTTAATATAATGACACTAAGTTCATATCTATCAATTACTACTCTGAATATAAATGGAGTAAATGCTCCAATAAAAAGACATAGGGTATCAGAATAAATAAAAAAAAACAAGAACCATTGATATGCTATTTACAAGAGACTCATTTTAGATTCAAAGATGCCTCTAGATTGAAAGTGAGGGGATAGAGAACAATTTATTATGCTAATGGACAGCAAAAGAAAGCTGGAATGGCCAAACTTATATCAGATAAACTGGATTTTAAACCCAAGACTGTAACAAGAGATGAAAAAGGACACTATATTATAATAAAGGGGTTTATCCAAAAAGAAGATCTAACAATTGTAAATATTTACACCCTCATTAAGACTAGTCAAATATATAAACCAATTAATAATAAACTTTTAAAAACTCGTTGATAATAATACAATAATTGTAGGGGTCTTTAACACCCCACTTACAGCAATGGTCAAATCATCTAAGCTGAAGATCAACAGTGAAACAATGGCTTTAAATGACACACTGGACCATATGAACTTAACAGATATGTTCAGAGAATTTCATTCTAAAGCAACAGAATACACATTCTTTTTGAGTGTGCATGGAATATTTTCCAGAATAGATTACATACTGGTCACAAATCAGGCTTCAGCCAGTACAAAAAGACCGAGATCATACCAAGCATATTTTCAAAACACAACACTATGAAACTTAAAGTCAACCACAAGAAAAATTTGGAAAGACCACAAATTCATGGAGGCTAAAAAACATCCTACTTAAGAATGAGTGATTTAACCAGGAAATTAAAAAAGAAATTAAAAAATACATGGAAGTAAATGAAAATGAAAACACGATATTTCCAGAACCTTTGGGATGCAGCAAAGGTGGTCATAAGAGGGAAGTGTATAGAAATACAGGCCTTCCTGAAGAAGCAAGAAAAGTCTCAAATACACAAACTAACTTTACACTGAAAGGAGCCAGAAAAAGAACATCATGTAAAGCCTAAAACCAGTAGAAGAAGGGAACTAATAAAGATTAGAACAATAATAAATGCTATAGAAAAAAAAAAAGTCGAACAGATCAACAAATCTAGGAGCTGGATCTTCAAAAGAATTAACTAAATTGATAAGCCCTTAGCCAGACTTATCAAAAAGAAAACAGAAAGGACTCAAATAAATAAAATCACAAATGAAAGAGGAGAGGTCACAACCAACACCAAAGAAATACAAATAGTTGTAAGAGAATATTATGAGCAACTATATGCTAACAAATTGGGCAATCTGGAAGAAATACGAATTCCTAGAACATATACACCACCAAACTTGAAGAAATAGAAAATTTGAACAGATCCATAACCATCAAAGAAATTGAATCAGTAATCAAAAATCTCCCACTAAACAAGAGTACAGGGCCAAATGGCTTCCCAGGGGAATTCTACCAAATATTTAAAGAAGAATTCATACCTATCTTTCTGAAAGTGTTCCAAAAAGTAGAAATGGAAGGAAAACTTCCAAACTTATTCTATGAGGCCACCTTGATTCCAAAACCAGACAGACAAAGAGAAGGATTATAGACAAATATCCCTGATGAACATGGAGGCAAAAATGCTCGACAGAATACTAGCAAGTTGAATTCAATAGTATATTAAAAGAATCATTCACCACAATCAAGTGGGATTATTCCTGATCTGCAGGGTTGGTTCAATGTCTGCAAATCAATGTGATATGCCGCATTAATAAAAGAAAGGATGAGAACCAAATGATCCTCTCAACAGATGCAAAAGGGACGGAAAGAGAGAGAGATTTTGACAAAATACAGCATCCTTTCTTTTTTTTTTTTTTTTTTTACAGCATCCTTTCTTGATTAAAAACTCCCAAGGAAGCATGGGTAGAAGAAACATACCTCAAAATCAAAAAGGCCCATACAAAAGGCCCACAACCAATATTATTTTGAATGGGTAAAAACAGAGCATTCCCTCTAAGGTCAGGAACACAACAGGGATGTCCACTCTCACCACTGCTTTTCAACACAGTACTAGAAGTCCTACCCACAGCAATTAGACAACAAAAAGAAATAAAAAGTGTCCAAATCAACAGGAATGAAGTCAAACTTTCGCTCTTTGCAGACAACATGATACTCTATGTAGGAAACCTGAAAGACTCTACAAAAAAATTGCTAGAACTGATACATGATTTCAACAAAGCCACAGGATATAAAATCAACATACAGAAATCTGTTATTTTCACATTATGAAATAATCAGAAACAATGAAGCAGCAGAAAGAGAAATCATTTATAATTGCACCAAAAAAGATTAGACACCTAGGAAGAAACCTAACCAAGGAAGTAAAAGATCTGCATGTAGAAAACTATATAATGCTTATGCAATTGAAGATGACACAAAGAAATGGAAAAACATTCCATGCTCATCGATTGGAAAAAACGAATATTGTTAAAATGTATATACTACCCAAAGCGATCTACACATTCAATGCAGTCCCAATCAAAATGACCAACATTTTTCACAGAACTATAACAAACAATCCTAAAATTTATGTGGAACCAGAAAAGACCCCCAAATAGCCAAAGTAATGTTGGAATAGAAAAGCAAGGTGGGAGACATCACAATCCCAGACTTCAAACTGCATTACAAAGCTGTAATCATCAAGACAGAATGGTACTGGCACAAAAAAGACACAAAGATCAGTGGAACAGAATAGAGAACCCAGAAATGGACCCACAATTCTATGGTCAACTAATCCTCAACAAGGAAGGAAAGAATGTCCAATGGAAAAAATACAGTCTCTTTAACAAATGGTGCTGGGAAAACTGGACAGTAACATGCAGAAGAATGAAACCGGACCACTTTCTCACACCATACACAAAAATAAACTCAATATTGATGAAATACCTAATATAAAACAGGAAACCATCAAAATCCTAAAGGAGAAAACTCTTAAACCTCCGCTGTAGCAGCTTCTTACTAGACACATTTCCAGAGGCAAGGGAAATAAAAGCAGAAATGTACTAATGGAACTTCATTAAGATAAAAAGCTTCTGCACAGTACTGATAGCTGTAATAATTTGAATTAATCTCCAGGGAATTATGCTAAGTGAAAAAAAAAGGCCATTTCCAAAAGTCAAATACTGTATGATTCTATTAATGTAGTATTCTTGAAATGATAGAGTTTTACAAATAGAGAACAGATTAAGGAGCCAGAAGTAGGGACTTGGGTGGGGGGGTGGGGTACAGAGCAAAGGAGATGGATATAACTACAAAATTGTGCCCTAAAGAAGTATAGCCGCATAAATAGAGAATGATTAAGTCTTAATTATTATACAGAGTGGCTATAAAGTCTGAAATGTAGGTGAATATATATAATGATTTATTCACACATGTAGGTTTATTGCTATTACAATACCTAATGAGTTGAATAATGCTATATTAATGTGTTTTCCAGGCTTTATGACCATCTAGCATTTTATAGCTTTCTCCCATAGTTTGCTATAGCTTGACAGCAATATACAAATATCGTTGCTTGAACAACACTCATTCACAGTAGAAAGAATGCATGCTCTATTTGGAAATGTTCAGTAGGAGCCAAATAGTCCTCTAATTTGCTATAAGATCCCAATCCTAAGGCTCAAAGTAGTTATGTCATGCCTCAGAGTCCTCAGAGTGTCAAGCTTGTTGATAAATTGGGAGCCAAGTTAAAATTCAATTCAGTAAAAACTGAATTGAATTCAATTCATTCAGTAAAAACTGTCTTACCAAAGTTTTTAATTTAGTCTATTACTTACCATAACCAATCTGTTCTCTAATGACACTGATGCAAATTAAAGCCAAAGTTAAATCTTTAGATAAAACACTGTTCTTTAAAAAAAAGGGGGGGGGGTACCTGGATGGCTCAGTTGGTTAAAGCCTTTGCCTTCAGCTCAGGTCATGATCTCAGGGTCCTGGGATCAAGCCCTGAATCAGACTTTCTGCTCAGCAGGGAGCCTGCTTCCCCTTCTCTCTCTGCCTGCCTCTCTGCCTACTTGTGATATCTCTCTCTTTATCTCTCTTCTCTCTGTCAAATAAATAAGTAAAACCTTTTTTTAAAAAAGATTTATTTATTTTAGAGAAGAGAGAGAGAATGCATGCACAAGCAAGAGGGCCAGAGGGAGAGGGAGAAAGAACATCAAGCAGACTGCATGGTAAGCACAGAGCCCACTGTGGGGCTCTCTCTCAGGACCCTGAGATCACAACCTGAGCTGAAATCAAGAGTCAGACACTTAACTGACTGAATCACCCAGGTATCCCAATAAAACTCTGTTCCTAAACTTTTCATGTTCTTACCATTGAAAAAGGTTCCCAAATGCCATGCTTTCCCATGGGTATACTCAAAATTAAACACAAGTTCTAGTTTGCCAGCCATAGCTTCATTCCATTCTTATATTGTGGGACAAGTGAACAATGACAGTGCCGTCATGAGTATAATGATCCATTTCAATTTATAAATAAAGTAAATAATTCACTAATCAGATATGAGCTTTATGAAGTCAGGCATTATTTTTTAGTGAAATTATGTATTATATCCCTACCACCTAACACAATGTAATAAATATCTATTGAATAAAGGATGATTGAAATAGTATAATTTTCAGTTGGGGTAACTGTATTGTAATAATCTTTAGAAACAAACAACTACAGACCTTTCAAAGGGATAAAAGACACAGACCAAAGATAAAGCCAGATTACTTATGTGTGCTTTTATTTCTATTTTAGTGAACCAATTACTAATTTAAAGCTAATGCATGATCCACCATAGAGATGCTTATTCTTATGAAAATCATGGGTTTTGTAAAATAAGAGTCTGTTCTTTCCACCTGAATTAATTCTACTGTCTTTTTATCTTTGCTGCCCTCCTCTGGAATTTTTATATTACCTGGTTCTCTTTTCCAAAGAATATGTGCTTTATACTTGCCTTTAGAATAAAACAATACATGGAAATTTAAACTTTTTAATTTCTATTTTGCAGTGCTTCCCATTCCAATTTGATAATGACCTGGGGGAAATGAAAAAGAAATAAATGACCATCATCCCTATGTTTTACTTAGTGGCACATTTGTGCTACTTTGTAGAACTTTCGATGCCACTTTCTGAACAATCTAGGAAATGATTGGTTATTTCAAAATCTCTTCTATAAGAATACCATTTGATTTTTTATTCTGTTCTTAAGAAACACATTCCTTTCTTCCCATCTTTTATGTAATAATTGCTTTTCTTTCCCTTAATCATTATGTCACCTGTATCAGATTATATTATGTCTTACTCAGTGTTTTAAGTATAAACAACAACTTTAAAAAGAGCGTAAATTTACAGTATTTATGTGAATTTTCTTGTAAATTTTTCTGTATGCTTTCTGAATATGTTTCACCATTGTACCCTCTTAAATAAACTAATACACCAAAAGCACTTAGAACAGTGCTAGATAAATAGTATAGGCTTCAAGCTCCAGAAAAATTCAATATACTAACAATACCACTCAACTATTCCCTGAGAGTAGATTATATTCCACTGTCCCATCTCTTTTGTCACATAACTATCATAATCTTTTGCATCCCTTAGATGAGTGCTTCTTAAATATTAATATGTATATAAACTACTTAGGGAATCTTCTTACAATGTGGATTCTGATCTGAGAAGCACTGACATTCTGTATGTCTAAGAAGCTCTCAGGTGTTGCTGATGTTACTGTTCCAAGGAGAACACTGAGTAACAGACTCTAGATCAGTGCAGTTTAATAGAAATATAATGTGAGCCATGTATGCAATTAACAATTTTTCTAGTAACTGCATTTTTTTAAGTACAAAGAAAGAGGTGAAATTTATCTAAATTGTATATTTGATTAACCTGGTATATCACATGACATATAATATCCCATATCATATTATGTATCAAAATATTATATTAGGTCAATATGTCCAATATATTATGACCTCAATATGTAATCAATATAAGAAGTTACTAAGATATTTTTACATCCTTGTTTGCATCCAAAATATTCAGAACTCTGTATATTTCACGCTTACAGGACATCATAATTTAGAGAAGTCATATTTTGGGTTCTCCGTAGCTGTATGTGACTAGTGGCTACCCCACTGGACAGAGCAGCCCTCAACAGAAACATAAGGTTTATACCACTGAAGTGAAGCCAAGGGTTAATGAACTTTGAGTGTGTGCTACCAATAGCAACACTTAAGAAATGATGTATGGTAAGTCCTATCTGCAACCTCTAGTATCCACAAAAGACCAGAAAAAGATGTTCATCTATGCATGTATTCTTCAGTTTTCCAAAGTACCCACAAACAAAAAAATAACCAATAAACTTCTTCCTGCTGAGGAAAGCTGTTTAATTTGTTGTAACATTTGTTACAACAAAAGAGGAATTTCTTTCTTTTTTATTTATATGTCATTCATATTTATGAAATTCAAGTCTTTTCAATCCAAGAACAATTCTCTACTGTAATTGATGAACTAGGTTAATTAATTTCTTATTAAAAAGAAACCTCTTTTTAAAACCTCACTTCTGCATGTCATTATGTTGTTGAGGGTGCTACAGAACATTATATGATTTCCTAATCATTGAACATCGCTGATTGGTGACTAGTCTTTTTCCACTGGTTCATTCACACATGGAATTCTGCACTAAGTAGCATTATTATTATAAATATTGTTGTCCACACACAGCATGGCTGGCTTCCAACTTTTCCTACTTTATGTTAATTATTCAGTTTGTTCTCACCATGTGGTCTTCTAAAAATGACTTTATGTTTTATATTATATTCAGAGATTTACATCACTTTAGATTTTTTACTGCTTTATTCTGTTTATGTAGTTATGGTTGTATTTTATATATCTAGCACAATATTAATCAGCTTTCTATTATCACAAGATTTTTCTAAGTCTGGGAGGCAGTCTCATGACCAGACATGTTGGCATTTTGTCCCAGAACTAACTTTGGTTAGTCTTGTAAACATGCTATGGGTATATTTTACAGAAGAGGATTCTTCTATTATAAATGGGTCAATGCTAATTTAACTCATAACTCTTAACCATTCTTATTTCTAAAGATAATTTAAATCACTGTACAATAAAAAGCATGTATAAAATAACATACTTAAGGGAAATGCCAAAATGAGAGTAAAAAGAATCACCTGGAGGAAAGGAAGAGAAGTAGAGAGTGATGGAGCACCTGGATTGCATCAGATTTTGTGCTAGATAACATTTTCACTTTATCTCATTTGTTTCTCCAGCACTACTCAGCCAGCAGGAGACACTACAGTGTAGTAGGAGTCAAGATTAAACCTAGAATCAGGTATGGTTGAACCAACTCCAACATTTAGTTAGCTTTTTTTGTCCTTTGTTTTTTCACCTACAAGATGAATGGGGGTGGCCATTCAGTATGCACCTCATTAGGTGGGTCTGAACACTAAAATAAGGTAGTTTATTACAATTCAATGACTTAACAGAATTCTACCGAGCACCTATGTTTCAAACTGTTGCAATCCTCAGGGTTTCAGTAGTGAACAAAATGATCAAAATTCCTCTGCTCATGGAGCAAACATTCTAGTGAAGGGAAACTATAAAACAAATATGATTAAGTGAACATTATGTCAAGTGGTAACAATGAAGAAAATTGAAATAAGATAGGGATAGTGAAGAGTGATTGGCAGTTATTGGCAGTATACAAAGTGATCAAAGATTCATCCTAGGAAAAGTGATATTTAGGCAAAAAGTTAAAGGAAATTATAGAAGGAGCCATATGAATATACAAGGGGGACTTCCCAGGCAGTGAAAGTAAGTGCAGAGGCTCAGTGATAGGAATATACTAGCTGAGTATAAGAAATGGCAACTAGGCTAGTATGGCTGGGATACAGTGAGTGAGGAGAAAAATTTTAGGAAATGAGGTCAGACAGGTCATGGGAGACTCAGGATGTGGGACTTTGTAGACTACGTTAGAATTTTATATTTTATTCTGAGTGAAATGCTTTGAGAAAAGCGGTTCTTTTTCTCATATCCTATTTTATGTTTTTTAAAGGATTACTCTGGGTCCTGTATGAAAAATAGACACAAGAGAGGAGGGCAAAAGCAGAAGTCATGTAATGGCAAGGACCAATGTAGTAGTTATAGGGATGGTGAGAAGTGGTTGGATTTTGAATCTCCTTGAATAATAGTGCCATCAGATTTGCTGACTTACTGGAACTGAAGATGAGAGAAAAATAGGTATTTTATATATAAAAAAAAAGTTTGACCTAAGCAACTAGAAAACAATGGTGCCATTTACTAATATAGAAAAGAATGCAGGAGTAGGGCATTTGTGGGAGGAAGAGTCTGTTGAAGCCTCTTTAAGTTTGATATTGATTAGATATTACTTCATTTTACTTTACATATTACTAGATATTACTTCAGTATTAGATATTGAAGTAAATAGTTCTATATCCAAGTTTTGAATATTGGTTAAAAAGTATAGACTGGAGATATACACTTGAGTTTAGGAGATGAAAATATGGTATTTAAAACCATGGGATTGGGTAAAATTATTTAGAACTAGGTGAAAACCCAGAAGAGTCCCAAGAAATAAGTCTTGAACTATTTCAAAGTCTAAAAGTTAAAAGGGAAAAAAAAAAGAAGAGAAAAGGAAGCTGAAAAGGAATGGTTAATGGAGTAGATGAAGAACCATCAGAGGTGGATGCCAGATGGCAAATGAACAAATCTTTCCAAAAAAGAGCAGGGAGAACAATTGAATCAAATGCTGGTAACGGGTTGATTAGATGAGAACTAAAAACTGACCTTTGAATTTGGCAATGTAGAGATCATGGTGATGTTTTATAGTAGTAGTTTCAGAGGAATTCTATGGACAAAATTTTGATTCTTTATTTTTTTTAAATTTTTTTAAAGATTTATTTGTTTACTTGAGAGAGAGAGAGAGCATGTGGTGGGAGGGGTAACAGGAAAGGGAGAGAATCCCAAGCAGACTCCCTGCTGACCGTAGAGTCCTATTTGGGACTGGATCTCATGACCCTCAGATCATGACCTGAGTGGAAATCAAGAATCAAATGCTTAACCACCAACCCACCCAGGTGCCCCAAAATTCTGATTCATTAAAAAAGAATGAAAGGGGGGAAAGAATGAAGGCGAGTAAGTGACAAAAATGAGTCTTCAGAACTTTTTGGTAGAGTTTTGCTCTGAAGGGAAGAAGAGAAAAGGGATAGAAGCTGGAACAACAATGTGATATAAAGTAAAATGGCGTAATTATTCCCTTACCTCTATCCACATCGCCTTTGCATTGTGACTTTACATGCTTTTTCATCAAGAGATAGTGTGTGAGCTGGCCAGGTGCCTTGTTTGACCATGAGAATGTAGTGGAAGTGGTGTTTTCCTGAGCATCAAGCCACTTTGCACACTCTGCTCTTTCTCTCGAAATCCTGCCCAGTCACTATATTAACAAGCCCAAGCTTGATGAAGACATGTGTCCCAGTCACTCCATCTCCTTGGTTTACCTCCCTCTGTCACCCAGAGGTCAGACAACCTACCCTCAGATGCAGAGCCACCTAGCCAAATGACAGTTAACCAAGACGCATGAATGGGTTCAGTCAAGAGCTTAACCAACCGAGCCCAACCTAAATTGTCAACCCACAGAATTGAGCTAAAAATATGGCTGTTGTTTTCAGGCCACTGATTTGGGGAGTTCAGTGAAACCCAACTGATATAGAATGGTTTTTTTGTTGTTGTTCTTTGTTGTTTGTCTGCCAATGTTTACTGTTGTTTGCTTTAACATGGGAGATATTGTACCACGTTTGCCAATGGGAATAGTTCAGCAGAAGAGAAAAAATGATGATGAATCTGGGGACAATTTTAAGAGCAATATTTGAGTCAGAAAGTAAATGTGGGTCTCAGTGCACTAGTGGGAGTACTGACCTTATAGGAGCATGGATAAATCACACGTGCAAAAAGGAATTGACAGAGCACCACAGATATAGTAATTGCTCAATAAATGGAAGCCTGTATGTTTAAGTGGTATTCTAATCCTTGAGGACATTAATTTCAGATATGGGGACGTGAGAATAAGTCTTCTGGTTCCAAAGCGACTTCTAACAGCTGCCAGGAATCTGCTCTTTGCTTTGTTTAGAATTCCTTTGTCCATTATCTCCATAGATCTAAATCCCATCCATTCTTTGAATACAGAAGTCTTCCCTCACTTTCCCAGCTGGAATTAATCTTTCATACCTCAAAGGGCTGTAGCAATTGTCTCAGTGATTTCAAGTACAACTTACAACTTTCTAACTTGTCCTGTAACTGTTTGGGTTCATGGTGTCTCTTCCTTAATGAATTGTAAACTATTAAACATAGAGTTTATGTCTGATTTATTCTGAATTACTGCAAGATCTACCTAAACATGGTATGTAATGTACAAATATGAATTAATGAAAAGGTTAATATAATTAAGCATTATGTTTAACATCATGGCATCCAGAGCCAAATGGGGGAAGATTTCAAAGCTTACCCAGTTTAATAAATTATCCTAGGTGATAACTGATTGCCTATCTTTAGACACTTGAAAAATCTACTCATTGGGTTATGCTCATGAATGGATAGATTAGATATCATGGAAGAGTTTCTCAGTGATTTCCTGCAAATAACAACTGTATCTTAACTTCTGAGCTGGAGACTATTAAGTTCAGTCACCATTCTTTTGCAATTTTTTTTCCTTTTAAGGAGAAATTGTTGCTCCTCTAATTCCTAACAGTTCACTTAAATTATCTGAACATTGCAGAAGCTGAATATAGAAAGTCTTCCTTGTGGACTTCAGCCAATGGCAACATAAAAAGGAACACACAAAAATGCTTAAAATAAACATGCAAAATAGTGAGTACGAGGCCTCCCATATACAAAATTCTTCTTCGTTTCTCACTTTTGCAATAAAAATGTATTCCAAAGCAATAAATTATTCTATAAATCCAATCCAAATATTTCTTTTCAAGGCCACCAATATCTGTAATCATAAAATTCTCCTGAGAAGAGAAGTTCCCCCATTCAGTGACACAACAAAGAGATATGTAGGGAAAAATAAATCATGCTTATCTGTTACCTATTGGATTGATTAGGTTGGACACTATTTGAGGAACAACACAACCAGAGCCTGTAAACTATAGATATCACCATTGTACATGCTTGTGTCACATAGACTCCTCTTTCAAAAGAGCTATAACCTATGTACGAAGCAATTAACAATCATGAGTTATCCCAAAGAGGTGGGTCTATATGTCTCTGAAAACCAGCTCTTTTAGATTATTCTCCGGTCTATTTTCTAAAGAGGGGTACCAGCACTCAAAGTGGATCATACACCAAAATGGAAGAGCTAATTAATGAAAACT
Source organism: Procyon lotor (assembly GCA_028646535.1). Classification (NCBI taxonomy): domain Eukaryota; kingdom Metazoa; phylum Chordata; class Mammalia; order Carnivora; family Procyonidae; genus Procyon; species Procyon lotor. The sequence goes on from CM053615.1 coordinate 30,469,454, forward strand.
TCTAGAAAAAACCATAACTTTTAAAATTCATAAGAAGAGATGAGTATAGCAAATAAGGATATAAAAGATGATCCTCATCTGCCATTATTAGGAAAATACAAGTTTTAGAAACACTAGAAGAAACCCAACCACTAGAATTACTAATATGAAATCATACCCAATTTTGGTTAGGATGTGGAAAAAAACTGCAATTCTAATTCATTGCCATTAAAAATGACATAGTAATTTTGAGAAACAGTTTGGCATTTTTTAAATAAAGGTAAACATACATTTACTAACTAGTTATATACCCAAAAGAAATGAGAGGATGAGTCCACACAACAGCCTGTATGTCAATCATTGTAGCAGGTTAAGCAATAAATGCCCCAAACTGTAAAAACCCAAATATCTTTCAAATGGTGAATGGATAGTCTTTCAATTGATGAACAAATAAATTTGATTTATTCATAGGTAGAATACTATTCAGCAATAAAAAGGAACAAACTACTTACATGTGCAGCAAAATGGATAATTCTTGACAGCATTTTAATGCTTACAAAATACTGGTTAAGTTAGAAAGCTTGGAAACTTAGACACAAAAAACCGATACTGTACAATTCACTCTAGGACAGTCTAAAAACATCAAAACTCTTGAAACAGAAAACAGATCAGTGGTTTCTAGTGTCCAGGAACAGAGAAAGGAGACTGACTGAAAAGGGACTTAAGGAAGAATTTGGCATGATGAACATTCCATATCTTGATTGTGGTGTCCATTAAACAGCTGTATACATTTGTCAAAACTTGGAAATGGGTGTTTCTGTATGTAAGTTGTATCTCAATTAAAAAAGAAAAAAATTAAAACCAATATTTAACCCTGCTCAGTCAGGGTTATGAATCATTGCAATTGTCAAGCAAAAGGTATTTTATTTGTACATGAGTAGGTTGCTGACTATTCCAGTTATATTTGAAATTTCTTGGTCAAAATTAATCATTGAAGAAGGACCCGTACATCCTAATTCCAAAATGTCTGTTAACTCAAGGAAGCAAGTGTAATTTATCTTACAGTACTTTTCCAAAAGAGTTAATGAAGGAAATTGTCACTACAGGAAGTGCAGTGGCTTAAAAAACTGTGGAAATTGAGTAAAAGGTTAGCAAAGAGACACTAGATTGGTTGATGAGGTTCTCAGAGAGAAATAACAAAGTTTAGCATAGAAATAAACTTCCTTAGCTTTGTTCTTTCTTATTATCTTGGATCAAAATAAATTCCACTCAGGCTAATTTGGGGTATATGTGTGATTCCTCGAAGGATTTAGCAAAATAATCTTTGAGAAGTCTGTTCTTTAAATTCCTGTAAAATTCCTGAGAATAGAAAGAGCAGTTGGTCCGAAAGAACATGTGTTTAATTTTATTTTCATTCATAAGGAAAAGTATAAAATAGATATATAAGATAAGCTCTTAACCCTTACTTTGGCTGCTGTACACAGAAGGGTTTGAGATAGGAAATGAGGAGGAGGAGGTCTGCATTCTTGTTCTAGTTCTCTAATGAGGAAGACACTCGAGTTTCTTAATTAAAAAAACACCAAAGTTCCTGTTAGTGTTGGTTCAAGCAGAACACATTTATCTAGGGACATGATGTGACTGGATGTGACTGCCAACAAATGCTTAGGTGGCAAAATTTACTATGCATGTCCTTTATTGTGAACTCTTTTCAGTACTATCCAATGGACTATAAATATCTCTTGCCATGAAACACTGATTTGTGCCTGTACATGTTTGACCAAATCCCGGAGTTCATTTCCAGTTCTCTTGTAACACATCTCCAACATTTGCATCTTTGCTGTATTATTTTCTTTTGAAAATGTCTTACCTGCTTTTCCTGCTTTTCTTGCTGACTTTAATGTAAATTAAAACTCTGGAATCAGAGGTGCCTGGATGGCTCAGTTGGTTCAGCATCTACCTTCGGCTCAGGTCATGATCCAGGGTGCTGGGATCGAGGCTCACATGGTCACATTGTCAGGCTCCCCTCTCAGCAGGGAGTCTGCTTCTCTTCCCCCCTCCCTGAAGCCCTCTCCTCCACTCATTTTCTCTCTCTCTCTCAAATAAATAAATAAATAAATAAATAAAGTCTTTAAAAAAAAAAAAACCCTCTGAAATCATTAGAGGCCCTTTCCAGCTCCAAGATCCATGAGCATAAGAAATAAACTATTGAAATTAATGTGTTCACTGAGGAGGTATCTAAATCAACCAAAGTAGTAAAAGCAAATTTTTCTGAACCAAAAAGACAAAAAAGAGAAGAAAAAGAATTTTCAAAAAAATTGAAAAAATCTGAATGTATATGAAATACAATTTTTTTTATACATTCTTGAAGAAATGATCACCCAAGAGAGATTTATTTACATGTGCTATTTTATTTAGGTCACACAAGCTATTTTCTGTGATTTTCAAAACCAGTAACTATACGTGTAATTACATTTTGCAATATAATGTCTCCTTAATCACTAGACATCTGTTTGTGTTTCATTTTTCTTCTTTAGTGTGCCCTACTTTTAGCATAGAATGAGTTGTAATAAGGAAAGGAACTTTGTATATCAGAATTTATGTCTAGAAGTCATTACTAATAAATATAACCTTTCTTTATCAATCTCATTAGATGTTCTAAAATGGCTTAAAGTTCTCTAACAACGTTGTTTTTATCTAATAGCATATTAAGTGGGGCATTTAACTTATCCACATATGGAAAATACTTCAATTACATTATATCCATTTTCTGAAATCAGACATTATGGGGTTATTGATAAAATATTCCTTTTAAAATTTCTTTTCATGTTTGTCTTAACTTTGTTTAATGTGCAACATTCAAAATAGATTAAATGCCTGACAGGGGACAGTAGTTTTAAAAGATTATGGTACATCCATAGAGTAGAATATCCCAAAGGGATTCTATAAATCTATAAAAGCATGGATTTATGTTTATGAGGTATTGCAAAGTGAGACAATCAGATTACATAGTAATACATATAATAAGATGCAATTTGGGGAGAAAAATGAATTCTGTGCACATGAGGGAATTCAGAGAAACAATGCTTAAAACAACAAACATTAAGATGTTAACAGTGGCCATAATTTGGTTGCATTCTGGGCAATAGTACCTTCTCTTACTTATATTTTCTCATTTTTATAAAGAATATCAAATACTCATGTAATTGAAACAAATATCTAAAACTCATTAAAATAGACAGCTAGAGTCTTTTCTTCATGACTGTGATATTCTACTTATTAACAGAAATAATATCCACAAGTAGACAAAACTTGTGTGCATAGTAGAAGCTATTTTGGTGGACTATAATAACATGTCCTATCTAGCAATCTCATGTGCTAGTTCCCAGAAGTTTTCTCTCGATAAAGAGTCACCCAAGGTGCTTATGGGACCTTACATGTTCCGAGTCTAGATAATCTCCTTCAAGATTTCCATGTTGCCTACAATGTTCCTGGGTATTTTCCACTTTCTATACCCTCTGAGATATATTCTGCAAACTGTGCCTTAATAGAATAGTGTTGACAAATAAAATAATTGGAGGAAAGCAAAAGAAAATCCCTCTCATACCTCTTCTGAAGAAGCCACCATGAATTCTCTCAGCTCATTGACCCTTCTCCTGTATTTTTTGGTTTTTCACTGAACCCAAGAGATAAGGAAAAAAAAAGGCCCCACCATGGCCCCACATGTAAGGGAAAGTCTTGAACTTGGCTAACACTTCACCTGGTAATAATTTAATTAACCCTCCGTATTTTTACCAAGTTTCATGTTACAGCTTAAGACCTACTCTGACTGATTTAAAATTCTCAGCATGGTAAACTCTGGTACTTGTTAAAACCAGGTAGCAACACTGATTTAAATAATAGTACTTATTCTCAACAAGATCCCAGCTAATAGGATCCAACAGCACATTAAAAAGGTTATTCATCACGACCAAGTGGGATTTATCCCTGGGATGCAAGGGTGGTTCAACATTCGCAAATCAATCAATGTGATAGAACAAATCAATAAGAGAAGAGAGAAGAACCACATGGTCCTCTCAATTGATGCAGAAAAAGCATTTGACAAAATTCAGCATCCGTTCCTGATTAAAACCCTACAGTATAGGGATAGAAGGAACATTCTTCAACATCATCAAGTCTATCTACGAAAAGCCCACAGCAAATATCATTCTCACTGGGGAAAAGCTGACAGCCTTCCCTTTGAGATCAGAAACACGACAAGTATGCCCACTCTCACCACTTTTGTTCAACATAGTGCTAGAAGTACTAGCGACAGCAATCAGACAACAGAAAGAAATAAAATATATTCAAACTGGCAAAGAAGAAGTCAAACTTCTTCGCAGACTTCTCTCTTCACAGACGACATGTTACTGTAAATGGAAAACCCAAAAGACTCCACCCCCAAACTACTAGAACTCATACAGCAATTCAGTAATGTGGCAGGATACAAAATCAATGCACAGAAATCAGTTGCTTTCCTATACACTAACAATGAAACTGTGGAAAGAGAAATTAGGGAATCTATTCCATTTACGATAGCACCAAAAACCATAAGATACCTGGGAATAAACCTAA
>CM053615.1:30474543-30534945 GCA_028646535.1 Procyon lotor
ACATTCAAGGAAATACTTAGGTTTAGATATATCACAAGAACCCTTTATGCCAATGCCTAGGTGACTTCAGCTTTGTTCTCTTTCTACCTAAATGCATTTGAAGTCCTTAAATTCTTTGATAGGCTCTCCCCTAGATGGTTTAGTGAATATACTGATAAAACATAATACTTACGTTTGAAAATCCTGTGGAATAAATATAGAACAGATCAACTTTTTAAAAAGAAATATGCTTTTTAAAGAATGTTTGAAATTTTCTCAATGACAAATACTCTTTGATCTTTCAGGTGGAAGAAACAGTCATTAAAAGGTGAAAGTAGGTTAATTCACATCGCTATCATTCCCACTCTACTGACTCACTTTCATTCAGTTTGGGTGATGATGGTTATATGATAACCCAAATTTTCCACCTCCAAGCTGTGCATTTGTCCTAAGGCTGTTGCTGAACAACAAAATTGCCTCAGGTGACTATGCCCCTGTGCATGAAATTATTTTCAACAGCCTGAAGCATAACAGAATGTTTTATGTGACAAGTTTAAAAAATGTTTCTTATCAGATGACACAGGAGTCACTTTTTACCTCTGTTGCCAATCTGATCTGATTTGAATTTTTGAAAAAAAAATAACTTTCATCATACTTGCTCTGCCATTTCCAGAAACAGTGTCAGACTAATATATAAATAAAGTTGCTTTAAAACCCATGAAACACCCTTATTTTCATGCCATCCCCGGCATCCTGCCTGAGGTAGTTACTAGTTCCCTCAGATTATTATCACCTTTTGAAGAATTGCAGAGTCAAAACTTATCAAAGGAGGAGAACTGAACAATGACAGGTACTAATTCAAATTGACTTTGTCTTAACTCCTGAAAGTACCAGTTGGATGTTTGACAACATTTAGAAATGTAGGAGCACAATTTGGAAGAATCATTTAAGTATTGACTCTGCTCTAGACTTATATAATACCATTCTTCACAAATCTCAGCCTTTCCAAGTATTAGCCTGTTTAGACTAGAATAACAACTGAGCGAACAGTGAGAATTAGGAGATGCCCCCAGGCATGTATGCTGTTCTCTTATACTTTGCAGGCAGGTGATTTACCTCAGGGACTTTCAACAAGGCACAGTCAAGAAGGCACTAGGCAAGCACCACTTAAGAAAACTCTATTGAGTTTCTTATGTTCCTAGTAATGATTGGCGTCAACTAAACTTTGTGAATCTTATCTATTTATCATGCATTTATTCAAATGTATACCAAAAAAATATCTACAAAGGGAGAAATCCAGTAACCTGGTAGTTTCATTAGTCAAAATTTTCTGTAATGAGCTGACATGTCAGCTCATGATCGTTAATATCATACTTCCGTGAGCTTTTTTAGAGGCAAGGAAGGTAGGAGAGAGGAAACAATGAAAGGAAAAGGAAACAATAATACCAAAATGAAAGGGAAAATGGTGCATTGAGTTTACTGCTCTCTGTTAAATTTGTGATGTAAATATGGAGATGTATAGAACAGATTTACCTGGTTTCCTGGATGATTTTCACATTCAAACTCTGATTTGATTTATTCTCTTTTTTTCTCTGCTTCTCCCTCTCCAATCAATCTTTTTCATTACCTGACTGCAGTGTATAAGGTTTTAGGGGCACCTGGGTGGCTTGGTTGGTTAAGTGTCTGCCTTTGGCTCAGGTCATGATTCTGGGGTCCTGGGATCGAGCCCCACATCAGGCTCCCTGCTCAGTGGGGAGCCTGCTTCTCCCTCCCCCCCTCGCTCATGTTCTCTCTCACTGTCTCTGTTTCTCTCTCTCTCTCTCATATAAATAAATAAATAAAATCTTTTTCAAAAGTCTATATAGGTTTTGAAAGTTATGTGCAACCAATTGGCCTAGCAGGCTTCAGGTAGAAAGACATGAAATGTGGTTGTCTTTCAAAGCTTGTGGAAGAACGTGGACAAAGGAACAAGAACCAGGAGGTAACAGCAGATACTCTCTCTGATGAGCAAGGAGAAGAGACCACACTACATCAATGGAGGCAGGCAGACAATAGGAGGATGTTAAGTTAGGTAGATGTGACACAACTCTTAGAGTATCTGAGCCCCATACGGAGATTTAAATCTAAGGTACTGTATTCATTTTCCATTGCTGTTGTAAGAAATGACTACAAACATAGTAAGCCTAAAACAACATCCATTTATTACTTGCCAGTTTTGTAGGTCAGGCATTCACATCCAATGTGGCTCAACTGGGTCATCTGCTTAGAGTCTCAAAGGCTAAAATCAGGTATTCTCGAGGCTGTGTTATTTTCTGCAGACTCTAAGGATAAGTCCATTTACAAGGTTTTAGGTTGCTGGCTGAATTCAGTTCCTTTTAAGGAATAGGATTAAGGTGCCTGTCCCTTGCTGGCTGCCAAACAGAAGCCTGTCTTTGCTCCTAGAGAATGCCTGCTTTTCTTCTCATGTCTTCCATGCGGTGCCCCTAACAATGGCCAGACAAGTTCTTCTCACACTTCAAATTTCTCTACTCTTCCTTCTGCCGTGTTCCTATGTGTACAGCCAGGATAATTTCTCTACTTTTAAGAACTCACGTGATTAGAATGTGTCAACTCAGATGATCCAAGATAATATCCTTATTTCTACACACAAATGCTCTTTACCACGTAATGTAACATATCCACAGGTTTCAGGGATTTGGTCATGGATGTCTTCAGAAAGCCATTATCCAGCCTACCTTATACACCTCCTCAGATTCCCTTGGCTGCCTCCCCTCCTCTCTCTTTGTCAGCATCCTTCCCATTCAGGTGCCTCTTCCATGTTTGGTCTAAAATGAAACAAGACACCAAGCCATTGACCTTAAGTTTTCTAAGTGACCACTAAGGGCCCAAATGATACAACCTGAAATGTGAGGAAGCATGTTCCTTGTAGGGTGAATCTTTCTAGGGAAGTTGCCAGTGTACTCCCTTGGTCTCCAGTCTACTGTGAAACTTTAACAGCATGGTAAGGTATTAATCACATTCCTTTGCCTCTTTATTAGCTTCATATCCTCTTCTCCCTGTATTTCCTCCACCTGTGCTTGTATCTCCTAAATAAAATATTAGCCTTATAATCTTTGCCTGAGGGTCTACTCTCCAGAAGACATTGACTATTCCTTTTTTAACTGTCCTGCATGGAGGTGGACTCTAGTAAGGCAGCATTTGTCCTACCGGCAAAATTGACTAGAAGAAATTTGAGATAGTACCTTTATCCCAGAAATATAAAATTGGGCTGATAAATACTGATCTCAGTCTCCTTTTGCAGTCAAAATTGAGGTGACATAGGTCACCATGTATACTGAAAAGCAAAGAAAGTTGGACTGCTCAACGGGGGAAAAAATCAGATTTATAGAGGAACGAAGATTACAAACCATGAGATCTCTGATGGATAGGTTGACTCACAGAAAAATGGAATTAATGCTTGTCTTTGTTCCTGATGAATTTTCAGTCTGTTTTCAAGTCCTCCTGATGAGAAGCACTTGTATTTTCACAAGAATTTCCTCTCCTTGGATTGAATAGTTTGAACGGAGGTTCTGCTACTTGCCATTAAAGGGAGTCTTTCAGTTGTTGTTGCTATGTAACAAACCATCCCAAAGCCTAGTGGTATAAAACAACCATCTTATCATATAGATTCTGTGGATTAGGAATTTGGATGGGGTATACTGGAAACCATTTATCTCTTCTCCACAGTACCTGGGACCTCAGCTGGGAAGACTTGAAAGCTAGATGTGATGCAGTAGCTGGAGGGTGAAGTCATCTGGAGGTGTCACCACTCATAAATATGGTGACTTTGGCTATTGGCTGGGCTCTTTCCAGAACATAGCTTTTCTATGTGATCTCTCCACATGGGCTAGTTAGACTTCCTCACAGCATGACTTGAACATTCCAAGAGAAGAAAGAGGTAGTTGGCATTTTTATGATGTAATCTCAGGAGTCACATACAGTCATTTTTACTATACCCTAAGGTCTGAAGTCATCAAAAAGGGCCATATAGTTTCCAGGGCAAGGGATATAGATTCCCCGCCCCCACTCCATTGTGTGTGTGGAGTAATGTCAAAGTTCTACTATAAGAATAACATGTGCGGTGTGAGACCTTGTTACAATTTTGGAAAATACAATTTGACACAGAAACTGACGCTAAGACACTAAGACTCCAATAGGCAAGTTGGAGCCAGATTCTGGAGGGTTCAATGACAAATGGAAGGTTTGGAGCTCATTGTGGAGTCAGGACAAAGTGGTGATTTTTGAGCAGAGAAGTGAAATGGGTACAGGAGAATAGATGGCTAAGTAAAAAGGATGAAAATGGTAGTCTCTTAAGATTATCTCATTTAAAACGGCTAGTAGTTTTATTGTATAATGACTAATCCATTGTACTTTGAAGGCTAACCAGACTGACACTGTCATTAACCGTATCAAATTCATTCCTAGTGATCTTATATTACTCTACAATGTTGTTTCATCACAGAGCTAAAAACTAACACGAGTCTATATTTTACAATAAAAGTATGCAGAAAAATACCGTAGTTACCAGGGTTTATGGAACCAATGTAAAACCTATGTTGTTTTATTCCATTGGAAAGATGGTTTTTGTTGTCTATCATAGCACTGACTATACGTAAAGAAAGTACTACTACCTTACCCTTACTTAAACTCAATATTTTTTTTCTTAAGCTCAATATTAAAGGGTTTCTTCGCACAGGAAGTTTTGGCTTGCGTGGAAATTTTTTTATTGTCTTCTCTCTATTTTTGAGTTATGTCAGGTGACTACAAATAGCTTTACAGTTATTATCTTCTTTGTCTAATCAAGTGGAAAATTTTTGACCAATATATGACATTTCTCTCACAGACATTGTCTGAGTATGATTTCAGATTTAGGATGAAAGCTTAAAAGCCAGTAAGGAAAGGCAGTGAAGTAAATTATTGGTAAATTCTTTTTTGAGGAAAGTAGTCCAAAAACCTTCATTAGCAGCATTACTTTTTTTTTCTTCTTGCCAGAAAGTTATTTATAAATACTATAGAAATACACATTTTTTTATCTATCACCAACCTATAACATTGCATCTAGAGACTTTTTTAATAAAAAACCTGAAAGAGTAACATGAATTAAAGATATCATGAAGAATGTTTTGTATCCAAAAAATTGCCAGGTACATTTATTTTATCCATATCAAAAGCTGTTTACCTAGCTTTAAATTTACTAGAAATTTCTTTACTTGTGTCTTTCAAATGCATTTGACCATTTTTTGCTTAATAAGAGGGTATAGAGATAAATTCAACCTTTTCTTTCTTAAGTAACCATCTTAAAATAACACAGGGAATAGTTCTGGAATAAAACAAAGGTTAAATATACCTTAGATTTTCCTATTCAGTACAGTACTTATATAAAAAGAGACCTATTGTTTTATGAAAAGATATTGGTTAAATGGGCTCTATGGAAGTAATATTTCATTTCTTAGAATAACTTCAGTTTTCACAAGAGTTCCAGTTTTGTACTCATAATAAGCTTTACACTGGGGAGATCTGCCATTTCCATAGGACTGATCTGCAAGGTGTTTGCTTCCTAAGCCAAGGTGGTGAGCATTTCTCAGAACAGGCATACGGGTGAAGAGTACACCCTATTTGTTTCATATGTTTAAACATTATCTTTTATCATCCACATGTTTCACATTTCTTGAAGTCTGAGATAGTATCTTTTCTTCGTGAAAGTATTAAATAAGAACTTACTGAATGGTTCATTTTTGTACAGCAAGAAATACCTAAGCTTATTACAACTTACTGCAATGGCTGTCTGCTATGCTTCTACCATCTGATTATTAAACTCTTTGATCACTTAGTGGACAGAACTTGCAAGTGCACTTCAGGTCACGAAATGCATGATCTTGAACAGCCAGCCACATTAGAAGACATACGTGTAATCCTTAGTTCTGTCAGCAAGAGTCAAAATATTTGATTCACTTTGAGCAGACTGTGACTGAGACATTCAGTTTCATTAAATCACAAAGACATTAAATTGGGAATAAGAATATTGATATTTTCTTAGTTTGTTTTTATCATTAAGAATCTGTCTGGCCTATAATATATGGTCCCAGATTCTATGTCATTGCTTGAATTTTCCTCTTGTGCTTCCTCCTGTGCTGGCTTTCTTGGAATTTTTTTCAATAGAGAAGATAAATAAACAAACCGTGGATTGCAATGCAAAGCAGTATGACCTGTGGGAAAAGCTTAGCTAGGTTCATCCAATGATTCCCCTTCTTTGCTAGGTAATCAGAAGCAAATTACTCGTTCTTGTCAAGCCCCACTTTTCCCAGGTGAAACAAAAGTTTAACACAACCTCCCACAGCATTGAAGAGTGAGTGCTTAAATCAAGTGGTCCCACCCTAGTAGTAATGGGCAGTGCCTGGTTGCTCACGTATATCCAGTAAATGGTATCTGTGATGATGTGAGCATGGCTGTTTACCGTAGAGATTGTATTCATTACTGCAAGAAGCTTCCAGATATCTACTTTCTATCTAGGTGATGGGCTTACGGAGCTTACAGAGCTTACATTCCAGAGAGCAATACAAAAAATGAACAGATAAATAATTCAACAGGATGAGTTGGGTTTGGGTTTTGTATTTTGTTTTGTTTTTGTTTTTTTTCTCTTAAGAATGAGGTCCAAAGCCACAATAAAATAACATGGTCTGCTTTCTGTTGTTGCTGCCTTTCTATATTCAGCCAGAGAACTACAGCTCTCTTCAACCTCAGACTGGAAGATTGTGCAATTTTTCAATTTGCTAAGAGGCACCATGTGTGAAACTGTGGGAATAAATCACTCAGCACTGGTTCATGGGGCAGAAACAAAAGGGACTGCAACTCTAAAACATAATCTAAGGGCTCATGCATGAAATTTGCCAAATGTTTAGTCACCAGGACAAGAGGCAAACTGGAAAGAGAGAAGCCACGCTAATCAGCATACCAGAAATGTGGGACAGATGTTTATCTAAGAACAGATGAAAACAGCCTGGCAGCTATACGTCTCCTCAGATGGGTGGCTGTTCCTCTGGGTGTTTGTGTGAGGCACCATATAAATTGACAACTAGAGGATGCAGATGCATGGTGAACAGGGAGCTTTACTGTCTGTGAGTTCAAATAGTGAAGACATCATGGTCTAATTACCACTTAATTTCTGAGATCAAAGTGTTAACTCAGTCTTCAAACCTAAACTTGACTTTTGGTGTTTTGCTTTGCCACGACACTCAGCGACCATAAATAAACAGTAAGAATATTTGTGTGTGACTGAGAGGCAACTTGATTTTTCTCTCGTCACTACCCTCAGAGCTCTAGGGGTGGCCCCTTCTCCACACCTTATGGACATCCCAACATGCAAGTATTAAAATGTCCAGTCTCGTTCAATTTCATTCAAGACCAAAGTCTGTTTGTACCTTAGCTTTCCATCTACTTTTATCAGGGCAGAAGACAGGGGAATAAGGAAATAGGCCAAGGTTGTAATATTGTTGCTGGGATAACCAGGCACCTGGGTGGGTTCATGGACAGTGCACCAATTGGCTGGGGTCTTCAAATGTTTTCTTAGCTTGTGTACATCACTGGCCACTTATACTAGGGACCTATAGCAGAACCCTCAAGATGGCTCAACTCACCTGGCACTTTCTTTTCTTTGAAAAAGAATTTATCTGAATAAAGATCTATTTGTACTCTACCTCTCTTGTTAGCAATGAGTTCCCATTTCCTTCTGTCATTATTTGTAACATCAGACTTTCATCTGTAAGACAGAGAAGCAGAGGCTCATGGGGGAAAAGTAGGGTTTCGAAAAAGGAGAGGAGGTTTGTGAATGAGTCAGATTTTTTAGATGGTAATTTTAGCCTATTATTCTGAATTTCTTCATGCCTCGTTTCCCCCAAAGGGAAAAAAAAAAAAAACACCTGATATATGATGTATCCTACTTTTCATGACATGACCTACATCTTTCAATGGATGTGTGCCTATAGGAGTATTTTGAGAACAACGTTTGTGAATTTACCCTGAATAACAGCAGAAATTATTTTCTCAGAAGCTGTATCATTCTATTCTGAATATGGCAGGCTGTTCCCAGCTGAGCTCAAGTGGCTTTGAGATGCAGAGGCTGGCTGACTGCTGATTGGTTAGGATGATGGCCCTTAGGCATCTATTTGTAAGAGTTGATAAGCCTGGGGACAAGGGAACCTTCAAAGGTTTGTGTTAGGTGCCTGGAGATTTTCAAAATACATAAAACCGATGGAGAAAAAGCATCAATGTCCCAGCCTACTGGCTAAATCAGATCCCCATCAGAGAGGTCTGAATTTCCTAGGATTTTCCTAACCACTTTATAGTTTCTTTAATCCTACTAACCTTGAATTAAAAACTTGTTTGCTTTATTATTGGTCTTTCAAGACACTTATGCTCTATATTTGAGTTGGAAAATGTCCTTACCTTGACCTTATCTTGCCTTCTGTCGATAACTACAGTGTATTTAAACAACAACAAAAAAGAATGTTTATGTACTTGATTATGAGATGTGGACAATGGCTTGATAAACTCTTACTTTATAAAAACCCCAGTGCTGTGAAAAGTCCTTTGCACTTGTTGTATGAACTAAGGCTTAAATCAAGAAGCCCAGAGTGTTGAACATCCATGATTGGTAGCACTTGTTTTCATCAACAAGGGATAACTTTGGTATAGGACTTGAGAAACCATAATTCCATGACTAAGAGCAATCTCTGTATATGTCAGGACAATGCCCAAGTAACTCCTATGTCCTCAGACTCCACCAAACATGAGGTAAAATGACTGAAAGTAGGTAATAGCAAAAATTACTACCTAATCTCATTACTTGTTAGCCTTCCCTTACCTAACTGCACAGCCTTTGCTACCCCCATGATCCCCACTCCCGCCCACATGCTTTTTCTTCTTTTCCCTTGTAACAACTTTATTTTTTCCAATGTTGGCTTTTTTCCCCACAATGTAGTAAAAAATCAGGTCACTGAGAATTCCCAAGTTCTATGTTTAATAGATTCAACCACATAGAGAAAGATTAGACCAACTATCTCTTGAGCCAAAGTGTTAAATCAAAATGCACAGACATATTGGCCCAGCTAGAGTAGCGACCAATCCCCGAGCCAACTAGCTGTAGTCTGGGAGCCAAGCACACTGCCATAAGCTGCTTTCCTTTCTTGTGGTAGCCTAAGGACTATGAGAGCTCTTTCCTAATGGGAAATTAATAGTTCAGGTTGTCATTCTTTTACTCATGCACCTGTAATTTGCCAACCTTTTACTACCATTAATAAGAAGGATAGTTCTAGTCTAACAAGACATGTTATGGTGAAGAATGATAATTTAAAAAGAAACAAAAATTCAGTAAAATAACAACTATCATAAATACTTAAAAAATCATGCACCACACTAAATACTTTATATGTATTCTCTCCTCTAATTTTCATAAAACAGTAGGATCACTTCACAACTGAAGAAAACTGCAGCTTAGCCTGAGAGTACAACTTGTCCCAAGTCACACAACTAAGAAAGCACAGATTTCAGATTTTGAGAGGGGTCTACCTGACACCAAAATCTATACCATTCTAGACCAAGCTGTACTCTAAATGCTATTCTGATAGGAGACGTGCACAAGAACGTGCAAAAACAATGACTTTTATGGTCAAGGGAAGGTTCGCAGAGGAGTTAAAGTATAAACTGGAACCTTAGTGATGAATATAATTTATCTAACTAAAAAAGAGGTGTCATGTTCTAGATAAAAGCAATAACATAAGGTATACCTGGATTTCTCAGTCAGTTAAGTGACTGACTCTTAATTTTGGCTCAGATCATAATCTTGGGGTCATAACATCGAGCCCCGCATTAGGCTCAGCACTAAGCGTGGAGCCTGCTTGGGAATTTCTCTCTCTCGCTCTCCCTCAGCCCCTCCCCATGCTGGCACTCTCTCTCTCTCTTTCTCTTTATAAAAAAAAAAAAAAAAATAAGAACAAACCAAAAAACAAAACAAAACAAAAAAACAAACACAAACAAAGAAATGGAAGGGAGATTATAATGGTTGAGGACATGAAAGACCTGCATTTTCTCTGAAGTATAAAAAAGGAAAAGTGTTGTCAAAAGAAAAGCTAGAAGAGGGGCGCCTGGGTGGCTCAGTGGGTTAAAGCCTCTGCCTTCAGCTCAGGTCATGATCTCAGGGTCCTGGAATCGAGCCCCGCATCGGGCTCTCTGCTCGGCGGAGAGCCTGCTTCCCCTCCTCTCTCTGCCTGCCTCTCTGCCTACTTGTGATCTCTCTCTCTCTCTCTGTCAAATAAATAAATAAAAAATCTTAAAAAAAAAAAAGAAAAGCTAGAAGAGAATCCATTCATTTTAATGCAAGTATCAGTAGGTCATTCCTTTTATTGCTGAATAGTATTTCGTTGTATAGATGTACTACATTCATTGATGGCATTTGGATTATTTCTGGTTTACAAACAAATCCACTGTGAGGGCACCTGGGTGGCTCAGTTGATAAAGCATCTCCCTTCAGCTCAGGTCATGATCCGTAGGTCCTGGGATTAAGCCCCAGGTAGGGCTCTCAGCTTGACAGGGAGTCTGATTCTCCCTCTCCCTCTGACCCTCCCCACCTACCCACTCCCTTGCTCTCTTTCTCTCAAATAAATAAATAAATAAAAGCAAATCCGCTTTCCATTCTGAAACACTTGCATGCTCATTTATGAGCATTGAGTAAACATATCTTTTATTTCTCTTTGGATAAACACCTAGGAATGGAATGGCTGGATCACGTAGTAGTGTATGTGCAACTTTATAAGAAATTGTCAAATTGTTTTCCAAAGCAGTTGTACCATTTTATATTCTTGCCGTGATATTTAGTATCTCCTTGCTGTTTTAATTTGCATTTCTTGAAAATATTGAATATCTTTTCATGTGGTTATTTGCCATTTATACATCTTCTTTGATGAAGCATTCTTTTCAAGTCATTTTCCCATTTTTTAAATTAGATTGTTTTCTTATTATCAAGTTCTGAGAACTCTTTCTGTAATTCAAGTCCTTCACAGATATGTGATTTGCAAGTATTTTCTCCTTGTTTGTGTGACTTTTCATTCTCTTACCAGTGCTTTTTGAAGAGCAGAAGTTCTTAATTTTGATAACATTGAATTTATTAATGTTTCTTTTGTGAATCATGTTTCTAGTGTCTTATCTAAAAATCCTTAACCTAATTCCAGCGTTACAAAAATTTTCACATGGGTTTTATTTTACAAGTTTCATAGTTTTAAGTCTTATATTTAGGTGTGTGATCCATTTCAGATAATTTTTTGAGTCATATGGAAATTCAAAGCCCCCAAAATAACCAAAACAAAAGAACAAAGTCAGGATACTACCTGTTACCAAGCATTGTGATACAACTACAATAGTCAAAGAGTGTAATACTGGTCTAAAGATAGACAAATACATTGATGGAACAGAACAAAGTGTCCAGAAACAGATTCATTCATATATGGTCAACTGCTTTTCTTATCTTTCTAAGCTATATAATTTTTTCAGGTTTTTTTTAGATTATTCAAATATAATTGACATAGAATCTGATATTAGTTTCAGGTGTACAATATATTGATTTGAGAGTTCCATGCCTTACTCAGAGCTCGTCATGATAAATGTAGTCACTGTCACCATGTAATATCTAACAATATTATTGACTCTACTCCCTATGCAGTACTTTTTGTCTCTATGACTTAGTTGATTTTCAATAAAGATACACAGGTAATTCAGTGGAAAAAGATAATCTTTTCCACAAATTATGTTGGAACAATTGGATATCCACATGTAAAAATAAATAGTAAACTATGACCTATGCTTCATGTGATCTAAATTGGCTATAATTACTTGTTATATTTATTTATTTGAAAGAGAAAGAGAGAGTGAGGGGAGGGGCAGGAGAGGGAGAATCCTAAGTAGAGTCTGCCAAGTTTGGAGTCCGATGCGGGGTTCAGTCTCATGACCCTGAGATGATGACCCAAGCTGAAATCAAGAGTCAGACACCTAACCAACTGAGCCACCCAGGTGCCCCTAAATTGGCTATAATTATTAATAAAATAGTTAAAAACAGTTCCCAAAGATATGACTAATAAAATCTTCATTAATGAAACAGATACAGGACATTAGTCCTACCAATAATGCCACAAATAAAATGACATCTATGTAAGAGTAAAAATACCGGAAGGGGGAAAAGACTTTACTAAAATGAGAATATCGTATATATGGTACATAGATAAAAAACAGTAACACAAAAAAGCAGGTGCAAAAATAAAAAGTCTTAAATTAGATCAAAGGACTTTAAAAAGGAAATGTCATCATTTTAGAAAATAACATTTTCTTATTCCAGTTGTTTTCAAGCCTATTTTTAGTTGTAAAACCCTTTATTTAAGGGAATATTAAGTAGACATAAAAACAAATAACTCCGGTTGAAGCTAGGGTAAGGAACTAAACACCACATTAGCTTACTATTTCCCATCCCCATCTTTTACTTGCACATAATATCTATCACTGAAGTCCCTAGAATAATTTAGGGAGATCTCAATTTGGATACAGGTTCTTTGTGTGAATGTGAGAGGATCTCTCCAGGGTGAGTAGAAATTGTGGATCATCAGAAGGCTCATTTTCAGCTTTATTAGGTGTGTATAGATGGTTTCCTGCAGCTGTCATAGCAAAGTGAGACTTGGTGGTTTAAAGCCACAGAAATGTATTGTCTCACAGTTGCAGAAATCTAGGCATCCAAAACCAAGGTGTTGGTTAGGGCCATGCTCTCAACATTTCTTACCCCTTATAGCTTCTGGTAGCCTCAGACATTCCTTGGTTTGGGACAGCATTTCAACTCTAATCTGTGCCTCCATTTCCACAGGGTAGACTCTATCTTCACATGGATGTCCTCTTATAAGGACATCAGTCATGTTGGACAAGGTGCCCACCTTCCTCAAGTGTGACATCATTTAACTAATTACCTTAGCAATAATCCTGTTTCCAAATAAGATCACACACTGGGGTACTGGGGGTAAAGACATCAACATATCTTTCTGGAGATATGCACAACTCACCTTGTAACCCTAACATAATTCCAAATCATTCTTTAAATTGGTTGCACCAATGTTCACTTCCAGTAAAAATGTATTAGAATTCGCTTTTTTCCACATGTTAAACATTATCAGGCTTTATAATCATGTCTAATTTTATAGCTACAAAATGGTACTTTTCTGTCTCATTCTCCTGACTACTAAACCAATTAAACACCTTTTTACATGTATAGTAAATATCCTGCTTCTTCTTTTTAATTGCCTGTTCATGTCCTTTGCCTATTTTTCTATTGGGTGGTGTGTCACTTTTTATTAATTTTCAGTGGGTCTTTACAGTTTTGGGGTACTAACAGTGGTTACCTAAATGTCTGCTGCATTTTACATGTTTAACAATTAACACTTACTCTTTAAAGTAACTAACTCTCTTGACCTAAAAAAGGCAAAAATAAAAAGTTGGGGATCAAGGGGTAATACAATGTTCATCAATTGTGGTGGGAGCACAAGTATGAAATTGGTTCACCAGTACACAGATGTACACACAAATATCTCCATGCTGATTAGTAACTCTTTTTTAAAAAAGATTTTATTTATTTATTTGAGAGTGCACAATTGAGAGAGAGAGAGAGAGGGCCAGCAGGTGAGAAGCAGAGGGAGAGGGACAAGCAGACTCTGTGCTGAGCACAGAACCTGATGCGGGGCTCGATCCCACGACCCTGAGATCATGACCTCAGCTGAAATCAAGAGTTGGATGATTAACCAACTGAACCACACAGGCATCTGATGATTATTCTTAGTTCCAAGGTAAAATTGCTACTTCTAGGCAACTAGGTAAGCTACACATGATGCCAGCTCCGTTAGCAGAGAACCCAGAGGGATTTTCCATGACATAGCCTGAGATTAAGGGGAGGGCCAAGACAAGCCTCAGTAACTGGTTTCAACAATTTCCTCTATCCTTCATATAAAACAGTACTGAAAGCTAATAAAACAACATGAGTGCCAGTATACTTGGAAATATCATGTATGTGTCAAAGAAAAACTAGAACACTTTAACAAACCATTTGAAGGAAGCCACCAATATGAAATCTAATTGTGGCCATGGATAAAAGCCAGCTTGTCTTTATTTTTTTTTAAAGATTTTATTTATTTATTTGACAGAGAGAGACACAGTGAGAGAGGGAACACAAGCAGGAGGAGGGGAGAGGGAGAAGCAGGCTCCCCGCTGAGCAAGGAGCTGGATGTGGAGTTCAATTCCCAGGGTCCTTGGGATCAAGACCTGAGCTGAAGGCAGAGGCTTAAGGACTGAGCCACCCAGTCGCCGCCCCCCCAGCTTGTCTTTAGAGTTTATTCTATTTACAAACATTTAGGAACATGACTAGAAGAGAGAATACAAAGATCTCTGAGTTAAAAGTAGTCGTCTTTGCTTTGTGCTCAGTAGGATTTGGGAGATAATGACCTTTAGAGTATAATTTATCCATTCATAAAAGAATTTGTGTGTGTGTGTGTGTTTACACAAATCAATATGGAAATAATCAAATATAAAACTGAGAAAGTATATGCTAAAGTCATACTACCTTAGGTCAAGTAAAGTTCTCTCCAGTTTTTACTAAACATAAATTTTTGTCCATCTTTTTACCTGGTCGATGGGTATGGTAGTTGGCATAAATTGCAGGTTGTACTACAGCAAAAATTAACTCTGTCTTAATGCAACAAACACATTTCCTTTCAATTCTGAACATTAAATGCAAGAATACTTTGCTCCACTCCACAACATCTTCAGCTGATGGAAACTCACAACCAGAATGTCATTTCAGAACTCTTTTTGAGAAGAGTAGAAATAGAAAATCACGCAGAGGCTTTTCAGCTCACAATCCTCACAGGAACAAGGACTAGTCAATGGTCCCACTGAATGGCATGGGATCTGGGAAGGGTAGTCTCCCTGATGCCCTGGAAGGAGAGAGAACCAAATATTGGTAAGCATTATAATGTCTACTAGAACTAAGAGGCTTTTTTTTCTTTATTTTGCAGTGGTGGTATTTTTTCTTGTATAGTATAGTTTCCGAGGAAATTGGTCTTGCACTGTTTCATCTTATGCAATCCAAACTTGTCTCAGACTCATTGAGAAATTCCATGAGTAATGTTATGTTGGCACTTTTTAATCTAAGCATATTACTTCTAAATTCCTTTCTGGAAAGGATCAGCTTAATATAGTAAGGATAAAACTGATGGATATGAGGAGAAACCAGCCCTGCAAGGTAGTAGGCAGGAGCACTCCACAGCTGTAACCTCTGTGAGCTTGCTTCTTCCAGAATTTGCAGTCTCAGCTTCCAACAAAACAGGACTTTCTCATCCTAGATATTAGAAAGTAATGTATTTTAATTTGTTATGAATTTGAACACTATCCCTTCTCCACTAATGTGGTCATTTGCATTTGATTTTACTTTTCAAGAAGCATTTAGCCTTTTCTCCTTTCCTATAAGGAAGCCATTGATGAGCCACAGGAAAGACTGAGATCAGCCAAAAGATGCCTGGGATAGGAAAAGTCACTTTCAGGTTTAATAATGTCCAATATGCATTTTCACACCTTTGTGGGAAAAAAGAGGATAAGGGTAAAATGAAATTGTAAAAAAAAAAAAAAAAAACAAGGTCTGACTTTTGATCTGGTCTGTAAATTTGGAAAATATTTACTCTGCCTTATAGCATTGGAAAGGTTTGACAGAAATGCCTTTATCACTGGACATGTTGATCATTGTTCACAGACCTGCCATTTTCTAAGGGATAGTTCACTCTAGTTTCAATCTCTGGGTTTTTTTTAAAGGTTTTATTTATTTATTTGACAGAGAGAGAGAGATTACAAGCAGGCAGAGAGGCAGGCAGAGAGAAGGGGGGAAGCAGGCTCCCCACTGAGCAGAGAGCCTGATGCAGGGCTTGATCCCAGGACCCTGAGATTATGATCTTAGCCGAAGGCAGAGGCTTAACCCTCTGAACCAGCCAGGAACCCCCAATCTCTATTTTTCATACAATATTTTCAATTTGAGGAGGAGGAAAGATGTATTAATCATGTGCTAATCGGCTTTGTCACCTGAAATTTTTAAATATTCTTAGTTCAAACTAATGTTCTAATGTCATCTCTGCCACAACATCTTAGAACTCACTAGAAGAAATTATATGTTCATTCTCCTGTCAATTCTTGCCATTTGTAACCAACCCCCTTAATAAGGATTTTTTTTTTTTAGTTAATTAGATACTTGATTTTCTCATCTAATTGATTTTGAACTACCTGGAAATAGAAAGTACATCTTATTTCATGCTAAGAAAAACCCTGTATATTTCCTATGACTGTTGTAATAAATTACCACAAACCTGGTGGCCTAAGTCATCAGAAATCTACTCCCTCAAAGTTCTGGAGGCTAAGACATCTGAAAGAGATTCAGAGACAAAATCAAAGTGTCAGTGGGGCCACACCTCCACTGGAGGCTCTAGGAGAGAATTTGTTCTTTGATGCTTCCTGCTTCTGTGTCTGTCAGCATTCCTGACTTACAGCCACATCTCTCCAATCTCTGCCTCCATGGGCACATTGCTTCATTCCCTTCTCTGTGTGTCTAATTTCCTTCTGCAACTCTCTTAGAAGCAGGTTTATGTTGGCATTTAGGATCCATCTAGATAATCTATGATGATCTATCTCTCCATCTCAAGATTCTCATCAAATCTGTAGAGACACTTTTCCAAATAAGGTAGCATTTACATGTTCCAGGAATTAGGTTATGGACATATCTTTGGGAGCTTTATTAGCCTACCACATACCCAATCCTTCTTCAGCTTAGAGCACCATCATTAGAACACAATACACATTCAGGAATATCTTGAGAACGGTATCTGTCTATTTTTCTGTCTCTTTGGTTGAAATGTCTCTTATTTCTATTTCTGGGATATTTTTTTCATGGACTGACTTTTTGGCTCATCATCAAAACCAATCCAAAATGGCAGCCTTCATAATAGGGACTACATAATGTTCCACCTTGGTTCTTCCACAGATTACCAACTCATTCACTCTCTTGATGACCTTAGTCCAAAATTTACCAGAGAGACTAATTCATTCTTTGTGTCTGGTATTCACTCATTGTGCAGGCAGCTTATCCCAGTAGAAGAGTTCAGAATTACGGATTTTGCAGATTCTCTCTTAAGGAAGTGGGGTTGGGAGGAAATATAACTGGTACCTCTAATACGGTGGACACATACGATAGACACTTTTCAAATCGTCAGTATGTAATATTAACATCAGTCTACAGGTTTGCTAATCAGAGTTCTAGAACCAAGATTAGAGGAAATTTCTTGAATCACTTTCCTTTCCTTTATTTCTACATAGTACTTCCAGAAATACGGGAATTCTTTTTTTTTTCCCCTCTGGACACACTTTGCCAGGCACCACAAGAACTAAACCTTGGAGATCCTCTCAGCCAAGATATATGATTTTTAACTTCAGTTAAGAATTCTACTTATTTCTACATATGACAACTTTTGACAAAATGTATTCCTTCTCATTATACTCTCCTAACTTCAGTAGTGGAACATTGTACTTAACAAATCATTCTCCACTCACTTGAACAACTCCAATGTAAAAATATACTTTGAGTGAGTAATTGAGAAATAATATACATTTCTAAATGATGCATTTTCTTGTCACTCCAAAGTAAATCATATGATGCACTTTGAAATCCAGTCATAGAAACAGAAACAAGAAAAAAGAAAGAGAGAGAAATTGTATTTGGTTGCTGCCAAATAAGCCGGAAATACCCTTTAAGAAATATTTAAAATTAAGATAGCAGCTGGAAGCATTTAGATATTCCAAAATACTTCAACATTCCTGATAGACTGTCATTTAAGGAAGATTTTTAATCATGTATTTTAAAAAGAAACAAAGAGTGGCTTATCAGCTAAGTGGTTTTTGGAAAAATTGCTTTCTTATGGCTAAGCAAAACAGAGATTATTAAATACTTGGCTCCAAACTAGCCTTTTTCTTCTGAATATTCAAGAAAATATCTCCGAATCGTGCCTGCTGCTTCCCCCAGCCCCACTCCCCTCTCAAAGGGCTATAGGCAGGACATGGAAGGGTGTTAATCTCACAGATATTGAACCAGAAAAATGTTTATGGAATTTCCTCTCAACATTTATTACATGCTTTTGTCTGCCATTTTACAGCTTGAACTTTGTTTTCCTTAAACATTTTGTTTTCCCGAGAGACTCATAAGCCTCTTCCTAAAATGCTTCTATCCTTTTTGTTTAATTCCTGTCAAATTTTCCCAGGACATTCTTTTGCTCCCTGAAAGTAGAGACATTAATTTAAAGGAAGTTGGTTACGTTTCTCTGTGTGAGTTGTCCTGGGCACTCAGCACAGAGTATCTGCCATCGAGTTTAGATGTCGGCCTGGCTGAGGTCTGTTTTACTTTTGTGTCTGCTTGCCTACCTCTCAAGTGAGCATAAAATATATGTCACATGAAGCTGTTAAGCACACTCATATCCTCACAGGAAAGATAGTACTTAAGATCAAACTATGCCATTTATATGATAGTTATAAATACACTTTATGAGGAAAGCACCATAAATTCTTTGAGGAGAGAAATCTTTCCTGACAAGATTTTCACCTTTCTCTTTGATTTAGAAATTTCACCATCAAAGATTGATATAAGAACAAGGCAAAGAAAGATCACAGTTTAAGAATTCTAAGGAAAAGAAAATCTGGATTAAGCAACAGATTATCATTTTTTTTCTGTTCTGAAAAGTCCAAGTTCCTAAATTTGCTTCCTTTTCAAAGCTGGGTATTAGATTGCTGTGAGGAAATCTTATGTTTAATGAATAATAATCCATGGCATTTAAAATATGCCTCTGGGCAAGTGTAATCAGGGGCACCTCACTCTTAGTCCACATCAGACTAGCATATATGCACAGTATTCTAATAGTCTACACCACATCCACAATCTGTCCCACGAGAGCATTCCCTCTCCCTAGGAGTCCCAAGTCTGTGTGACTAGCCAAAGTCACCCAGTGGTTCTAGGGTTGCCAGTTTCTGCCCTGTTGTATTAGTGAAAAACCAAAAGAGTTTACAAAACTTCAAAGTCAAATAAATACCACGTGTGAGTCTTCTCCATTTAAATGCAAATTTTCCTATCAAATAATTGGAGCATATTTTCTTTTAATTTCTGTCAGTGGTTTATGCCAGAAACGGAAGTACAATGAACCAAGAGCACACAGGCAGGAAAATTTTAGACTGTCCTCAAGAACTTCTTGCTGCTTGACAAGATAAAATTATCTGGAAAAGAAATTTCATATTATCTAAATTTTGTGTTAGAGAAGAGAGAGATGAACTTCTTTGCCAGTCTTCATTGACTAGATACTTCCTATCACTCAACAGAAGGTGGGAAAGACCACAGCACTAAGTTATACTTGTCTACCTCCACTCTGTCCTTAAAATCTCTGAATGTTTGAGTAAGTTTTTGCAGAAAGTAATGAAGGAAAACAAGGTACAAAAATCTGTCTAAATTACAATTGTTCCAATACTAAATGAAAGTCCCTGTTTCTTGTCACCATTGAGAACTCTGAATTAGCTTTACCGATGACAACAAAAACCACAAAAGAGCCTTTGGCATAACACTTTAAACTTTGCATTTCTAACTTTACAAACTCATGTCTTTTGCCCTGAGAAGGGAAGAAAGTGTTCTTTTTCTTATACACCTATGTCAGCTCTTTATGTTAACATGCCTTTCTAATACTGGTCTTGTTTTATTAATAGTTTCTTAAAATGGAATTGTTTTTGTTTTTGTTTTTTTAAGATGGGTTTGTTTGGGGGCACCTGGGTGGCTCAGTCGTTAAGCGTCTGCCTTCGGCTCAGGTCATGATCCCGGAGTACTGGGATCGAGCCCCGCATCGGGCTCTCTGCTCAGCAGGGAGCCTGCTTCTCCCGCTACCATTCCCTCTGCTTGTGTTCCCTCTCTCGCCGTGTTTCTCTCTGTCAAATAAATAAAATCTTTAAAAAAAAAAAAAAAAGGATGGGTTTGTTTGGGTTTTTTTTAACAGAAGTTTTAGGTTCACAGCAAAATTGAGAGGAAGGTACAGAGATATACCATATACTCCCTGCCCCCAGACATCCATAGCTTCTGCCATTATCAACATCCACAACCAGAGTGGTATATTTGTTACAATTGACACATCATAATCAGCCAAAGTCCATTGTTTATCTTAGGCTCCAGTCTTGATGTTGTATGTTTTATGAGTCTGGACAAATGTATGACATGTATTCATCATTATAACATTCTATATATTTTTAGAGTCCTAAAAATCTCCTAAACCCCTGCTGTTTATGCTTCCCTGTCCCCTGGCAACTGTGGATCTTTGTACCATCTCCCTATAAAATATAATTGAATATATAATTTAATATAATTGAAATCATACAGCATATAGCCTTTTTGGATTGGATTGTTTCACTTTGAAATAGGCATTTCAGTTTCTTCCATGTCTTTTTCTGGCTTGATAGCTCATTTCCTTTTAGCACTGGATAATATTTCATTGTCTACATGTACCACAGTTTATTTATCCATTCATCTACTGAAGTCTTAGTTGCTTCTAAATTTTGACAACTATGAATAAAGTTGTTATAAACATCCATGTGCAGGTTTTTCTATGGATCTAAGTTTTCAACTCTTTGGGTAAATACCAAGGAATGCAATTACTGTATCATATGGTAAAAGTATATGTTTAGTTTTGTAAGAAGTCACCAAAGTATCTTCCAAAGTGGATATTGCATTGCATTCCCACTAGCAATGAACAAAATTTCAGTTGCAGTGTGTCCTCCCCAGCGTTTCTTGTTAGTGTTCCAGATTTTGGCTGTTCTCATAGGTGTTTAGTGGTGTCTTGTGGTTGCTTTCATTCATATTTACCTGAAACAGATCAGGTGGTATGTCTTCTCTTATGCTTATTTGCCATCTATAAATTTTCTTCGGTGAGATATCTGTTAAGGTCTTTAACCGCTTTTTAATTAGGTTGTTTGTGTTCTTATTGTTGAATTTTAAGACTTCTTTGTATATTTTGGATAATGGTCTTTTATCAGATGTGCCTTTTTTTAAAAAGATTTTATTTATTTATTCGACAGAGAGAGAGAGAGATCACAAGTAGGCAGAGAGAGAGAGGGGAAGCAGGCTCCCTGCCGAGCAGAGAGCCTGATGCGGGGCTCAATCCCAGGACCCTGAGATCATGACCTGAGCTGAAGGCAGAGGCTTTAACCCACTGAGCCACCCAGGTGCCCCTATCAGATGTGCCTTTTACAAATATTTTCTCCCAGTCTGTGGCTTTTCTTCTCATTCTCATAACATAGGTTTTCATGGGTCAAAAGTTTTTAATCTTAATGAAGTCCAGTTTATCAATTATTTCTTTCATGTACCATATCTTTGGTGTTGTATCTAAAAAATTATCATCACAACCCAGGTCATCTCAGTTTTCTCTTATGTCGTCTTCTATGAGTTTTGCAGTTTTGTGTTTTACATTTACACGCATAAGTCCATGAACAATTCTGATTTAATTTTTGTGAAGAGTGTAACATCTGTATCTAGATTCATTTTTCTCACGAGGATGTCTAGTTGCTTCTAGGATCATCTGTTGAAAGGATTATCTTTTCTCCATTGTATTGCTTTGGCTGCTTCATCAAAGATTAAAACACCGCACTGTCCTGATTACTGTAGTTTTACTTATTTACTAATCTTGAAATCAGGTGGTGTTAATCCTCCAACTGTGTTTTTCTCCTTGAATATGGTGTTGGCTATTCTGAGTCTTTTATCTCTCCATATAAACTTTAGGATTAATTTTAGTACCTATAAAATAACTTGCTAGGATTTTGATTTGGATTGCATTTAATCTATCGATCAAATTTGGAAGAGCTGACATATTGATAATATTGAGTCTTCCTACCCATCAGCACATAATATTCTTCATTTATTTGGTTCTCTAATTGTTCATCAGAATTTTGTAGTTTTCCTCATATAGATGCATAAATATTTTGTTACATTTATAACTTAAGTAGTTCATTTTGAGGAGACACCAACATAAATGGTATTGTGTTTTAATTTCAAATTCCACTTGTTCATTTCTAGTACACAGGAAAGAGATTGGCTTTTGTACATTACTCTTATATCCTACAACCTTGCTATAATTGTTCTTTAGTTCTAGAAGTTATTTTGTCAGTTCTTCTGGATTTTTTTCTTTTTTTTTTCTTTTTTCCTTTTTAGAGAGGGAGATGGGAGTGGCAGAGGGAGAGGGAGAGAGAGAATCTTGAGCAGGCTCCTTGCCCAGCAGGGAGCCTGACATGGGGCTTGATGTCATTACCCTGAGATCATGACCTGAGCTGAAACCAAGAGTTAGGAGCTTAACAGACTGAGCCACCCAGGTACCCCTCTTCCAGATTTTCTACATTGATGACCATGTCATCTGAGAATGAAGACAACTTTACATCTTTCTCAAACTGTACACCTTTCCATTTGTTTTCCTTTCCTTTCTTTTTTCTTTCCTTTCTTTTTTCTTTCCTTTCCTTTTTCTTTCCATTCCTTTCTTTTCCTTTCCTTTCCTTTTTTCTTTTTTTTCTTTTCTTTTCTTCTCTTTTCTTGTCTTAATGCATTAGCTAAGACTAAACTGGTTTTTAATCAAATAGCTTAATCTTTGTCCTTACCTATATGCAAGGCAAAGGAAGGGGAAAATGTGAGAATGAAAGAAGCTCGAGTTTGACAGAGTATGGCAAAAATAACATTTATTTAAAATATTATATGTGTTCTACCATATATATGTATTTGATTATGTTCATAGCTGACATCAGTTCTTTGAAGCAAAGAAATCATTTCAGGTCAGGATTCTGACTTTGAGAGATCTGAGTTGAGCAGCAGTTTTCTCAGTTATAAGGGTAGAAGATATCTATAATCAGTCCACTGCAAAAGGATAAGATTTAAATATAGAAGACTCACACCATGCAAATGCCAGAGACCTCCAAATGAATGTATTAATTTAAAATAGGCAAGAGGCTAATAAGCACTCATTTAGTCATCAGCTGTACAGTCTGCTCCTTAATATGGGAAGTCAGAAGTTCCTTGAAGTTTGTAGAACTAAATAAAAAAGAGTTAGTGATGGCCTAGCCTTATACCTGCCCAGAAATGTATTGAATGTCTTTAATAGGATCTCAATGGATTATTATCTTTTAATTCTTCTGAGTATGAGTAAATTAATAATATTCTTTCTCTTATTATCACTTCTATGACTTATAGCATAGTTTTTATCAGTAAATAAGTACAATATTTAATGAGCTGCTTTTTTGTCTTTTTCAAAGGTGTCCAGACAAATACAAGTTCTTGAACTAGGTGAATTGACTTGTTACTTTTGTAGTTTATTTGGGGGGTTTCCCCTCACATCAAGTCAGTTAAGCAGAATTTACCCCTGAAGGACAGTTTTATTGGGTTGGTGAATAGGATATGCAGGTGTGTAGAAATGCAAAACTAACTGAAAGATAAATGAGCTTCTGCTCTGCCCTGAAGCCAGCAGAGAACATCAGGTAACACATCTTTGCTTTTTCTTTATCTTTTTTAAACATTTTCTTTGTCAACAAGAAATCTCTTTATTGTCTGCACATTTGAAGGTTGGCATTTTAAAATTTTTCTTTACTCATTTCCAAGCCTTCTTAAAACGTGTCAGTTTATTTTTAACCTGTTAAAAAGATTAGTCTGTATTTGCAGCTTTACATAAAGCAGAAACCGGTTTCCAACATAGATGACGGTGGTACATAAACATTATTTTTACACTGCCAGCCAACATCCCACATAATCATTCTCAGAACTGACCATAACTAGATGATGAATGAAGGTTTAAATTTTCGGTTTTCAGTATATCCTTCTAATTAATTATTTGAGTATCTACATGGCAAGTATTCTTTTCAGCAATTCCAGAAAATCTCTGCTCTTAAAATGGTTGTTAACTCTTTGAAAAGATGAGACATCCAGAAGTGAAAAGGTGGACAATAGGAGAGTTAAATAGTCTATTTTGAAGTAGAATAGATGTCTCCAATCGTTACATTAATGATGACATAGACAATAAAAGCTAGAGAATTCAAATAAATTCGGGCACTAGGGTCTGTAAGCAAACTTGGTCAGAGACTGTTTCATGGCTGGTCAGATTGGAAGGATGGGTACAATTCAGAAAGAAAAGAAGGTGAGGGTAAACGTATGGATGGGTGAAGAGATTAAATGGTATAAACAGAAATGTTATGGGGCGCCTGGGTGGCTCAGTGGGTTAAAGCCTCTGCCTTCAGCTCAGGTCATGATCTCAGGGTCTTGGGATCGAGCCCCACATCGGGCTCTCTGCTCAGCAGGGAGCCTGCTTTCCCCTCTCCCTCTGCCTGCCTCTCTGCCTACTTGTGATCTCTCTCTGTCTAATAAATAAAATCTTAAAAAAAAAAAAACTCTATAAACAGACGTTACAAATAAGCATGTTGTATTAGAAGAGTGACTTTATCAGTTTAAACAGATATGGAGATCAAAGTTAAAACTCTCCAGCCAGTATCTAATAGTACATTTGAACAGTTCTTCCTCTGTGTTCTTGGGGATTGTTTTAGTAACATTATAATGGAGCATATCATATTGCTTCGTTCTGCTTTATAGTTTTGCTCTTTAACTCAACTGAGACTTCTCAGAAGCTGGGGTTATATTCTTGCTCTCTATTACCACTAGCTGAAATAAGTACTGAAAAATAAAATTAATTACTGGAGTTTACATTCTCAATAAGGAATGCATGAGATATCTAAGAATGTCTGATTCCAAATGAGATTCTCTTTGGCTTTCCACTAAAAAAAATGGAACCCATTAAAAAATACATTTGAAAATGCTGAGTTAAAGTTTAATGTGTTTATTTTTTATGTATTTATTAACCCAATAAACATTCATTGAGTACCTACTATGTTCTGGGCATGGTTCTAGATAAAGCAAAATAAAGATAAATTAGTCAACAGAATAGATATTAAATATCCCTGCCTTCATGGAACTTATATTCTAGTAGAGGGAAACAAACAAACATTTGAAGTAGAAGCTCTAATATGTATGGTTTGCAAAAATAGTCCAAATTGATCACCTCTTCCTGCATCCACACCTTTTGCTGTGTAACATTGTAGAGACCACTCACTCTGATGCTGTGTGTGGCCACGTGACCTGCCCTGGCCAATAGGACATTAGCCAGTTGACTTAAACTCACTGAAAGCTTGCTGACTCTCACTTCTCTGTGACTGCCAGGAAACAAAACCTCTGCTAGCTTGCTTAAGGATGAGAGACACGTGTAGCAGAGCCAAGACACTGCAGTCATCTCCTAGGTTAACCAATATCCAGGAGACCCACAGACATGTGAACAAGCTTAGCCCATATCAGTACAGTTGCAGAAATGACCCACAGTCAGCCAGAGAGTAAATTCAGGATTTGCCAGATAAGCACAACACATCTGACACTAAATAAATGTTTATAGTTGCATACCGTGAGGATTTGAGGTTGTTTGTTGATGCAGAATTATTGTGGTTATGGCCATGAGTGTGATCAAGAAATATAAAGCTGGAAAGGTCAATAGGGAGTGCCAGGAAGGGATAGTTTGTAAGTCTAAGATAAGGTAATCAAGGGAGGCCTCACTAAGAGGATGATATTTCAGAAAAGACTTCAAGGTGGCAATACAGACCCTTGCAGGTATCCGGGAGGGAAGAGGGAGACTTTCAGGCTGAGGAAATAAAGTATGGAAA
The DNA here is from genome assembly GCA_028646535.1 of Procyon lotor. Lineage (NCBI taxonomy): Eukaryota > Metazoa > Chordata > Mammalia > Carnivora > Procyonidae > Procyon > Procyon lotor. The sequence continues at coordinate 30,500,419 of CM053615.1, forward strand.
GAAAATGCTGGTGGTGTGTCTGCAGAATCACAAGAAGGCGGGTATGGTCAGAGATAGGAGGGTGATGTGGGAAATGTGGGAAATATGGGAGATGTGGGAAATGAAGTCAGGAAAGTAAAGAGAGCAGGAGAGATCCAAGTTTGTAGAGGTCTAAAAATTCTCAAAGCTTTCACATGCTAAAAAGCCCTGTGACTGTCCAAAAAGGAGATTTAGAATTCCACAATGCCTCAAATAAATGATAATCTTTTTTTTTTTCCACAGAGTACCTCAAAGCACTAGGGCTCCGCAGAACCCACCCATGGGTAGATTTAATCTTCAGGTCCCAGGCAAGGCTGAGATAGAATGCTCTAAGACAGCCTGAAACTAGCACCCTGACAACATTCCAGAAGCTCCAGCCATTTAGGTGGAGTCTGCTCCAAATCACAGCCTCCCCAGCTATGAAATTTGACATGCAACAGATACATTGTTTTTTCATATGAAAATTTCATATGTGGCATATTATGTGATCACATAAATTTTCCAAATAAAATAAAATTCTACCGAGAAAAAAAAGCCAGTGTGTTAAAATACATTGAAGTTATAAATCACTAAGCCTTCCAAGCTTTCCATTAATAAAAAACAAGGGTAGGTTCTCCAGATGTTCCTAATCCACATCATTTGGATAGAGAGCCAATACTGAACTTGTCTCAGCAAAGACCATCTCACTTCTAAAGAAAAGGAAGAAATAGAATTGCTATGATGATTTTAAAGATGGATTAACATTTAATTGACCTTACACAAAAATACACATGCCTATTGAATTGTTACAGGAAGTATCAACTCAGTCCAAAATCCCTGATACTGAATTGATTTTGCTGTCTCTGTTGAATTTAAACCACATAAACATGAGAAAAAGATTTTCAATCATCATTCCGTCTTCCCTTAATTGCTTCTTTATACTTTTCACCCCACTACTTCCAGTAAAGGCTACTTTTTGGAGAGTAAGAAAGAATTTTAAAGGCAAGAATGTATAGCATCTCCACCCAAAGAGAATCTATGTGTATCATTTTAATCAAGATGTAGATATTTATTACTTCCTGAGAAGCCCAGTCTGCTAGATCCTCAAAGATACTCAAAGTATGGCAACAATCCTGGCCAAAATGTAAATACACTGTGGTTAGGAGGATAAGGTAGCATTTCTATGTAAAGACTATTAACTGTTCAAAATAAATTGAGTTGCTCAGATACTAACATTACGGAAATTCAGTAGAGTAAGAGAAATTGCTTTTGGGGATGACTCAGGCAATCAGGGAAAACTTCAGAGATGAGAAAACTTTTATTTCAGCTTATCACATATACTTAAATTCAGTTATGTAGATTGAGAGACTGGATATGGATACAAGCAAAGCTCTGGGTGGAAACGTATATTCCTTCCAAAAACAACCAAACTAAAACACTAAAACAAAACAAAACAAAAACTAAACTGTACTAAGTGTATCAGCCACCTATCCCGGGTGGAGAGAGGGTAGCAAACAAGATTGGAGGCCAATTTTCCTGGATTTAACATCCTAGAGGAAAAACAAAACAAAGAGAAACAAATAAACAATAGGCATCCCATCCAAGTGTGGTAAGTGTTGTGAAGAAAATAAAACAAGATGATGGTAGAGGGCAGGGATGGCAACTTTAACCAAGATGGTCAGAGAAGACCTTCTGAGGTAGCATTTGACCTGTGACAAGGACTGGAACAAAGACTGTATAAGGCAGGATTTCCTTAGTTTGAGACTATAGAATTCTGGTGTCCTGAGAGATATATAAGAGTGATGGAGAGGAGGAAAAACAGACATCATGATTCTTTGTGGAGATTAATAATGCACACATGCATATTAAACATGCTTAAAAGTCTTACACTGAAGAGAACCTATTTAACTCAATCTTTCCACAGCATGCCTGAATGCAATGGTCATGTTTTTGGTGTGGTATGTATCTGGGGGGCTGTTGAGGTAGAGGAGTAGAGGGGCAGATTATAATATAATAACAATTCTACTGTTGGTTCTCAAAATACTGCTTAATTCCAAACCAAGAAGTTTGGAGATTCCAATAAAATAAAACCTGAATGGGGCTCCCTGAAGTCATGCCATAATATGGCAACCTATTTGGAGTCTTAAGTGTAGTAAGCAGGAAACCCTTTTAATTTTTTTTTTTTAATATTTTATTTATTTGACAGAGAGAAACACAGCGAGAGAGGGAACACAAAGTAGAGGGAATGGTAGCGGGAGAAGCAGGCTTCCCGCCAAGCAGGGAGCCCGATGTGGGGCTCGATCCCAAGACCCTGGGATCATGACCTGAGCCGAAGGCAGCCGCCCAACGACTGAGCCACCCAGGTGCCCCCCCTTTTAATTTTTGAGCAGAAAATTTGCAAGGTAGACGTGTTTTGATACAGTTACCCTAACAGTGAGAATGCGAGGTGGGCTTACTAAAGAAGGATATAGAACTTGGAAGCCTAATCAGGAAACTACAATTCTAGCCTAAGCAAGAGTGCTGGAACCAGGAAAGAGCATAGGGAATGAAGAGGAAGAGATGGAAAACTGGGAAAGAAGATTTTGCCCCAGGGGCACCTGAGTGGCTCAGTGGGTTAAGCCTCTGCTTTCGGCTCAGGTCATGATCTCAGGGTCCTGAGATCGAACCCCGCATCAGGCTCTCTGCTCAGCGGGGAGCCTGCTTCCCCCTCTCTCTGCCTGCCTCTCTGCCTACTTGTGATCTCTCCCTCTCTGTCAAATAAATAAAAATATTAAAAAAAAAAAAAGATTTTGCCACACAAGTGGGAGTCTCATCTGGAACATGGGAGAAACAGTACATGATGTGTTAGAGGCAGTGGGTTGGTGCTGGGGTGGTGGACAGGGCAAAAGAAAATTAAATAATGGTTTAAAGCAAACAAAGGACAGGCCAAGATGGAAAGATGGATTAGCAACAAAGATTGAAATGAAGTTGGGGTTATGATACCAATGACCTAGAGTGGGAACTTGAGTTTATCATTCATTTTATTAGCAAGCTACTGGGGTCTTCTTAGTAGAAATGATTTAAAGTGTGTTTTAGTAAGTTTCATTGGGTGCTAGTGTGTAGGATGAATTGGAGAAGAGAGAGAATGAAGATAGGAAGAGCCATTCAAGATCAACTTCAAAAGTCCAGGTGAAAGGCAAGTAGTGCCTAAGAGAGGCTGGCACAGTGCAAACAGGGAAGAGGAGAGAGACACTGACCCTGCATTACCCATGGGCAACACTGATGTTTGCATTCCCAAACATCAATTCCCAACACTGATGGGAAAGAAGAGTGGAGCACACCGGGATCTTTACTGGGAAGATAGGTTACAGAATTAAAGTAAAGAGAGGGGCAGCAGGTACCGGGGAACAGATTCCCCCACTCAGTCTAGAATATGTTGAGCTTGACTATCTGGTGGGTTATTCAGGATTCAGAAAGAGATGTTCTATGGCCTGACCTGAAGCTGAAGGGGGATTTCTGGTCTAGAGGGAAAGACTGTAGAGAGAATTAGGGTAGTACAGAAGGTAATTCAGAGTACCTGCCATGTCTGTCCTCCCTCCACATTTATTTGACAGAGAGAGAGATCACAAGTAGGCAGAGGTAGGCAGAGAGAGAGGGACGAGCAAACTCCCTGCTGAGCAGAAAGCCTGATGCGGGGCTCGATCCTAGGACCTTAGGATCATGACCTGAGCAAAAGGCAGAGAAGCTTAACCCACAGAGCCACCCAGATGCCCCAGATGAGAGACTTTTTAAGCAATGAACTGGAACGATAATTTTCTTTTCTTTTTTTTTTTTTTTAAGATTTTATTTATTTGATAGAGAGAGAGATCACAAGTAGGCAGAGAGGCAGGCAGAAGGAGAGGGAGAAGTAGGCTCCCTGCTGAGCAGAGAGCCAGATATGGGGCTCGATCCCAGGACCCTGAGAATCATGACCTGAGCCGAAAGCAGAGGCTTTAACCCACTGAGCCACCCAGGTGCCCTTGGAACAATAGTTTTCGGATAACTTCATTTACTTTCAGAATTTGCTTATACAAGCCTTCTTATTTTTTGTGAGAATGAATAAGTAATGCATATTGCTATGGACTTTATATTGTGATTTTCAAATCCACCTGAAAAAATGACATAGTAAAAAACATAAATGCACTATATTGTTGCTTTATGTACAAAACAGTGTTCATTTCTTTGCAATAGTTGATTCTCAGGCCATTTTAGTAACATATAGACCCGACCTAGGTTTTGAAGTAATTTTTAAGACAATTCAAGGCTGTTAAATTGGGGCATGGGGCAGACTTGAGCAGGAAAAAAAAATTTTGTTTTATTCCTGAAGATTCTACCTGAACTGTTCACATTACTGACGATCTTCATCAGATTCAGGTTGGACACAAGCCCTGATTAGGGCTAAGGTTAGGAAAATTTTAGGGACATAAATATATTTCTCCAAAAATATACAACTATGAGAATATTGACCAGTTTTAGTAGAAATGACTATTTTACATCAGAATGTTCACCAGTTACGGTGTTGCAATAAGACTGCAAAGATGATTAATGCAATTTCATGAAGCCGGTTGTAAACTGCTACTTAACCCAGCCTGTATCTCAAAGTGGCCCTTCACAAAGGAAAGGATTATCTTGCCAGTACATCCTGTTCCATTGTGGAGTGAGGATGCTTCACTGTTCAGCCGATGATGGTTTTCGGGAAGTAGCTAATACCCTGAAGAGGCAGGCTCAGAGGAGAGCAGTTTCTCTTCACAAAGGGAAAATGGTTGGTTTTCAGACATGGTTCACATGTCTGAAATGCAAAAGCCTTAAAAATAAAATTGCAAGGCCTGCTTTTGGGTACTTTTTAATATCCGAAAAAAACATTTTAAGTATGTATTTTAAACGAGGATTACGTTTATTTTAATTAAGCCTGTCCTAATAGTGACCAATAACATCTGTTTAAAATTCTGATGGACCATGACTTGTGTTCTCTGTGGGAGCACGTACAGATTAGATTGATATCTTTACAGGTTTGAGTCAGAGAGACACAGAGGAAATTCTTAATATTTCAATTTTGGTAACAAAGGTATGTGGACTTACTTTTTTAATGCAACCAGCCCACGGAAATAGAAAGTGAAGCAGAGGATGTTTTCAGTTGTTGAGCACAAGTTTTTTGGTTTTGGTTTTTGCAAAGATTCTGTTTCTTTCCTCTCAAAAGCAGTATGAATGGAAAGACATTTTTCTTTAAGTTCATAGAGCATGATGACGGTTTGGTGTTTAATGTGTAAAGCACCTGGAACTAAAAGAAAGTTGCCACAACACAGAATTTACAATTATATTTTATATGAAATAACGCAGAAATCTCCATTTACCTTTAGTTTTAGAAAAATCTCTCTGTGCATTTGAGTTAATTTTCAGAATCTTTTCAGAATCTTCCGAAGCTGAACAGGAAGCGGCCATGCTTACAAGAATGAGGCACTGGGCTGATTAGTTTGGTGAGGAAAGTAATTGAGTCTGAAGGGGAAACTCTGGGCTTCCTGGCGCCTCCCGTGTAATATAAAGTCTACAGTGATTTAGCACAAGCCGGACTGTAGGAGCACTTTCTAATTTTTGGGGGGGGGGGGTGTAGAGGGAGATGACCTCATTCTAAATACCAGCTATTTGGTATTTATACTGGGCTGTGCACACAGACGCAAAGGCCTGAGTGAATAAATCTGACACAGAATGAGATGCATTCGTGGTTAAGTGAAGAGTCTCAACTCCTTGAGAACATAACCATAAAATCGTTTTTTTCCCGCAATAATTGTTAGTAAACACATGCTGTTCACTGAGATCACATCTTTTTCCAGGTTGGTAGTATGCTTCGTCTGTTTCTTCAAACTTTCTTTCATTTTAGGTCATTGGAACAGTCCCTCTTTCCTGCGCTGGCTCCCCAGTGTTGGAGCAGAGGGCCCTGCTGAGGCTGCAATCCACCCCCTGTGGCTGCTGAGGCCCAGGGCTGAGTGTGGACACAAGCCTGCTGCCGACTTCCTGGTATCCGCTATTTGGATTAGAAAATCCTAGGATTTTATGTTTATGTTTTTATGTTTTATTTTATGTTTATTACATGCAGGACCTGAAATCGACCAGGAGAGACTGACGTGGGGAGGTAAGCTTGACAAATGAAACGTTAATAGAGCCAAGATTAGAAATCTCATCCCAAATTCCCACTTCATGGCTAACACACACATGAAACCCAAGTGAGTTGGCAACAGGAAGTTAGGGGAATTTCCCAGAACCCTCGACGAGGCCACGCTGATTTAAAACCTCAAACTAACTTGAAATAGTTCGGAGGAATTGTTCACTATTCAATAAGTGGGGAATGGACAACCTGGGTAGGAAATAGAAAACAAAAATAACAAAACCTGGGGCACCTGGGTGGCTCAGTGGGTTAAAGCCTCTGCCTTCGGCTCAGGTCATGATCTCAGGGTCCTAGGATCGAGCCCCACATCGGGCTCTCTCCTCAGCAGGGAGCCTGCTTCCCTCTCTCTCTGCCTGCCTCTCTGCCTACTTGTGATCTCTCTCTCTCGAAAGTGAATAAATAAAATCTTAAAAAAAAAAAATAACAAAACTAAACAGGCAAAAAGTAAGAAGATGGCTTTTGTCTTGATGGTGCACTTCCCAAGCATAAACTGAATGAAAGAAGAAAGATTTTCTGTCTTTCCTCACTGTAGCTGTATTCCCCAGTACCTAAATATACACCACTACCTAAAACATAGTAGGCTATCAGTAAATCATTATTGAAAAAAAATCAATAATTATAGCCAGATTTTAAAGAGGGTACGGCGAGTGATACAATTAATAGGATCAACACAGGCTTTCAAGGCAACAATGGTCTTATAGCACCAAGTGGAGAGGGTGAGTGTGATGGCCTCTGGCAAATTTTAAAGTTCCCATTGGCTCCTGTGGGGCTCTTTTCATTCTTGCGTTAGAGTATTGATGAGATTGCGCTAATATTTTGTTCGTAGGTCTGTCTTCCTTACTAGACCATGATCCTTGCTTTTCTCCTGCTTTGTATAGTGTCTGGCCCATTATTCAATAAATACTAGAAGAATGAAAGGACAAATCATAGTTACCTGAATAGCAAACGCGATACCAGATGCATGAATAACTGAAAGGCCAAGAATCCCTTCTGATTTTAGATGAAAAAGAATTATAGGGTGATGTCCTTTACGAGGTTTTTCAGGACTTTTGGATGATTTTGGTCAATTAGTCCTTTCTTTAAACAGAGTAGGGTAAAGAACGCCTTCTTCTGAAGTTCCACTGACAACCACATGATGGCGCTGGCGCTGCACCGTAAATACAGACGCAGCTGGGCAGTGTGGATTCCCTGGGCCCTTCCGTGTGCCTCTCTCTCTCTTCTTTCTGCCCCCAATCTTTTGCTGTTTCCCCTCAGGTCCTCCTTTTCATCCAGTCAAGCCTGATACATATAATACTTGCCAAGAAGCTGTCAAACTGGAACTGGGTACTGCCCACCTGAAGCTGGTATGTTCTTTGTTCTCTGACAGACCAAATTCTGTAAATTCCTCCCATCTGAAAAGAAAAAAGGAAAAAAAAAACTAGAAACATTTTGAATGCTATTTAAAGCTGTGCATTCTTAGTTTGAGATATAGGTATTTTTATTTTGCACTTGATTGGCCCTTGCAAGTGACCTCTTCTTCCTAAACAAGATAGCCAACAGAGTAAATTATATCTGGATGAGTTAGTAGAATCCTCCCAACTAAGGAGATTGAGACTTAAAGCTCTGACAACATATACGAAAGAAGTAGACTCTTACAGAGAGAGTGCATGGCATATGGATGCCTACATCCGAAGTAGACTTGAAAAACAGAGAACAAAAATAAATTACTTGGAAATCACCTACTTGCTAAGAATTAAAAATAAGTTTAGAAAGCAGATAATTAATGTGGTTTTCAAAAACAAAACAGGGATAAAGATTTTCATTATAACAAACTAAGATTCTCTTTTCTATTTTGATTGAGGCAAATATTATAAATGGTGAAATGCTCCAAGATTTCCTTTTCTTTATAAACGATTTTGTTGAGATAATAATTTACATTTAATAAAGTGCATTCATTTAGGTAAATAGTCCAATGAGTTTTGTCCAGTGAGTTTTGACAAATATATATCTGCTAATGTCCACCACCACAATCAAGATACAGAACATTCCCAATGCCTGCCTTCAGGCCCTCTCAAGTCAATCCCTTGCCTCCCTGATCCCATTTTTATTCCCTCTGAGAATCCTTTTACTTGACCCTGGTCTTCATATAAATGGATTCATATAACTTACATACCCTCTTTGGGTCTGGCTTCTTTTGATTTGTTTTTTCTTAGTGTTCAGCCATGCTTCAGAGTATATCTGCAGTTTATTTTTCTTTAGTGTGAATAGTGTTTGACTATATAAGACAATTTTTTATTCATTCACTTCTTGGACATTCAGTTTGTTTCCCGTTTGGGCTATTATAACCAATGCTGATATGAACATGCTTATCAGAGTGTGTGTGTATGTGTGTGTGTGTGTGTGTGTGTGTGTGTGTGTGTGTGTATTTAATGTGTACTTTCATTTCTTTTGGGTAAATACCTAGGAGTAGAATTTCTGGGTCATAAGGTAAGTGTATATGTTTAAGGTTATAAGAAACTGCCGAAGTTTTCTAAAGTGTTCGTATTAGTTTCCTAGAATTGTCATTACCAACTGGACAGATTAAAACAGCAGAAATGAATATTCTCAGTATTCGGAAATCCAGGACTCCTGAAATTGGGTAGTGTGATATCAAGGTGTTGCTGCAGCCGACATCCCTCTGAAGGCTCTAGAAGAATCATTTTCTACCTCTTCCGGTTTCTAGTGGTTGCTGGAGATCCTTGGTGTTCTTGGCTTATGGAAGCAGAACTCTGATCTCTAACCCTGTCTTTGCCTGCTCTTCTTCCCTGTAAGTCTCCTCCATCTCTGTATTTCAGTTTCCCTCTTCTTGTAAGTATCTACCAGGCACTGGCTTTAGGACCCATCTTAATACACTATGACCTTATTATCATACTTGCAAAGACCCTATTTTCAAATAATATCACATTCGGAGGTTCCAGGTAGACATGAACCTGGGGGGACACTGCTGAGCCCAGGATAGTGGTTGCCTGAACGAGTTTACACCCCCTGCCAATATCTATGAAAGTTCTGGTTGCTCCTCATCCTTGCCAATCTGGATATTGTCCATTTTCAAAGTTTTAACTGTCCTGGTGCATGTGCAGCAGTATCTTATTTTGGTTTTAATTTAGAGTTCCTTGATAACTATTGATGTTGAGCATCTCTTTACATGCGTATTGGTCATCTAGGAATCTTCCTCTGTAAAGTTTCTAAGATGTTTGCCCACATAAGAATTGAGTTGTCCTAGGACACTGGGTGGCTCAGTCAGTTAAGTGACAGCCTTCAGCTCAGGTCGTGATCCCAGGGTCCTGGGATCTAGTCCCGAATCAAGCCTTCTCCTCATCCGGGACTCTGCTTCCCCTTCTCCCTGTGCCTGCCTCCCTTTTTCTCTCTCTCTGTCAAATGAATAAATAAAATCTTAAAAACAAGAATTGGGTTTTCCTTTTTGAAAATTGATTTGTGGGAGTTGTTTCCATAAGCTGGATATAAATCGTTTGTCAAATATAGGTATAGAAAATTAAAAAACATATTTTCTCCCAGTGATTTTCTACAGTGTCTTTTGATGAACAAGAGTTTAATTCTGATAAAGTCTGATTTTTAACTTTCTATTTTACGTTTAATGCTTTTTGTGCATAAAAAATCTACATAAACCTAAAGTTGCAAAGATTTTATATTTTCTTCCAGAGGCTCTGTGGTTTTAATTTTTATGTTTATGTCTCTGATCTGTAGTGAGTTGATTTCTGTATGTAGTACAAGGTAGAAGTCAATGGTCATTTTTCCCCCCTACATTTATCAAGATAATCTGGCTCTGATTGTTGCGAATAGTCTTCTTTCTCCATTAAGCAGCTTTGTCTAAAAATTGACTATTTTGTTGAAAACTAATTGATGGGACATGTTCTGTTTCAGTGATTTATTTGCCTATTCTTGCCACATTGTTTTAATTACCGTACTTTTATAGCCAGTCTTGAAACAAGATGGTATGAGTCTTCCAACTTTGTTCTTTCTCAGGATAATTTTGGCTATTCTAAGTGCATTTCTTTTCCAAATAAATTTCAGAATTAACTTTTCGATTTCTACCTCAGAAATGCTTGTTTGGATTTTATTGGTATTTAATTTAATATATAGTAACCAGGCTTTGTAATAGCTAATTTGTAAAATCTATTTTGCTAAGACAATCTCATTTTCTAATCTTTAAATTTTCCTTAAACTACCCTGTCTTTGAAAAATATGTATAAGAGTCTTAGGCCAGATCAGAATTTATTTTGAAAATCTTGGAAATCATCCAATCCATTTTAAGCCACTCTTCCTTGGAAATACATAATAAAATAAAAAACTCAATAATTCAAGTCTGAGAAAGAATTTTTCTGACATTGGAAAAAAATGTACATACTTATAAGTAAAACCACAACTTTAAAAATGTTTTGGAAGCTTTATTTAAAAAAATTAATTCACATTTTATTTGTTAGCTTTTAAATACTTTTCCATGGACTAGATTTGATAGAAAAACATTGTGTGGTTATTTTAATTCAGTGTATTCAAATTACTGAAAATTAAAAACTAGCTAGTTTTACCCACATTGTTCTCTTAGTTCACCATGCACTTTAATTATATATTTGCAGTATGTATGTACGGAATGTCTGAAAAAACAAACCCCACTGAAGGAAACACCTGGCATAGTCTACTTTTCAAATATTCTCAATTTTAGCTTACTCCCATTCTTATTTGTGTTCCTCTCCACATGGAATATTTCAGTGTTCAGAAGGTAAAACCATGAAAACAGAGCATTAATTATTGTCGTAGCCCATTTCTTTCAAATACTCTGTTCCATGGCGGTGATGCATTTTAAAGAAAGCAAAGCCACTAAAAAAAAAAAAAAAAAGAAAGCAAACCCACTGCCATACTCTCCTAGAGACTAGGATTCACATGATCCCGACCTCTCCCTATTTCTCAGCAACTGAAATATCTAGATTGCAGCATACTGTTTTTTCTCTTTCCAAATGCAAAATGATGAAAGCTGCAAAATTAAGGAACTATTGTCTGAGGCCTCACAAAGATTCTAAGAACCCTGCTGGTCTCCATATTGCAGGTGCCATCTGCTGGGATTTTCAGGAAGCACAGAAGTCAGCTTGCATCTCCCTCACTGAGACACCATTGGTGATCCTAGATTCCTCCCACCAGAAAATGTATTTTTTCCCTCGGTATAATATTTCCTGAAATTAGGATGTATTGGAAAACCAATGGTAAGACTTAACATAGTGCTAGTGATTCTTCTTCCAAACAAAGAAATATATAGCCGAGCTTATTATAATTAAATCAATGCATTAAAGATTGTGAGACTAGATCAGTTTGAGGAGTGGTATAAATACTATTTATAAAGAAATTAATTGAATGAATTCTAAAAAAAGTTAATGAATGCTTCACAGTTATTAAGGATGATGTTTATGAAAATGCTTATTGAAAACAGAATTGTTTGCATCATTATAACACTAATGGAGAATAAAAGATAAAATGTATGTATGATTCAAGCTCAGACTAAAGCACTCTTATATCCTGGTTAAGAATGAAGGAGTTAGCAGCCTTAGCTTCAAGTCTTACGTCTACCCTTTATTTCCCACTTGACATTGGAAAAGTGAATCACCCTGAGCTCAGTTTCCTTATCAAAAAAATGTTGGGGCGCCTGGGTGGCTCAGTCGTTAAGTGTCTGCCTTCAGCCCAGGTCAGATCCCAGGGGCCTGGGATCGAGCCCCACATCGGGCTCTCTGCTCGGCAGGAAGCCTGCTTCTCCAGGTACCATTACCTCCGCTTGTGTTCCCTCTCTCGCTGTGTTTCTCTCTGTCAAATAAATAAAATCTTTAAAAAAAAATGTTGAAAATTACAACAAACAAAATTTTTGTTTGTTACACAAACAAAATTCATAGTTTGTGAAAATTAAATGACTGTGAAACCCTTAGAACACTCTCTGGCATAGACTACATTCTCAGTGGAAATATTTATGAGTATACAGGAAAAATAAAATAACTCAGGCCAAAAATCAAAAGTTAACTTTTGAGAGACACTTTACATTTTTCATCAAGGATTTTGGCATTTCCTAATTTTCTAGTGTGAACACATCTATGTCAATAATCAGGTAAATAAAGTAGAAATCAAAACAACAGATATTAAGGGTAGTGTTTACAGGCCAATGGGGCAATTACAAATAACAAGAAGACTATAACTATCATCAGGCTCTAATGCAAGCTTCAGGCGCCTTAGACCAGCTCTTGGAAATGCAGCCACTCCCAGGCCAATCTTACGTTGGTCCTAATTAGGACCGTCTATAAAAGATGCAGTGGGCTCCATTGAAAACACTTGGACAGCTGGGAACATCAAGACAGAGAGGCACCGCTGTCAGAATCTTCTGTACGGAGTTTTGTGAAAGCACAAAGTAATTGATGCAAAAAAGTGATGGGTCTTTATGTTCTGCAGGAAGAGATAGTGTTCTTGGTTTCTACAAGTAAGAATTGTGCAAGCCTAGCATTTCCTAATGCATTTTATGCATACCCATCAGAGAAGTGGGAATAAATCTCTCATGCTAGTAGTTACGGTTTTCTTTTAAGATCCCATAAAAACAAATAATCCCTAATTATGTAAAGATAAAAGGGAAAGTCGTAATAAAGAAATTGTTAGAAAGGTATGGAAAAGCATTGTAATGCTAAACCCTGTACTATGGTAGTTAGGAGATGCAAAAAGTATCAATTTTAACAATATGTTACTGTTGCCATATATTGAAGTTGTACAACTCCTAATAATGTAAAGGCCTGTTAAGCTTATACATGAAGAATAAATATAACACAGAAATTTTATATGCTTAAACTTGGAAGTAAGATTATGTCCTAATATTTCATCTTCTTACAGCCAGTGGTTTATGCTTCCATGAATTTACATATATAAACTTACAACCACATGCATATATGAATTTGCAACTTCCTTTTGAGGTTACAGAAATAGAACACTTTATTGTCTTTAACTGACTTAAACTTGATTCAAAGCACCCATCCCAACGGGTTGTCCAGGAATCCAGAGTCCATCAGTATTAGGACTTTCTGTTTTCTGCTCCAAGGTCATATGCTGCAGCAAAGCTTAGGAGTTTTGTTTGGCATGGGGCATGGGGAAAGAGCGAGCACCAGTCATCTGGAAACATTGGCAGCTGCTCAGACGCTGAAAAGGTCATTACTGCTTCTCTGTCATTTTGGGGGCATGTGAACATTTGCCCAGCATGGGAACTTCGATGCTGGGAGACCACTCTCCCCTTCAGGTTCTTCTCTGGTATCTTGCTGCCACAGTCCCTTGGGCTAAAAGGAATTGGCTCTGAGCTTCCCATATTCCGCCTGTGACATTCCATCTATTTGGGGCATAGAATACAATTTTATGTTTTAATCAGGGAAAGATAAAAGAACCTAGATAATTCTTTCCACTCTCAATAAATCCTGACTAGCCTTTGCCTGGATGAGAGAGCAAAATCTCCTTACTGAAGGATAGAGACTAAATATTAATTCGTTCTTTTTGTGTTGCTAATAACATTCCTAAATCTTCTCTACTCCCCTGGCCCCAGTGCTTACCCCTCACTCGGATCAGGCAGGGGTTAGGCTGAGGACACCAAGGGATGCATGGAAACAGAAAAGCAAAGAGGAGCAGAGCTCCATTCATCACAGTTTCTCTCCTACCACCTCTGCCAAGATCACATACTTTGCAGGGTTAAGTGCAAAATGAAAACATGGAGTCCCTTTTTCTAAAATGATTAAGCTTCAAGAGTTGACTGCAGAGCATTAAACTGAATGCAGAACTTTCTAAGTGTGGGGCCCTCTGTGCCTGCACAGGTCACATCCCCCTGAAACTGGCCATGAACCTTACTTCGTTCAGGTCTCCATCACCTCCTTTGTGATTCAACGCCTTCCTAACTGATGGTCCTTCTTTAGATTTGCTCCCTTCAGAGTCATCCTATAGGCACCTTCCTAAGAAAATGTTCCTAAAGTAGACTTCTGATTCTGTCTCATCCCCGCTAAAACCCTTCAGTAAACCCCCTACAGGGTGATGTCCACTTTATAACCTGGAGGCACTCCTCCACCTGGCCTCTCATTGACAGGCCACCTCCAGTGCTTCCTGCTTTCACACACTGTGCACCACTCGGTCTCAAAAAGCAATGTCATTTGGGTATCATGGAGTCAACCTTCAGACAAGCGGAAAGAGGTCAGGTGGTGCTGGACCATGCTCTACACAAAGGCTTCATTTCCTGTTGCTAGTAGTCTGTCCTTTCAGAAGATACACAGCTACCGGACGTGGTAATTCATCAGCACAGGGAAGCTCAAGGAGCAGAAAATCAAATGATGTTTGAGGCCTGCTTGACATTTGTAGACACTATCATTTTCATTATTCCTAATCACATCCTGGTACAAATTCTCAAATGTCCTAAGATCTAGAGATTTCCTCATTCCTCTATCAGTTATGTATTTGTTGATCCTTCAAGCAATCTTTCCTGTACACTTGCTGTGTGTTGGGCACTTTGCTAGATCTGAGGCCAGGAAGATGAACAAGAAAAAAAAAATAGGGGCGCCTGGGTGGCTCAGTGGGTTAATGCCTCTGCCTTCAGCTCAGGTCATGATCTCAGGGTCCTGGGATCAAGCCCCACATCAGTCTCTCTGCTCAGCAGGGAGCCTGCTTCCCCCTCTCTCTCTGCCTGCCTCTCTGCCTATGTGTGATCTCTCTCTGTTAAATAAATAAATAAAATATTTTTAAAAAATTAGAAACTGTAATCTCTTTTTACAAGGAGATCATAGTTTAAAGGAGATGAGAAGATGATTGAGTTAGCAAGGTGATTACAATATGACACACTGTGACTATCGTATACTGAGCCCCTACTAGGAGTTAAGTACAGCATTAGGGATTTCATGCATTCTGTGGCTCATCCTCAAAAAACTTGGGCCTTCCTATTCTTGTTTGATAAATGGGAAAACTGGGGCTTCAAGTATATAAATAACATGTCATAGTAGGTGAGAAGCTAGGATTTAAGTTTGTTTGATTCCAAAGCTCTGTTTTTTCTACCATGCCATGATGCTGTTTCTCATGTATATTGAGACTAGTACTCCCAAGTTGATGTGTACAAAGAGAAGGAGCCAGCAAACCTTATCCCCTGTTATATAGTAAGTGAGACAAGAGTAGAAAAAGTGATTGGCTTCATGGACAGGAGTGAAGGGTGAAGGGATGGCAAGCCAAAGGAAGGACACATCGCCAGTGTCCAAAGAATGTCAGATTCTAGGAACTGCTAGTCATTTGGAAGGAAAAGACCACAGGTGGCGTTGCAACATTTGGAGCCAAAAGGTAGGGGAAGGACCACATCCTAAGGCTTTTACAGGCCATTTAAAGAGCTTAAACTTAGGATGTGGTGGGGGGGACACTGAAAGGATTTAAGTGGGAAATGACACATCAGGTCTAAATTTTAGAGTTTGGAGAACAGAGTAAAGGAGAAAGAAACTGCAAGTAGAAAGATTGTTCAGCAGCCCATTGTAGGCAGAAAAAAAAATTAGGTTAGCCGGAACAAAGTCCGTGGGAAGGAGAACAAAAAGACAGAGCCCAGGGATGCCTGCGTGGCTCAGTTGGTTAAGCATCTGCCTTTGGTTCAAAGTCATGATCTCTGGATCCTGGGATTGTACCCCACATTGGGCTCCCTGCTCAGTGGGAAGCCTGCTTCTTCCTCTGCCCTTCCCCCCACTCATGCTCACTCTCTCTCTCTCAAATAAATAAATAAAATCTTTTTTAAACAAAGAGGAAGCTCATTTTAAGAAATACATAGCAAGAAGAGAGATTTGATGTCCAATTTAAATCAGGAATTTGTGATGGTGAGAAAGGAATCTGGGTAGACACTAAAGGTTTTTAAGTTAAATATTTAAGTGAATGGTCCTTAAACCCACTTTGTCACTCCAACCTACAACCCCAACTGAGCTGACCTTGCAAGTTTTATCATCTGTTATAATCTTCCATTTAAGAAACCACAATCACTTTACTTTTCTTCACAATGAGGCCAACCTTCAGTCTCTCTTTTCTGAATCACATTGTTTTGTTGTTTCTTTTTTAATAGAAGGCCTATTTGAGTTCAGTAATAACTATGGACATGTTTTCCTCCTTTCTCAATTATCCTCTATGCTATCCCAGGAAAAAATAGTCCACAGCTTATCAGCGTGGCAACTCTTTGTACCATTACAGTTCTCTACTATATACACAGTATCTCCATAAACACGTACTGTTTGATCCCCTTTGAGACAGTGGGAGAGGAATTAAATTCCCTATTTTTAAATGAAGAAAAGGGAACTTTCAGAGAGCTTGTGCTATTTCTGTCCAAGTAGGGATGCAGGCCTGGTTACAGATTTTTGAAGACAGGTCTATTGGTCTCTAGGACTCCTCCCTCTCCCAGCCAGACCTGAATTTTCTTGACCAGTAACAGTGTAACTGAAACAGGCCTTACAATTAAGCATGAGAATGTGTTCTTTTAAAAAGTAGGGCATGAGGGGCACCTGGGTGTCTCAGTGGGTTAAAGCCTCTGCCTTTGGCTCAGGTCACGGTCTCAGGGTCCTGGGATCAAGCCCCACATTGGGCTCTCTGCTCAGCAGGGAGCCTGCTTCCCCTTATCTCTCTGCCTGCCTTTCTGCCTACTTGTGATCTCTCTCTCTGTGTCAAATAAACACATAAAATCTTTAAAAAAATAAAATAAAATAAAAAGTAGGGCACGAACAACTTTCAAGATCTAGGGAAGCTAAGACTGAAGCCAGTTTCTATTAAATAAGGATTCATTTGGTCACTTGAATTTCCTACTAGCCCTCCAGAGACATTATGTGTGATTGGATTCGGGCAGTTTGCACAACGTGGTGATCAGCTAATTGCCCCACTGCTTACTATAAGCACAATTGGCTACATTGGTTGGAAAACCAACCCAGGGAATAGGGGTATGAAATTGGTATTGAAGCTTTGGCAGCAGACAGGCTGATCAGGATACTGAATGAAAAGCTAAAACACAAAGCACAGCTTGTTTTGTTTGGTTTAGTTTTTTTAACAGTAATTTCTAGTGGCGGAGACAGATGTTTCTTGAAGTGGCAAGAGATTTGCAAAGCAGAATGTTATAGCACTTACTGTAATTGCTTTATTAATATTGTATGTGTTTATGGCTTCTATCTTTTGGCTTGTGGCACCTCTTACTTTAAATGACTTTGGATTTCCTGATGACTGGCAGTTAATCTTTGCTTCAGAGATCCTTTGAGTCACATACACCGCTTTGCTCCTGCACAGTGAATTATTTCGTGTGAAGCCTCCATTTTGTTTGCTTTTATTACACTTAGAAGCCCTCGGGGGGCACTGGAACACCATCAGAGAGAGTAGCTCTAGAGATGTAGAGGGACCTCTAGTTTGCTGAGAAATAAACACCCTGTTATCTGCACGCCCCTGCCACAGAAATGACCCATTATTCCCCTTGCCGAGTCTTAGGACTTACTGTCAGCTCGAGCATCCTGAGAAGGACTTGAGCGATTCCAATCCAGGAGATTGAAGAGACTGGTTCTTTCTGGAAAAGTCAAGTTTGCAGTTAGTGTACCCTAAATAACCTCTTTTTGGGTGTTTGGTTTATTTTGCTTCAAAGGGTAGAGGCTGTACTTTCATTTTCTTCCAATCTGTTACTACAAAGAAGGAAGAAGGAACTAACAAGGAAATAAACTAGCACCTGAAAGTGAAACTTGCAGTTGGTATTTTCTGAGAAGATTTGTTAGTTTGGCAGCTGGCCGTTGCTTGTCTTTCCTTCCCAGGCCCGTCCGACGGACTTCCAGTTGTTTCTGTGTATTCTCCATTAGGCACCTCAGCATCAGGGAGCCTGCTCGCTGGGCTTTCTCAGTTGAGGAGGGGAGAGGGGCTTCCTTCAGTCTCAGTTTGGCAGTTGACATCGTTATTGCTGTAAGTTGCTTCCGGACTGCCCCTAATGACAGCCCATGAGTTCAACACAGGCCCTGCTCACCCAAAGGCCATAAGGGGCACATGGGAAAATCAGCAAGGCCGACCAGAAGATCCTGATGGCCAAGTCATTGCTCAGAACTGCTGAGACTTCCCTCAGCAGCCAGCCCACCATGGAGGGCCGAGCCGGCATGCGTGCCTTCAGCATTCAGCACCATGTGGTGACCGTCCATCCTATCCCTTCATGCAACACTCACAACTGGAGGCCTCGATACTTTGTTGGTGGGGGAGAAGCACCTTTCTTTAATTCACGTCTCTAGGAGAAAGCCTCCTCAATATTTAATTTTAATCTAACATGCCACATTTTTTCCCGTGCCAAGAAATCGCCCTCCGGTGATGCATAATTCATTGTAGTGGACAAGACCTCCATCAGTTTGAGAAGAAGGTGGGGGTCTGGAGCTAGCATAAGTACCTTCCATCTGGAGGGAGGCATTTTAAATTGAGCAACATAGATTGCTTCTATAGAGACGGAAATTACTTGAAGGAAAAAAGAAAAACATGCCGATGGAGTAAAAATATGTGGAATTTTTTAATACACCCTATACAAGAGGCGTAAGGAAGAGCAGCTCAGAGCTAATCACAGACAACCTTTCTGTACTTCAGACTTTCACCTGGGGCCAATGGCCTTTCTTTCATAATGTGTGAAATGGCTTTTAGAACGATCCGAGAGAAAGAAACGGGACAGCATATATCTATTTCCAAGATGCTCCATTTTTGTTGCTTTCATTTTGCAAATATTAAGAAATTGATCCAATATTTGTTTTTTAATTCTCATAGCCAAAAAATGATAAAGAATTATGAGAACCTGTGTTCCACCAGGACAAATCAATAGTCACCTCTGGTTTTATCCTCAATAATCAACATCCCCTTCCCCCAATCTAATCTAATTCCTTTCCTTGAAAAAGATTTAAATGGGGGGAGTGCCTGGGTGGCTCAGTCATTAAGCATCTGCCTTCGGTTCAAGTCATGATCCCAGGGTCCTCAGATCAGCCCCACATCGGGCTCCCTGCTCAGCAAGAAGCCTGCTTCTCCCTCTCCCTCTCCCCCTGCTTATGTTCCCTCTCTGTCTCTCTCCGTCGAATAAATAAACAAAATCTTAAAGAAAGAAAAAAGAAAAAAAGATTTAAATGCTTCTTTGCTAATACAAATACAAGAAGTAGACGTTATATTTCATGTACTTAAGCTGATAACGTCTTGCAGGTAAACAGATTATTTTATAAAAGGCCAGGTTAGCATATAATATTATTAAAATACTGCTATTCCCTCAAGCTGTTCAACTGCACCACCAATCTGACACATTAACATACTGCATAGAGAAAAGGCTGCACTTGCTATATTTTCCCCAGATTTTGTTTCATTTAAAATATTGTGTACAAAAAAAGTCCTTTTTGAGATATTGCTTATCCACAACATCCCCAAAGTGCTTTGACAGCTAAAAGAATTTTTTTTTTTAAATCACTGAGCCATGTATACATGCATTTGTTCCCCCTTCATGGGTTTTCTGTTTTGGTTTGGGTTTTTTGTGTTTTTTTGGTATCACTTACCAGCATTTCACTCTTCCTTATGGTT
The DNA here is from genome assembly GCA_028646535.1 of Procyon lotor. Taxonomy (NCBI): domain Eukaryota; kingdom Metazoa; phylum Chordata; class Mammalia; order Carnivora; family Procyonidae; genus Procyon; species Procyon lotor. The sequence continues at coordinate 30,520,181 of CM053615.1, forward strand.
AGTTCTTAAATGGTACCAATTTTTTTTCTGTGTGGTAACCAACTTTCCAGTGGGGATACTATTGACTGGAAGCTACTATATATATATATATATATATATATATATATATATATATATATATATATATATATATATATCCTGTATCCTGGGATCATGACCTGAGCCAAAGGCAGATGCTTGAAGGACTTAGCCTCCCAGGAGCCCTAGAAGCTACCATATCTTCCCTGTACCTTATCTCTGACATGCCTTTCTGGCCCAAGGTTAATTCTTTTTTCCCCATTAGAATAAAGAAGAAGGCAGGAAGAAGGGAAAGAGGGAGAGATGGAGGGGGAAAAAGAGAAAGAAACTCATGGATATTTTCCCTCCAATTTCTCATTTTCTTCAATTCCAAGATGTGCAATTCTCAAGAATATTATGTTCCCTGGGCTGATCAGTATTCTCTTTCAATAAAACCACAGGACATAGCTGTTGGGCACAGAAACTAAATGTCATGAATTCAGTGCCCTGCTACTTGGCAGGAAACTCTGGCTGCATGCTTTTTATGTAATGTTTTTTTTTTTCACTTCCACTGCCTTATTGTGCTTTTTTCAACAAAAGTTAGACAGTAATGACTAGTACATTTACACACTGCAGTTAATGATTGTAATAGTATAAGGTAAGAGGATAAATACTTATTAACACAAAAAAAGTACAGTATAACCCTACGATGAATAGAAAAAATTATTTCAGCAGTTAATGAAAACATGGATACATTTGACAGAATTACTTAGGGGAAGAAAATCGCTTGCATGCCTCCCAGGGGCAAATTAACTGGGTGTGTATGTGTTTAATCCTTTCAAGACTGTAAAGTATAATTGTTATAAACTGCCACCCTCCTTGCCTCCTACCCAAGTCTGAGTAGGCACCCCCCAGTCCTATCTTACCTTTTGGTAACTAATTTGAGTTTCTCTTCCCAAGATGCACCACAGTGTCTGCAGGAAAGGAGGCTAATAATGCCTTCCTAGGAAATTCTAGATTCTGTTCCCTGGGGTTAATTGTTGATCGAATAATGGCCAATCAGAGCAATAGCCATTTGGATGAAGGGATGTGGGGTGCTATGGATAGAAAAAGGAATAAAAGGAGGCTTTCAGAATACATTCCACAGATTATCTAAATTCATTTTTAGTTATTAATTAACACTTTTATGTCTTTTGATACTGCCCTGTATATTAATGTACTGGTGTAGCCTAATTAAATAAAATATATAAATGGGCTTTCCATGATCATCTTGTTCCTTGCTAATCTATCCATTGACAAAGAACTTTCCCAGGGATATATGAAATACATACTGTCCAGGAGAAGGCACTCGTCCCATGTAGGGAACTAATCTATCAAACCTCAGAGGAGTAAAATAATCTTAGTTAAAGACATTAGGAAGTAATTTAATAAGATTAAATAAGTAAGTGAGCAGTGTAGAGAGAGCTAAGATCTGATACTTTCTAATTAGAAATGTCATGAAAGTGAAGAAATTCTCTTGAGACAATCAACTTATGAAGGAAATTCATTTTATAGTTCTTGCAATTTGAGATGAATCACTCAACTACTCTGGCCCACAGCTCTATCATAGCACCTGTAAAAGAACAGGGTTGGGAACGATGGCTACAGCTCTAGAATTATTTGACTTAGGTCACATTTAAAAATTGTCATTATTGCTCAAAAAGCAACAAAAGACTTCAGAAGATGAGGACGTAAGATATATCATCATAGCGCTCTGGATAATATTGACTTTCGCAAAATTAGATTGCAATAAGTCATGTGTAGAAACGTGGGGATTCTACTGCCAGAGAACCTAATGGTCCCCCCAAGAAATGATGTGAGACACTAAAATTTTCAAGCAATCACAGAGAAGAAGAAGAGAAAAATGATTTAAGAAACCATGTCACTGGCAGCAGACATGAAAACAAAATTTGGAGAGTAAGAGATTTACTGGGGAGAAGTGGTGATGATGCCCAAGAGAGACAAAAGGAGAAGGAAGCTGGTTGAGCAAAGAAAGCCATTAAGCCGGGTGACAGTGCAGATCTGACCCTTGTGAAAGGAAGGAAAGGAGGGCCAGGATGGGCCAGGGGAGTTTGGACAAACTTGGCCAACTCAACAGGAAGTGCAATAGAAGAGAGCTGATTAGATATGTCCTGCCAAAATGGCCATGTCCTGGAATCCCCTCCATGCTCACACACGGCTGGGGACTTTCCAGAAAGTTCGTGGCCATGGCTCAAAACTAAGGTGGTGATCTCTTGTTGTGGTTTTGATTGGCATTATTATTAGTTATTATTACTGATTATTAGTGATGCTGAACACCCTTTCATGTACCCATTGGCCATCCATATTTCTTCTTTGAAGAAGGATAGTTGTTATCAAAAAGCCCAGAAGACAATAGCTGTTGGTTAGGATGTAGAAAAAGAGAACACTTGTGCACTGCTAATGGGAATGTAAACTGGTACAGCCACTATGGAAAAAAAGAGTATAGAGGCTCTCCTAAAAATTAAAAATAGAACTACCATATCCAGCAATCCCACTTCTGGATATATATCCAAGGGAATTGAAATCAGGATCTTGAAGAGATATTTTCACTCCTACATTCATCACAGCATTATTCACAACAGCCATGAAAACAACCTAAATGTGCATCGATGAACTATTTTTTACTTTGATACAATTTCAGTCTTCCATTTTCCTCTGTTGCATCTTATAATATATTTTATTATGTGTGAGGTTCTAGTGCATCTTTTCTAGTGTCTTATATAATATGCACATCAGTGATCTAGTCAGTGCCAACGGATTAATTCAGTTCAAAATTTTTTTCTATGCACCAATACAACATTATAATGTGTTTATTTGAACATCTTAAGAAAACACCACAGGTTATGATATCTATGTAAGCTTAATTGGTAATTAAATTGAAATTAATGCTTTTATAATGATTATATTATTAACTTATTTTTCTAGTTGAACATAAGAATGGAAAAATTTTATAATTTAAAATAAAAACTGAGTAGAGATAAGTAAGTATTATGACTGGAACAATAAAGAAAAAAGAAGAAATAAGATTTGTCACAAATACATAAAATGGAAATTTTTTTTGTTTTGGAGAAAAACAAAATAAAATAGCTGTCTGTTGTATAAAATTTTTAAAAATTAAAATATGACGATGCATTGTTGATGTCTTGTGAATGCGCCTTTGGATAAGATTAACATTTAAATTGGGGTGCCTGGGTGGCAGAGCTGATTGAGTGACAGAATCTTGGTTTTGGCTCAGGTGGTGATCTCAGGGTCCTGGGATCGAGCCCAGCATCAGGCTCTGCACTCAGCAGAGTCTGCTTAAGATTCTTTTCTCCTTCTGCGCCTCCATCCCATGCTCTCTTTCTCTCTTTCTAAAATAAATGAATAGGGGCACCTGGGAGGCTCAGGGGGTTAAAGGCTCTGCCTTTGGCTTAGGTCATGATCTCAGTGTCCTCGGATCAAGCCCCACATCAGGCTCTCTGCTCGGCAAGGAGCCTACTTCACCCTCTCGCTCTGCCTGCCTCTCTGCCTACTTGTGATTTCTTTCTCTGTGTCAAATAAATAAAATCTTAAAAAAAAAAATAAAATAAATGAATAAATCTTTTTTTAAAGAAGATTAACATTTAAATCAATGCACTTGAGTGTAGCATATTGCCTTCCGTAATGCTGGTGGTCATTCAATCAGGCAAAAGCCTGAATAAAACAAAAGATTGACCTCCCCACGCAGGAAGGAATTTCCCAGGATTTGATCTTTGGACCTGAACCACAACACAGGCTTCTTCCTGGATAGTGAGTGCACTTGCCCCATCATTCTTTCATAATGGCCAGAGCAGGGAATCTGACAACTTCCCAGGATGTCCTCATTTCCTTCCTTTGGATCTCCCTTCTGAAGGCTCTGTTTCTGAGAAAGACTCATGCTGGAAACTGACATCCTCAGGGATTATGGACCTGGGTCTTCATAGAAAGGAAAGTGCAAGTTCAGCCCTTGGAAAGCATGGAGTCAAATGGCAGAACCTTTCTTATTATTGTCCTACCTTTGATCCTCTTCCTGAATCTGTGGTGATGCTTTGAGACAAGAAAGAATGAGAGCCTGGGACTTATTCTTACTCTTCTCTCCCTAGGCAAGCTGAGGACATTCATTATTCATGAATAATATGCTTTTCTACACTGAATTAAGACCAGTTTTCCTTGCCTGTTATTCATTTTAAAATGGACAAACAATTTTCCATTGTGTCTTTTCCCAAAAAAATCAACTAACCAAGGTTTCCCATATGAAGTCCTCAGCTGATACTTCCACCAGCAGTTTTTTTTTTTTTCAAAAAGACACAGATCCTCAGATCTTTAGAAACATCTAGCTCCATTTAGTAGGATTCTGTTCCCTGAGTACAGCTGGGATAGCATCTGATCAGAGTCTTTCAGAGGCTCTGCTTTGCTCTCCAAGTCAGCCCTAACACAAGAGGGAGGATTGCCCCAAAGATACGTGCCATGAAAGACAGCTGATGAACAGTGTTAACTGTTTCCCTCAGGTGTCCTGAAATGCCTTACAAAGTCAAATTACCACCCATGAGTAATAGTATTTGGATTTACCCTAGGACCCTCTGCCACACCCAGGCAGATGGTCTGTGAATTCTGCATGAAATCCTAGTTTCTACTCTAACTTCTGCCCTGTCAAGCTTGTTCTCTCAAAGGATCATGTTCTACTCCTTGCTGAGAGTTTCCAAGTGTCTCTCTGTTCCAACATGACTTAGAAAAGTGAGAACAGGAAAAATGAGACTCTTCTTCTTCGAGGAGGTGAGTTTTTAGAGTTCCCTTAACTGATTTAAGGTTTTTTTTCCCCAGTATTGATTTAAAAAAAAAAAAAACAGTAAGAGGATCAATATCCCCAGAAGAACATAGAAAATCAAATAAAAATACCCCAGGAAGTAGAACTTGAGCTCACCCATAGGACAAAAAGTATCCCCAGAATCAAGAATTTCATTCTGCATCCTCTGAAGCCCTGCGTCCACAGGTAACTGGGCACTGAGGAACACACATGCCAGAGTGGGTTTCTAGGCCTGAATCTCATGTCTATGGAACTATTATGGAGGGTTCCTAAGGGTGCTGGAGATGACAGGAGGGGAAATGTGCACCCACTATCCAGGCCACTAGATCCCCCACCCTTTTCTGGACCTTACCATTTTCCACTCCATTATTTTCCATGTCATATATATACTCCAGTACAATTTTCTATCTATTCCACATATAGCCCAGATGCTAGCTGGGTCCACCTCTTACCCTTGGAGATCTTGGATTTGAACCTGTCAATTCTATGGCAGCCTTGAAAGTCTGCCATTTACTCTAGAATTTCTGCTAATTCCCTGGAATTTACACTCTTGAAACCTCCTCCATTCTTCATGCCAGTTTCTCCACATAATCAATTTTGGCCTTGCATCAACCCAAACACATTCTAGAGCCTCCCGTCCAAGCATCCCCAAAGGAAGTCATTTTCACAAAAAGCCTCAGTGAGCAAAATTGCCTTTAAGAAATATTCTGTACAGGTAATAAAGTGTGGACAACCCATCCGACTGCAAACAATATACATTCTTCTCTTGGAAATTGTTTTTCTATCTAAAGCACTCTTTGGACCTTTTATGCCCTTCAGGCTCTCTGCTCTCTTCTCGCCACCTGAACAGTGTCTTGCCCTGCTTGTTCTCTCATCTCTCCCAGGTCTCCACACCATCACCTCCACAATATTTCAAAGTCTCTCTTTTTTGTATGGAGTATGTCAACTGTCTCAACCCCCTACCCAAACTTGGATGGCCAAACACATCCTGGTTTAGAGAGTAAGTGCACCCTTCACTTTAGCATAACTAAGTTATTTTTGTTTTTTTTTTTAAAGATTTTATTTATTTTACAGAGAGAAACACAGAGAGAGAGGGAACACAAGCAGAGGGAATGGTAGCGGGAGAAGCAGGCTTCCTGCAGAGCAGAGAGCCTGATGTGGGGCTCGATCCCAGGCCCCTGGGATCTGACCTGGGCCAAAGGCAGACACTTAACGACTGAGCCACCCAGGCGCCCTTAGCATAATTAAGTTTTAAAGAGAGTATTTGGAGTCCTATGGAGCAACATTTTCTGTTTGTTTTGAATCACATCTGTAAGTTAATTCTTTTATAAAAGTTTTCCCAATTTTTCCCATCATCTTGCTAACTTCTCACTAGAATCCTTATTGACCTTTCAGTACTTTTTAGAAATAAGTGATGGTGGAGTGCCTGGGTGGCTCAGTCTGTTAGGCAACCAACTCTGATTTCAACTCAGGTCATGCATGATGATCTCAGGGTACTGGTATCGAGCCCCATGTCAGGCTTCTCATTCAGTGGGGAGTCTGTTTGAGGAGTCTCTCTTGGAACCTCCCCCTGTCTCTTAAATAAATAAATAAATAAATAAATAAATAAATAAATAAATAAATATTTTTGAGATGATTGCTGGTGGTTACCAAAGGCTGGAGGGTAGGGGGAAATTGGGGGGTGTTGAACAGTTGTGATGTTTCAGTTATGCCAGATGAGTAAGTTCTAGAACTCTGAGGGGGACAAAACAGTGCCTACAGTTGATAATAACAATTGTACTTCTAAAGTTTTGTTAAGAGGGTAGATCTCCAGTTGTGTTCTTATCACAAATAACAACCACCCCAACAAACACCAAATGGGCAAGAGCCAAATTTAGGAGGGAATGGATTTGTTTGGTACACATATGTTCAAATCTACCAAACTGCACACGTTTAGTACACACAGTTATTGGGATGTCAATTACCCGTTCATAAAGCCATTACAAATTAGTCGATACTGTAGTATACATGTTAGCCATACATTTAAGAGATTTATACTACTTATGGTCTCATTCTTAAGATTTTACATGGGAGAATTTAAGCACTATATCATTTCCTTACTTTGATTTCTTCAGTTCTGTTGTTAATGTTCATGAGTCACTTTGCCCAGGATTCCCAAATCTTTCCCATTCATGGGATGTGGCCTCACTGGAGGTGGCAACTCCTCTCTTTCAGTTTCCTTCTGCATCAGTAACTTCTCCAGAGTCACCTACCCACAAAAGGCTTACATTTCAAACTCTGCCTTACCCTTATCTACTCTCCCTTCAGCAATAAATAAATAAATAAATAAATAAATAAATAAATAAATAGTTTATATATGTGTGTGTATACATATATATGTACACATATACACACATATGTATATGTGTGTATGTATACACACACATATACACATACATATATACATATATGTATACATATATATATACATATATATACACACATATACATATATGTGTGTAGATAGATAGATAGATAGATAGATAGATAGATAGATAGATAGATATCTTTGTTCAGAAAAGTCCCTCTGCACATCCTAGCATCTCTGGCATTGTCATTTGGCCTCACTCTATCCCTGATTGATCATAAAGACCCCATATCTCTAAGTACCCTTTCAAGGTTGAGCAAAAGCAAGCTCTAAGAAAACTATTTCCAGGTAGGAGAATGGATCTTAAAAATAGCCCAGCAGCTACAATCTTAAAAAATGTCGAAATCAGAAAAGGTGAATCTGGAGAACTGTTCCAAACAAAAAGAGACTAAAGGATCACGAGAAGTAAGTACAATATATGATTTTTAACTTGTCCCTGCACTGGAGGAAAACCATGCTGTAGAGGACATTTCTGGGTAAATAAATTGACAAAGTTGAAACAGAGATGGTAGCTAATATAAAAATCCAGTGTTCAGGTCAAATTACACAAGTTGATAAATGTGGATGTGTAAGGAAATACTCTTTTTCCTGGAAAATACACACCAAAATATTTACGGCCAGGATGTATGCAACTGCATTTCGAAAGTCTGGGACAAAGAATAATGTTTATAGAGACAAAAAGGGATGAATTATAAACACTAAGTAAATCTGAGTAAGGGATACTGGGACATTCTTGCAACTTTTCTGTAAGTTGCAAATTGTGTCCTAATAAAAAATTTTAAGAAATGGCCCGTTGATCAGTCCCACTAAGTTTTAATGTCCCTTGAGATGAACAAACTGATGTCCACCACCATCACATTCACAACAACTCCTGAAACTGAGGAATTCCAACTTTTAAACAGTTTTATCAGGTTTCTATCTCGGGCAAAAACACTGGAATTGTCTTATTACAGCCGTGGTTGTAACACTGTCAACTGTCAACATAGGTTTTAAAAAAAGATTGGAAAAAAAGGCAAATGAGATAAAAATACATACTACATATAAAGACACCGGAAGAATCACATTAATCTCACTATTTCAAACCCTTGCTGTTTAACGTACCAGCTGTGAGACTTGGGAAATGCCATTTTACCTTTTTCTTTTTCAGTTTCTTTCTTAGGAAAGCACAGATAAAAGTCCTTGATCACATGATAAATAGTAGCTATGATTAAGAATACTAACGGAATTAATAGGAGATAAGCAGACCTGAAATGTCTTTATTCAGAAGATCCCAATTTTTCTGAGTGCATCTGGCACAGCTCCCAGTTCAATAATGCATGGGCCACAGTCCTACAAGCCCATAGATTGATTCTCCTTGCCAAGATGGAGAGCGCCATTGTCTTCTTTCTGTGTGTCAATATCACTGCCTCAGAATGTCCATCTGCCCAGGACCCACTCCAAGCCAACTGCACTATGCTTCCTCCTGCCCCTGGCCATCCTCCAGAGCCCTTTCATTTCAGGCTTGTTTCTTCCTTTAGGCCCCCTCTCAGTGTTCGGTTAGGCAGATTTCACTCAAATTCTATTTCTCTTCAAAGCTCTTCTACATTGGGATATACCAATCCCGGTTTGACTTTACCAAGCCTCCTGTTTTGGTACATTTCTTATTCTTCATTTCCTCTCTGCAAATCAACTGATAGTTGTCATTTTCTACTAACAGATACCTTTTGTTGCCAGCGTCCTACAGAATAGAAACCAATATTCAGGTGCAGGTCCAATCTCCTTTCTATGTATATCAGTGTCACCATCTAGAAAGAAATCTATGGCTTCACAGTATAAAGTATGAGTATGACCTGCCTTCGGAAATTGCAGACCACCAGATCTGGGAAAGAAGTGTGTGCTTCGCCAGATTCTTGATCAAGACAATGGAAACTCCCAGTCTGAAAGCTTGAGACAATAAAACATGAAGCTTTATCATGCAGCCCAATACTAAATATTACCGGATGATTTTTATTAAAAAGGTAAGAATACAAAGGTTTTGGCACTTGGCTTATGTCGTTGCAAATACATACCAAAATTCAGAAATGTTTTTACAGATGATTCTTTTGAAGTAATTTTTTTGTCTCAAATATAATTTTTTCCAGATGTTACTTTTACAAAATCCTATGTATACAGCTTTAGCATTTCAGGGTTTCATATAATAAAATGATATTTGAGGAATAAGGGAAACATCTCAAATCCTAACTAACTGGAGATTGTTTGATAACCAATATTTCTGTGCTCTGCCTTCCTTCTCCAAAAGAGAAAATAATGAATCACTTTTATTTCCAGGGAGTGAGAGAAGAGATTTCAACAATGGAACATAGGACTGTGAAAATGTGTATCAGCCCCAGGTAAGGATCTAAGACTTAAATCATTTTAACTCTCTATTTTATATAATAAGAAACTGAGGCCCACAAAAGGTTTTTCCAGGACTACTCAGCTACAGATAGTACATCTGGGTCTTTGTTGGCCTCCTTGCTCCTGCTGCTGGCATCGTCCTACTTCATGGCCCCGCACATGGCAACCATTCCACATGTCTCCACAATGCCTTCCCCTCATCAAGGCCTCTTCAGGGCTTTCTAGACAGGCTGCTTCAGAATCACATCTTAAAGTACTTATTTCCATCTTCATTTTCCTTCTGTGATGCTAAGATTGAACTTGAATGGAAAAACCCCATTCTTATTGACTGAAGTCCAATTTGATAGCATTTGTATCAAGGGCTCTTATTCTTTTATTTTTACCTCCATTTATCCAACATTATTAAATTCCTACTGAATGAGAGGAATTATGGTACCTGGTGAGGATATGAAGAAGAGTAAGACAAAGTTCTTCCAGAAAGAATTCAAAGTATTCCTTGAGTTATTTCTACTATCATTATTGAGGCTCTACTCCATTCACCAGTTTGCAGTGCTCTTAGTTCTTGTTTTTTTTCTATTTGACAGGACATGGCCTAGCTAACATGAGCTGTAATTCGTTGACATGAATACTGATATTGTCTTTCCATCTATCCAACAGTCCATTCTTCATCTGTCCCTTCATCTATTTGCTCCATAGCTGAAGATACCATTCTGTTGTCTGGATACCGAACTGCCCAATTTATTAGTTGGCGTAGGATAGGCATGTTTCATTGTATCACCTATTTCTCATAATGAGTGGTCTTTTGTCATAGGGTAAGTAGTTTTGAGTTATGTAAAATGAAAACCTGGCATGCAGTGGTTTTTACTCTTGTCCCCTTAGGGACCATCATTTTAAGGTGCTTCCTCCCATTTTTTAAGCTATAAAATGACATTTAAAAATAGTACCATATAGGGGTGCCTGGGTGGCTCAGTGGGTTAAAGACTCTGCCTTCGGCTCAGGTCATGATCTCAGGGTCCTGGGATCGAGCCCCACATCGGGCTCTCTGCTCAGTGGGGAGCCTGCTTCCCCCTCTCTCTCTGCCTGCCTTTCTGCCTGCCTCTACCTGCTTGTGATCTCTCTCTCTCTGTCAAATAAGTGAATAAACAAAATCTTTAAAAAAAATAGTACCATATAATCAAATCTTTTCAAAATACCGGAAAAGAATTGGTAAATGTATAGAAACTTGAGTCCTCATGTTCTTAATGACTAATCTTTTAATTAACAGCTTAGAGATCCCACCTGTTGTCAAAATAATAGTGCCATCTTTTCACTTAATTTTTATATGACCTCAAAAGACCCCCAGGTTTTTTTTTTTCTTCTTGGAGATTTACTTTACTTCCCACTTTATGTTTCTCATAATATGTTACTTTCACTACACCTTCTAACTCAAGGAAAAACTGAAAAGAAAGACTGTTTTCTTTGTTAAAATAAAAGGGCCTTCTTGACAGGGAGGGGCTCTGAAATAAAGGGAGCAAGCAGCCTTGTTAAAACTTTGAGCTGTGCTTGAACACATCCTAAAATGATTAAATTGTCTGTTCCGGTTATGAATTATAAGCTGGGTAGTTTAAAGCCAACTCCCATTAACTAATAAAATGGAAAATATTGGGGTAGGGCAGATACTAGTTTTCTGTGAACTGCTTCTTTATGAATTGCAATGCAAAATGTTCAGTACAAGTGACAGTAAACAAAAGTTGGATTAAAAAAATGCCTGGAGGATATGTGATTCACAAGAATTATGGAATCTGTTTCTGCCTCCAGATAAAGTCTACTAATAAATTATAAGCACATCCAATGTAGCTGCTGATACAGTAACAAATATTGATGTAAAACAAAACTCAGAATACATTTTTTTTGCAGCCTGAATCTTGCAGTCCAGTCTGGCAGCTCTATGTTACTCAGACATTAATGAAGGGGAAATTATTTATATATTTTTTTAGATTAAACAACAACGATGGAAACCTGGATGTCTATCTAATAAGGAGGAATTACAGGTCATATGAGAGGAATGGATTCTGGGGGAGACAAGATTTTGTATAATGTTAAGTCCCCATGGAGGTCAAATAATTGGTACCTCTAATGAAACTAGCATATAACAGCAATAAAAGATGAGCTTAGATACTTGCCTTCTTGGTGCTTCAAGTAAAACCACAAAATTTAAGAGTCTACCTTCTCTTTCCTTCACAAAATAATAATATCTGATATTTTACCTCCAACTAATTAATTGCATCTTTGTCCTTTGCTTTCCTCCCCAGAAGACTCCCATTTTGAAAACTCTGGTGGAAAAACTGACTTTTTGTGATTGGCTTTGATTTTTAATGCATGCTGGAAATCTGAAAATGGCCAATACTCAAAAGACCCCCAGTTTGGAAACGAAAACCTGGAAACTGGTTTAAATATCTACCTTAATTTAGCTGTGAGAGCATGGGGAATTCATTCAACATCTCTACACCTCTGTGTTTTCAGTTATGCCACGAGAATGTTGGCCTGAATGACCCATATGGTCGCTCTTAACTATGGATTACAACTTTGTCAGCTCTAGCTTGGTACCCCCAAGGCTCATTAAAACTACCCCAAGAATGTAGAAATGAGAACAAGATATCCATACCCCATCCTGAGATTTTCTGATCTAATCGACCTGGCGTGGGATCTGGCCATGGCTATTTTTAAAAGGCTCCCTGAAGATTGCAATGTGCAACCAAGATTGATAACCACTGCTCCATAAAACCCTCCTAAGGCTTCCCATTTCTCAGTGCTTACTGAAGCCATGTCCCTGAAACCAGACACAACAGTCTGAACCATCCAATTGAGCATTTCTTTTTTGAGTGCTAACTTCAGCTTTCCTCACCAGATTGTAAATGTCTTTCTGTGTGTGCATGGAGTCTACCACTGTTTGTGGCAGGTCCTGATTACATTTTTGATGACTGAACCGTTTTTTCCTTACTGGACATTCTCTTGAATTGCAAAACAGCTACAGCATTTGACTTTATAAACCCCAAATGACCTTAAGCTTGCAGTTTCTACCTTCTAAGACCATCACCATGTATTGTAGCTAGTCCATTAATGAGACTTCTATGCTGGGCTGGAAGCTCCATGCCAGCAGGCCATCAGTATAAAGCCCTGTATCCTACTACCTCGTATCTAGTTAAACACAACGAGGCATTACTCAATCACTGTTGAATAATTTAATGAAAAAGTAAATACGTGAATGAATGCATTTAAAGTCATGCCAGTGTATCATCCTGTTCGTGGAAAGTGAGCATCCAGTCATCATAACTTGAGATGGTCTGTGTATGTGTGCGTATGTGTACGTGTGCATATGTGTGCATATGTATCTATATGCACGTTGTGGTTGTGCATTTCAGATGCACAATCACTGTGAGCATCCTTAAGGGGATCCAAAAGTTGCTGAGTATTCCAAAGGATCCCTCAGCCCCTCTTGGTTCTGCACAGCTGGTAGCTCTGCTCTCCATAGCTATAGTCCTGGGAAATATGGTATTAATACCGAGTGAACAGATGGTGTAGGGTGTGTTACTCAAGACAGTTTTGCCAGGAGGTAAATTTATGCTTTATAAATGTACTTCAAAACTATGCTATTTGATTTAATCACTTAATGCAAAGACAGCTGCATACTATATTTGCCTTAACTGCAGTTATATGGGTTATCTGCCAATCTGTTAATTATAGTATTTTGAAAGGCTTCAGGAAAAAAACAGTAATTATACAGATTGGGGAGGGGAGAGTGGGAGAAAGGAACATTTTTGAAGCCTAAATTCAGACATTCATTCCCGGCTAACACAACCTTATTGAAGATTTAGAAAACCTGTTAAGAAAGTGGGAGTAGATGGGATGGTCTCCTTTGAAAGGGACGTGTGTGTGTGTGTGTGTGTGTGTGTGTGTTCTCAGTGGGCATTAGTTACCATGGGTAACCGCCGGGGAGCTGGGAATGAAGCACCATTCAACTGGACAGAGCTCCAGCCCACTCTCTAAGGTCTTCGGGCAATTGCTCGATTCCATAACATTTTTAAAAAGGAGGAGGAAGATGAAGAGGAGGAGATTCTACTTTAATTACAGACATCACTCTGCCCTTGATTTTCTCGTACTCTCCCAGAGCCTATACCTACATTTTCTCAGCTAAGCAATTGCAGTAATGATTAAGCAGATTTAATTAACACTATATCAGGGGAAAGGAATATTTTAAGCTTAGTCTGACAGCTTCCTTTTCTTGCCAAGGACTAGATGCCACATCCTTGTGGAGAAGTCTGGCCCATTTTCCCCATCCCTTGGGAATTATGTTCAGTGAATTTCCTTGTCATTTTGAGACCAAGAGTTTCTCTCTATGGGCAACTCCACCACAATAAGAGGTTTAAATGGGACCCAGGTTATAAATCAAAATATTCTGGAAAGGTCATTACAGATTATATGGTCCAACTCTCTCTTTTCACAGATGAGGAAACTGGAGACCCAAATCTTTAATTGATTTGCCTTCCCATATTAGTTAAGGAAAAATTGGGACTTGACCAGTGTCAGGAGGGGAAATTAAGGTTCATTCATGGAAGCCAACATTCCAAGACAGGAGAAATTTTTTCCTGATTTATACTGAATTGCTTATGGCACAGGGTTGAGTGTGGGAGTGTGTGTGTGTGTGTGTGTGTGTGTGTGTGTGTGTTCCAGGAAAACTCTGCCACTAGTCCAATTACCCACTTCTGTTGTTCCAAAGAAGGCATTATTCCTAGGCATACCTAGGAGGTATGTCAGCTTTGGGGAATTCCAGCTGTTTCCAGATTCACAGCCCCACGTAGAAAATCTAGGTGTCTCCTGGCATCCTCACTTAACTAGTAGTATATTGGCAATCCTTTTCTTAGATACTGTGATTTAGAGTAAAAAAAAAAGAAAATCTCCTACTGTCATCAAAGTTAAAATCTGTGCCTTTGTATGCCATTATTCTTGCTGCTTGGAGTGATTTCTGAAACAAGGGAGCAAAACCAACTTTATTCAATCCTCTACCAAATTCAAATGAAAACCCTCTCTTTATAGATCATTTATGCTTTTCATATTTACAGTTTTTTTCTATTTTAAAAATCTAAT
>CM053615.1:30535445-30545494 GCA_028646535.1 Procyon lotor
TCCAATATACATAAAGAACTCTCAAAACTCAATAATAAGAAAAACAAGCCAATCTTTTTAAATGCCCAAGAGAAATTTGTATAGACATTTCACTTGAGAAGATACACAGAGAATAAATAAGCACGTGAAAAGTTGCTCAACATCATTATTCATTAAAGAAACGCAAATTGAAACTTCAATGTAAAATGGCTACACATCTTGTAGCCAGTCAGCCACACTTGACCATATCAAGTGCTGGTGAGGATATCAAGAATCTGAAAAACTCTCATACTTGATTGAAGGAATATAAAGTGGTATAGCTTAGCACTTCCCTACAAAGTTTTACACACACACACACACACACACACACACACACACACACACATTCACACACACACACACTCATTCCTCATGACCCAGCAATTCTAGCAATAGGTTTTGCCCAAGAAATAAAAATGTTATACCAACACAAAAACGTTTTCATGAATCCTCATAGCTTCTTTGTTTATTATAGCTGAAAACTTAAAACAAATATCAATCATAGTGGCACGAACAGACTGTAGACATCCCAACAATGAAATACCACTCAGAAATATACCACTGAGACATACAATATAGATGATCTCAAAAACAGGCTGAGCAATAGAAGCCAATACAAAGAGAATACGTACTTTGTGTGATTGCATTCACAGAAATTCTAATAAAGAAAAACTAATCTGGGGTGACAGAAAACAGGTCAGTGTTTCCCTGTGACAAGATGTGATCACTGTGGGGAACGGAACTTGACTGAAAAGGGACACAATTGAACTTTTGGGGATATTGGAAATGACCTGGCATCTAGATTTATCCAAATGTAGTAAGACCTATGGTTAAACCTGGTGCATTTTACTGAATATAAAATCTACTCTGTTCAAGCTGATTTTGGCTATATTGTCTAAGTCCACAAAGCATCTGGACCAGAGCACCATTCAATAGTGAGATCTACATCATTTTCTCTGCTTACTGTACCTCAATTTGTTCTTGATCAAAAAAAAAAAAAAAAAGTATTAATGGGCATTAAAGGAAGAAAAAAAAAGCCTTCTAGAGATGTGCCAGCTTGCTTCAAAACAATCATTTATATAACGGAGATTAAAATGTAACTGGCCTTTTCAGAGGAAGCGGATAAAGATCTGGGTTGCTGAAACTTGTTTTGCTGCTCTATAAAATAGCTTCAGTATCACGGGCACTTCCTAGGCGGAGATCATGGCGCAATCTTCGTGTTTAAAGACTGGAGCAGGGGCGCCTGGGTGGCTCAGTCGTTAAGCGTCTGCCTTCGGCTTAGGTCATGATCCCAGGGTCCTGGGATCGAGCCCCGCATCGGGCTCCCTGCTCCGCGGGAAGCCTGCTTCTCCCGCTGCCATTCCCTCTGCTTGTGTCCCCTCTCTCGCTGTGTTTCTCGCTGTCAAATAAATAAAATCTTTAAAAAAAAAAAAATAAAGACTGGAGCAGAACCGCTGCACTCTGAGCCCTAATGATGTGGTTGAGGGCAGGACAGGGTCTGGGGTGCAAGAAGGCTTGTTGGGGATTGACGCAACTGTTCCCATGCAGTACCAATGATCCTTTTGCATGGCTTGTGTTTTCCAATCCCATTTTGGTCCACTTTATACCATTTTTTGCCTCCAGGAATGCAGTGATAGCTACAGTTTTGGCAAACACAAGAATGGATAGAAAATCAGATGTGGCTTTGAATCGTAGTCTGCCTCTCTTGAAACTGTGTGATCTGAGACCAGTGATTTAACTATCTGATCTTTATTTTCTTCCTATGCAATATGGAGATCATTGCTCCCTTCGCATGAGTATTTTTATTCCATTTTATAACATATTTGAATGAATCAAGTCATCCTGTGCCATGAAGAAATTATGAATAGGAAATCAGGGATTTGTGCAGAAAGATGCCATGTCTTGAGCCCTCCCCCAGAAATAATGCCGCAGAAACAGGAGGGTTGAAGTACCCCAATATAGCCCCACAAGAAGAGCAGTCATCAACTGTCACTCTCCGGGGCAGGCTGACCCTCAGACTCAACAGAGGGAAACTTGGCCAAGTCGTACAAATTGGAATGTGAGCTGACCTGGCTTAAACATTGGGCTAACCAAGGTTATCCTCTTTCTAGTTTAACATTATCAAGCATCTCAATTAAGCATACTCTTAACTATGAAGAGGAAAAGAACTCCTTTGCAGACCTCTCTCTCCCACCAAAAAAACCCACAAAAAAAACAAAAAACAAAACAAAACAAAAAAACCTTCCTCAGTGAAAGTTGCCAGATAAGATATCTCATTCAAACTGGGTCATATTCTTGAGATAAATAGGAGTCCTGACAGGTTTCCAATTCCAGAAAAGAAACTGTACAAATGGAGGTCTTCATACCTGAAATACCAATGCTCTGCTTTAAGGTCTAAGGATTTCTCCTCTGCACTAAAGAGATAAAGGTAACACATTTGAGGTTAACTTGTATTTTTTAAGAAAGAAGTGTCAGAATCCACTGTGGCTGTCTCCCAAGGAATCCCTTCTAAAAATATTATCACTGGATTGCTTTGATATGATCATGCTGTCTCCTTAAGATCATGTCCCTGTAGTTCCCTGAGAAGGGCCAACGTAAAACAGACACTGTCTGAGTAATAATAGGTTTACACACCAAGGAGAAAGTTAAACTGAGCCAGGAGGCTTTTCATCGGAAAAAACTCTTCTTGCAAAGCTTTTCCAGGAAGTTACTTGTCAAGCCCTAGGCCACATCCAGAATTAAATCCTCTGCAAATCTCCAAAGTGAATTTTTGCAGAAGGAGCAGAATACCAAAACTATATCTGTGGGAGTTTAAAAGCAAATTTTGATGATAATGTACAGGAAATTTGGAGAAAATTCATCACCTAAGCCAGTAATTGATAGTATTGTCTTTGAGACACTGTAGTTTGCTTGCGATAATCTCAGCATCTGTTTAAAAATTCTCCATTAAATAATTCTGTTCTCTTTAACTGGAATAAAAAAAAAATATGTGTCACAGAGCATGTTTGTGTGCAGAGTAGAAACTTTAACTTAGCAAATATGAGTGTTAAAATTAATTTTCTTAGAGTTATCGATCTCAAACATCTATTAATCTAGAGATTTAGTTCCCATAAGGAAGAAATAAGGGTATCCAGCATATTTTTTTTTTTTTGGGTATCCAGCATAGTGTTTAGAATTTAGAATATACTTAATACTGTGCTAATTTTTATTGAACAAATGGACTATCTGCTCTATGCCCAGCCCTGTTTTCGGGAATAAACAGTTGTTCAAAAGTATAGGTAAAGGTCTAACCACGTCTAGTAGAGTTTTCTAAGGAAATCTCATATTGGTTCAAAATGTTTCTTTACGGTGTTCCATTCCTCAAATGATAAAATTATCATTTCTGTAAGTATGTTTGTGGAAAAATTTCATTCTAAGTGTTCCAACGCAAAACTACTAGCTAAGTTTATTTTTTTTTTCCTGCAGAGGAAATCTCATGCACAAAATGTTGAAGACTGCGGTGATGATCCCTGATAATGCCAGAAGTAGAAATGAGAAAAATTGTATTTTTATCAGTGAATTATTACAATATAACTTTTCTTTCTTGTGTAAAATACAAAAATAAGCACTTACAAAATTTGTCTATGAGTCAAAGAAAAATTTCAACCAAATCTTTCTTTTTACCAAAAATGAAAATCTTCTTTTTGTTAGGAGAGAAAGATAAAGAAAACTGAAAACAATGATTTTAAAAAGTCATTTTTCCCTTTCAAATTCTAGCCATTGTGTGCAGTGATAGCATCAGTGAAAAGCCAGGCTTCTAAGTATCAAGTATTTCATGTGGCTATTGTTTTAATGTTCTTCATATAGAATTTCTGGTTCAGAATACAAGGTGCTTGGCTTTATCACATATATTTTCTGACGTGAAGTTGGATTTTCAGGAATGGAAGATTTTCTTAAGAGCTGACTGAACAATTAATTGATTTAGTGCTTGGTATTTTTTCAATAATCACTGAAAAGCCTGGAGATATACTCTTCTTTTTGCCCTTAGTATTACTTCAAAAGAAGAGCTAATTTTAATAGAAACAGAAAGAATATAATCAAACTCTCAAATTTGGCGAAAAGGGTGTATATCACTTTCTACTTTGCTTTGTATCTTGGGTATGTTTCTGAGGAAATATAATGTTCCAGTATTTTAGAAATGAGAAACACCTCCTTTCCTGAAGAATCCATTTAGCTATTAAGAATGAGAAGGATAAGCTGGGGGACAGAGAGGGGCATGGTGGGTGGGGGCTTTGGGGTGGGGAGGGTAGGATAGATAAAGCGAAGGAGCGTGGACTCTACTGCCCTCTAGTGGGGATGCACTTCCAGAGAAAACGGAACTGTTTCATGGATTTCCTTTATTCTCTAGTGGCTTTATTTTTCCTTTGAGAATTTAAACTCAATGGAAAGGTCTTTAACGAACTGACAACATTTCCTGGAGTCTCAGGAAGAGCCACGTTGCACTGCATTAGTCATAGTTATCATCTGGCCCTTGATTTTTTTTTTAGGTCACTGAGGAAGAATACCAAGCGCAGAATCAGCACTATAAAAGCATTCCTGGAAAGTGCTCTCCCCACAAATTCAATAGCTTAGTTTTAGAACTGTAAGCACGCCCTCCCCCACTCTCACCCCCGAGTGCCTCCATTTCTCGTAAACATCTAACATCCTTTTCACACGTTGAAGCTCAAAAGTAAGATAACTCTGGCCCGGTGGTGTCACTGTTGCGCTGTCCGAGCGTGCGTACCTGCACCGGGCTTGGTTGTTGAAAGCTAAATGGTGATGATGGGGTAAGCCTTATACTTGAGCCTTACATTATAATGTGGGTGCAAGGTGATTTCACCTTTTACATTTATTGACTGTGTCTATCAAAATCATAGGCTAATCCTTCATTTTTTTATTCCTAAATTTGCCCTTCAAATAGGACTTGCGCTTTTTAGAAATTAATTCACACTAAAACATCTTAATGGTGTTCATTGCTAATCTATACTAATCGATTTCTAATGCATTTCCATGTATCGAATGTGCTTTATAAACACGTATAATTCCAACTGCCCTTACATGCACTAGTGCTTTTTAAGCTGCACAGAATATTAAATTACCACACAATGGCTCTGTCTGGTAATCTGATATCGCCATCACTATTATACAAACATAGACATTCAATCAAGGTTATATAAGGAACTCATGCCAATTGTAACCACAATGGTAATCGAAATACAATTATGCTTCGTTTTGCTTTCATGTAATTGGCATGATAAGAAACCGAGAGGGGTGTTTGCATTATGTTGCCATGGGTAGGGCAGGTAAAGTCTAAATCAACTCCGACTTACAGACACAATTTAGGAAACCATGAACTTTATTTAGTACTTGCTGAGCAAGTTGCTCATCTGCAGCTTCCTCTTCTGTCAAAGAAAGAGCTGAATTGAAAAGATCTTTCAAGTAGTTTCCTGCTGGAAATTTCTATATTTTGATGATGATGAACTGAACTCTTAATGGTTTAATGTTCACTAAGTTAATGATAACAATCAACTATTATTTATTCACCTTCTTTACCCGAACTTCAATTGTACAAGGTGAGCCAAGAATAATCTGGCTAATTTTCCTTCAATTTAGTTAACCAATAAGACACTATTGTTATGTTATTTAAAGTATTGAATTCTTTTTTTTTTAAGATTTTTTTATTTATTTGACAGAGAGAGAGAAATCACAAGTAGGCAGAGAGGCAGGCAGAGAGAGAGGGGGAAGCAGGCTCCCTGCTGAGCAGAGAGCCCGTTGTGGGGGCTTGATCCCAGGACCCTGAGATCATGACCTGAGCTGAAGGCAGAGGCTTTAACCCACTGAGCCACCCAGGCGCCCCCTAAAGTATTGAATTCTTTTAAAAACATCATTGGCATCTAACCTGTGTTAAATCAAGAGTCAGTCACTCATCATCAGAAAACTGAGTTTTAGTCCTAGTCTTACCATAGACTACTCTTCAGACTCTGAAGATGACTCATCCACAGTATTAATGGATTCTTTCCTAATTTAAAATTTTTAATCTTATTGAAAATCAGAAAGTTTCAGGCATGTTATTTAGCATCACCTTTGGAGTGATACCATGGCAGGGCCATACAATATGATCAATGCTTTGGTCAAAAGTAATAAGCTAGAGAGATGGCAGATAATTAGAATATTAAAATATACCCAAGCACAGGAACTTACCAAGTAAGAACAGCCAACTTGTAAACATTTTACCACTAACGGACTGGCTTGTACTCTACACCTAACCTTCCAATGTCAACAAAGTTATTTTTGCTGCAACCTGGTGGGTAGGCCAAACACCAATATTTCCTTCTCCAGCTCCAACCCTCCTGCAGGCTGAACCATGCACAGAGGATTTCCTTTTCACCACTCATAACTCAGCTAATTCCTCAAAAATAAAAACACAACTCTTGTCCAGTTTCTTTAGGGGAAATAAATCTTTCTTTCTCAAAATGAAAAAAAAAATGTATTATGGCCTGTTAAGTTTTCTGGAATAAAAAACTGAATGAGGGGGCACATGGTGGTAGCTCAGTGGGTTAAACCTCTGCCTTCAGCTCACATCATGATCTCTCAGAGTCCTAGAATCGAGCCCTGCATCAGGCTTTCTTCTCAGTGGGGAGCCTGCTTCCCCCTCTCTCTCTGCCTATCTCTCTGCCTACCTGTGATCTCCCTGTCAAATAAATAAATAAAATCTTAAAAAAAAAAAAAAAAACAACTGAATGAGAACCCAATCCTTCCGTCCCCAAGTTCAAAATCTTTTGGCAAAGAGTATAAAAATTGCTAAATCACTTTAGCAAATCAAAGTCTAGTGTGGTAGAGGTGTGATCCCTACACAGATATTCCTTAGAACTTGAGTCTCACTAGATATTTTTGGCCAAATGGGTTCGGTAAATCATATTCTATACCCGGTAAAGATTTACAGTATACTGCTATCTTTGACATTCTTATAAGTTGGACATAAAACAAAACTCTTGAACTGGGTTTAACAAATGTTCCAACAATTTATTTTTGGACCATGATTTGTGAATATATAACACTTGAAAAATACCTTTCCAGAGATACAATTTTATGAGCAGGAGAAGAAGAAAAATGAATTCTGATTAATAATAGCTATTGTTTTCTGAGTGTGCATTATATTCCAGGTACACCTTCCATGAGAAGTACTTTAACACAGATCAGCCCATTAAATAGAAAACTTTTGTGAAAAAATAAAGGATTTGAGCTAAGTCTTGAAGAATGAGTAACTCAGGGACATGTTTGAGGAAAAAGTAAGTATGAATAGAAACATGAAGGCCAGCATATCCCAACCACATTTGAAAAATTATAAAGCAAGCAATAGGCCCAGGCTTCATCAGAATAAGACTCGGGAATCATGGGAAAATTTGAGGCCAGTTTGTAGACACATCAAATCCTAAGCAAGGAATGGACTTATTTTTCTAACAAGTGGGAAACCTGAGACACATTTGAGCAGCAAGTGGCACGTTTGAAAGACTGGTCCAAGCATTGCCAGTGATACAAGTAGATAGAAGACGCACATTGGAAAGTAAAAATCAGGACTCAAAAAGAACCAGTACTTTTCTCACTTCTAGAGCTCTTGAACATATCCATCAGTTTTCTTCAAAGTCTCCCCAAAAGTGTTTTACTCCTCCTCTTCCTCCTTGGTGAAGCCTTGTTTCCCTCAAACATTCACGTCTGACACATCTTAACACTAGTTTTTCAGGTAATTTATCTTAAATGTTAACAGAATACAGTATTAGCAGTGTTTATTTAATTTTTTTTTATAAAAGCTGAAAACATTTTAAGCCCCTTTGTGAGTTAAATATTTGGAGGTAAGGGAATCCATGTTGTAAAGCACCAGAGAGGAGTGGGCAGATAAACGGCAGGAGGACCCTCTCATTCAGAAAGATGGACACTCCTGTGAGAGCCAAAGGCAGGTTTGAGTCAGTGGACAACTATATGGTACCTGGCAATCTGCACTCCCAATCCAGATAAAGAGACAGCAAGAAAGGAGAGATCCTAAGATAAGCCAGAGGTATGTCTCATTCAAAGCCTGGGCACGTGACGATCGATGAGGACAAAAACAGGGTAGGCCATACTGGAAAATGTACAGCATGTGGTATCTGGACGTTTGGTGAGACTTGGTATTTTGGACAGAATTCCGTACTGTCCTTGGATAGGGAACTAACAAAGACAAGCAAATAAACAGACTGGACAGTAAAGACCAAGGACAAGGACAAGAATAACAATAGGTCCTAGACACAAGAGATATGGAACATAAAGGAAGTAGGGTTTTGAATCAAGGTAAGACTCGTAGCAGAGATAACCATTCTGATCTGCATCTTGCAGAATGAAAATAAATTATTTCCCTTTTTGTCTCTGCTCAGGGCACCCTGTGGGGAACAGCGCTTGATCTCTGCCAGTGACCTTATTACATGACCCAGGGGAGGAGGGCAGTTCAAGGAAGGATGATTCTTCCCTTAACAAACCAGTCTGGATACAGACAGTCTAGCCATTGGCTAGAGCAATGGTAAAATATGTCCCAAGTCCTATCCTCAACTTTCTTCATTCCTAACTATCCCCAAGTAAAATTGTGAAACATCAGCCACTTTGGAGTTGGAGGTAGCCTCTGTGCATGGGGACTTAAAAGTTGGGGCTGTGGAAAACAGAAGTGATATAAACCTTATTGTCCTGCCTCTTAGAGAACTTTCCACTTGGTAATGAAATACACCCACCTCCTTAAACAAAGGGAGGAAGATTTTTTTTCCCTTCTTGTCACCAAACTCACCCAAGTCATCCAATGCTGCCTCCATCAGTGAGAGGACTCTCAGTGACTAGTTCTGGCACATGGGTGGGTTGTCCACAGGCGGTGGGTGGGGGAGGGGCAGAGTCAGGGCACTACTGGTCTACTGCACGTGAGCTGGCAACCAGGGGTCCTCACTCAAGGACAATGGGGCACTTCGTCTCCATCTCAGTTTTCTGGTCCTTATACTGGATGTTTCTTCCCTTCCCCCCACACCTCCCACTTCAGGTCTTTCATTCCCTTATTCCTTCCCCTTCACCAGCCTTATTCTGATGTAGCTTCAGGAAGTGAAAATATTGTGTGGTAGGCACCCAAACATTTTCCTCTAACATTTTTGCCAGCAGCTACTCTGAGACTCTGTTTATGTTTCAGTGTGGTCTGGGAAAGGGAAAAATGGCTTTTTGCCTAGAGAGAGAGGAAGAGTGGAAAAGGGGGAAGCGGTGGGAGAAATAAGCAATATATAGAAAATACACGTATTTATAGTTCCAGATAGAGTCCCCTCACAGACCTGCACATTATGCTCTACATATTCACATATCCTGCCTTGCCTTCCCTACCGTCTCCCAAATAGGCAGACTTTTATTTTTGCTAGCTATCATTTATTTATATGCTGAAAACAGGTAAGGGGATGATTTCACCATGAAAAGTGGTCAAAATTAGAGATTAAATGAATTTCCTAGAGGTTACTCTGTGCTGCCCTCCATGATAGTCAAGGAGTGCATGGAACTTTGGGTTGTGCAAAATCCTAGATCACTCTGGCATGCCTGGCAGGCTCAAGTTGCCATTCCAGTTGGAAGGTGGAGGAAGGAAATAGGGCAGCACGTAGTGTGAGGAGAGTGCTGGAGAATGAGTAGGGGAGGCAGAATAATTTTCAATCCTTTCTTTGAAAGAAGATTAGGATAAAAGTCAATCAAAATATTTTTAAGAAGGTTTAATGAAAATCTTAAATCTAAAATTTAAGATTTCATAAATTGGAATAAATAGACTCCTTTTAGTTTTATTTTCCGATTCGCAGACTGTGCTTCTTGGAATATACCTCATTTATATTTGTACTTCATGTAAATTGTGATTTACCTATTGATTATGGCTTTAGGAAAATCATCTTTAGATTTCAAGTCTACCATAAAATTGGTACAGGCAATTTGACGAGGGTCCACAAGAAAGCCAAAGTGGCACCCAAAGAGTGCCACTT
>CM053615.1:30545594-30616870 GCA_028646535.1 Procyon lotor
TGTATTTGTCAAGAAGGAGTTGCAAATATCTCTTCTAGATGAAATGTTAGTGAAATTCTGAGAATGAGCTGTGGTCTTCAGCCTTTGTAGCCCCCTTGACTGCTACAATCAGTTGCCCCCTGCCTCTAAGCCCAGCCTTAGGCAATAAGCTCTCAGTCCACACATCTAAACCAGGGGCCTTAATATTGTAAGGCTTGTCATCACCACCCTCTTCCACTTTTATTGATCCAAACCAAAGACCACACACCCTTTCATTTCCAGGAACTTAGTACCTACTTATTTCTCTGAGAGAGGCAAGGAATCATTCTTCCTACAGTCTTGAACAAGAGCAATGATGATCAAGTCCATACTGCAAGGGTACTGCCCTAACGGAATATGAAGAATGCACGAATATCCTCCACTAAAGGGAGAGTTGTTTGGTGTGCGGAGAAGGGAAAGCTGGGAAGATCTCACAGAGGATGTCTTTACAGCCACTGAGACTCTACCAGTCATCTGTTTCTAGAAAACATTCACTATCTAAAGACTGCCTGAAGAATATAGGTAAAAAAAAAAAAAAAAAAGTTCCTGGACCAAAGACTACTCTGGTTATCAACTCCTACCTTATGTATCAAATATACAATCCAGAGCCCTGTGTGTTCAATTTTTTGTTAGTACTTTAGTTTGATTATACTTCTAGCCAAATCTACACTAGAAAACTATCTGGGAGACTAGGACACTTACTTAGCAATTTAATCCAGAAAACTAATTTCATCTTAAATATCTAGATTTTGGCTTTATTTCTTTTCTCCTTTCACGCCACCTGTCATGATGCTTCTCAGAGGACTTCAGGTGGTTCACAGGCTAAAGGAGGGAGGAGATAACCCTTTCCTTGCATGATACCATTGGAATTGATGATTCTGATTACCATGAATATTACCTAAGGTAAATGTCAAGGAGATTAAGGTCTAAGTGCTAATTTTTATAAAGATTTATTACTGTCCAGCACATGGGGCACCCATTTTGATATGTTGTATAAAATGGGTTTGATTAAATAAGATATACATAATACTCTTTTCTATGATAAAGATTATCTTGGTGAGCAACTCCAATTGATTAAGAATTCAAATTCCAGAACAATTTAAACCATATTGCCAGTTAGATACCATCCATTCCCCTGGAAATCATTTACTGGACCTAAGTTTTGGCAATATCTACAGAAACAATCAGCGGTTACGACCTGCCCTTCATGCCCTTGAGACCACGAGCATTTTTTTCTACTTCCTCAGAGAGTGGAAAATATCCATGACATCTCACCATTCTCTTAGTCTTACTTCCTTAAAATTAAACAAATGCTTTTAAAAGAAGGGGAAAGATAGAAGATGCAAACTGACAATGTTCCCATTGCCATTATCCTTGGTTTGTTTTTCTTTGATCTGTCCAAGTCTGCCCCAAAATGATTATATCATTCACTTATTAATAATCACTAAACCCTTATGAAGCTCTTGGTAATTATATGCAATTTGTGAGATTTTGTAAATTCTGCTTTTTGTCCTCAAATTAGAATTAGAATTGACCCTGTTCTTTTATTTTCCATGGACTCAGAGGAAGCCCCTCTTTAGCCTTTATATATAATGATAGAAATTTTATCAGAATACACTTGGGGCTAATGATCTTCCCCTTTCCTCTGAACTCTTTCCTTTCTATAAAAATAACTTTCCGGGGCGCGTGGGTGGCTCAGTCGTTAAGTGTCTGCCTTCGGCTCAGGTCATGATCCCAGAGTCCTGGGATTGAGCCCCACATCGGGCTCCTTGCTCGGCAGGAAGCCTGCTTCTCCCGCTACCACTCCCTCTGCTTGTGTTCCCTCTCTAGCTGTGTTTCTCTCTGTCAAATAAATAAAAATCTTTAAAAAAAAAATAATAACTTTCCTTCTTCCTCCCATCCCTCTGCCTCTCCCTCACCTCTCTTCCCATTGCTGAGAACTCCTGAGTTAATTGTTTTCAATACAGTAACAGAGTCCATAATGTAGACAAAATAAAGCAACAAAATACAATACTTTCCTATAAAATGTGAATGTCTGAGACACAGTGATAATTTTGAAAAATGGTGGAAATATCATACTTGGGAATGGATGTGGGTTTGTTCTTCGATGAATCTATGGTGAATATTTTTTTTAAATTATGTACTGCAGGGGTGCCTGGGCAGCTCATTCGGTTAAGCATCTGACTCTTGATCTCAGGGTCATGATCTCATGGGTTGCAGGATCAGATGGAACCCACAACCGGTTCCTCACTCAGTGGGGAGTCTGCTTGAAATGTTCTCACCCTCTGACTCTTCCCCTCATGCTCACTCACTCACACACACATTCTCTGTCTCTAAAAATAAATAAATCTTTTAAAAAATTATGTAATGCAAAATAAAAAGTATATATCACCTCATACACTGGAAAAATGGGATATATATGATTTATTAATAAAGCACTTTATCAGTGGGAATGTTTAATTTCTAGGACTATATAATAGGAAAATGACAGTATAGACAGCATTGGTCAATTTGATAACTTTTTAATCAAAACACCTATAAGTGTATGGCTTAGGTAATCCATAACAATGGCCTATGCTTTAAAACTTGAAAAACTTATGTATTTCTGACTTTCAAAACCTGGGTGGAATATATTATTCCTATGAAGAAATACATAAAGAGAAACTAAGTATCTGGCTAGTAAAAATTTATGGATCCAATCCCACTTTTTCCTTTTTTGAATTTTGGAACATTTTTCACAATCCCATTCAAATTCTTTAGTAACTAAATCTCTATTCTCTCCAGTATTCAGAATCCCCATATGGAAATGTAAGTTACTTTTAATACCTTTTTTCTTTTTTTTCATGTGGAAAGTGAAAAATCAAGAGGCTCTTCAGGAGTAACATCATGGTAAATATGTCACCAAAAAAAAAAAAAAATAAATAAATGATGCATGGTCTTAGAGGAAAGCTCACCAGAGTCTTGCACACTCTAGGACTTTGCCATCACAACTTCACATGGGCATGTCTATCTGCCATTGATCACTTCTGCACAGGTGGTTATAAAGACTGTATTCTTTGGGATTTCAAGTGAAAGTGTGTTTATGGGTGATTCTTGGCCCTTCCCAGTGTCCAATACTTAGATAACTGAAGAGTATGATTTCTTTTACAAGTACTCATAAACTATTTTATTAGCAAGTGGGCATTGAGAATGTTTATAAGGTTATCCCATTCAATGTATAAACTTAGGAATGACTAGTCTGCTCTCTGGTTCAAAAAACAAACAAACAAACAAACAAACAAACAAAAACATTCTTTATCACATCCAAGGAAGAGTGTGCTGCAGTATCCCAAGTAGAAGTTTCCATTTTCCCAATCCTCACCTAAATCTTAAAAACTATTATCTTTCATACAGCTTAAAGCTTATTTTATAGTCAAATGTGATCATCACTTGGGAGAAGTCCTGCTTAAAAGCAAATCCTCTTTTGTTGACTCCTTAGAAATTTAAATATTAAAAATTTAAAAAGAACTTAATCGTTTGTAGTACACACAATTCCCACCTTACATTTCCCCAACTGATTTATTATCATTCTCTTGAGAAATAAGATCTAATATAGAAGAAAGGAGCACCTGGCAGGCATCCGGACCTCACCAACTTTGTTCCCTCCCTTCTGAAAAGGAACTGCATGTAAAAATGAAGATGAATGCAAAATTTATCTATCCCAATTAATTTAAGAAAAAGGACTGAGGAAGACAGATTATGTGAGCTACAGATAGTGTATTATTTTCCATTTACTTTTAGAACTAGATACTTGTCTTACTATGCAAGTGATGTGGCTAGACCGATAGACCTTTCCACTGGGTTTAGGTCGTTCCCATCCCAAATTCATCTTTAAGTATGAAGGAATGGCACATCCACTTCACTGATCAAGGAGACTCTGCAGTTCTCAGTCCTCCTGAATTGTTTTTGCTTTTGCTTGCCATTCTAGCAGAAATTATGAGGAAATGACTAGAATGAGCAAGTAAGGGGCACTTTCCAAGTGTAGTTTTAAAGTCAGAATATAAATGAACACTAATGGCAGCATACTCCAGATGACCCCATGATCCCACCATGTGTATCATCATTGCCCTTGAGTTCACAGAACTCGGGTGCCATTTATCAGGTGCCATCATGTGCAGACACTTCATCTCATTTGATACTAAAAGAACTGTGAAGAAGATGCTGTTATTCCCACTTTACAGACAAGAAGGCAGAGGCTCAGAGAGGTCAGCTACCTGCCTCTCGGCAGCCCCACCAGGATATGAATCCAGGGCTTGGGAGCCAGTGGTCCATACTCTACACTCCATTTCAGAGAAATCTAGAGTTCCTTAGCGTAAGACATTTATCATCTCTGACTTACATTCATGCAAGGCAAACTGGGTGCTAAGACATTGATGACTCCATTACATAAATACCCGTAACGTACAGAGAGGAAAAACTTTAGCAAAAAATCAACTACCAAATAGAAGGAATAAGAGCCAGAGACTTATAAATTACGGTAGATGGGATGCAAATAATCCCCAGTTTGTTATCCAAATGACAATAAAACTACAAATATAAACTTTAAATGTACAGTTCATTTATTAACTCTGAAATTAAAAGATAAAGAAATTATATGTTCCTTAGACTAAAAAACCCACTTCTTTTCTCCCCACTCCCCACATTTTTTCTTACAAGTGGGCCAGCATCTTTTGCATATCACACAGTGAATGCCTGGCTCCAGATCTCCTATTTTGGTGGAAACTATGTATGAAAAAGAATAGTTGTCCTTTTATTTTTAAAAATGTGGGTAACCTATATATCTGATTATACGAGAAATAATATGTGTGTATAACAAATCTCATGAAGGCATTTAAAAAATCATTCTGAAGCTAAAACTAGAGGATGCTGGTTGTCCTTTTATCTGCATAGGTATTCAATGGCCACAAACTGAACTTCACGAAAACTCAAATTCCTTAAATTAAGAGAACTCACAGTAAGTTCTAAAAATTTCAGTGACATCTCTGAAATACCTGTAGCAAAACAAATTGTCTCTATACTTCATTATACTGACATACTTCCCAGAGTAGCTACTTCTTAAAACATTGAATAAGTTTCTAAATATCTGAGTGATAATTGCCCAATCCAGTTTGTACCTACAGTGAGAAATCAAGTAAACTTTTCTAGGATTCAATTAGTAAATTTATCTTTTTAACTGATGGGTGGCCAGTAAAATGTAAACTTAAGTACTCCCTTACAGGTTTGAGAGCAATCATTTTTTTAACGGGGCTGATGTGTATTTTAATATTCACAGAAAGGACTAAAGACAATGACTGTAGTCATGACTTATTTTTAAAATCAGGTAAATATTTAATTATTTCATCTAACTTACAGGGAACTACATTTTTTCCCCTTAAAAAAATAAGTATGTCAGGCTGTGTTTTTTACGTATTGTGTTGCTTCACTCAAACTTGTAATGAGTCAGTGAATGAACATATTTTATATTCAGTGGAGAGATTTTTATCAGTACACTTAAAGGCTGCAGCGTTCCTAATTAGGTATGCTTGCCATCTGCATAGCCCTCCAGGTGCAAGAGGCATTAGCTTTATTTAATATTACCACAACATTAATTTTACTCCATTAATTTATGTCATATGTCCTTTATTTCAACCTCAGATTGCCAAAACAAAAGCATTGGAGGTGATGACCCAATTCTGGTTTTAGAGAAAGCCTTATAAACAAAATCTTAACCTCATTAGCAAGAATATTCTTAAGAACAGGAATTGACTGGCTTGCTTTCACATTTTTAATAAAGGAGCCTATAAACAAAACCTTCCTGACCTTGGTATCATAGAGTTTTCCCAAGAGGGAGTATCTTCTGAGATCACTGTTGTAGGTGGCAATGAAAAGGCACTAGAAAATACAGAATCACGTAATGAAAAGGTATTTTCTTTCAGTTCCTTTAAGTAAAGAAAAGAGTTACTTGCTGAGTCATTACCACCATTTTAACATTTATTTCTCCCTTTCTAGCAAAGCAAGCAGGTCTTCTGACCTTTGGTAGTTAAGAGTGTCCTGACGGAATTTAATAAAGTGGGTTTTGCTTATAGTTACTTTATATTTATGGCAAATGATATTAGTTTTTCATTTAAAGTACTGAGATACAATTCCTCATGTAGGTACATTTAAGTTAAAAATTAGTCTATATTTAAAGAAAATATTTTGTAATCATAGTTAATTACTAAATATTATATGAGTTACACAAGGATATGGAAAACATGGATTGTATGACAACTGAAATTTTGGTATAAACTGATTTGCCCCCACCCATTTTAGAGGAAAAAGACAACATTACACAAAAATGAAAAGTGAAATTAAAGAAAGCTATGGAATCTATATTACCCTCTGTGAAGGATATAACACACATGCACAACTATTACCATTTTTTAATAGATTATCCTGTGCATGGTGTCAACGCTTAATAGAGTTACCTCAATGGATTTTCCAAAGCAAGGCAAATCCATATGTTTTACTGAATGGGATAAAGTGCCATTGGATTAATGAGGCTCAGGGGAGTGGAACTTTGAATGTGAAATATTTCAAGGTAGACTCTGGAAAAAAATCATAATTTCTAATACATAAGTAAGAAAAGAAATGAGAGAAAAAGTTATGTTTTCCAAGGACAAGTGTGTTGTTTCTCGTATGAAATGTTGTTTCTTGTATGTTGTATGTTGTTGTTTCTTGTATGAAAAAACATACAAGAAACATTTCATACAAGAAACATTTCATACAAGAAACAACATAAACAAGAAATACATACTTCTTGTATGAAATATGTACGCATGCAAAGAGGAGTGTGGGGGAGGGAAGGAAGAAAGGATCTCAAAGTATTCCCAAAGGACACAACCCTCTGAAAAAATGCCCAGTGCTGAATGAACAAGTTGAAGCCCCTCCTAGAAGCCACCCAAGGCAGTCTTTTGATGGCAGTACTTTCAGAATCCTCAAGAAACATTTTTAGTGAGGGGATTCTGAGATCACTGCCATAGATTTGCCTCCTTTTTGACAAAATTCTTTCTAAGGGCCCACTATTGAACTTTCAGTACTTCTCCAGTAAGTAAAATTCTTAGATAATATAATACAATTTTTTCTAATTCACATCAAAATGAACCATAGGGACTACCCACCTATATTCTGAAAGGAAAAAGCAGCTGCAATATCAAGCATACAAAAGTCACTTTTAAAACATTTGCTCTGGGGGCGCCTGGGTGGCTCTGTCGTTAGGCCTTCAGCTTTGGTCATGATCCTGGGGTCCTGGGATTGAGCTCCACATTGGGGTCCCTGCTCAGTGAGTAGCCTGCTTCTCCCACTCCCTCTGATTATGTTCCCTCTCTCGCTGTCTCTCTGCCAAATAAACTAATAAAATCTAGATCAAACAAACAAATAAATAAAACATTTGCTCTGTCTAGCTTCCATGCTCTTTCATTTAGGAATTTTCTTGCTGCCCACAATTTTTTTCCATTTGAGGTGACAGAGGCCAATCCCACCTTACAAATAACTCTCTTTTGAAAAGGGCAAAGTTGAACCTTAATTCCTAGTAGACAAAATTGAGGAACATCTTTGCATAAATCAAGTGCATTCCAGAATACTTGTCACTGACATGAAGCAACCCCTCAAGGCTGCTAGAAGCAGGTGATGATAGTTTTGACATTCCCACACTTGGGGGGAGGGAGGTTCCTTAGTCCTGTCTCCCTGCAGGCATCCTTTCAACCTCTCGCCTCAGGAAGACCATAAATCAGTGCGTGCTACCCTCAGACAAACAGCCAGCTGACCAGATCTAAGGCAATGTGGGGCCGGTCCCCTCAGAGCAAGGAAGAGGTTCCTTGGCTTCACCAAACCTATCACACTCTGCTTTACCACTATGCCCCAAAAAAAACAAAACAAAAACTTGTCCCTTTTCTTGTCTCATCTTTCATGAATGTTCGTGTTTTCATGCTCCCCGCTCCATCCCTGTTCTGACGTGTGGTGCCTACTGACCTGTGACACCACACCACAAGGACTTCCACAGCTACACAGCAGTTGGTGCTGAAATGAAACACCGGCCATTATTGTTCTCCTTAGTGTGATTATCATCATTGTTCTCTGGGAGGGATTGCAAAGAACACAAGAAATGTGTAGCATTCACCAGTGTGATTTAATCACACGAGGAATCCTACAGCACCTATTATGGGCAATTCACTGCCCTGAGTTGTACGTAGCAACAACTGTAAGGTTCAAGTGCTCAAACCCTTTGCTCAAACCTTTTCTTCCACAGAGAACTGGTATATCTACACAAAATAATAATACTGGAACTGTAAGCCTTTGTCACGTCTCTCCAATGCTGATGCATCTATATATATATTCCTCTCAATCCTTCCCTTCCTTCTCCCTCCCTCCTCTTCCCTTTGCTGACTTTGTTAATTAGTAGCAATTCAGGAGGCGAGCTTTTCCTCAGTGTTTTTATATCCCTACAGTGGCATGCCCTGTTTCTTTTTTTGCATTTAGCATGAAGGCTGCAGCAAGCCAACTAAAACAATATTGATACCATGAGATGAATCACAACCTATAATTTAATCATCTGCAGGCTCAACACACATGTACAGCTCTTCATCTGTTAGCCGGGTACAATGATGGTAGCTATGAAGATAAAAACATTTAAGACACTGTTACTAGGGTTCCCAGGCCTTAGTAACAAAGTACCACAAACTAGGTGGATAATAATAGATATTTATTCTTTCATGGATCTGGAGGCCATACATTTGAAATCAAGGTGTCAATAGGGCCAATCTCCCTCGGAAAACCCTAGGGAAAAATCCTTCCTGGCTTCTTCTAGTTTCTGGTAGTCCCCAAGGTGGTCTTTGGTTTGTTTTTGGCCCCACCTTTATAGGGCCTTCCTCCCTCATGTCTCTGTATCTTGATAGATAGAGCCTTTAAAGATTTAGGGCCCAGCATCATCTCAACTAATTTTATCTGCAAAACCCCTATTTCCAAATGAGATCACATTCTGTGGTTTCTTGTGGCTGTGAGTTTTGGGAGGTGCTACCCAGACAAGTACACACACTTACCTGGGACTGTTCTCCTTGTTGTACTGCCATATATTTACTCAAACTTTAATTTGGTTGGTTAAATCGCTCTGCTTGAGTCTACCATGGAGTGTCGAGGAGAATACCACCTAAATTATTGCAATGTGTGGTCCTATCCATTCTGCATAAGAATCCCAGAAGGTGGGGCGCCTGGGTGGCTCAGTTGGTTGGCCGACTGCCTTTGGTTCAGGTCACGATCCCAAAGTCCCCAGATCAAGTCCCGCTTTGGGCTCCCAGCTCGGCAAGGAGTCTGTTTCTCCCTTTGACCTTCTCCCCTCTCATGCTCTTTCTCTCTCCTCTCTCAAATTAATAAATAAAATAAAATCTTAAAAAAAAAAGAATCCACAGAAGGCTTCTATTTTAGAAATGGATGCCAGCTTTGAGATAAGATGACCTATCATTTTATGGATGAGTGAATCAGACGGAATGCACCCATTCACTAGCTAGTGAGGGTCAGAACTAGCAGAACAAATGTTCCCTAATTCCTTGCTCAGTGTTCAAATCAGACGTTTCACGTCTATTAACATAATAACTTCATTATGACTTCTCTCTGAACTAGCTTCAGCTCTTGATTACCCCCAAAAACAATTTACAATATTACTGCATTAATACAGCCCCTCGGAAAAACAGATACAGACAGGACACTTCGAAAACTTCTGGATGTAAGAAACATCCAGCTTTTCATAACAATCGCGTCCAAAGTCTGATTGTAACTATGGACACCATATGTTCAGTTAGACACAATAAAAAACAATTCTAAATTGTAAATCTTGAACAATATAATGGAGCTTTTTCCCTGTAAAAACAACAAACAAAAAAATACGCCTATTTGTGCACCATGAAACTTGTTATTTATTCACTTCAATTCTCCATTTACACAAAAGTGCTATAATAAAATATCTGTACACTACTTCTGTTACAAATATAGATAATATTTAAAGTGACTTTATATATTCTAATGTAGGAGTTTCACGCTCTAAAATGGGAATGAACACATGATAATTCCTCACCAGTTGTCTCAATAAACAGCTCCATCTGTTTCCCTTAGTCTTAAACTATTGTATTATAAGATGTTAATATACGGCAATGAAATGAAGTTATGTTAATCCCCTTAATTTTTCTATCAATTTACTAATGGCACACAACCAAAATAATTACTAACACGTTGCTTTTTTCTCTGTCATTAAGATTAATAGTAATTGAAAACCAATTGCACAGCGTGCATTTTTTGTGTCACATTGGTTTAAACCAGCATTAAGGATTCTGAGAGACTTCCATGTTCTTCCACGGCTAGCACGGCTGCTTTCTAGAGAAACTACAGTCAGTAGTGGGTGGCGTCACCATCTTACTTACAGAAACATGGAAATATTTTATAACAGGTCAAAAATAAAAATGAACATCAAGATTTGCATCAGCTCTGTTCTTTACCAACTTAGGGACACTGCTTCATATAATCACTATTTACTCAACCTTAGAAACCCACTTTAGGAGGAAAGTATGTATGTGTATATTAAAGGTGGGGAGATGCAGTTTTTTAATAATGTTCAAATATTATAAATACTGAGAGTATTTTTTAGGATTTCCAATAGAGAAAAATGTTTTCTTTTCTTTTCTAGTTGGAAATGGGGAGAGGAGGTGGACTGATAAAATGGAGCATTTTTTAAATAAAACTTAAGATTTTCTTGATTTCACATTTTCATTCTCACCCCAATTTCCCAAAGCCATTTCTCCTACATTTAGTTTGGAATTATTTTTTTCTTCCTCTACGAACCAGTTCAGTGCATCATTGTTTCCGCACATGTGACTGCTGAATGTCAGACATCTTTACAAAGAAGGACTGGGTTTACCTACGTGACACAGTCCTGCCCTTTGAGTTTATGTTCACAAAATCCAAGGAGAAAAGAAAAATGATGCTAGGTTACAAGAAAATCATTTCCACATGAGAAAAACAAACTTAAATGGTACTTTCCCCCTACAGTTTGAAGAGCCTGACGAAGACGGCGTGGGGAAAGTCATCCGCAAGACCAGTTCCACTCCCTTCACAGTGTGGGGCAGGAGCAGAGGGTTGAGTTGGCCCCACTCTGTGGTAAATTCAGGAGAGAACCATCAAAGTGACAGTTCCCTTCGTCCGCTTAAGGATGGCCACAGCTTCTTCATGGGTCACCCCTTCCAGACTCTGCCCATTGACAGCAATGATCTGATCACCCCTCTTGAGACGCCCGTCTTCCGAGGCTGCTCCCTGCAATTACAAAGTAGGCTTGTTTGCTGCCTTGCAGCTACACAACAGAAAAAGATTGAAACAAGAATGTAAATTGCTCTACATCTACACACACATGATCTCAGTGCTCCCTGGGTGCTCCACAGCCATTAAGCAATGATGAACAGACACAAAGGAGGTCTTGCTCCTAAATGGTTTTAGCACTGAGATTCCAATTTCAGAGAGAATTCAGCAGTCAATAGATTAGTTGGAGGGTTTTTGGCCGTTTGGCAGAGCAGTTGGTGGGAACTCAAATTAATAAAGAATATTTGGGAATTTGCCTAGCAGGAACGATTTCATACGATCCAGCATTTTTTATCCTGTAAAGAAGGACTATAGAAGACGACAAAGGACTAGAGAGGAACAAAAGCAGTTTTACAGACAAGGGCATGAGGCCATGGAACCCAAAGGTCTGAAGAAGCATGAAGCCCACATGCACGTGGACAAGGGCAGGGCAGGACGCGAGTCCTACAAAGTCTAACTGTAATTCTTTCTGTGGCTCGAATAGGCTGCTCGAGCTGCTTATTCTTTACTTCCTCAGGAAGTGTGGAGTCTTCAGATTTCTTATGGGCCTTAAAATGATTCAGATTAAACACAGACATTGCTGTGTGAAAAAGAATCTCATCTTAAGGCATGCTTATAGTAGGCAATTATGCAATTAAATATAAGATTAAAAATATGGAAAAGTTAATGAGGAATCCATAATGATGAAATTCTTAAAATATGTTCTAACTAGCATGCCTTAAATAAATTGTTCCAAGGCTGAGGAAAAGGACTGCATGACTCTTCTATTCACTGACAAATGCTGTTTGTATTTTTGGACATACCAATGGCTTTTTAAAAAATCTCATAAATTAAGCCTATAACTAGGTTGCTGTAGATACAGCACTTTAAGCTGGTTAAAAATAATAATTCTTTTTCAAAATAATGGAATAAAACCTCCACAGGTAGGCACTTTAAAGGACGACAGCACTAATCTAAAGCCCTGGATCAAACTGTTTAATAGGTCAGCCATAAGGTTTGTTTGCTCCTTTGCACTGTAAAATCTTGAGATTCCAGATTTTCTCCTGCAGGAAATTATGTCCAATTTTGGAGCTCCTGAAAACATGTCTTAAGAACATATTAACAATAATTATATGGGTTTGAATTATTATAACGGCTTCACCAGTGTTGTAATAAACTTATACTTATTCTAAACATCCTTAAAATAGAATACTCACTGTATCATTACAACTAAATGCAATTTTTTAAAAAACTGAATTCCCTAATTGCAAATAGCTGATTTACTGCAGGTGACAGAGCTTCTGGATACTCTGCAATTTTTTCAGTTGTGATTTTTCTATTTTATACAATAAAATTAAACTACAAAATGCATGTCCTATTAATTATTTAACCTGTGTATTTTACGTACTTTTCCATGTCTGTTTTATTTCTCACAACCAAAAAAAATAAAACCACAAAGGAAAAGAAATGCCAGCACTCTATAGCATACATATTTAAAATATCCCATTTTCAAAAGACATTCAATCATAGGCATGTCCTGTTTCCAAAGGACAAAAAAATCAGGCCTTACTGTCGAACTAAAGTTCATTAATATTTTTATTGCATATTGTCAAGAGTTCCCATGGAATTTCAAATTGAGCCTATTTTCCTTTAAACATAACTAAACCTCAAATTGGACAAAAATATTTAATGACCTGTTCCTGAAGGGAGTTCCAAAAGAAAATGATCAACTGTTAACCATTTGGCGTTACCTCAGGCCATAAACTAATAAGCCAGCTGCTGACCACTATTAATGAATGTTTGGGGGAGGCAGGGGGTGGTTAAAATGTGCAAGCTTACCTTTGCAAACACTGTTTTAACATAAATGGGTAAGTCTCCATGAGGGCTTCCATATCCTCCTACTATGCTGAAGCCTAAGCCATCTGGTCCTCGATCTAGTGTAATAGATTTACACTGAGGAGGTCTACAGTAAAAGGAGGAAAGAAAAAAGAAGTTTTCAATTTTTAAATTCATACCTGTTAAGTTACGGACTATCTGACGTCCACCTAGAACCAATATAAATCTCAGTGTTACCAACAGTGAGTATATTATGGGTATTTGGGGGATGCTTGAACTGTCCATGCATGCTGTGCTCAGTATTTTAAATTTACATAATCCAACAAAGTCGTACTACTTAACACCCTACTTCTATTACTCATTTACAGTTCCCCTAAACTAACATGTTCTGAACACATTCTCATGGCAGGCATGCACATTCTTTTCCTAGGTTATTTAAAGGAAGAAGGCTACAGCGTAGAAGTCAAACAGTGGAGTAAGTCACAAACATCAGGACTCCCAAGCTCAGAGAGAAATATCCATTACTAGCAATGTAAAGACTGCATCAAATTATTTAAAAATTCTCATATGTTCCTCTCTTCCCCTCTCTTTATGGTCCAACTCTTTTGTATGCACAT
Organism: Procyon lotor; assembly: GCA_028646535.1. Taxonomy (NCBI): domain Eukaryota; kingdom Metazoa; phylum Chordata; class Mammalia; order Carnivora; family Procyonidae; genus Procyon; species Procyon lotor. The sequence goes on from CM053615.1 coordinate 30,559,439, forward strand.
GTTGGGGGACTGAATTTTTTAATCAAAAGGGATGATTTAGTAAATGAGTTGGCAATGTTGGAATTTCAAAAGGGCAATAGGTTTCAAAAGGTTCATTCCATGTCACACAGGGTAGTGATATCAAGACTAAAATGGTCCCCAAAGAATGCAGAGCCAAAACCTTGGGAAGGGTAGTGACATGCTATCTGTCTCTACCTGATAAACTAAATCCATGCCACAACTATTTAAGTGTTGAGAAACACTTGGTTTTTTCTATCTCAAACCTGTCTCCTGTTTTTTTCACCCTTATGTGAGCAGTAGGGACACAGAAACCACAGTATATGTGCTCACCCTAAATCCTCCTGAAATATGCTGCTTGATGTCAGCCCAGTGAAAGAAAGGCCAGAACTGGCCGGCTCCTGCTGATGACCTGTGACCACACTCACATCTCCTCCAGCGACTACCTGTGGGCAGGAGAAAGAGAAAGAGAAAAACATGTGCTCCTGTGGCTAGGGAGGGAGACATCAGTAATTTTCCTTCTAAAATAGCATTTGGATTAAAACCTGTCCTTTGTTGTCCACTTAATCATTTCTGTGAACCTGATCTACAACCAAAGAGAAATTTCACAAGGTCCAGAGGCTTCTTCCACTGATAGGAAACATCTTTTAGTAATTCAATTCTGCAAAGTTCTTTGATGTTTTTCAAACAAGGTCTCATATGCAGTTATTTTTTAAAGAGCTTTAGAATAAGTAGCCACTCATACTGCTTATTAACATTCTAGCCATTAATCATTTGCTGCTAAGACCTTGTTATCTTTTTTCCCTTTAGATATAAAGTATGAAACAATGAACACATCAGGATAAAATGTTTCATACAAACTTTCTTGAAACTCTCAATGTAATAATTTATGCTCACAGGAAATATTAAATAAAATAATATCAAGAGTAAGCACTTTTACTGCTCTAATGCTTAAAGCTTCTGTGTCCTCAAGCCACCCAGACTGTGAAGAGTGCGTGGGCTATACCTCTTACCTGCATTTCAATGGAGCCAGAGGCACTTTTCAGTAAGTTAACTGCTTGGGTGTGAGTCATCCCCTCAGTGGAAGTGCCACAGATAGTGACAATCCGGTCCCCAACCTGAAAGGGAGACAAGAAATCAGCCATCTGCTAAAGCAGCCATGGACAGTGGGACCTTGAGACCTGAACAATCATTTCCTTCTCTACCTGGCACATCACAAACACACTGCTCTCAGCAACTGAAATACAACCAAGGAAGCCCATAATTTCAAGTAGCTACAGTAAATTGTCTGTCCACAATGAGGGAGTTGGGTAGTCTCCGGGCGAAGGGGAACAGCCACTCTCCTCTCCTCTTCACTTCTCCTGGGTAAGACATTACTTACTTATCAAAGAATAAAATATCTGATATCACATAAAACCCAGAATTTCTTTGGATGTTATTATTATACACGTTAGATGTGACTCCAAGTCAGCTGTGACTCAAGGCCCACTGCTCGTTTGTGTTGACAAAGTTTAGATGGAAGACAGCCCTGCTTGTTCACTGCTTTCACAAGGCAGAGCTGAGTTGCTGCCACAGAGACCCAAGTATTCAACAATCAGTCCTGCACAGAAAAGTTTTCTGCTACATGCAATAATCAATTTTTAAGTGTCAGTCAGTCACACGTTCAGATATCAAAAGAGATTGAACCATTTCTAGTTTAGGGACTAAACTAAGAGGTGGTTAAGTTTTGAGACCCTTTGTGACACATGAGGCCACACAGATTTTACTTCATTGAGACTTGAATGGAATATTCACATGATTCCAGAACTGGACAGTTAGCATAACTAGGGCTCTAACTCAGCCTAATCCCTCAACTTTGAAACACGCTGTGTATATTTTTACTACATAAATCACACTTATATTAAACTTCTGCAAAATGGGTGATCAACTGCAACATAAATGATAGTTCTCAATTTAATGATGTTACATTGGCATTTAAGCCAGTGACACATGTAAGGAGAAAATTTCATCTCATACTGGTGTTCTGAAATACCTTGTTTTAACTTATTTCACAGAGTTGCAGACAAGTAAAAAGTACTAAGAAACAAAAGGAATTTCCGTCTCATTTACTTGTCAATTTGCATACCACAGCAAATTCTCCTCTGTTTTGTCTCTTTACTCAAAGCGAATCCTGCTGTGGTCGGATTAGGGATTTAAAAGCAGATATACCCTGGGGCAAATAATACATTATATGTTAATAAAAAATAAATAAATAAAAGCAGATAGAGACACTGAAAACTGGATGCAACAAGTGGTGACATTCAAAGGGTTTACGAAAACTTGCCAGATTTGCGAGGGCTGCTGTGGTTACGAGTAGAACTTACTCTGAGTTTCTGGGTCTGAGCTGCAACTCCATTTGGGTGCATCATTGCAATAAATATAGGAACATCCCCAAGTGGGCTGCCCACTCCTCCAGCAATGCTGATTCCCAGTGAGTCCGTAGGCCCCTGGCATGAAAGAGATTAAAATATTTCAGTCAATGTGGTATTTTAAATTGCTGTTTGGTTTCTTTGGCCCGATGCTCCATGGTTAACTCAGGTCTTGGAGGTGTGAGGTAAATGAAGCTCAAGGAAACTGTATTACTTCATCTGACACGGGTCCTTAGTGTGACTTAGGAAAATAAGCATCTATCCAGGAAATAAAAAGAATCAAAACACATTAAATGAAAATCATGCCGTGGGGATGATGGAAAGCGGGTACACTGATGAAGTGAAAGAGGCCAACTTTGGAATCAGAGAGATCTGTCTTCAAAGCCAGGAACCCACACTTACAGATGTTGGAACCTGACCAAGTTCAGCCCTCTTAATGAGTCACTAGACCTTCACTGACAAAATGGAGCTCAGAAGAGCCCCTGCAGGGCGCTCGCAGGAGATATCACAGGAGACGGTGAGAGCATGATGCGTCTACAAGAACACTCAGCAGATAGCAAAGGCTCAATAAACTGTAGCTGCTTTTGTGTTCTCTCTTGTGCACGGCTGTCCGCGGAGAATCTGTTTCATGGGAATAAGAAGTATCTGTGGAAGGCAGAGAGGCTTGCTTTGCAGTATGAGAAATGAGAGGTGGGGTTGGGTGGATGCCATTTTTGGCAATACGGGATACACCAACAAAGATTTTTCATACAAGGTCCTGTGACCAGGAAATTCCGTGAAGACTACTGTGGTATTTCCACTGTATACAACACATAATTTTTCTGATGGTATGTATGGTAAAATAGCGAGACAGCCAATAGGAAAATACACGTGGAGATGCCTCTGAGGTAACAGCGTGTATATCGTTTTCTCTTCCCCAAGTTACCTTTTTTATTTCAACTGTTCTTAATCCCTGTATTTCAGATGCCACTGTAAAATGAAAAAAATATGGTTATTAAAGTATTATTATGTTCAATTAAATTTTAGTCAATGCCTGAAGCTGGAATGGGACTAAATGAGATACACTAATTTTTTTTTTTTTTTTTTTACAGAGAGAGAGGTTGCTCAAAGTTGTCAGTACACATGATTAAATCTGTCTCAAATAGGGAGTCTTTATTTTTCCAGTTGGAAAAATGTGCATACCACCCCATTTCTTCCTTCTTATTTTAATCGTTGATTGTATAACTGCATAATCCACTTTGAATGAGTCAAGGGCAGAATAGGCTTTGGATAGAAAGACACATGTGCACAGCTGAGAAAAATAAAGTCATGGACACATTAAAAGGAATTCATGGAGTTAAGTGGCTAAATTTCTAGAATATTAGTCACATTGCAAACAGAGATTGCCATATGGTTAGTTCTTCAATTTGAACAACTTTCAACTAATGCTCCAAGCCAAAAAAAACCCTCTGCATCATGATTTCATGTAATTAAAACACAGGAGGATCACACTAATTTTCTCAATCAAAATTTTTGCAGTCTTCATGGAAAAAGAAGGCTTCATTTAATGGCATCTTCTGAATTATTGGTGTTAGATTAAATAGAAAAAGGAAATAAAAATCAAGCACACCAGTCTGCTTAGTAAGAAAAAATTACAAAATCAGGATTCTTTTTTTTTTTTAAGATTTTATTTATTTATTTGATAGAGAAAGAGAGATCACAAGTAGGCAGAGAGGCAGGCAGAGGGAGAGGAAGAAGCAGGCTTCCCGCTGAGCAGAGAGCCCGATGTGGGGCTCGATCCCAGGACCCCGAGATCATTACCTGAGCCAAAGGCAGAGGCTTTAACCACTGAGCCACCCAGGCGCCCCCAGAATCAGGATTCTAATGTTTAGTCTATCTTATATAAAAAACAACAAATGGAAAAACTAAACAACAAAGATGCAGCTTGATGTTGTTCAGAAATTTTGCCAACATACACCTTTGCACCCGTATTAGGATATGAAATGATTTGGGGAAAGAGAGCTCAGAGGTAAAATAATATAGGGGGAATAATCAGTGCTGGTTAGCAAAATTCAAACCAATAAATCACACTGAAAACATCAAACCAATCTTACATGCATTCTTCTTCAAGCTACTTTCCAATGACTCAGAGGTACTGGATCCAGAAAGTGGAAAAGTGAATGATGACAGGCTGCCTTCACTCATCTACAAATACACAACAATTATTTTAGAAAGTGTTGAAGTAATAATATCCTCTTAATACCTCTTATTTCAGAATTAAATTCTTTTAATGCATCTAGAGAGAAATCTGTGAAGCAATAGTTAAGTAGCAGTGGCATTTGACAATTTGAAATTTAATGATTTTTTTTTTTTATGGAATAATTTGCCTAGTGACCTAAATCAATTGAAGCTAAAAGAATGGATGACATTAATTATTGGAATTAATTAATTCCAACCAACTTAAAATTTAGTGGATTTTCATAGAATCATAGTTTCATTCAAGCTAAATTTAAACTGATGTTGTACACAGACTGGGGCTTATGAAAAAACTATAAAATTAGGGTCAGTCAACAGGAAATGAATGGTAGTGTTGAAGGGTGAGTAAAGGGTTTGTAGGACAGGCTGAGGGAGACACACATGAGGAGAGGGGAGTGCCCGCAGTCCTGAACAGACATGGCGGTGAGCTTTGTGCACACCGGTGAGCTTCTACAGTTCACCTTACATGGGATTTTTTCAGTTGAATACTGAAAAATATTTGTTATAAAATACTTTAAAAATATATCACCTCGGTAGGCTTTTCAGATATTAATTGGTTAACTTGCACAATTATAGGAAAAGAAACGAAGAATGGTTGAAATGAAGTTCCTGAGAATGACTTGCAAACTACTTGAGGGCTCCACTGCCTTCACCCATCCACACACCCATGGCTTTTCCCCACATCAGAATGCAGCCCACTCTGCAGAGCTGCCGGAGGCCCGGCCTGTGTGCAGACCACCATCAGGGCCATCGAGAAGTTGCTCTGGCCTGTGGACTGCATCACCCTGATGAACGCCACAGCCACCCACCTGGCTGCTTTGAGAAGGCCTTCTCTCTGAATGGAACGGACCGGCTTTGATTCTTCCAACTTCCAAGGTCACTGTGCCTAGGGAACACTAGAGGAGTGGTTGTTTTAGGAAACAGTTTAAATAAGATGCTACTGTCATCTTCGGGAGTAGAGACTCTTTATGATTAGGTTTTTGAAAGGCCTCCTCCTTTCGGGATTTCCACAGATAAGGATACCTCCAACCCTTTGTGGAAAGAGGCTTTTCTAAAACATAAAAAGAGAGTAACAATGAGCAGCAGCAGCAGCAGCAACACTCAGAGTCTGTCTCACGATCTCATGGTTTACATGGAGACAGTGCCGAGGAAAAGAGAAATTGAGAATCAAGCTATTACCTCATAAAACATACCGGGTTAGATACGTCAAATGTACTAACTAATTCAGGGCTTAAAAAACAAAACAGAAACTATAAAACAACCAGGACCACAACAACTTCTTCTGTCCTTAACAGATAACCGGGCAAACTCTCTATTGCCACACCTGCCCCTGAACAGACCGCTTATGCAATACTGAAATAAGCCATATTGCTATAAACACAAAGTAAGAACTGAAGACAACTTCCCAGTGACCTTTGACAAATAAATCACAGGCATGCAAAAAATTCTATATCATCTAAGGTGAAAGCACAATGAGGTATTTTGAGATCCTGGGTTTTTGGAGTTAGACATATGGGTTTAAATCCTACTCTCTGATTTACCAGCTGTGGGTCTTAATGGATGCCTACCTTGAAAAGTCTTTTATTTTACATTTAATAATAGAAAATACATAGTATAATAAAGAGCTATTACAGATTTATTATTTAGAAATTTATCACTAAAATATGGCATCTTATTTAGAAACGTGCCTTTTTTGAGAGAACATTTTAAATAAAGAGGATTCAGTGCTTCTCTGACCGAGGTGGCCCACACAGTATCTCTTCCTTCTCCCATCCTGCTGCCCAGAGTCCTTGCAACCTTTGAGCTTTACCTTTAGCAAAGCAGCCACAGCCTCCTGGGTGGCATTACGGACGTCTTCTCCATTCACCGTCAGTATCTGGTCTCCCTGCACCAGTCTTCCGTCAGCATCGGCAATCCCTCCTTTGACGATGTCTGACACAAATACTCCAGTATCATTTCTGTAAACGTAATTTGGAATTTCACCTCTTTTCTGAGAAGTTTCTCTAATTTGCTTCCTCAGTCCTTTTCCTCTGCTGTATAGCTCCCTCACAGTATGTCTCTGTCTCTCATCAATGGAACCCTTTGTTGCAAGAACATATTTAATTCTCATTGACCAAATCATGAGTTTTTTGAGGTTAGGAACCATTTCTTATTTAACACTGTTCCCCAGAACTTAATGTACTCCCTGGCACACAGTAGGTGCTCAAGAAATACACAACAGGGGTGCCTGCGTGGCTCAGTTGGTTAAGCATCTGCCTTCAGCTCAGGTTATGATCCCAGGGTCTTGGGATCCAGTCCTGCATTCCTGGAATTGAGTCCTACATTGGGCTCCCCACTCAGCAGGGGATCTGCTTCTCTTTCTGCCCCTCACCCCAACTCATGTTCTTGGGCTTTCTCTCTCAAATAAAATCTTTTAAAAGAAAGAAATAGTTTTTTGCCTAATAGCCTCAAGATCCCCCAAAATATTAACTTAAAAAGTTCAAAATGATGTCTTTTGATGCTCCCTTCCTGAGTGGGCTGACAACCACTACACAGAACACTAGCAGCTGATAAAGATTTGACTACTGCTAATATTCTTTAAAAGAACCAAAATTCAATTGTTTCCAAAGATCATGAGGTTTGCCCTCTCCATTTGTACCTTTTCCCAACAATACTTAATCCCAGGCCTTTCCCCGGCTTCTTCTGTAGCTCAACAGTGAGGGTGTCATACACATCTTCCTCCTTGTACGGGGCCTCATCTCTGTAGAGCGTCAGGCGCACTCTTTGCGGGGTCTGTCTTAGGACATTTATTGCTTCATCATGCGTGGCCTTTCTCAAGTCAATTCCATTCACCTGTACAGAAATGGGACACTGTGAGGACTCAGGTCTGTCAAATGAGGAAAAAGCAAAGAGGAAGTGAAAGAAACAAAGAGAGAAACAGAGACCACCCTCCCCAGAGTAGCTTTTTCTTTGTTAACTATCAAGGTACCTCTAGAATCTGATCTCCAGCCCAGAGTCTTCCGTCCTTACAAGCTGCTCCTTCTTCATAAACTTCGTGGATAATAATGGCACCCTAAGGACCCAGACAAAACATACTCATGCTTTAGCCCATCCTCCCTAGGATTGGTGAGCAGAAAGGAAGTCAAACACACTCTACTTTTAAAGATAATGCGAAGGGGGTTATATACTCACTGGATCTATAGGGAGTCATATCAAAAGTCAAAGAAAAGTATAATGCAATTTTTGCTACAATGCTCAAAGAAGTTTATACATATTTTTCTAAGGACAGGGATGTTTAAAGAAAAAAATTATGAAACATACAAATCATACAAATGTACATATAATAGGTAGATATCACCTTTCCTACCACAAATGAAACTGATAGATGTACATCACTTTTCCTAGCAACAAATGCAATAATTAGACTTTAAAAGATTTTTGACATTTAGAAAATTTTGCCTATAATTATCCAGTTTTTCAGACTCCTCTCAATATGGGCCCAACTCAACCATATCTGATCAGTAAAAAGGCAATTAAAATATGGCAAAGACCAGTAAACTAATAGAGATATTTTGAACCTAAAAGTTCACAGTCACAAGTGTAACTGTCTTATTGAGTCAGTACTCAGTACTCACTTAAAAGTCTCAGTACCCAGTTTTTGGTATTTGCTCTACGAATTAAAATACCAATGGATGACGCATTTTTCTAAGCCTTTATGTTTCACTTAATGAAATGGATAGGACGCTCTCCAATAGCAATCTCTCAGGGTTCACTGGAGGACTGCTGCATATCTGAAGCATCTCGGGGAGTGTCCTCACCAGCAGAGTGTCGGACCCTCCAACGATGCTCAGGCCCAGCCCTGTTCGCCCTTTGGAAATCTCAATTGTTGTTTCACAGCCTGGGATAATGGGACAGGTTGCAGGATCAGAAGCAAAGATCGCCGGTGTTGACGACCTGCTTGTACCTAGAAATAAATTTTAAAATGAAATGAAATACAAACACAAATTGATCAGATGGTATGTACAACAAACCCACCTGGGGTTGCCTGTGGAGGACAGAGCAGAAAAAGGGCCCAAGGTTACAGACAAGAGTTTAGATTTACCTTAATCTTTTAGTTATAATTTAAACATATCAAACACAATGATTAAATCATCATTAATTTAGGGTGGTGGGTACAAAGTTACATTTTGCACTATGGTGCATTTTCCAAATTGCTAGGAGTGATATGTATAAAGGAACAAGAGCAGAGAGTTGAACTGAACCTCTAATTTCATGCTGATATTCCACACTTCACTAGAGCCAAACTTCTTATGAAATTATGATTTGTACAACTCAGAACTGAGGTATGTTGTGGTCATCTAAAAACACATTCTGGGAAGACCACAAACACACAAAGCATATCAGCACGTTAGTAATTCTGCTCGTGGTGCCTGCTTTTCAAGGCTTTTTATGTTTTGGTTTTGGTTTTCCTTTCCTTCCTATCCTAGAGCATCTCTTCCTATGTAATCAAATCTGTGCACATATGCAAATGGATTTAATATCTGAGTTTATAAAACATCAAGTGAGACTCACAAGCAGTTTCTTTCTTTGCGTGTCTCATTTGATGTTTTATAAACTCAGATATTAAAATGTGGTGCATATATGCTCAGGTTTGAAGAGATAAGAATAGATTATGAGAAAACAAGGAGAATATAATTTCACACCTTGTTCTATGATAGTCTTCATATCATATGTTTTATGATCTACCAAAGAGCATACAGCACACGTCATGTTTTGAAAAAGCTGAGACACTTGGTAGAGTAGCTTTAGGCAAGAGGCTCTTTTTTTAGGAAATCAGAGACAGACTAATTCTTGCTCCTGAAATGGTAAGAGCAGGTATAAAGATAATTTCTTTTATGTTACATTTTTATTTAGCATTTCACATTTTTATAGACAATGCTATTTTGGGATCAACATAAAACTGAAAAAGGAGACAATGTCCATTAAACCTTTTAAGATTTCAGTGAATTACCCAGTCTTTCTAAATAAAGGATTACTTTCACCAGACATGTATTACTTTAAGACTTTTTTTTTTGTCTAACTATATTACATATGTTTTAAACTGCTGTTTCCTTAAAAACCTGTCAAAAGAACTTAATGTTTCAGTTTCGAGGCCAAAAGATTTTTTCTTCCATTGCAGAAAAAGCCTATGTGTTTAAGTACTTTTTTCAATGCTGCAAAGCTTGAAATTTACTGTCTTACTAAACACTAGTATAATTTTTGTCAAAAAGTAACTTAAAGGGATAATTTGCCTCAATTTGCTACACTGGCATTTTCATGATGCACACAAGTCTCATTCCATGGTCCACATACAACCATTTCATCTATTTTGACAGGATCTATTACACTGAAATGACAGAACTCAGATCAACTGTGCTTACTATAGCAATGACTATTATTTTTAAGAGTTTCTTGTAATGTCAGGCACAACTTTACCAGTTGATTTCACTGGTAAAGTGGCATCACTCTAATCTTAGATTAGAATACTAAGGCTTTAGAGAAGTTAAGAGAAGTTACTTGCTCAATATAAAAAAAAGGAATATTCAAAAGGATGCTGTTACTTCATTAGTCAAGTGCATGGAATCATAGGTACCTTCAGCAAAAGATCCTTGGAGAGCAAAGAGTAGCACTCCATTGCTTTAGAGATGATAAAGCTGAGGCTCAGCATGGGAGGGTGGGTTCCCTAATGCCCTATGGCTGGTTAATGTGCAGCTCAAAGATCCCCACCTAACAGTCCAGTGATCTTTCTTCAGGACCCCCTCTCTTTATACCAACACTTTTCACCAAAGTGTTCCCTGGTGATGGCCTTTCAAACAGTGAGTTACATACAAGCAGGTGGCTCCCAAGCAGGAAGCTGTGCTGGGGGGTTTCAGTGCAGCACACAAGCAGGAACCACAAGAGACTGGCCCTTACTTGGGATCGACTCTGATTCTGGGGAGCCAGAAGAAGGGGCCGTCGGAGACAAGGAGCTGTTCTTCTGTTCTCCACTGGCCGTATCAGCCGCTGAAGCCACAGTCTGGGGATCGCGATTCTCAGTACGGATGCTAAGTTTCACTGTTGTCTTTGCTGTTTTCAAAAGGCTAATAAACTGGCACAGTGTTGGTGTGGCAGAGAAACAAAATTCAAAAGCAGATTAGTAGACTTAAATCAGTAAGTCACTGTTACTGTTGGAATCCCTTTCCTTGTCAGCACTTGAGGGGTCAAGAAAGAACGGTTGTTGTTTCTTTTCACTTCTCAATTACAAGATATTGATTAAGGCCAAAGTTTATTTCTATTTTAAGTCTAGTTTTGACCATATTCTTCTTTATATAAGTATAGGGTTTTCAATTTTTGACATTTCTAATTAATCTCATCCTTTTCTCTGGGTCCCTACAAACTTAGAAGATATATATATATACACACACATACACACATACATACAGACACACACGCACACACACACACACATACATACACACTTATGGGGTATTTTCCCCACTTCCTGATTCTACTGAGAATCTGAAACAACTTACACAGACCCTTTTAGTAAAATGGAAACTCTTAGCAGGGTAAGGAAAACTGCAACAGAAGAGTCAAGCCAAATGGAAAGTTAGAACATAGACATATGGGTTAAAGGGTTCAATCTATACAATTATTAAAGCTGAATTTAAAGAATGGTTTAAGCTTCTTGCTGGTCAATGTAGAAACAAAAACATTTGTACACCAAATCTCAAGAGAAACATAGCTTTTTTTCTTGCACTTAATCTATGAAATGCCTCAAGTGAGACTACTAATAAGTAATACTACTTTTGAGGACAATAAAACTCATAAGTATCTATTTAATCCCAATGAAAATAATGCATTTAATGACTGAGTCTGTTTATGAAACAACAAAGTGGATATTTACTGAAGCAAATATTCATAAAAATTCCTTTGGTCTTAACACGAAGTTGACCTTTGTTTAGAAGTTGCAAGTTTTTCTAAGGGAAAATGGAAATGATATTTATCAAAAATGCCCACTGAACACTGGATTTTCTAGGCAATAGAAAATAGCTTAATATCATTTGATTGGAAAAATAGAAAATAGAAATTGAAGAACTTCCAAACAATCTCTTCTTTTCCTTAATGATATCTGTCTAATACAACATCTAGTATAGCTACATGGTTCCAATTCCCTATAACAACCCCCCACCCCCCAAACACACACACATTGGCCATGCCCACGGAAGGGTTCACAGTGTTATTTGCTTCCTTTGGGAAACGTACCTTTTCAACAGGATAGCCAACAACGACTTCATCATCTATAGCCAAAATCTGATCTCCAATTTTGAGCCGCCCATCCTAAATGGAAACATGTTAAGATTTGGGGTGATTTTACAGAAGTGATCCCCTTCTCCACCACTTTATGACAGTAAGAAAGCCTCACCTTGGCTGCCATCCCATGCTCGGTTAGACTCTTTATGATGACTCCACTAAGCGTATCTTCCTCACTGATGGCAATGCCCAAGCCCCCTTGGTCCTAGAGAAATAGTAACAACTTAGAAAACTTGAAGCAGATTAAATTTATCCAAAGGAAAGGTATATGGCCATAACTTCTGAACATTATCCTCTACCCAAGGGCTAGAAAACAGATTAAAACCAATCTAAAGTTGATTAACAGAAATCTCTTCTTAAGCAAACTTTTAAACTTTTTAATGGAAATAAATTTTCTTCTATCAAATATTCAAATGTATTCATTCCTCTCATATGTTTACAATTTCTAGTGCATTTACCATATATATCCAGTTACACATCTCTAGTAACTTTAGCAAAATATCCAGAGAATAAAATGCATTCAATAATAATAAACAACATTTGCCAATGTAGTTTTGTGAACTGGCTGATGGAATGAGTCATTGAAAATCAAATCAACCTGCTTCCTCTTTCTGGCCTACAGCGAAGAAATAACCCATTCTGGCCCCTTCATCCCGTCCCTCCTCCCTGAGCAGACAGACTACAATTACTTCTGCATGCTCTGTCCTTTCTGGGCCTGAAGACCCAGCGTCGTTTCCCCAGACACGTGTGTTTTGATTCGGTGCAGAGTGAAAACATTCTCAACTCTGAGCCCAAAGACGTGCACTGAAAACCTGCCAAGCCTAGAGAGCTATACATATTTTGTCTATATTTTCCACATTTTCTATTATCAAGACCAAATGTTGAACAGTACTTACTTTTGCGTTTCTTTAATGTTTACATTAATAAAATTAAAATAGGGTTTTGAGTATGTTCATTCTGTTAGAGCGAGCAACCATTTTCATTATAGTTTCTACCCAGGAAAATGGAAAGTAAAAGAGAGAAAAAGGAAATTTTGCCGTGGTTTCTATGGAATGTATCCATGAGAGCCACACTTGCCATCAGGCATTTAGGATCATGACTGTGACACCAAGGTAAGGCCACACCTTCATTTTAAAGATTAGCAACATCATGGCTTTTCTGAGGTAGACCATTCATGTTTGATGATTTTCAGACTGTCATTGTGCATCTCTCTCTACCACACTCTCTTTCCGCAGAATCAGTCACGTATGTAAGGCACAGAAAACTACTTTTAGGGTGAGCAGAGCTCGGTTCTCATTTACTTTCTGTCTAGCTGTAGGAAGTTGGATATGCAACATAACATGTCTAAACCGCAATTTTCTTATCTAAAAAATGAGTAATAACACAGCTGACCCTTGAAAAATGTGGGGATTGGGGTGCTGATCCCTCCGCACATCTGAAAATCCATGTATAACTTCTCACTCGAACTATTTATAGCCTTATTGACTGAAAGTGTTACTGTTAACAAACAGCTAAATAACACATTTTGTATGTTATATGGATTATACGCTGTATTTTTCCAATGAAGCTAGAGAAAAAAAGTTATTAAGAAAATCATAAGGAAAATACATTTGCAATCCTATACTGTATTTATCAGAAACCTCCACTTAGAAGTGGACCCACACAGTTCAAACCATGTTGTTCTTGCCCAATCATGAGACTGCTGTGAGGATCAGGTTTAATAAGAAAGGGATTAGAAACCTGATGTGCTATAGACAGTGTTGTTATTACACACGCTTTCCTTCTACTTATTACTCTACAGGATATAATCAAATATATTTCAGATACATTTCCTAAACTTGCCAGGGTTTTGAGACCCTGGGTCCCGATCTAGCTGGTAAAAGAATCAGGTTTAATGAATAGGAAGGTGAATATGCTACCAAAAAGACAAATACATCTAATTCAGCTAAACACTCTATTTGGGATTTTTCTACACCAATGGTCTTTCCTATTAAACAAAGAAGTATTTGTTCGAATAAGTAATACTCTACATCTACAATGACTGTATGTATTCACCACGGAGATTTGATTCTATCATTGTGCCTATTCCCTTATCTGTAGTCAGGAAAGTACTGTAGCGGTCCAGAGGGCATTTGCTGGTTGTTTACTTACCAGCATGATCATATTCCTTCGAACAAGCTCCTACTAGATTTTTGTCAGAATATCCAGCCCCCCCCAGCTCCCCCAGCCCCCCCTGCTTCAAACAACATACAGGAACATGCTCTCGCTCTTGCTCATCCTCTCTCTGCCTGTGTTTTGGGTGGTGATTTTAAAATATGCTCACAAACTCCGTCAAGAAGGGGATCCTAAATGTGCGCTGGACTTGGGTTACCTGATTGTAAAACAGAGAATAAAGCAGAAGGAATGGTGCACATTTTCACACCTATCTCTGAGGCATCAGAGCTCCGTCCTTGCTCTCTCCTGGATCCCGTGCTCTGAGGGAAGGCAGGTCCGTGCTATGAGGACATGAAAGCAGCACCAGAGAGGCAGTGGGGCTTCCTCCCAGCGGTCATTTAAGTCAGCCATCCTGGATGCGGATCTTCCGGCCCTGCTCAGGCCTTCCATGCCCAAAGTCCCGGCTGGGAGTTTGCTGTCAAACTGTACACAGAGTCTGACCACCCTCCCCACCCCAGCTGAATGGCTCCCAGATTCCTGACCCACAGAAACAGAGGTAATAAATGTCTATTGTTTTAAGATTCTAAATTTTGTGGTAATTTATGTAACAAGTGGATAACTAACTCCAAGGATGGAGTCTGTATGACTTGGTTCAATAGTACAGTTCTATCCCCACAGCCACAGTCCCTCAGGAGCAGGTGTGTGAACAGAGCTGACTCAACTAGCACGTATTCTAGGATTTTTACTCAGAATGGCGGCACAGCCACTTCCCCCTAGCCGGCCACAGGTGAGACCTGCAGCACACGACCCCATCTAGGGCTGGCAGGCATTCTAAGGCAGAGGAAGACCATCCTTGGGACACAGCTAACCACTGACGGCTGTGCCGGGAAAGGAAACGAACTGGTTCTTGATGACACTACTGAGCCACAGATCAACTATCCTGGAAGTTCGCTGCCCAGAAAACCTGAGCCCATAATCCCCTTCTTTCATTAAGCCTATAGGAGGAACGTGTTTTGCTATTAGCAACAGGCAGTGTCCTAAAAGGAGCCATGAGCTACACATCTGTTTATATAATATGCCCCAGTCCCACTTAAAATACAAAAATAAACACATACATAAACACATCTCAAGACAATCAGCTGGTATCAGAAGAAGAGTAGGATGAAACACGGGTAGGGATAACAGGGTGTGAGTGTGGTTTCCCAGCTGAATGCTTAGCTCTTTGCCTCACTGTGATACGGCTCATCACAGAAAAAGTTCTTAGAGATGCTTCTGAGCCAGTTATTAAAATACTACCATACAGAGAAGGTGAAACAACTTAAGGAAACTTCTTTATGGAGTGACAGTTGTATCATTCAACACCCAGAAGAGAGTGAACAAGAATTAAAAGTGTAAGGAAGCTAAACCACTATTATTATCAGGAGAGCTATTCTGAAATTTGGAAGATTCTTCAAAAATTCAGAAGAAAACTTCTTAATGCTATTTGAAGACTTTCACCCTATAAAACTTGTAGGGATATGAAATGGATCTCTAAAAATTGTGTAAGGTTGCTCTGATGTACAGGTACTTTCCTAGGACAAAACTGCTTATTTAAAATATTTTGTCTGAAAAAAAAAAAAATTTTGTCTGATAAATTGAATAAGAATTTCAGTCAGTCACTAAGGGTTCAGATTATACATACTATAAACTTTCTGTTTACACTTCCATTTTCTCAATAAAGGGGATTAAAAAGAAAAGAAGATGATCAGGGCATCTGGTGGCTCAGTCTGCTTAGCATCTGACTCTTAATTTCAGCTGAAGTTTTAATCTCAGAGTTGGGAGATCAGGCCCGGAGTGGGCTCCACACTGGGCATTGAGCCTGCTTAAGATTCTCTCTCTCCTTCTGCCCCACTCCACCCTACCAACCCAGCTGTGCGTTCTCTCTCTAAAAAATAAAAAAATAAAAGAAAAATGGGGCGCCTGGGTGGCTCAGATGGTTGAGCGTCCGCCTTCAGCTCAGATCATGATCTCAGGTTCCTGAGATCGAGCCCCGCATCAGGATCTCTGCTCAGCAGGGAGCCTGCTTCCCCACCCGCCCCCCGCCTGCCTCTCTGCCTACTTGTGATCTCTCTCTCTCTCTCTGTCAAATAAATAAATAAATAAAATTTTTTTAACTTAAATAAATAAATAAATAAATAAATAAATAAATAAATAATGATTGACATGTCCAGAGAGTTTTTAAGGAGTCAGAACAGAATGAGAAATGACCTGTTACTACAACTTCTGTATTGAAACTGTTATGAAAACCATTCTCTCCTTCCTGACTCTCCTGTACTTGACATCTTTCCCTTGTGCACAGACAGCATGGAAGCCTTCATCCATTCTCCCCTCCTGCATACTTAGTATGAACTATGCTACCCCATTCTATATGAGATAATGGAAGAAAAAAGTATAGCAGTTTCTTCTTTTTCAACATGTTTGCAATATAGAGGTATAGAAAATTTATCCATATGAATATTTATCACAAGAGACATGTTTGAACCAGGCACAGTTAAATGACAAATAAATGAAGATATTACTAGTAAACATTATATAGGCCAGAATATTGAAGGACTATTTCGAAATAAACAGACATGAGATTAAGCTAGATCTTGAGTTGTACAGGATTTAGATAATCTAAAAGAAAGCCGAAGGATACCCCAAGTTGTAGAAGCACAGGCAAGGAGGGATGAATTCTTAAAACAAATTGCCATGGGCTCTTGAAACAAGTCAGTTTGAATGAAGTAGAAGATTCTTATAAGAAACATATAGGTATTTTGGAAAGGTAAATGGGCCCCAGTGGCAAGTTGAAACAAGGAACGGAAAATGGGACTTGGAGATGTAAGTCCAGAGTTTAAGTTCTAACTCTATCATTTTGAGTTATGAGGACTGTTGTAAGTGGGGAAAATAAAAACAATCTGACAGGTGGCTGAGATGTAAACAACAATGCACATGAGACTTCACCATTAAATTTTCAAATAATCATAATTTTTTTAAATACAAGGTGGTATAGAAGACAAAGAGTTACGGATGAAGTATGAATCTTAGCATGCTGGTTAATTCTCCCCTTCGCCTTCTTGAGTTTTGTCTTCAGGGTCGACTAATAATGGAGTTCAGCGTGGACAGGTATATTTAGAACACTGTGTCTTTTAACCTGTCATTTTTAGCAAGGGCTTCCTCAAAGGATGTTTTTAAGCACACATTCTGTGGAGCATTCAGAAACTCACAGTTTCTGATTTAATAATGACTTGAACAGTGCAAAGTGTAGGCTGGCATTATACCAACTACTTACAAACAACTCATTTAATGTTTACAATCAGGTCAAAGGTAATATTATCATCTCCAATTTACTGGTGAGAAAACGGAGGTAAAGGAAGATCACTTTATGTGTTACGTATGTACTTGATGAAGCAAGGATCCAACCCAGATTCCTGAGCCAAGGCTCGTAAGCACCATGCTGAACTGCCTCATAGCTGGACAGTGGCCTGTGGATCCTTTCTCTTCTTTCCGCCTGCAGTCAAAATAGCCCTGCTCCACGTCCATCCCCTGGCTTGCCTTTGTCTTCTCCCTGTGCACTTCTCTGCTCTCTCTGTGAATATTCTCCTGCATCTACCCCCCCACCCCTGCCCGCATTCTAGCACGAGCCTGAAGCACCTCAGAGCAATTGTGGTTTCTGTTCAGCAAACCACCTCCTTAAAAGTGGTCATTTCAACCCAACATTTAGATCTTTTCAAAAGTAAATACTTCACTGATGCTTAACAGTGAAACTTCTAGCTACTCGAACTTCCAGTTTTATGAAGAACAAAGACTATAACTTGTTTCTTTCTTCTTTTTATTTCCTCCATAGCAGACCCTTGGTAAATGTATCAAAGGAGAGGGGTGCCTGGGTGGCTCAGCCTGTTAAGCTCTGGCCTTGGGCTCAGGTCATGATCCCTTAGTCCTGCATTGGGCTCCCCGCTCAGTGGGAAGTCTGCTTCTCCTTTGCCCCTCACCCTCCTCTCATGCTCTCTCTCTCAAATGGATAAATAAAATCTTAAAAAAAAAGAGAGAGAGAGAGACTGCTAAATGTCATAACCTGGGATGGTCATAAAGGCAGGAAAAGCTTAGTCCCTGCTAAAGTATCAATTAACACAGTAATTCTCAAATGTTTGTGTGCCTGAAATCACCTGGAAGGCTTATAAAAATGCAAACTGCGGGTCCACCCCCAGAATTTCTCATTCAATAGGTGTGGGTGGACTAAACATCTGCATTTCTAACAAGATCCCAGGTGATGCTGATGCTGCTGCTGCTGGTCCAGAGACCACACTACTGAGAACCAGAGAATTAGATCACTGGTGTAAAAATTCAATTTAAAGCAGATTTACCTTGGGAAGCTCCAGATGTTGCACATTTTTAAATGAACAGAGGTCCACAGCTGCATCGGAGGTAGTACCACTTGGCTCAGCCTGATAGAGGGAAACCAATGGCAAAACAGAAAGTTGAGTGTTACTAATTTTTGTTTGCTTAATAAGGGTCGCTTTAATCAAAATTATTTCTTGTGCTACAATCAATTATTATTAATATTTTGTGATGTTTATGAACATTATACTCTCTTCAAAATACTAATAAGGTATGATTAGACAAAAATTATTTTAGAGCTCAGAGACAGAAAGCGGTTCTCAAGACTGCCTGGATTTATTCTTTAATGAAATATAATGGCAGCCCAACCACCCAGCAGTGAGACTCACTGAAACACAGGACTCGAGCAGAGGCACCATCCCCTGTTCTTCCCTATGTTAGTCATCAAGAGAATTTAGGAGCTATTAAATGTTTTACTTGAAAATTATTAAAATATTCTATTTACCTAAGGGCTGTCTATGTGGTACCATCTGTATGAACATAGAATTTTCTCCTTTATAATCTTGAAAAACCACTTGACTCCGTCCATCATTATGAATGATTTCTCAGTTAACCAGAACAAGTGACATTCATCACATACAGACAGCCCAGTGTTTACACACTCCTTCAGGGGCAAGTGTTTGTTTCTACACCTTCTCACACTGTAATCATCATGGCTCCTCTCATTGTAAGCTCTTCATTCTCTATGCCTCCTTTTAGTCATCCTTAACAAGTATCTGAGGCTTTGGCACATCAAAACTCCCACCAAAAAACCTAAATTCTTTGTTACCCTCTAGCCACTACCTTCTCTTAATTTCTTTAATCTATCATTTGTTTTCTCAAGAAATGCTAGTAATCAGCTAGTTGCCAAGTCAAATGGACTCCATTCGTCTCCGTACTTGACCTCTCCTCAGCATTCAAGATTGTAAAATATGCCCTTCTTCTTGAAATGTGCCGTCCTCGGCTGCTGGCTGCTATGTAACATGCCCGCCGGGTTCTTCCTCATTCCCTCTGACTGCTCTTTGTTAGGCTTCCTCCTTGTTGTTATTAAAGAATTCTGACCTTGGCCCCTTCTTCTAAGTATTCTCAGTACAGAAGAACCTCAGCTCCCATGGCTAACAAATGACACCTATGCACCTAAGGGAATTCATCTCTAAACTCTAGACCCAATGTCCCAATGTGCATCTCTACCAGGCTGTTCAACAGGCACTTCACCCTTAAGCTGCCTCCAATAGAACATTTTCTATTTTAACAAATATTCGTTTTTCAATTTTTTCTATTTTGGTAAAAGTCAGCCATCCACCAAGTCACCACGTCAGTCATCCATCCGGAAGCCGTCTACAGCTTGTCTGTTGCATTCACCAGCCTATTCTCAGCCCAAAACCAGTACCTGGCACAAGGCAGATAGTCAACAAGTACTTGTCAGATAAATAGATACTCAACCACTGGCTGTTCCTCACTGAGTACATTTAGTTAGGGAAAAGGTAACACTAAGTTGGATCCTAAACTTCTGACCTAAACATTTTTCTTTCTTTCTGCCTTTTCTTTTTCTTTCTCTCTCTCCTTCCCACTCTCTCCCTTCCTTCCCTTCCTTTTCTCTTTTTTTTTCTTTCCTTCTTTCCTTTTCTTTCCTTTTCTTTCCTTCTTTCCTTCTTTCCTTCTTTCTTTCTTTTCTTTTTCTTTCTTTCTTTCTTTCTTTCTTTCTTTCTTTCTTTCTTTCTTTCTTTCTTTCTTTCTCTTTCTTTCTTTCTTTCTTTCTTTCTTTCTTTCCTTCTTTCTTTCTTTCTTTCTCTTTTTTTTCTTTCTTCTTTCTTTCTTTTCTCTCTCTTTCCCTCCCATCCTCCCTCTTTCTTTCTTTCCTTGCATTAGTTCAGAACTTCATTATATTTCTCCTGAACTACTCCTCTAATTTTCTTACTCCCTTTACCTTAACTTCTCTTTCTTGAAACCTCTAATTTTTCTCTGCACTATTTCCAGAGAAGTGCTTAAAAATACAAGTCTTACACTTTGAGCTCCCTAAGGCTTCAAAAACAAAGTCTCCATCATAGTTCCCATGATCTGACCCTATCTCCCCTTTCTCAGGGGCCTTTTCCTCATCAGCTCTCAACTGTCCCCACCCCCACTATTCAGTGATGCCCTGCTACTCTCATTCTCTGCATCTGCCAGAGCCTGCCTGCTTGCTATTCCATAGCCCACGCCTTCTGCTTGGAATGCTTTTGCCACCCCACCTTCTACTTCCAACACATACTTCACATGTCTCTCACCCAGGGAGTCATTGTTACGATCTCTACAGAAGGAGACTTGACAACTTTTCCTACTTTCATAATTCCCTAAGCAGACTCTTCCTGGAAGTGGTGTGCTTATTTACATGACTGTTTCTTGTACTAGGCCCCTTGGGGGCCAAGACCACAAGTCATTTATCTTTAACATTCCTGTAGGGGGTCTATAATTGTTTGCTGAATTAACATATAGTATATCAATAAAATCTTCCCACAGAAACAAACACAAGATACATACCTCCTTATTTTGAGAATGATCTGAGGTAGAAGGCAAAGGTTCTACTGTATTTCCAGGACATACAGCCATTTGACTCACTGCATCTTTATTTCTAAAAGAAAAAGCACTGACCTATCACAACATAATGACTCATTATTTTCATTCTTTTCCTTGAAGACTCAGAAGGATTATTAGAGAAAATTCTGCAATTCCAAAGATGTGGGACTATAATACCCATTTAGAAATGTTTTATTTTCATTTAAAATAACTCTGAATTGGAAGACTAACAAAAAATTTTTAGTAATCTAGAAAAAGAAAATGCTTACCTGATAAAAATTATTTTTACTTTAGAAGGAGCACATTTAATGATTGAAGAAGCATTCTGATGACTTCTTCCATATAAAATTTGACCATTAATCTGTGAGAAACAAATAGCATTAACTGGGCCTGAAATCTGAAATTTGCCAATTCTTTATTATCCTATCTAGCTAATAAAAAGGTCATTTTTCCCTTCTTTTGAAATATCATATGTATTTTCCTTCCCAGAGCATGAACCCAATTTTGATGGTGAAAAGACAAGCCCGTGTTTAAAGCCAACATTAAAATGACATGCAGGAGGTCTGATCTCCACAGACGGCAGAGGCACTACCTGGACTGACTGCAGAAGAGTAGAGGGTGAAATTCCTGGCAGGCACCTGGTTTCCAGCATGTTCTGTACAAAGCAAAGTCTCTCCTGGAGGCACTAACGACCTGCACAGATCATCCTGGGAAGCCCCCTATGGTTACAGGTCTCAGTTAATCCCAAAACTCAGACCCTGGGACTAGGCCACAGGGAGGAGCACCACAGGCAGATTTGGGATTTGGGTAGCAGAAACTGCCAGTCATTCTAGTCATTTAGCTATTGCTGACTGAGCCTTCCCAGCCAACAGAAAAACAAGAAACGAGAGTACAAGGAAGAGTATTAAGGCAATATAAAGGCACATGGATCCCAGCCTCCAGAAGGCAAGGACAAACAAAACAAGCAAATCTAATTCTAAACACTATAAAGTATGGTTCAAAAATTTATTCTGTTTGGATGGCTGAGTTACTGTTTTTGTTACTTAGCCTTAACCCTGACCCCACTGCAGGCCACCCCGATCACTTCTACCATTAGGCATTCAACTTCCAGAGTGTCCAGTGGGTCAGTCTCATTACTGAGGAGTGATTGGTCATTTGGCTTTTCAAAAGCTCCTAATAAAAATGCAGCACACAAAAAAAATGTTTTTGAAGTGTGATCTTTATTACTGTCTTGGGGCAAAAATTGTTTCTGGTGCTACACAGTCACAACCTTTATTAATGGAAATTAATGGGAACATGGACTCTACTTAGCAGAGATCTGGTTTACAGCCAAATTTGCTGCAGTGCATCTATTTTATTAGGCAAGCAGTAGTTTTCTCAGGCACCATATGAGGCCCCAGTGGATTTTCTGGGAACTGATGATTTCAAAGCACCAATTCAGCAAGAGTAAATTCAGCATCTTCCATAAGAACTTACCTCTAGAAGCTCATCTGCAATCTGCAGTCGACCATCTTTTCCAGCTGCTCCGTTCGGATCAATCCCCACTACAAAGACACTCATCCTGGATCGGTCTTTGTTCCCAGCAAGACTGAGACCCAAACCACTACGACCTTTCTCTAGTTCAATCATATGTAGCTCTCCTGTTAGGGTTCCATAACGCTCTCTGATATTTTCTGCACACAACAATAACAACAATAACAATAAAATTAGAGGTATAAAGTTAATTTATAGCCGGTGTTTTACTATGGAAGATTATTCGGCCTCAGAAGGACATTACTTGGACCAAAATGTAAATCCTTGGCAACTAAGAAAAGCTAAATAATCTGGCCACCTAGGCACCAAGACCAGTTTCCGGGAGTACCCAAACTCCGAGGAATTTCTTTGCATCCAGAGTGCAGAGCATGGAGGAACTGTCAGTTCACCTGGGTGATTCACATTAACGAATGCTCAAAGACTCTGATTAAAATGGAATGCCACTTTATCATTTGCAGAGAAGAACAGAACATTCAGAGGATTTATCTTCACTGATCAGTAGAACCTTTGCTTTCATAGGAAAACTGGCACGTGTGTCACATTGTGTTGGGCAGTTGCTTAGTACATGGACCCAGAATAAAGGGGATGCACTTTTTTACTGCACAGAGTCATCAGGCCAGGACAAATTTGTGTACCTGTCTCAGCTTCAGGATGCATGCCCTAAATAGATGAGACCATTCATCTCTCCTATTCCGCATGTTCAAGAGGTAGGATTTATTCTTGAATCTGAGAGGACAAGGCTACATGCAGGTGCCCTAGGCCACAGGAGCCAACACTAATTTCCAGCCCTGTGCATGCATCATCCTGAAGGCCCAGGCAGGGGCGCCCAGTTGACCACAATACATGACACCATAATAGACCGCTCCCTTATGGCATTAAGTTTTGGGGTAGCTTGTGACATGATATTCTGTCTCATGTTTTCCTTGGAGTACATTTTGGCCACCTCAATAGATTAGCAATATGTTCTTATTTTATTGATAATAGACTTAGAAAAGCACAAACTTTCCAAATCATCTCTTAGAAAATGTTACTATGTGACCAACATCTTTCATCCCATATTGATTCTTCACTGCATCAACTTTTATAAACTATCATTTCCTGATTCCTTCTAGAATCTAGCAGCACAATTCTCACACCCTATACAATTCCTAAAGGCATATACCATGGCTTTCTTAAAAGAAGTAATTATACTTTTAAAATGAAACTTCTTAAAGCACTGATCCATTGGTAACTTTTCAGTAAATTTTTAACATTTCCTTGTAAAAAGGCTTATTTTATTAAAAATATGAGACACTCCAATGATCCTAATAACAGCTGCCCCTGAATGCTTCCTGAGCATCAGACATTTCAAATTTAATGTTAGCAACCTCAGGTGAGGACCGCATTTTCAAAGGAAGGGTGGCCAAGAGGCAAAGACTTAGAGGCAGTTATAACTTGCCAAATAGCTCAATGTCATCTCAGTAATTATTCTGTGTTACCAGCTTAGTACAGAAAATGCCAGCGCTCAAGGCAAAATATCAACAGCAACCAGATTTTACAACGAGGACGCTGAGGTTTGGGAGTGGCAATGACTTGTTCAAGATCCTCAGATGGCAGATCCTGAGCAGCTTCTGAGAGAGGGCTCTGCCCTCCTTAATGCTCACACAAAGGGCAGAGTGGGCTTCAGCAGGGAGGGTCATTTAAAGGAAAAGAAGAACACGATTTCATGCCTTGGGAATGTGTACTGCATTCAGGCAAAACAAACAGTATTTATTTCCAAACAAAATTGCAGCATGTACAACTAAAGCTGAAACATGTTTATCCACCCAGGATATAACTTCAAGAAACCCAGAGCTATTTTAATGTCTCTTACAACTCAATGCATCACAAAAGACAACTTACTCCAGCTGTAACCAAACTCATCCTCTTTGTCCACATCTTCTGAGACTTTGCTTGCAGATGACTGTGTATGATCACTGCTTATTTCCGCAAATGCTGAAGAAGGGGGCAGAGGCACATTGCACAATGGAGCCTTTTCTGGCTCAGATTCGGACTGACTGGGTGCCTATGGGAACAAGAAGAATGCAGTGCATATGGGCAGCCCAAGGAAGAAAAACTTAAGTAAAAGAAATAAAAGTATAATGACAAAAACTGGCTTTAAAATATCTGACACACAAATAATGGAAAAAAATATATAAAATGGTAGATAGGATTCAGGTAAAGTTTAAATACACTAAACAAAATGTATGTTCAGAGGTAAATTCGTTAAACTGTTATTTGGTATTTTAGACCAATGAACTCTTCAATTTGAAGGCTTAAATATCTTAAGATAGAAAAAACTGTAAACTCTCCCTATTGGGGAAAAAAAAAAAAAAAACCTCTCATTCAAAAGTCTTTATAAATATGCAGGGGTCTGGGTAAGATTTTGTAGGCCTAGAAAAGTATTCCAAGAAACAAGAACAAAATTAACAAAGAAGTTAATCAAACAAATTTCAGAGGTTGCTCTGACTATATATATACAATACAAATAAATCTTCATTGCTACCTGAATCCTCTCTCAAAATGACCGTCTTAACAAACCCATGAGAATGAGCATTACACATGCAGGTTCATCTACCACGGGAGCCAGTTAGTGAGCACAGAGCACACACACTCAGATCTGAGGAGCTGGCTTTTAGTGACAATACCATCCTTCCCTTGCCGAGGTGGCTTGCAAGGTAAATGAGAGAACAGGAGAGACCACTGCATACAAACCCAAAGCATGGCATACTTGCTGTCACTGAGGGCTATGGGTCCTATTTCAAAAAAGGGACCTGATATCAAGTTCTTCTATTACAGATTATCAGACAGCATACTAGAGTTCGGAAAGGCCCATAAGTCACTGAGTTCATTTTATTCATTCTGCAGATGAAAAACTTGAGGCCATGAGATTTTTTTCAAAATCACACTGGTACTAGATTTCTTTTGCCTTAATTCTTAATCCAATGTGCTTTCCATTATGCCATGCTATCTCCTCCAATTTCCATAGTAAGATAGTACCGAATTCAACAGAGATACCCAATTTAAGTTCTAACCGTGGTATGAAGCTGTCCCTGAAGCCCTGATCTTACATTTTTCCTATCCTTCTTCATTTTACTTTTTATTCATATTAAAAATCCCTCTGATATACCTCATTTTGCGTTATATGTGTGTATGTGGAAAAAGACTGCAATTAAAAAAAAACCATCCGGGGTGCCTGGGTATCTGCCTTAGGCTCAGGTCATGATCCCAGGGTCCTGGGATTGAGCCCCACATTGGCTCCCTGCTGAGCAGGCAGCCTCCTTCTCCCTCTCCACCTGCTCTCTCAAATAAAGTTTAAAAACTAAAAATAAATAAATAAATAAACCTCCTACAGAACACATCAAATGATAATCACAAATATTTAGGAATTATTAATTGGTGTCAAGAATCAGAGTATCACAAAATATACCTAATACTAAAACTATGTAACACTGAATGTGATCTTTCTCTGTTGATTCATTAGCCACTTCAGGATTCTAGGCTGCCCCAAAATGAACCTAATAAACATCAAGTACTGTTTTTCTAGTAAAGGAGAGCTGAATGGCAGAGACTTACAGGCAACACATTTTCAAGTTACAGAATCTACTGTGTTAAAATGTGTTGTTTACACACAACTGGTCACACAAAAAGTACCAGTGCAAACAAAACCCTGTCATCTTCCCAAACGCTGTGCCATAAAAGTCTCAGGTCAACAATGTACAAATGAAATGATCAAAAAACAAGAAACCTCATTTGATCCAATCCAGGTTCATCTAACATACTAAGGTTGGGGCAGGGAGGAGTATGTAATTTACATTTTTTCTGGTTAAAAAAAAAATGCTTCTCTATAGTAACAGAAAATGTTAGCAAGCATAAATTAAGCCCATTCAATTTTTAAAAAGGGGAAAAATCTGATTTAAACTTCCCATAATTTTAATAAATTTATGGATGCAAATATAATAGATCTTGCTTCATTATTTTCCTTAGCTGCCATTTACCTTAAAAAAAAAAAACAAAATCTGCCAGGCAAAAAAATTGTTCAAGACTTTACTTAGGCACAACCTTTTCATATTGTGAATAAACTAAAATGGAGTCCTAACATAACTAATAAATCATAAAACAAATATGAGCCTGTATTTACAAAAAGGGGCAATTAGGTGCACCCCTTCATTCTCAATGAGATTGTGCAATTAGCTTACTGTTGACACTTCTTAATCAAAAACTAATGATGTACTATATGTTGACTAATTGAAAATAAAAAAATTTAAAAACTTTGTCACATAAAAAAGACTTATTAATGAAAGTATAACTCTTTTAATTAACAAAGGTCGTTCAGACTTCATCGGCAAAAACAATGCAGAGTGTGCTTGAAATTCCTCCATGCCATGTATGCACACAAGTATAACATACGCACATAGCACACTGTAACACACCTACTTGGTCACGAAAATTTCACACTGAGACAAACCTTAAATGGTGTGGGAGCAAAAGGGTTAGTTGGGGAACAACGGAAGGTACTTGAATTCTGTAATTCCTACAGTAACAGAAAACACACTCCTTCAGATACAGCATCTTCGGTTATCCATATTACAGTAACATGAAAAGCCAATGAATATTCATAAAATGTTTCCTGTTGAAAGCTTTCTTCCTTATCATGATCAAATTATAATATACAAGTTCTTGTAAGTTTTTGTTTTAATTTTGGGTTTGGAATTTCATTAGAATATGAGAATATATCCACGTCTAGGTTTACAAGCATTGAGACAGTTGCGTGCTTCCTGGTTCAGGCATGTACATGGACACACTTTATGAACATTCAACACACTCCTGCATATACCCAATTATCTGTGGAGTGACTGACACACAGAAGGGCTTTTAGGACCACCTTGTATAAGTCTGAGAAGGACTTAAACCAATACAAGGCTTTAAATTTTGTGTGAAAGTAATTCATACATTTGGCAATCAGCAAAAATTTAAATACCAGAAAAGTAAACTCACAACAAAATAGAGGAAAGGCATTTGGACTCACGATTCTCCTTTATTGTTCAAGAGGGCTGTCTAATTTCAGCCATAAAAAAGAATATACTCTGGCAAAAAAAATGTGCTTAAGAAAGGATTTGCATGCCCACTCCAAACACCCAGTTTTGTTTTGTTTTGTTTCTTCCTTGCCCAAATTTAGTAAACAGTGAATTAGGACCAAGGCATAGTAACAAAGAACGAAACATTTGCAAAAGGCAATGGCAAGACAATGGCATTATCCAACCTTGTCAGCGTTGAACTGTAGAGAATCAGCAAATGGGTTAGTGCTGCTGAAGTTGTACTTAGGGTAAAGGTTGTGCGGCAAAGAAGGCAAAGGGGATTTCTAAAAGGAAACATAAGAGGCGCTGAGCGCAAAAGAAATGTATTTAACACAATTCAGTTTTAAGAACAAAGTACTGATTGAAATCACAGTGTGAAACTAGATCCTGTCAGATCTAGTGATTAATAACAATGTCATATTAAACAGTAGAGAACTAAAGGTTTACCTCTAGTGACCTGCATCTACACCTGAATCTCAAACTGGCCCACAAAGGAAATGAGTTTGTAAAATCGATACCAAGTTTCTTTTATTTTCACTATCAGAGAGATGCACATAAATTTTGCCCACTTTATATATTTATCCATGGTCCTTGCATATCAGTAAACAGGTATCAAAATTAAAACCATAAATGTTTTTTGTTTACATTTAAAAGTAAATTATGCTTTTTTTGTAAAATAAAAAGATGGTCTATCTGTTTCAGAATGCAAATTAAACATTTGTCTGCTAGTTGACTGGTAACCTTCACGGTTCTTTTATCTTGTTTCCCAGGAAGGAAAATTTTCACACTTAGAGATTAAGGTGGCCTCAGATCAATAGTTTTTGGTTCAAAAAAAAAAAAAAAATGAAATCAACAATTTTAAAGAAATGAACCACTGTTCAGTGATGTTTTCTATTTCTGCGCATTTTTTGTGGAGGTAGAAACTCCACAAGGAGTTTTTGTGGAGGTAGAAAATTTTAAAAAATTTTCCTATATAAGTTCCCGTATTAGGGGAAATGTATGAGGCTCTGAATATATTTGAAGTCCTGCATTAGAGTGATTCTCATAGATTTTGTGGCTTGCTTGAGATATGCCCTGAGCTAGGACTACAGGAGTTGAATATACATATTAAAGGCAGGATGACTGCCAGATAGAATTTAGCATTTTCATAGTTAAAAAAAAAAAAAAAGGAAAGTAATTTCCTCAGCACAATAAATTCTTCTTCTTTTCATACCCGCGCTATCTTTTTCTTTTATTGACTATATCTTTCAGGGGAAATTGCAGACATTTAAAATTCATTTTGGCTCCAATTAAATGTTTGTGTTACTTCTGTCTATAAAAAAGTCCTACTGGCAAGCATCAAGAGTAGGGAGAGGTTGTCATGTGATACCACCCTGTCTGGGAGAACACTCTGGAAAGACTCTATCCTCAGTACGCCGGCACTAAAGCTTATGCCACATTACCCTTTCAATCTGCTCTTCTTGCAATGTTTTTCCTACAGAGGGAAGACGGGAAAAAGAAATGGGCACAATGACATTTCTGCTCATCTCAACTTTCTCTCTGCTTTTCAGTTTAAATGTCAACTCCTGCTTTACAAAAGAAAAGATCACAAATGCCAAGCAACGCGACCATTTATTAAGGTGAAAAAAATGACTAGGCAGAGATTAAAAACACATTCTAGGCAAAATAACTCAATGCTATGGAAGTTAGAAATTATTTCCAATCCTCACACATATAATTTTTAGGCTTTACATTTCCTTTATAATTCTGTAGAACAATTAAAAAACAGAACCATAATGGTAAGAAATGGAAGATTTAGGGAGAGCTGTGGCTTTTTGTTTTGCTTTTTTAATTTGTTTCAATTTCCAGCTCTTATAGGATTAGAATTTGGCCCTGATAGCAAAGTATAAAAGTACAGCATGAACATGGCAAGTGAAGTGGTAGATCTATTACTATGAAAAGATTTATAGAAACAGGCCTATTTCTTACTTAAAAAATCAACGATGAAATTCCTGTTTATAGTTCTTAGGGCGGATAGGAATGGAAATGTTATTAACTAAGAAGAAGCACAGAGAAGACAAAAACATTCTCTGGCCCCTATTAATAGGGCCTACCCTTTGGGGAGACAATGTGGTCCAAATGATGGACTGGTCGGTAATAAATCAGGAGTATGGAATTTATTACTAAATATTACTATTATTATTATTCTCAGTTCTGCAAAATTCTGATTCTTGAATAGTCTATGTCCCAAAGAGACTGTCTTTTCTGCCTATGTCTAAGATTTTTTTGAAGTTTTATTGCATCTATAAATAAAATATTTTCCATTAAGAGACTCTTATGTATTTGTGTTTTTTTTTTTTCCTTTAGGCTACTGGAGACATGATTATTTCACAAGGAAATAAATCACTGAAAATAGAGTATAACTCATTTTAAATGCAAAAGTAATTGTGATTTCTCAAAGCCAAATGCACATTCAGGGGAGGAAAAATGTCTTTCCTCTATTCATCTAAGGTTTTCAGCTGGATCTCCGTAATAAAAAACAGATTAACAAGAGAAAAGTATATGTACATATTGATTTAATGTTAACTTTTATGTGACACAGAGCCTTCATAAGATAGTGAAGACCTGAAGAAATGGTTAAACAATAATATTTTGACACTAGGTTTGCTTGAGAGTGGAAAGTCAGCGAAATTTGATAGGACAAAAGAGTATGAGCTAAGTGGGGAGATGGGGGAAAACTTAGCAAGGCGTGTACATTCTGATCCTTCCCAGTGTCCCCACATCTCTGGAGGTACGGATGCCATCTCTCACATGAGGGTGTTTATGGCCTGCATCAGGGGGGCAGGGGGAGGTCAGAGTCCTTCCAGCACCTATCTTTTCCTAAATTCCTTCAGCTTAAAATATTTAGCATGCCAGGGTGCCCTATTTTGGGGCAGTATTCCCTGAATCTTGTCACATGTAACTTGACTAAAAATGTCTCTCTAGGCAAGATTTCTCCTGGAATAATTGCTATAAAATCAAGTGTCATTATACCTCAGAGAGTAAAACAGGAATATTTTCCAGGTGTATGAGAAAAATACCTTCCCAACTCATTAGAAAATGTGACTGGCATTGAAAGAAATTTTTGTATGCTAAGTTTTTAAAAGTACTGTGAAGAACCCTATTCAGCAGTCTACAGTATTGTCCTACATTATATAAAAGTTGGAAATTAAAAATAAAAAGAATAAAACCCACCCCCACACACAAAAAATAGTTTTAACTTAAACAGCCATTCACCAATACCATCGTGCTGTATCTATGTTTGACACAACAAACGGAAACAAATGCGCAAAGATTTGTAGTTATTTAAGCAAATTGAATACCATTTGAAGAGAATGCAGCCTGATGCAGCCCGACCATTTGGCAGATTTTCTCATCTGAATGGATAATTATTACCTAACAATAAACAACTGAGTGATTAAAAACTGCAGATGTGAAGATAACTGCTTACACTAAGAACTACTGAATTCATCTCTTACAGTAAACCCAGACCAGAGCTACACCTGTCTTGACAACAAAAGCAAAGACCAACAGGATAAATTTGGTCTGAATTCCACTGCCCAGAATACTGACAAGTTACTTCTACTGATCTCGTCTAATGAGCTGTTTGCCACTCTCTTTCCATCATCTGAGCACGGATTTCTTATATTCTTAATTTTAAAATGAAAAATTTAAATTATGCATTTTAAAGTTTTAGATTTTAATTTCCCTCACATATGGTGACATTTTCCTTTTAAAGACAACCAAACCTCAAAGCTAATAAGCAGGTATTTCAAAGAGAATCACTATGACAGGGGTTGTTTTTGTTTTCACTAAAATAGAGAAGTAGAACCTCTACGATTTTCAGGACATCTAGGAAGCTCCTGAAATGAGACAGAAACTTTTCAGTGAATGTGTGTGTTTCTGAAGAACTTTCCAAGGGGTACGTGGCACAAATACGCTTAAGAACTGCTGCTCATGCAAATAATCTTTTTCGCTGAGGCATAAAGAAGGAATGGTTAAAAAAAATAGTTTTAAACTTTGCAAAATTTCATCTTTAGAATCATTAGGGCATATCAAATATACAAAGTCTTGCTTGGTATCTTCTCCATCAACAACATTCATTAAATACGTTCATTGTACTTTCTAAAATATTTTTAAAGCCATTTTTTCTGTCATTACTGATGGTAAAATGGGTTAATAGGTTTCTGTCCACCTGGGGTTATCCAGTGATGCAGAGCTATACAGTGACCATGGCTGGGAAGCAGCAATCATGAAATCACTTGAATATAATATACTGCTTAAATTTCTACTATGTCGAATGTTCAGTGGGACAGACAAATACATTCAGGATGATTCACAAGTGATCACAGGGTTGCACACGCTGGAAATTCTGTCTAGAGGGTTTATGCATAAAGGCAATGTCATCTCTGGCTTTTCAGGGATTCAGAGGTCACATATAGTAAGCTAAGTCATTATACCACATTCCTCTTAACAACTGATATATTGTCCATCTAGATACCTATGGTCACCAATGGATCCTACTTCTGTGTGTTTTTGATAGACTTGAAGTGTTTATTAAACACAGTAGAAGCGATTTCCAGGACAACTCAATTAAAAAAAAAAAAAAAAAAAAACAATATAAAATTTTAACAAGTCTCCTGAGATTTTAAGACTGGATATCTGCTCCTAGAGACAACTTGGCCCTTGATACATTAGATTCCAAGTTGAACACTGTTTGAATTTGCCTACCTTGCCCTTTTTGTTCGCTTACCCTTGGTCTGTTTATAATGCTCTGTACCATAAAGACTACGGGGTTGCCTGCTTTCCGAATGGCTTCCACAGCTTGCTCATGGCTTGCATCTCTGAGGTCCATTCCATCCACCTGCAATGGAAGGCCTCAGCTTAACATTTCAAGAAGCTATAGAACAACAGAACAATTTGTGGATCTGGAGTTCTGAGGATCCTGGGTGAGGCTCCTGGGAAATCTGTTTCAGAATCAAAAATAATTGAGACTACTCGTGAGACTCCAGAACCTTTCATTTGTCCAGCAGACTTGTGGTCCCTTACTTTGACACTGATTTCTGTCTCTGTAATCAACTAAAATAATCATCAGTTGAAATGAAACCTCTCCTTCTGCTTTCCTTACACTATCAGTTGTTCCTTTAATAAATCAAAACATTGAAGAAATAATATAAGGGAACTGCCTCACGCACTGTCTTCATCATGAAAGTCACTGTACATGTTTTCTCCCAACCCATTACAGACTAGTTTGGGAAATGGGTGGGCGATGCTTTGTGTGTTTCTCTCTGTACAAGGAAGCTGGTAAAAAACAAAATTCTGATGTTCAAAAAAATCAGGTTATGGCAAGATTAGTTTTGCAGAAGAGTCTTTACAATAGACATGACAGGAGCTGGAAGCCAAGAAATTGTGCTTGTTAGTAATTCTTCTATAAATAGCTTGAAAATGAAGGTTATTTTGTAATTTTTTATTGATCATGGATGCCTGGATGACCATCAGCTCAGCTTATGCACTATATGAATAGGAAGGAAAATAGTTTGAAAGGCCAAATGCTAATCCTGCCAGAAAACTATAGGATACTATAATCATTTTATCATTTCCAATTACCACAACAGGATATATACAGAACAAAATAGCAAAATCAGAGTAGACACAATTCTGTAAAAGAAAATTAATTATTAGATCTCTGCATAGAACATTATCACCTCTAAAAGAATTACATACATTTAATTGAAAACCTCCCCTAGGTTGACACTTAGATAATGTAATATGTGTGTCAGTACGTATTAAAAACGGCTTTCATTTTTTGTAGAATAACAGTTAGTATTCACATCTACTATATATTTCATTTGTGGAAACATTTAATAGGGCATCAAATATCTTTGCTCAAGTCCAAAGAACTCTATACTTAGAATGGAATATCTTGCAGGTCTCGACTTGTCTAGCCTAAATACTTTTTCAGAAACTTGGCAGAGATAGATTTCAGAATTCCCAGGATTAAGGAGGCCTAAGACTTGCTTATTTACTAGAAAAGCCCCTGTATATAACAGCCCTCAACAAACCTCTGCTAAACAGCACACCATACTTTACAACACACAAAACAATACCTTCTTTTCAATTTGAAAGGGAGGGATGCTTTAACTTCCTCAATATCTTTAAACAACATTTTGGTGCGAACTGTGATCAATCCTTTCTAGACGTAATTATAAATATTTCTTACTTTTTCTCCTTAGGTCAAAGGTATTTAATAGTGAATTATCCATAAAATAAACTGTCCTGTAGTAATCTGAAATTGGGAATGTTAGAAAGTATCCTAGCTAAACAACAGTTCTTTAAAAATGGGCTGAGATATCCCCTAAAGAAAAGTAAGGATGCAGGAAGAGAGAACAAACCCACCATTCTTCCTTACAAATGGCTGGAGGAAAAAACAAGACAAAACAGATATGGCCCTTGTGTTTCCCCAAGCCTCAATCTTCCTCCCTCTTCAGCTCTCACAGACAATCAACCAGCAAAGGACTAAATAAATATTGAATTTTAATTTTAAAGTTGTGGTTAAAATGTTGTAACCTTCTTCTATACAATCAGTGCATTTCAATGATAAGTTATATGGATTTAGAAAATGAGAGACAATCACTTCTATAAAGTAAATATAACGGTCCTTCTAGTAATAAAGTGATTGGTTTCTATTGGGAAGTTGTCTCTTTTGCCCTACTCTATAATCCTGACAATTTAGGAAATCTAGGTCAGGTTCCCTCCCTTTCATCCTCTTTTTTTTTTTTTAATTTTTTTCCCCTCCATCCTCTTAACTAAAACTACACTTTCCCTTACTATCAAATAATTTATCACACTGTTCTGAAGTGACTTGATCACTTGTTAAGTCTGTCACACTTGACAGGCAGGCATCGTGCCTTGTTTACTGCAGAATGCCCAGAGCTTGTCATAGCATCTGGAATGCAACAGCTGCTCCAGGAATACTTGCTGAGTAAATGAGTAATGACCATGGGAGAAAAGTCTATTTAAAAAATTATACTTTGTTTTGAATGAAGAGATTAGGAACAATTTGACCAAATACTTCTCTTGCAAATACCAAAGTTACACATACATGAGTATGTAAACACACACACACACACACACACACACACACACACACACTCCTCAGTGATGAATGGGCACAGCATTGAGAAGAAAGAAGAGGGAAATATAAGCCTGGATTGTGGGGATGGGAGCATTTATGTAAAAGATAATCAGGGTAATTAGCATAAAAGATTTACCAAAAAGACTCACTTGGAAAACAATCTTACCCAACAAAGTTAATCTACAATGAAATGATCACGACAAAGCATTTCTTAAAATAAAATCTCACTGGAGAACTCAGTTATGATGTACATATTTTGTGCATGTATGTATAATTTCAAACAATTCAATTTTTCCCCAGGATATTTGCTTTGTTCTTTCAAATAGAACTTCATTAGTTTAACCCAGGGCCAATGTTTTTTAAAATGATTATATCTCCAAACATCAGTCTCTGAATCAAGATATATAATCTGTTACCATGCACTAAAGAGAAAAATTATGGATGAAATGGGACATATAAGAAAGAAATGTTTTAACCATAAACACATTTTACTTTCACATCAGGTCAAGTGACCAGTGTGAAGATGATGATTTCTTCAGTAAAGAGGACAGAACAGGTGAAGAACTTTGGCACAGAAAGCTCACTAGAGGGTACCTCTACTATTCTATCTCCAGGTTTCAAGGTTCCATTTTTGCCAGCTGGACTATCTTCAAGAACATGTTTGATGAAAATGCCCCTCATCACTTCACCATTGCTTAGACGACTCCCCATGCCTCTTCCACCAACAATGCTGATGCCCAAGGATTTGCTTGGTTCCCTCCAAAGTTCAACCCTACAAAGATAAGTAAATAAATAAATAAATAAGCAAACAAACAAACTCTTATAATAAGAAAGCTTATGGGGGAAAACCTCACAATGCTGTGTTTTGCAATGATTTTTGGATAGGACACCAACACACAGGCAACAAAAGACAGACAAATAAGACTTCAACAAAATTAAAAACTTTTGTTAATCAAAGAAATACTACTAATAAAGTAAAAAAGGCAACTCACAGAATGGGGGAAAATATGTGCAAATCACTTTATAGATAAGGGTTTAATATCCAGAATATAAAGAGATATATAAAGAGAATATAAAGAGAACACCAAAAACTCAACAGTAAAAAAATAATATGATTTAAAAATGGACAAAGGAATTAAACGGACATTTCTCCCAAGAAGATAATCAAATGGTCCATAAGCACATGAAAAGATCTTCAACATCACTAATCATTAGGGAAACAAATCAAAAGCATAATGTGATATGCACCCTATACCCACTGGGATGGCCACTATCAAAAACAAAAAACAAAAAAACACATGGGTGACTATTCAGTAGGTTAAGTGTCTGCCTTTGGCTCGGGTCAAGATCCTGGTCAGGGTCCTGGGATCCAGCCCTGCATCAGGTTCCTTGCTCAGCAGGGAGCCTGCTTCTTTCTTTCCGCCTTTCCCCTGCTCATGCTCTCATGCTCTCTCTGCCTCTCTCTCTCTCTCTCTCTCTCTCTCTGGACAAATAAATAAAAATCTTTAAAAAAAAAAAAGAAAAGAAAGGAAAATAAGTGTTGGCAAGGAGAAACTGAAGATATTGGAATCTTGCATACTGTTGGTAGAATATGAAATGTTGTAGCCATTGTGGAAAACAGTATGGAAGTTCCTAAAAAAAAATTGAAAATATAATTACCCTATGACCCAACAATTCCATTTCTGGGTATATACCCTCTCAAAATTAAAGAAAGATTTTGAAGAAAATTTATATAGTCATGTTCATAGAAAAATCATTCACAATAACCAAAAGGTGGAAGCAATCCCAGTGCCCCTCTAAAGATGAATGGATAAACAAAATGGTATATACATACCATGGAATATTATTTAGCCTTAGAAAGAGAAAAATTCTGATACATGCTACAACACAGATGAACCTTGAAAACAAATGTTATGTGAAATAAGCCAGATAAGTGAAATAAAGGACAAATATTATACAATTTCATTTATATGACATATCTAGAATAGTCAAATCCATACAGACAGAAAGGAGAATGGTAAAAAGTTTCATGAAACAAATGAAATTGGAGACACAATGTATTAGAACTCATGGGATGAAACAAAAGCAATTCTGAGAAGGAAACTGATAGCAATATACACCAACACTTAGAGACTAGAGATCCCAAATAAGCAATCCAACTCGATGCCCTAAGGAACTAGAAAAAGAATAAACTGACTCCAAATTCAGCAGAAGGAAGGTGAGAGTAAAGATGGCAACAGAAACAAATGAAATAGAGAACAAATAATAAGAAAGATTAACCAAACTAAGAGTTGGGTCGTTGAAAAGATAAACAAAATTGACAGACACTTAGCTATACTAACCAAGGAAAGGGACCCAAATCGACAATTATGAGTAAAAAAATAAAATAAGACATTACAACTGTTAGCACAGAAATTCAAAGGATTGTAAGAGGCTATAATGAACAACTATACACCAACTAACTAGAGGAAATGGAAAAATTCTTAGAAACATACAACTTACTAAGATTGAATCAGGAAGAAATAGAAAATCTGAATAGACCAATAACTAGCAAGGAGATTGAATCAGTAATCAACGGTCCTCCAAAAAAGAAAAGTCCAGAACCAGATGGCTTCACTGGTAAATTTTACTAATCACTTAAGAAGAATAAACACCAATCTTTCTAAAATGCTTCCAAAAATCAAAAAGGAAGGAATGCTCCCAAAATTGTACAAGACCAGCATTATCCTGACATCAAAACCAGAAAAGGTTACTACTAGAAAAGAAAACTATAGTACACAATACGGCTGGTGAATATGTATGCAAAAATTCTCAATAAAATATTAGCAAACGGAATTCTGCAGCACATTAAAAGGACC
This sequence comes from Procyon lotor, assembly GCA_028646535.1. NCBI lineage: Eukaryota > Metazoa > Chordata > Mammalia > Carnivora > Procyonidae > Procyon > Procyon lotor. The sequence continues at coordinate 30,597,132 of CM053615.1, forward strand.
ACTCACCAAGATCAAGTAGGATGTATCCCTGGGATGCAGGGATAAAACCTAGGCAAATCAACCAATGTGATAAATCACATTAATAGAATGAGATAACAGAATCATATGAACATTTCAGTAGACAGAGAAAAAAAGCATTTGACAAAATCTGATATGTGCTCATGACAAAAATTCAACAAATTAGAAAGAACATATCTCAACATAATAAAGGCTATATAGAGCAAGGCTACAGTTAACATCATATTCGATAGTGAAAGGATGAAAGCTTTTCCTCTAAGATCAGGAATAAGACAAAGGTACCCACTTTCATGACACCTATTCAACACAGTACTGGAAAGCCCAGCTAGAGCAATCAGGCAAGAAAAATAAATAAAAAGTATCAGAATTGGAAAGGAAGAAGTAAAACTGTCTCTATTTGTAGATGACATAATTTTATGTATAAAAAAAATCCTAAAAACTCAACCAAAAAACTATCAGATCTAATCAATGAATTCAGTAAAGTTGTGGGATAAAAAATTAAAATGCAAAAATAAGTAGCATTTCTATACACTAATAACAAAGTTTCTGGAAAAACTGATCTCAGTTACAACAGCATCAAAAAAGTGAAATATTAATACACTTAAAGAGGTGAAATATCTCTACTCTGAACACAAGACATTGATAAAATAAAAAAAAACAGAAATAAATGGAAAGATAAACTGTGTTCCTGGGTTGGAAGAATATTGCTAAAACATAAAATATCAAAAGCCATCTACAGATTCAGTGGAATTCCTATCAATGATTCCAATGGCTTTTTTTTTTTAAAGAAATAGAAAAAACATCACTAAAATTTATACAGAATCACAAAAGACTGAATAATTAAAGAAATCCTGAGGAAAAAAATAAGAACAAAGCAGGAGGCATCAAACTTCCTGATTTAAAGCTATACTATAAAGTTTTAGTCATCAAAACAGTCTAGTACTGGCATAAAAACAGACACACAGACCAATGGAATAGACTCAAGAGCCCAGAAATAAACCAAGAATGTAAGGTCAGCTAATAATTCATAAGGGAGGTAAGAATACTCAATGGAGAAAAGACAGTCTCTTCAGTAAATGGTGCTGGGATAATTGAATATTTATACATAAAAGAATGAAGGTGACCCACATTTTACACCACTGAAAAAATTAATTTGGATTAAGGACTTAAATGTAAGACCTGAAACCTACTGTGATGATCTTTCTACAGAATATATAAAATCAAGCCAATATCTATATGCCTTAAACTTACACAGTGATGTATGTTCAATTACTTTTTGATAAAGCTGGGGAAAAAAGAAAGTAGAATGGTGGTTGCCAGTGGGAGGGGGACAGAACTGGGGAATTATTATTTAATATTTAATGGATACAGATTTTCAGTTTGTAAGATGATGTAAGTGTTCTGGAGACAGACAGGAGTGATGGTTGTACAGCAGCATGAATGTTCTTAATGCCACCAATCTGCATACTTTAAAATGGTTCATGTAGTCAAAAACTATAACTAAATTTTTAAAAACTCAATGTAATAAGTAAGTAGTAAGTTAATTTTTGCCAGTTTTACCAATTTGTTAAGATTTTACCAGTAATAAAACAAAATCATTTAAAATAGTTTCTCAATTATGTGTTTCATAAGGTAGTAATAAACTACCCTATATATTAGGGTATAAACACTAATTATAGTGATAAACACTAATATATTTCTGAAGCTGATTTGTTACAAGTAAATACTGGACTCACACTTCAGACTGGGACATCGACCGATATAAAAGTACCATTTTCCAGGAGCTCTAATACTGCAGACACTAAATAATCAAGAAATTCAATGACTCCTGAACAGATGGTAACTTCTAAGCCTGGCAATCAAATCAAAGAAAAGAATTTCCTGCATATATCAGAAGCTTATCCCTACAGAAGTCTTCTTTGCCAAGGTAGAGCCAGTAATTAAGAGTCAGGGCAGGGAAAGCAGTGGCAGTATCCTATATGATTTGATCCTACCACCACCTCCCTAAACTGATCTCCCACAGCTCTGCACCCTCTGCTCTCCACTCCAGGGACCACAGCATCTTCTTGCTACTCCTGAAGTTCATCAGGCATGCTCTCCCACTTTGAGGCGTTGGTGCTTGCTATTTCCTCCACCTTGAACGCACCTCCTCCAGCCATGTAATACACACAGACACTCATATTTAATACCTGCACATAGCTGTGAGAGCTATGAACGCATTGAGTTCCTGTCTTATGAAAATACTGGCAATAAGAATAAGGTCATTTGCAGTGAGGTGCTGGGCTGAGAGGAAAAAAGCAGAGAAACCTAGCAGAGATCTCAGATAATGAAACTGTAATCTGCTCTGTGCTGCAGGAAAGGAGACAGTGCTGGACATTAAATAGGAGAAGAAAGCATGGTCCAAACATATGTCCTCAATTTGAGGAGCTTTGAGAAGCTCCCAGAGGAGAGGAAAGACTGGAGTAAGGAGTCTTATGTGGTGAGGACGATCCAGTAAGAAAAGGCTAGACATAAAAGAGCACCAGGGGTAGGGAGAGATGAGGCACCTGAGGTCAGTGGGTGTTTTCCTTATTAGAAATCTATAATCCCAGAAACTCTATTTAGTTTGAAAGAATGTGACCATGTTCCTGAATCTTAATAATGTTTGTGTGAATAGTTTAAACTAGTTAAAATCCTAGTCACCTTTTTCTTTTACCCTGGGAATTCTGTGAAAGACAAGAACCAAAATCATTCCCTGTTTCTTAAAGCAGCTCCTAAGATAATATGGAAAAGTAAAGAAGTCAGTATATTTAGCCACCGGTAGTGAACATTTAAGAATTCAGGATATATACATAAGACTACTTAAACCTTGTCTTATAAAGAAAAAATAAAAGAAAGAATGATAAAATGTCTCCTAAGGTTCTTTGTAGTTAGTGTGAATTAGAAAGTGGTTCTTAGGGGCACCTGGGTGGCTCTGTGGATTAAAGCCTCTGCCTTTGGCTCAGGTCATGATCTCAGGGTCCTGGGATCGAGCCCCACATCGGGCTCTCTGCTCGTCGGGGAGCCTGCTTCTCCCTCTCTCTCTGCCTGCCTCTCTGCCTACTTGTGATCTCTCAATCTATCAAAAAATAAATAAAATCTTAAAAGAAAGTGGTTCTTATAATTTCTTAGGATAAACGTAATAGCAGCAAACACTCAAGAGCTCATCATGTGTTCAGCATCATTCTCTAGGTGAATGCCACATACTTTCATTTAATTATCACATCATCCCTATGGGATGGATACTCTTACTAGCCCCACTTTAAAAAGGGAAGAGGTGCAGAGAGGTTACACAATCTTTGGATAATAGCCTTGTCTGCCTACACAGGGTCTAGCAGATAGCAAAGCATTTTCAAATACAGTATACTCTCTGGAAGAAAGGCTGTAACTCCTTAAAATCCTGGAGAAGATAACAAACACAGGGCTGCCGAAATGACCACAGTGCTGAGGAACCAGACTCCCTCACTGAAAGGAACACGGTAAACACTCCTTGGACAGAAAAAGGAGATCTATAAAAGTAAAGTTTTACAGAACACGTTCATAGTTAGTTGTCTGGAAAAATGGCAGCCTTTCTTGAACCCTAAATACAGGCTTACAAAGAATGAAATTCAGAAAAGCAAAGGTAAAAGGGCTCTGAGGCCAGACTGCCTGAGCTCTGAATTGAGTCCCTAAGTTCGAGTCCTGACTTTTTTGCTACTCAACAGTGGTGTAACCCTCTGCAACTTACTTAGTCTCTCTCTTACCTTCCTCAGCTGTGAAATGGAAATGGAGCTGGTAAGTCTCTCTATCTTAGAGTTCGCTGTGAGGATTATATTAATGAATGTATGCCAAGTGCAAAACGAAGCTTTGGCATACAGCAATCAATCAATCTTTTATTACTCTTATTATAATGATGATTGGGATTATGATTACTGAAGCAATGTAAGCAAGATACAAAGTTCAATCCACATGACAAGAAAATGTGCACCCCACCACCTTAATCCTGTTTTGATCATACATTGTTTATTAAGACAAGATACCATTTTCTAACTATCAAATTGACAAAAACATGTTATTTCAATAATCATATGATGGGGTGACAAGGATGTGGGGAAAAGGGAACTGTCATATATTAAAAATTGAAGTAAAAATTGGTATAGCCACCTTAAAAAAGCAAGTTGACAACTTTTGATAAAGTAAATAATACATTTAAATCTGTGAGCCAGGGGTGCCTGGGTGGCTCAGTCAGTTAAGTGTCTGCCTTTGGCTCAGGTCATGATCCCAGGGTACTGGGATGAAGACCAGTGTGGAGCTCCCTCTCAGCAGGGAGTCTGCTTCTCCCTCTCAATCTGCCTCTGCTTCTCCCCCTGCTTGTGTGCTTTCTCTCTGTCAAATAAATAAATAAAATCTTTTGAAAAAGTAATTAAATCTATGAGCCAGTAATTCCTCTTATTGATACATATGTAGGTAAATTCTCATATATAAGGAAACAGAGGTATTTACTGTGCAGAATTATTATAATAGTGAGTACGTATTAAGTAGTCAAATATTGACCTGGGAATAAACAGTGGTGTATTCATATATTGAAATTCACTGCAACAACTACACTGAATGAATGAAGTATCAACATGATAGACATGCAAAACACTGGACTGAGCAAGAAGCAACAAGCTAGAAAATGATACACAGAGTATGCTACCCATTCTGTAAATGGAAACCACATGCAAAATAAAAGTAACAGCTTATTTAAAATTTTAAAATTTATTCTTTGCTAAAAAATATTTTCTATTTCCACAAAGTAAACTTGTTTTAACAGTATAAATGAATGTCCCATCATGTTTCCCATGTTGTAAAGCATATTCATAACACTCTTCATTTAATAAAAGCTCTGGTTATTTTGGTAAGCATCCTATTACTATTTTGTGAACTTTTCCCAAGAAAGTACCTTTGTTAGTGAGTGCAGGGTATCTTCTTAAGCTCTTCTTAAATCTTAAGATTTAACATATTCTCTCTGTAAGGTAGTTACCACCTTTAGAGATATCTAGGCTGATGGAAGACTAAAATTGATGCTAAAAGTATAAAAACGTTCCAGTTCAGAAGCTACACCCAAATTTTTCTCATACTAAAATTCCAAAATGATTCCTGTGTCCAACATTTTCTATTTCCTTAGTTATTAGTGATGATGGTGATTACTGACCAGGCCAACCACCGAGACTGAGTGAGTGCTCACTCTGCACCAGGACTATGCTAAAAATTTTACATGCATTATCACACCGAATTCTCCAAATTTAAAAGATTTTATTATTAATCCCATTTTACAGATGAAGTAACTGAGAGCTAGCAGAGATTAAGAAATTTATCTTAAAAAGTCGAAGTTAGAATTCTAATGTGGCTCTTACAGACTCCAAACATTTTGCATATTGCTTTCTAAAACCTACTTTTCCTCCAACAGCATTATTAAAATTGACGAATCTATCTTCTGCTTTGATTGTGATTACTGTCCTCAAACAAAATAAGGTTTATCACTATGATCACCAGCTACAAAATAATTTTATCTAACTCACTTTTGCCTTTATCATCATATAAGTAAGAGACAACATAATTTTTCTGCCATAGATCTAGCATTTATATTCTGTTCTCAGTCTGAGTAATGATGTAGAGAGACCCTGATTCTTTAAGTAGGCTAAATAGCTTTTTAAAGCATTCCAATCAAAAACTCATTTTAAATGGCTAGAAATGCTTACTGTTTTTTTGTGAAAACAACATGTTTTCTATATTTTGAATAGGACTCAACCTAAAAATGTTTAAATATAAGCAAGAAAAATCATCAAACTGTACTACATCTCCGAAGAGTATAAATTTTTCTCTCTGGAGCATTTTATGTATTTATTGTAGAAAAAATATTGTTTCCTAAGTTCAAGAAACCATCATGACAGTCACATGTGGATCTGTTTAGGGGGATAGCTGATGATAACTACTAATATTTTACACTTAATGTAAAATATCTTATATTTTTCTTTTATTATTTTGTGTGTCTCTACATCTTGTCTATCTCAGTACATTATACTTCCTTGAAGGCAGGATTTAGGTCTCATCTTCCCTGTTACTCACAAAATCATCTGCATCCATAATCAGGACTCAATAAATTCCTATGAAACTCAATTTGATTTTACTCAGCATGAACACAAAAAATATGCCTTAGTGATGCATAGTGATATATCTGAACATATTTAGGAAAGCTATCTTTTCTACTACATATGAAATTGGTTCCAGACAGAAGATGGGTTAAAATAACTGCAGGCTGTGATAACAAGCTGCTTACACACACACACACACACACACACACACACATTTTGAATATATGTGCTACAAATGCTAGAGAATATTTAAATTACCATTTGGTGGTAAACCGAAGATCAAGCTCTATAGAAAATATAATCCATTCCCAACTACCTATGCATAATTTTCTGTAGTTATTTGTATTTAGCCCCTACTATGTGCCAAATCCTTATATACATGTTAGTTTAGACTCTGTGTAATCACATATTGTCCTCTCCACTGCACACAGGAAGAAATAGAAGGTAAGGGATATTAAAACGCCTTGCCCTATGTCACAGTAGCAAGTTGTAATCCAGCACGAGAAACCAAACCTCCCTATCTTTATACACTGAATAGGCAGAAGACAGAAATCGTCCTTACCGCCTGGGCTGGTTCCAATTACTGTACGCTGCATTCTGAAGCTCACTTTCTTCTCCCTCTCCTTCTTCCCGCTCTGGTAGTTCTGGAATGTCTCTGTTAAAAATTTACACAGTGAATACTCCAAAATCCTAGTAAACCGTGCAAGTTTGTCCTATATATACTTTATTATCAATTTGCTAAAAATCAGAACTTCTTACTTCGTATTTTCACCATACTTGGCCAAATTTACATTAAGGGGAAAAGAAAACCTGATAAATGAAAATAAAAACCTGACACTAGAATCAATCTACCATAACTTAGTGTGGAAATAGAGCTGAATACTAAGATTCTTAGCTAGTCTATTTCTTTCCCAAGGAAATGTGGGAGAATAAGGAAAAGGAAGAAGAAGGGGGAAATACCAGAATTTTAAAGAAAAATCTTCAACAAGTATTTCTTAAACACAACATATAAAAGGTAGAAGTACCATGTGGGTTATAAGCTTAAACAGCCCTGAATGATCCCTGCCTTGAAAGTAAGGCAGAAATTTAGCATCTCTGTTCCCTAAGGATGGGTCAGAGTTTTCCCTTCAAGAAAGATAAAAAATGCTTAAAGTCCAACTTCAGTCCATCCAGAAGGACCACATACAGAATATTCCTTATAGGAAGCAGTTTACGGTGTCCTTATATTTAAGGTCACTTTTCAACTTCTGTAGGAATTCAGATTTTGCCAAATGCCAGGCATGTAACAAAATGTGTCCAGTGTGTTAACTAACTGTAAATTAAACTATAAATAACTATATCAATAAATATTTTGTTTTTCCAAAGGTATATTTGGTATCAATGAGTGACATTGTAAGGGCAATAGAGAATGGTTTAAGTCAATTATGGTGAGTCCTTATGATATTAGTTAAACGTGGCTTTCTGAAGATGAACGTCCACATATTCCTTTGAAAGCAAAGAAGGCTATAAAAAAATTCTGATGTAATAAATGTTTGTAATTAATTTTTATAGAAATTGAATACTCTAAAGAAAATATACATTCAAATTATATCCATTCTCCAGGGACAGGAATACTGAACTCTGTCAAATCACATAACCTTTAGACTGAGATCAGAAGTTATACAACCCAATAATCGTTTGTGTTTGAATGTTTCACAACATCTTTGGAAAGCAACTAACTGCCCAGGCTCTCCCTGAACATGTCCTTCTTCCTTTGACCTAAATGTTAGATTTTTGCTTTTCAAGTGTTAAGAAAAAATCTATCTGCCTAGCTGTACTACCTACTGTTTTATGTCTGAATTCCTCTCCTAAGTTGAGGAACAAGGTTCTGAATGAGGCTGAGATCCAACAGCCTAAGCCTGACAGTGGGACAAGACTTTTGGGAATGCATCCAAAAAAGAGAGATTTTATTTTATTCCCCCCCCCCCAAAAGTGTTTTTAAAAAGGATGTTAAGAAGCAACCTGAGAAGGAGATAGACTGAGGGAAGCTGTATACTGAAGATACAGGGCAGAGAGGTGAACATGAGGCTAACCCTCAGAAACAGAGCTGGAGGGAATAGGACAGAGGAAGCAAGGTATGAAATACATACAATAATGAGAAGTTAAATGAGTTCCTAAAATATTCAGCAACAGCCGTGGGGAGGGGGGAGGATCTTACCCATCAACTCCAAGCTCAGGGAGGTACTTGGACACACTCTCAGATATAGTGGATCACATGTTTCTGCCTTTTGAACTATAAGAACACTAATACCCTGAATCCTCTGATACAAAACCCCAGTTTCTTAAAAATGATTCTATAATTCTTGAATCCTTTCATCAACCCAGATAAGCTCCTAAAAATGTGTTGGTCATCCCTCATTCATCTTAGAATGTGGTTTACAGGACTCAAGTGTCGTGTGCTCCAAAGAGCAAAATGGACCAGTTCTCTTCTCCTAAACTCACGGAGCTAAGAATGAATTAGACTTCTTTGCACCTGTGTCTGATTGTTGACTACTAATGACATTTCTATCAACTATAATACTCCCTATACTCTTGCATCCAGATACCAGACACTGGTACAAAGTCACACAGTAAAGTAACAATGTAAAGTACGAACTGAGGCCATCTAACTGCAAAGCCTGAGCTTTTAACCTCCATGCCATGCTGCCCCATATATTTTTATATGGGGTTTGTGCATTTCTTTCTTTGAATCCAATGGTAAAGGACCTGGAACCTAACTGCTTATATTCTAATATTAGGTCTGCCAATTATTAGCTATGTAATTTGGACAAGTTACTGAGCCTCTCTAATATAGATTCCTCTTCTATAAAATGCAAATTGCTTTGTTTTGAGGCCCCTTACACTAAAAGCAAATATACTTCCTCTGCAATGAAGCAGGTGATCACAGCATTGGACAATCCAGGCCATTCTCCTTTTTGTGCTGGGTTCTCCTTTCTGTGCTGGGAAGGAGGCACTGTGCTGAAAGTGGCTGTTTCTCTCATGATTTTTGAGAGCTTTTAAGGCCTTAGAACTTAATAGGAATACAAAGTTACCTTGGCATAGTCTTTATGCTATTTGAATTAATATCTTAGGGGACCCAGAAATTATTGCTTATACTATTTTGCCAAGAAGATACAATCATTTCATACCATTAAGAAATTCCAGAGAGGAACATGGCTGAACTCTGTATAGGGTGAAGTGAATACTCCTCCTCCCATAAAATTCATGAGGCCCTAAGGCCTATGACATTGTATCCCTTTACTAAGCACATAATACACCTTTCCCTCCCCTAATACTGTCTGTGTTACTGCAGTCATGAGGAAACAGAGGTCCCCTATCAAGATACCTGCAGAGTCATGGACACCAGGGTGTTCTGGGATGTTCTGACATCCTCTACAAACAGTAGAACTCTTCTGAGAAGGCTCCAGGATGTTTGCAGAGCCGTCTCTGCGCTAGCCTGCTTAAAGAGCAATCAGGTACTCTGATGCTAATACAACTGAAATAACAGGTCCCGGGCTGAGACTGTAAAGTGTTTCCTTCATGGAAAAGCAATTCGACAATATTTCTTTCCCTGTGCTGAACTCAGTCAGCAGCAGCATCAAAATTTAGTCCCTGCCTTTCTTAAGGGGGGAAAAAAAAACTTTCCCTGCATTAACTGTTCTTAATACATTATGTATCAAAAGTATTTTAAAAAGACATACACTGTTTCCTAACATGCATATTTACAAAGATGTTCAGCTCAACAATCTCCAAAAAAGTAATAACCATTAAAAATGTTTCTGAATCTGTATGTATACTAATAAAAAAATAAAATTTCTGAGTGTGTTTGAAAACATTTATGAGAGTGGAAAAGGCATGATACAGTATGAAATAGTGTTCATCCATGAAATAGTGTTCATTCATGAAATAGTATTGAAATCTGAAGTGAATTCCCCAAAATCAGTAATGTTAAGAGTACTACACAGAGTGGTGCTGCTTAAGATGATTTTCATTTCTTGATCGGAGTGTAATTTTCGTATATTTTCCACACTACATGATATTTTCTTAAGTAATAGGGGGAGGATGGGGTGGATATTTCTTTTTAAAATCTTGAAAGAGAGAAAACGAATTCATTCTTTTTCATTGCTAGCTTCCCCTGACTCTGGCTTCAGACTCTTCCTCAGAGCTTGCTTCATCTTTCACTCCCTGCAGCAAGCTGACTGCTTCACTCACCTGCCAGAGTATGAAGAAAAAATATCCAGGGCCATTATTCCTCCAGATTGTTGCCCCAAACTTATTTTGAACTCTTCCAAATGTTCTGCAGGCACGTAAGTAATTCTGGAACAGAACACAATCCATGGAGAAAAAAAAAAAAAGGAAAGCAAAATTTTACCTAACAGGAAAAGACTCCAAAACACCGAAATAAAATGATCTTGTCCCTGTATCCCTACTTTTTCACACAATTCATTTAATCAGCTTACTCAGCAGAAACTCCAAACTTGGAAAGGATAAAGCATCCTACAGGCAAAAATAACTGATTAAAGTTTAATTTTTTTACTTTAAACAACAATTAAACTTTAAAATGCTGATAAACTATGTTTACTAATAATCATATGGGGAAGAAAAGCAGCATTATTTCAATTTCTACATGGGAAGACTAATAGCAATTTTTAGAAAGATCTATTAATCCCGGGGCACCTGAGCGGCTCACAGTTGGTTAAGCATCTGCCAGGGTCCTGGTTTCTTGCTACTGCTCAGCAAGGGGAAGTCTTCTCCCCCTTCTTCTCCCTCCCGCCCCAACCTCTGCTAGTGTTCTCTCTTTCTCAAATAAATAAAAAAGTAAAATCTTGAAAAAAAAGATCTGTGAATCCTTACAAGTATAAGTGTCAGTAATAACATTACTTTCATCCAAAGACTTTTGGGTTCCTTAGTGGGAACAAATTATACATATTCTACTAAAATACTGGTTACTCCAAATTACTTTTCATTCTTCCATAACACATAATTAATTCTGAACATTAACAAGTATATAATAATTAAATGTTAGCTCTATGAAGTTATGAACCTGAAAGTCTAAAGTTAAAACTAGCACAAGTTTATGGGAAGACTCTCTTATTAATTTGTAGCAACTCCATAACAAGTTATTTTGGTTTTAGAGAAAAGCCTGATGTTTACACTTGAATGGTCACTTAGTAATTAACAAGCACTGGCTGAATGCCTGTAATGTGGAAGGCGCTGAACAAGATGACTACAGCTATAATGTTTAGAAACTGATATTTGAAAATTCAAGTTTACTGCTGTGCTACATAACCAATATACCTCCCTAGATCTTCAACTTAATAGGTAAGAGAAACGCTGAACTACAAGTTGGTTCATTACATTGTGCAACTAAAAAAGAAGTATGTATCAAAATTACACAATATAAAAATCATGAAGACTATTAAACCAGCTATCCATAACTTACCCATGAAGAGAATAAGTACATAAAACCTAAACAGGGGAGGGCATGGATAAAAGGACTGTCTTTTATGTCATAATAAAATCCTAATTATGCCACTGGCATAATTTACTGCATGAGGAAGACATGTAATTTCAGACATATTGATTATTCCATAAAAAGCATTCATTCTGTGAGGTCACTTAAATTTGGAGTCAGAAGACATAGCTCTTTTTGCTCATCAGAGCGTAATAGGAGGGCAAATCATCACTACCAAATCTCCATATCCTCAACCACAAGAAAGATGTCACTTTTCATGAGGCTATTGTAAGCTGAGGACCATAAAACAAATATAAGGTAGTGCTTTACCAGGGCATCAGCTAGCCTGGTCACACCTGATCATTCTGGCAGACTCTGGGGACCCTTGGGGAATCTCTCTTTATGACACTTTTACCTCCAGGACCAAAAAATAAAGCAGAAAACACAGTTCAGAGGGTTTAGGAGTACACTGGGAGACAGAGTAGCATTCTAAGTCTGGCCCTACTTAATTTATTCATCTACAAAAACACTTCTCTATGGTGTTAAAAATTCATTGAAAAGTAAAGTTGAGGGGCACCTGGGTGACTCAGTGGGTTAAAGCCCCTGCCTTTGGCTCAGGTCATGGTCTCAGGGTCCTGGGATCGAGCCCTGCATTGGGTTTTCTGCTCTGCCTCTCTGCCTATTTGTGATCTCTCTCTCTCTCTCTCTGTCAAATAAATTAAATAAATAAATAAATAAATAAATAAATAAATAAATAAATAAATAAAATCAATCTTACCAAAAAAAAAGAAAAGTAAATTTGAAAATTTGAATTTATCCCTTCCCAATAATGAGTAAAAAATATATAACACATTATGTCAGGATGATTGATTCTATTTTATACCAAAACAAATAAAGATAAATCTAAAATTAAAAACCCTATTCAAAAAAACTGGTACTTGGGTGCCTGGGTGGCTCAGTTGGTTAAGTGTCTGCCTACAGCAGAGGTCACGATCTTGGGGTTCCTAGGATGGAGTCTCAAGTCATCAGGCTCCCTGCTGATCCCAGCCTCCCTGGCTCCTCTACTCGTCCCTCTCCTCGTCTGCTTCTTCCCCTACTTGTGCTCTTTCTTGCTCTCTCTATCAAATAAATGAAAAATGAAATCTTTAAAAAAAAAACGTATTATTTCTTATGATTCAATGAAGGTAAAACATATGGAGTCAGGAAGAGGTGAAAGAAGGAAAGCTAGAACACACTAGCAAAGATAATAATAATCAGTTCAAAGTATTATGTTGTAAAAATGTTTTAAGAAGGAAAAAATGCTTCTATCCCAAACAATGCCAAAAATGAATTTTCCTCTATACTTGTCCCAAACTGTTTTTCCTTTTACCAAGGGTAGAAGACAGGGAGTTTTACAAATATTTTTCTGATATTTTAGACAGCAGTAAGAAAAAGGAAAGAAAGCAGTTTTCACAAATATTTACCCCAATACGGACAGTGAGAACACTAGAATAAGATTCCCACAATGCAACAGCACACGAGAAGCAATTCTAATACATGCCTGGTCATAAGGCACAAGAAACCTCCAAATCCCAGAAAGAGGACCAAAAATGAATTATGAACTAAATAAACTCAAACAGCTTCTTTGAGAGCTGTGTTAAAGATTCTTAAATGTAAACTAACCTTTGGTTACAAATGGAGTGGAAGGATAAAGAATAGCATTAGTGATGCCGAAATGGGATCCGGCTATTAATCCAGAGACTGCGTCTGCACGCACAGACGGGATCATTCCCCCACAAAGGAGCTTGAAAGCTCAGTAGTTGGAAAATATGTTTTTCAAATGAGTTCACAATCATCAGTGCAATGTGATCATGTAACAATCTCATATTCTGTTGGTATTTACATTCTCATGTAAATGAAGAAAAGAAAGCCCAAATGTATACACTGAGTCTGCATCTGGGTCGACCCCTGCAACGGGAAGTTACAAAAGCATGAAATGGTTTTCACAGACAAGTTGTAACATGCAGGCATAATGAGCTTTTGAATCACCGATACTCACACATAAAAGGGGGGCTCGATCATCAGCAGGTGCTGCAGAAAATCTAGAATGTGAAGCATACGCCGCAGCATCTTTTTACAATGGTGTTAACAAATGTCGATGTCTTGTGTGGAATGTGAGATGCATACATATGCAGTTAAAAGTGGGTGCTCCTGGTTGTTTTTTTTCCCCTTTCCACCTCCCTCCCCATCTACACCTCCCTCAGAAAAGCATCTGTTCTCTACTGGTGTCTATAGCAGTGATTATTAACAAGCATAGAAAAATGTAACTGCAATCAATCTTTTATTCCTTGATCAGGAATTCATCCCACACTTTAGGTTAAGGCAGGTGAATTCTGATTCAGCTCGGTAATTATCTGGCAGATGTTAGAAGCAGCTGCTGCTAAGCACAAAACCCTGGCTATTATTACAGAAATATAAGAGCTCCTGGCAAGGTGGAGTGAGAAGTGAAACAGAATGCATTCTGGTGAGGCTTCACATCTGGTTTTCCATACAAAATAATGAAACCTGGAACTTAAACTGGCTGTTCTTGAACTCCTGAAACTCAAATTATCTACCCAGGCACGCATGAACGCACACACGCAAAGTTCCCTGCTATCTATAGCAAACGGCAAAAAAGAAATTCAGTGCCTTGTCTTCAATAAGCAATGCTTTTCCTAAAACCAATCAGTTATGTAACTGAACCATTTAGAGTCTTTTTTTAAGTCCCCCCAATACACTCCTCCACTCCTATCCCACATAAAGCTAGGTTCGTAACAGGAAACAAAGGGGAAAAGGTGCAAACAGAGCCTAGATCCAGGTAATGACTACAAAGCTTAGTTGGTCAGAGGCCATCTCATGGTTCCATTCAGAGTAACTGGAGAGAGTAGGCTTTCCTTTTGGGAGGATTATTCACATAGCTCTTAAGGTAAGGGATAAGAAAGGGACAGGGCCAAAACACTTCATGCAAAATGCTGCTCAGCTCTGGTCAATCTAAATGACTATTCTTTTTTTTTTTTTTTTTTTTTAAATCATTTAACACCTTTTTTCTTAAAAGGATTATAAGATTCAAATTTCTACCATTTACTCCATGAATCAAACTATAACCATCTGAATCTCAGCCTTAGTAGGACACTTGGGAAGAAATCAATATGTTTTGGATTATGTTTATGAATATGTGTGTGTGCCCACACACAGGTCAGAAGAGATTGATTTCCAGAGGAAGGAAAGTTGCAGGATTTTTCTTATTCATTTTTTTAATTTAAGATATTACATTTTGGGGGTGCCTGGGTGGTTCAGTTGTTAAGCATCTGCCTTCAGCTCAGGTAATGATCCCAGGGTAATGGGATGGAGCCCCACATTGGGCTCCAGCTCTGTTCAGCAAGGAGCCTCCTTTTCCCTCTCCTACTCCCCTGGCTTATGTTCCCTCTCTTGGCTGTCTCTCTCTCTGTCAAGTAAATAAAATCTTTTAAAAAATAAGAAGATATTACATTTTGACTCCTGGGATCCTAAAGCAGTAATTTATGAAGTTACCTCTGATATCCTAAAAGGTCCTACAAAAACTGCTGTAAGCATGAATGGGTCCATCCTGGTACTGACTCAGGGTGGGAAAACAAAGCAAATGACAAAAGCAATAAAAAGAAGGAAAGGAGAAAAAGGACTTTGGGAGCTTGAAAAACTACTTGACAACTTCCCTAGAGTTGACTAGATGCCTAATTTATGGCAAATCAATGTCACAATGGTCTTATTTCTTGGTCGCTTTCTAAGTGTTGCAGTTCATTAGAACTGAGGGAGACGGCTAGATAACCAAGCACTGTTTCTGGTGCTCAGAGTGCCAAAAAGTGGGCAGGGGACCTGCACCAGTGCTCGTAGCATAAGACATGCATTATCACACAATAAATCAAATGATCAATTACCAGGCCATGTGCCTTTTATACTACATCTACACTACGTAAACTAAAAGTCTTGCAATTAGGGGTCCCCATGTGGGTCTAGAGCCTTCATCTTTGAAGCTAGAGGAATGGACACTGGCCCACAAGTGGTAAATAAAGCTCTTAAAGTTTCTCTGTTTTCTTAGAAGCACTGAAATTTTTAATGTACTTGGACTCACATTATTAAGTTAATCAAGGAATTGTCACAGGATGAAATGATCTATTCCATTACAAAAGTCAAAAGGACATGAAAAATTATGAAAACCCATTAGAGTAATTCCACCCCCAAATAATACTACTTTTGTATAAGATGGTAGAATCCACTTTGAACAGTATCATTTTTTCTGCTTTTAATGATGGCAGAATGAAAAACAGACTGGTAATGTATTTTTTTCTTACCTAAGCTCTAGTAATATATACTTTGCAAAAGAATAATACAGAATGCAGTCAGTAAAGTAACATTAATACAGCAAAGTTTCCCATAATGGTAATCCTTACATAAACTTAAGGTAAATAATCTTTCCCTGAACTCTTATCTTACTATATTATCCCTTATACATTAAATAAAAATATTCAATCATTAATGCTAGAGAAAAAAAGCCAGGCTATTACATTGATGAGGTGTGACAGAGTCATTAACTGATTTTTATGTTGTTCAAGAAATGTTTAGTAACTTTAAAAACCAAGCCACACCTATAACGTGCTTTTAGCACATTATGGGATTATGGAACAGTTGAAGCACCTCCTGACAAAATACCCTACGTGACCTACAATCAGACTATACCAATATACTAGTGAATTCTCTTGGAGCATGAGGTAGTTGACCAAATGGTAAATTATGGGGTCAGACTGATGTTGTTCTATATGGTCTTTTCCATGACTGGCCATTAAAGAACTAGCTTAGTCCTAGGATTCACATAGGTTAATTAGGTAGTACACAGTTCCTTACATTGAGGCCAACCCAAACTTCTTTTTAAGATCCTGAATAGACTCTCCTGCTCTGTGAGAGATGTCTCAGGATTTTGCAAAAGCATTGGAATAAAATTAAACACAGGAGGCAAATCATTTTCAAATATTTCAACACTGTATAGTCTTAAAGAAACTATATCTACAGTCAAGAACCACTCAGGAACAGTCAAATTCCGGAGTGATTTACTTTTAATAAATATGTGATAATTTTTGCATATTAAACAGAAGTACATATTGAAAAAATTCTGATTCATTAACTGAAATTCCTGAATTTCCCAAGGCAAACTGGAGTCCATACGATACTTACTTTATGTCAGGCCCAATGAGAGAGTGTCTTCTCAACATCGCTCGTGCCTGGGCATTAGTTAAACTGATAGTAGATTCTTCATTAATAGATAAGATGCAGTCCCCAACAGCAATCCGGCCATCTCGACTAATGGAACCTCCATGAATAATGCTTCGAACAATCATCCCCAAGCCATCTTTATTAGCACTTACTGTCATCCCTATGGTAAAGGAGAAGCACAGATACGTATCAAATTTGTGACCCTCAAATTCATTTTAACTTGAATTTAATAATCCCTACAGATCCACAGATAAAAGAATAGGAGTAACTTTTTTATCCAATAAAAAAACAATCAAAAGGAAAGAAAGTTTCTAACACAAAATAAATTTTAACTATATTTTGGAATGTTTCTCAACATGTATCCAGAAAAAGACATTCTATGTTGACTGTACTAGAAATTAAATAGCACTGTGGAGTGAATATAACTCAGGCTATTTGATGTGTTGCCCCTTAAATAGAAAACTCTCCCAAGGCAGATATTTCGACAATAACAAATCAATTTTATAGCAGTTCATCTCTTACACATATAAGAGAATAAAGAGCAAGACTACAAATGGAAAATGAGTTGTACAAATTAAGAAACTCCAGGCTTTTAACTTATTTCTAGATCATTTATTCATTATATCATTCACAATATATTGGCCAATATATTGACTATGTGCCAAGTTCTATGCTCATTTCTTGAGATGGAAAAAGCAAGAAGCTCGTACTCAAGTCTTACCCTCAGTGTCTGATATATAGTGGTCTGTTTAACTGAAGGGATGTGGACTTAATTCTAATCTCTCCCCATTTCATCTCTAAATCTGAAGTTCTAGGAGCTCCAGACCTGGATACTTCATTGCCCTCCTGACCTGTTCCCTAGATGGCTAATAGGAAACACAACCTTAGTACATACAAAATTGAATTTCCAAGTTTCTCTTCCCTTATTTCACCAGGTTCCTTCCCTTCTTTGGTAATGGCATCATTATGCTACTCTCCATTTCTCAAAGCAGAAATCCTGGAGTTGTTCTTGATTCCTACCTCCCTCACTTACCCCTTATCTCTAATCCATCATCACATCCTGTCACTTCCAGCTCCAAAATTTATCTTGAATGCATTCACCTTTCTCTGTTTCCACACTAACCCTACACCAAGCTGGCACTCTTTGCCTCACTTTTTGAAACAGCTTCCTAATTGGTCTTCTTAATTGGTCTCCTGACAACCACCAATGCATTCTTCTCACAGCAGACACAGCGACCATTCAAAAGAGACAGACCACATCACTGCCTCACTAACAATCCTTTACGGGTGTCCTGTGGTGCTAATATACAGCACACCTAATTGGCACAGGCTGTCAGGCACTGATGGCCCAGCCCTCCCAACGTGAACCCTTCGTGAGCACCATGCCCTTGGCTCTCTGTCCTCCAGCCACATGTACTGCTTTCAGAAACACACCCACTCTCTCCCCACCTCACAGGGAAGTCTCTCCCCAACACCTTCCTGCAGCTCTCGCACAGCTAATTCCTTCTCACTCTTCAATACCATTTCCTCAGAAAGGGTTTTTCAATAAACGCCCTCTGAATTTATGTTTCCTTCTCACCCTACCCTCACTCTACTTCTTCAAAAATATAAAACCTTTTGAAATTATGTTTAAACTTTATATAAAATTAATATAAATAGAGGTGCCTACTTACATTACATTACATTACATTACATTACATTACATTACATTACATTACATTACAGTTGGTAAAGCAACTGCCTTCAGCCACAGGTCATGATCCCAGGGTCCTGGGATCAAGCCTAATGTCTGGCTCCCGGCTCAGTAAGGAGACTGCTTTTCCTTCTGCTTGCTGTTCCCCCTACTTGTACTCTCTCCCTCTATCAAACAAACAAATAAAATCTTTAAAAGATTTTTTTTTTAATTAATGTAAGTAAAATCACTTAAAACCAAGTGCTAAAGTCCCTTCCAAATAAGATTATGTAATTAAATAATGTAAGGAGAGCTATAAAGCTATAAGGGTGCTTTATAAAAACTTATTTTGACAGACATCATAAATTTCTTTTTAGGTTTATATTTTGTGTATAAAAATAAAGAAATTCCTCTAAATTAAATTAAATATTAAGTATTAATAAATATTTAAATAATTAACTTAATAAAACTAAATATTAATTTTAACAATACCAAATTAGACATGATATTTCAAATACCTTTTTCTTAACTCTTATATTTTTAATTAATTTTTATTAACATATAATGTATTATTTGCCCCAGGGTACATGTCTGTGAATCATCAGGCTTACACATTTCACAGCACTTAACAGGACATACCCTCCCCAATGTCCACAGCCCAGCCACCCTATCCCTACCCGCACCCCCCGCCTCCCAGCCACCCTCAGTTCGTTTCGTGAGTCTGAAGTCTCTTATGGTTTGTCTCCCTCCCCATCCCTTCCTGTTTCATTTCTCTCCCCCCTCCCAACTCCCTCCTTGCCTCTCAAATTCTTCATATCAGAGAGATCATGTGATAATTGTCTTTCTCTGACTGACTTATTTCGTTTAGCATAATACCCTCCAGTTCCATCCACGTCGTTGCAAACGGCCAGATTTCCTTTCTCTTGATGGCTGCATAGTATTCCATTGTATATATATCATGTGTCTGTTGGCCATTCGGATGTCCTCTTTGCAGAAATGTCTGTTCATATCTTCTGCCCATTTCTTGATTGGATTATTTGTTCCTTGGGTGTTGAGTTTGAGAAGTTCTTTATAGATTTTGGATTCCCAACACCATTTGTTGAAGAGATTGTCTTTTTTCCACTGGATATTCTTTCCTGCCTTTTTGGGGATGGAATGTTCTGAATATATCTGTGATGTC
>CM053615.1:30617370-30670865 GCA_028646535.1 Procyon lotor
TTCAGTCTCATTTATTCTAGCAGTGAGAGCCTCCATTTTTAATTGTACCTCGTTAATAGCTTTTTTAACTTCAACTTAGTTAGATTTTATTTCTTTTATTTCTCCAGAAAGGGCTTTTATTTCTCCTGAAAGAGATTCTCTAATATCTTCTATGCTTTTTTCGAGCCCTGCTAGAATCTTGATAAGTGTCATTTTGAACTCTATTTCCGACATATTACTAATGTCTGCATTGACTAGGTCTCTTGCCATTGGTACTGTCTCTTCTTTTTTTTGTGGTGAGTTTTTCCGCCTCGTCATTTTGTCAAGGTAAGAGTAGATGGGTGAGAGAGAAAGATTCTCTGGAGTTCTGCGGTTTTCATTGATTTATTAACTAGGTCTTGGCTGGATATTCTCACTGATCTTCTGGGGGAGGGGCCCATTGCCGTGGTTCTCAAATGTCTTTGCCTGAGGCGGAGTTGCACAGCCCTTGCCAGGGGAATGGGCCAAGCACTTTGCTCAGGTTAACTATTGGGAGTCTTTGTTCCCTGAGCCCTTTCTGTACCGCCCTGGAGGCTGTGAATGAAAATGGCAGCCTCCCAGTCTCCAGCCCAGAGGAGCCGAGTGCTGGGCGCCACGATCCTCCACAGGCCCTTAGAGGAAAGCCATTATCACTCCCGTCTCCCTTGTCTGTGGCCAGAGCTCTGTGCTCAACTGGCCTGCAGCGGAGCGCTTCTATCTGTGGCGCACGCAGCCCCGTTTGGAGTCCCCAAACTAGCTGATTCCTGCTGCGCACGCCCGCACCATTCCTCCCGGAGGAGGAAGGAGGGGGTATCTCTGGAGCTGCCTCCCAGGGGTCCCCGCTTGAAGTACGGCAGCCCTATATGAACTATATGTCTCAGTTCCTATAGTCCAAGGTAGGCCTATGCGGTGTTGTGCGGCATCTTCTCTGCTGCCGGCTTCTCCACCCCAATACCTGGGAGCTCTGCTGCACTCGGGCTCCCCTGGTCCCTCAGTGACCCCACAGGTCCCGAAACCACACTGTTCCCACAAGGGCTGAACCCCCAGTTGGCCTCCGGAGCGATGTCCCTCAGCGGAGCGGACTAGAAGATCCAGATTTTGTGCTCCGCGGCTCTGGGGCTGCTAGGAGCTGGCCCCTCCCCCTGGGGTCTCTCTTCCCGTCATTAAATTCACTTTTTCCACTCCTACCTTTCTGAAAGTGGTCGATTTTCTGCTCCTAGAATTGCTGTTCTTATTCTCTTCTTTCTCCTGTTGTGTTTGCCGGCTTTTAGAGTGGTTTTCTACTTCTTTAGCTGGACTTCTGGGACCTGGTGCTTTCTGTGCGTCCTATACCTCCGCCATCTTGCCAGATCTCCCTTTTTCTTAACTTTTAAAAAAAGTTTTTATTTATTTATTTGAGAGGAAGACTGAGTGATAGAGAGAGCATGAGCAGGGACATAGGGAGAGGGAGAAGCAGGCTCCTTGCTGAGCAGGGAGCCCCATACCAGGCTCAATCTCAGGACCCTGAGATCATGACCTGAGCCAAAGACAGATGTTTAACTGACTGAGCCACCTAGGTGTCCCTGTATTTCAAGTATCTTTTTAAGAACAATCCTGACTATGTTTCCAACTTGATATTTCATACCTGGATATGGGACATCCAAGCTTTAGTTATCTAGCTATAGTTCTCTCGTAGAAATGAACCATCATTAAATGTATTTAAAATATTCTGTTAAGACTTATACTGATGATTTTTATTTTATTTAATTTTTTTTAGCATCCACAAATGAAGTTCTATTGGAACCTGACCATGGCTGTTCACAGACCGATCTTCCACGGCTGCATTCATGCCACACCAGCAGAGCTGAGCAGGCACAACAGAAGTTGTATGACCTACAAAATCAAATGTATACTGTCTGGTCCTTTACAGAAAAAGTTCACTGACCCCTGTTTTAGCTAGTCCTTGGCTGTACCTCAATTTCCCAGCCATGGAAATTCTTTTTTTTTTCTCCAACAGCTTGATCAAGGTATAATTGACAAAGAAACTGTACTTATTTCAAGCATTTAATGTGATGATTTGATAGACGTATACCTTGTGAAATGGTCACCACCACAGTTCAGTTACTTAACACATCCATCATCTCACACAGTTACATTTTCCGTGGGTCTGAGAACACTTAAGATTGATTCTTTTAGCAAATTTTAAATATGCAATATGGTGCTAACTGTGGTCAGTGTGCTGGACATGAGATCCCCAAAACTGACTCATCTTAGAACTGAAGGCTTGTATCCTTTGACCAGCATCTCCCCATTTTCCCCATCCTTTAGCCTCTGGAAAACACTATTCTACTCTGTTTCTGTGAGTTCTACTTTTTAAAAAAGGTTCCACACATGAGATCACACAGTATTTATCCTTCTCTGGTTTATTTCACTTAGGTTCATCCATGTAGTTACAAATAGCAGGATTTCCTCCTTTTTCATGGAAGAGTAATATTCCACTGTAATGGACAATTTATTTTGGAAGTACATTTGTTGATTTTAATGTTCCTAAAAACTGTTTTCTGGAAAATTTTCTTTTTTTTTTTTGCACTAAGTTTTTATTTAAATTCAGTTAGTTAATATATAGTGTAGGATTGGTTTTAGGAGGAGAATTTGGTGATCCATTGCTTACATACAACACCCAATGCTTATCACAAGTGCCATTCTTAGTGTCCATCACCCATTTCAGCCCATCCCCCCAGCTACTGCCCCTCCAGCAACTCTCAACTTTGTTCTTTATAGTTATGAGTCTCTTACTGTTTGTCTCTTTATTTTTTTATCTTATTTTTCCTTTGTTTCCCCTATGTTCATCTGTTTTGTTCCTTAAATTCCATATATAAGTGAAATCATAGCAGCATTATCAACAATAGCCAAACTATGGAAAGAGCCCAAGTGTTCCATCAACTGATTAATGGATAAAGGTGTGTGTGTGTGTGTGTGTGTGTGTGTAATGGAATATTACTCAGCCATCAAAAAGAATGAAATCTTGCCATATGCAATGACATGGATGTAACATAGTGAAATAAGTCAGAGAAAGACAAATACTAATGACTTTTAAATGTACTGTTGTCAAGGAAACATCTCTACTTACCATAAACCAACAAACAAGTTTAGACCCTGTTTCATCCAAGGTGGGTTTCTAACAAGCAAACAGGTAGTTCCGAAATGTTTCAATAGGTATTAATTTGCTCTGATGCTGCCACCCTTCCCATCAAGACCCACCAAATAACTGTACAATGGTATACAGTACTATGGCAAAATTAAACTGCTGACTATGAAACAAAATTTAATTTGGTGGTCTATACCAGGACTCTAACCCATCATCTTGTTCTCACTAGCACCATGCGCCCTACAATAAAGTCACAGATGTGGGACAAGTTATTGTGAACTATCATAAACATGACCTCTAAATTCATTTTTAATAGTATATTTAATTCACGATTCTATCAGCTCTACTGATAAGGCCACCAGGTCACATCAACTACATAAACAAGTTGGCACCCATTTGTTTAGCTTATACTTCCCTACTACCAAATGATAATTTTGCAGTTCAACAAATTCAACATAACAGCCACTAATTAGATTTGGTTGTAACTTCTAAGATCTCTTGAATTTTTCCTGGAAGAAGTATAATAGAATAGCCCAAAGCATGTACTGGAGAACCAGAGAACTGGTTCCAAATCCGAGTTCCACCACTTCTAATCAGTGTGGCCTTCGGCTGACTTAATGTCACACTTGGTCTCATTTTACTCATCTGTAAAATGGCAATAATGCCCCCTTTTAGGATTGTTTAAAGAATTATCTGAGAAAACCATGCAGAGTTCCTTTCAACGTGCCTGGCACAAAGTGCTCAATAAAGTACAAAATAAAAACAAAAGAAAATTCACAAAATGTATTTTCAATGCATCTCTATCCCAATCCAAAGCTACATTGGTCTCTAAGGGCTAAATGAAAATCTTAATTCAGCTTCAAAGTGAAACTTTCTTTTAATCTTCATGTAGCCTTGGGTAACTCAAGCCCTGAAATGTATCATATGGTACAAGAAAACCAGAGACAGACTAAGGTTTGAGTACCAGTTCTAGTCTCTAACAGCTGAGTACTTAACAGAGAAATTCTTGAGTGTGTTTCTGTTCCTAATTGGTGAAGAGGATAATACCTTTCTTTCCTTCTTTGTACCTTTTCTCTTTACGTTCCTAAAGTCCTAATACAGCATAATTATCCAATGGACCACAAACCTTATCAAAAATCATCAAGATTAATTTTTTTAAAAAATCACTATATGCATGTGTAGCATATTTGCATAAAACATTCCTCCTTTAAACTTAACAGAGTAAAAATAAAAAAGTGATTCATGACATCAAAGCAAACAGCATGTGGCAGCTTTTATGGAAACCTGTCATTTATTAATAATTTCTCTGGTTAACCCTTTAGAAAGAAACAAATAATCCAGAAGGCTAAAACTGCAAACAGCCTTACGCAGTTGATTAAAGGGAGTCTCGGATTCTAAGAAAAATGTATTCAGTGACAGACCCGATCATAACATACTCTTCTACTAGCACAAAGCCAGCCTCTAGTTAGGTTTTCTAAAACATAAACATGCTTTTTATTATTTTTAAGTTGTAAAGACAATACTTTCTTCCATTAAAAGCTTAAATGAATGCTTTAGTGCTTTACACAGATTTTTAAGTCTTTTTTTTGAGATTCCTTTCACGGGTAGTTATTCTAAGTGCTATAAAAATCTGAATATTGAACATCTGTCATTTGAGATCACAGTGAAATATTCTTTCTTTGGCATACTGAATGCCAACCCCAAAATGTTAGAGGAACCTCACTGGGTTCTAGAAAGTCTTATATCCAGAGATAAAGCCCTGTATATATTTTGCATACATAAATTATTTCAAATAATGTCAATGAATCAGAGAAATAACACTAAAAGCTACTAATACTTTTGGGGCACCTGGATGGCTCAGTGGGTTAAAGCCTCGCCTTTGGTTCAGGTCATGATCTCAGGGTCGTGGGATCGAGCCCCACATCGGGCTCTCTGCTCTGCAGGGAGCCTGCTTCCCCCTCTCTCTCTGCCTGCCTCTCTGCCTCCTTGTTATCTCTCTTTCTCTGTCAAATAAATAAATAAATAAATAAACAAACCTTTAAAAAAAAGAAGTTACTAATACTTTTGATATTAAAATTTAGTTCATAAACTAATGATGGTATAATTTCACACTTACAAGCAAGTGGGTTAGTCTCACAAAGCAAATGAAGGGCTTCCTTAGTGCTTTCCTTCAATTTTAAGAAAAATCCTCAAATCAATATAGCTTTTATCACATCTTTAAGATTTCATAAATAAGGCTGAAAAATCATCTCGCATCTTGCTGTTTCTGTAGCTGGATGACTTAGATCTCACTGATCAGCCTGCTGAACTCCTCCTTTTTTAAAAACATAGATAACCATCCAAAAATTTTCTGATATCCTTGCTTTTAACTGTTGTGGCTTGCTGAAGCAGAGCAGCTAGTTTGATACAAGTTCAATATTTCCATCAAGAATTAACTCATGTTTCTGGGCTTGAGATACTGAACAAGCAACATCTGGCCTCACCTGAACCCTGCAGATGTATTTTTCACCCAAGACATTTTGGATTTCAACAACAGATCCAACAAGAGAAGTGAATCACAACATTGCTGGGAAAGTGAGCCCTCACATACTCGATCCTGTACCAGAGCCCAGTGTAACACCCTTGATTGTGCTCTATACATGACAACAGATAGTGCAGAGCATAGACAGTTCCCTTCTAGTTCCCCGCTGTTTGTCAACTCGAAGCCTCTTCTTTTTCTTTCCAAGGAGACTGAGCTCTACATGGATGTGACTGACATCCCTTCACAGGGTTTCTCTGGGGGCCCTTCACAATAACAGGGCATCCCTTCAGAGTGAGGTCTACATCTTCTGCAATGTTGACAGTCTGAATTCTGACAATGGTCTTCGTTCTTACAGTAGATGTGACAAAAAGCTCTTAGGCTTTAATTTTAAAATCAGAGATGCCTGGGTGGCTTACCCGGTTAAGCAACTGACTCTTAATTTCAGCTCAGTTCATGATCTCAGGGTCGTGAGATCGAGCCCATGCTGGGCTCTGCATTGCACATGGAGCTTTGTGGACAATGGATGAGCTTTGAAGACACTCTGCTAAATGAATAAGCTAGTCAAAGGGACAAATACTGTATGAATCCACTTACATGAGGCACTTAGGATAGTCGAGATTTATAGAGGCAGAGAATAGAATGGTTGCCAGGAACTAAGGGACAGGGAGAATATTTATTATTTAAGGAATACAGAGTTTCAATAGGAGAAGATGAAAAAGTTACTAGAGATGGTTGGTGGTGACAGGTGCACAACAATGTGAATGGACAGAAATGTATACCCAAAATATTTAACCCGCTGAACCACCCAGGTGCCCCTACCCAAAATATTTTAAATGGTCAATTTTATGTATCTTGAAGTACACTAAAAAATGATGTAGCCTGACATACTAATAGAATAAACAAAAACCCATTTGGCTGTCTCGATAGACAAAAATATTTGACAAAATTCAATATTCTCTCAGTCAACTAAAAATAGGTACGCAATGCAAAGGGTCAGTTTATAAAAGCAGGTATGCTCAAACCATGACTCTTACATGAGTCTCCCAACTGGTTCCAAAATACTTTACCAACCTATGCCAGAATGATCTTAAAACCCAATCAGACCCTGTCACTCTCTGCCCTCAGCAACCACTGCCTATAGGAACCTCCTGTAGGCAGGAGGATGTTAGGACAGAAGTCCTGTGTCCTGCACAGGACCCCCTCCAGCAACTGTATCCCACCTATCATTCTGTTAGCATCAAGTCTCACTCTGCCCACTGTCACACCTCACTTCATCCACATCACACAAAGTTCAGTAATGCTCCATGTGTCTCTGCCTCAGCTCTAGCAGCTTCCAATTTTTCCCAATTATGTGATAAAAAATCTCCCTGAAATCTTTCTAAATTCCTCCTGCTCAGAGTAGGGATCAGCTATTCTCTCCTTTAATCCTTCCATGTGCTTTCTATGAATGCATTTGTTATAGATTTGATATGTTGATTGGCTTACTCTCTTAAACTCATGTTCCTTGAGGAAAGTGGTTAAATTATTGTGTCTGTGCGTAGTGACTAGAATATAGAAAACCATAAATGTTCAATAGTTGAATAAATAAATACATGAGAATTTTCACATGGGCTTTGCAAAATATCTGCCTTATAAGAAGGTAAAAAAAGGTGGGGGTTCCATGGCCAATTAAATGTAAGAAATGCTGTATTCTATAACTTTGAGATCTACAATGCATATTTGAATACCAAAGATACTGAGAAGTAATGCAAACAAAAACCTGTCTCCTTAAGTGTTAACATTCCCAACTTCTAAACTTGTAGCCCATTTATAACTTCTATTAATATCTTATAGAACTACTATTCAAAGTAACGGGCTTTAGGAAAAACTTCATTAACAGATGAAATATTTCTGACACATTTAGATATCTATGTCTCATAATTAACAAATTTAGAAAGTTCTATAGCTTAAGTTTTATATTACTCTATTAAATGTAATATATAAGAAATAGTAAAGCTAAGTAAAAATTCTCTATCTCTATTTAGCTGCTCTAAGTAGTACCCAGCTGCCACCAAATGGAACAAAATTTAGAAGGAGACAGAGACTCGAATTCCACTCACCAAGTAAGCGCTGTTAGACTTCACTGCCAAGTCTCAAATGTAACAAGGAAACAAGACTCTGCTATAAGATATCAATGCAAAGGGCATTGCTTGGTTACATGATAGAAGGAACAAGATCCCTGATGTAGAGCTACGCAGTGTCTTGGGCTGCCGCTGGACATCCAGAGCAACTATTTTATGATCCTATTTACCAGCACCAAGCACCAGGGACAGAGTGGAGTCAGGAACGCAAAAGAACAAATGTGCTCCCCCTCCATATAGTTTTAGCTATTGTAACCAGGATTTTATTTCTAAAGGAAATCTTCTTTGCCCAACGCAGTAGGCTTTGTGATAATTAACCAGCCTCAACTCCTTTATGGGTAAAAGACACAAAACTCCCGCCGCCTGGGAAGAAATATTGCATAACTTGCGTTTATAGTTTGGCAGTGGCACACCTGGCTGTCTTTTTCATCTTTATTTCAGTGAATAAGAGAAATTAAATACAAACTGACTTGTGCATAACTGGTAACATTCAAAGAAACTAATAATTTACTTTTTCAAAGAATTCAAAATTCCAAATTGCTGACTTCTCATTTCCTAAGAATTCCTTTTCTGATTTGCTGTTTCATACACAAACAATTCATATATCTTTTACTTGAATGTGAATGAAGCTCATGAATACTTTTAAATAATTAAGAGAATGAGGATTTCAGCTAGTCAGAAGTAAACAAACCTGTTAACCATTTCAGGAAAAAAAAAAAAAAGAGCACATAAAATGAGAAACTAGAAAAACCAGAGGAACACTTATAACAACTATTTTACTGCCTACAGCCAACAATTCTGAAACCATGTTCGATATTTCATCTGTGGCAAAGAGGTTGAGAGGGAAGATATGTGTGGAAAGGAAGGAACTTACCCAGGCTAGAATTGCCTTTTGCTATAGTAATAGTCCTCTCAAACGAGTCTTCGGACAGGTTTTGGAGCATGACACACTCCGCAGTCGAGTTCAGGGAGCTCTGTTGAATTAAGAACTCGGAGCCCTGACAGAAAATAAGTAAATAAATAAATAAGTCACATAGAAAGGAAAATAAGACTTTGGAGTATGGTTTCAACATCACCCATGTTCTCTAATTGGTTGTGCCTTCTTCAGCAGGAAGCTCTAACCAAAATAAGTTCATACGTTGGATTCTGAAAATCTCAACTTCAAGAGGGCACTCCCTCCAAATGCAGAGATCAGCCAGAATATTCCAAAGTGCCATTGTTTCCAATCTCACCATAATATACAGTTTATATATTTAAAATGTTACCTTTCCAGTTGAATCAAGTAGCACAGGAGAAGGACGTTCTGCACTTGATATCATTTCATTTGGTGGGTGAGATTCAGCCCATGTTCTTGTGTTTTCACATTTGTATTGCTGTTCAATAGCATTTGCAGGTGTATAATCATTTACAGTAAAGCCAGAGACAGGACCCATGCTCAAGTCTACTGAAGACGGGCTCTCCTCCTGTCTTTGCAAGAGATTCTGGGTGTACAGTTCCTCCAAGGACATATGCAGATCAAGTACTGGATCTGAAGAATTTTCAGTAACATCCTGAGGATTAAAGAACAAAAAATAAAAATCACAGAATTACATCAATGTATTTTGCAAGACCATTTCTTAATGAATAACTAGTGGAAAACAAAACACTATTCATTACTTAAGAAGCATTAGCAAACATACAAATTCTTCTCTTAGCTGACATTCTGCATATCTTTATTTTTATAAAAGCTTTTGAATACATTTCCTGTAGATCATGTATGCCATGTTCAACTGAGTTATACTTGTACTATATAGTGGACGTGATATAATTTAGATACAATATTATATTCTAGTCACAGATAAACTTATAGTTCAATCCACATAGGAAAGCAAGTAACCTGTATTTTCAAATCTTAAAGAGTAGTTCATTTTCAATCAGTATGAAGCTCCTATGTAAGATTAAAAGCACAAAGAGAATATTGATTCTGATTTACAAGAATCTCCAAGGAAAAATTATTTTGATAGGCATTTCTAGGTATTTATGGAAAACAGAAATTATTACAGGGAAAACTTTCATAAATATTGTGCAAGATAAACAAAGGGAATACCAAGAAGGTGTATAATAAGACAGAGGCTCTAATCTAGGCTCTCTTATTAACAATCTATACATCACAAAAGAATCTCTCCTGACTTTATATTTAGTTTCTAAAATTCCCCAAAACTCTAAAATTCTAGTTCAACATATACGTATGCATTTATTTACAACAGATACATTCTATCACTTACGTGCTTTGGGCAAGCAGCTGCTCCATGAACTGCTACTGAATAAACATATCCATTTTCCCTATAATTCTCTTATTGATATTTTTAAAATATAAAAGTAGCATATGAACACATTATCATCAGAAAAGATTCAAGCCATACAGGTATACACGTGTGTGTGTGTGTGTGTGTGTGTGTGTAGAGTATAGTATGAAAGCTCTCCCTACGGCTTCTCCTTCCATTTCCCCCCCTGGAGAAATAGCTGCAATCAGCTGAACGTCTGTCAGAACCTTTATTCATTTGCATGCTAAATATGTATAAGCAGACATGCACACTCACACATACATGCAGTCATACGTTTAATATGTCTGAGTGCGCATGAGCACTCACACACACATGCAGTCATATGTCTGAGTGTGCATGCACACTCACACATACATGCAGTCATATGTTTAATATGTCTGAGCATGCATGCGCACTCACACATACATGCAGTCATACATTTTTAAAACTAACCTAAACCATTAAAAGTAGAATGTTTTCCTTTCTTTTTTGAAGTATCTTTGTATCTAGACATGAGAGATTTCCATGTCAGTAAATAAATGTCAACCTCAATCTTCCTATGACCACAGAACCACTCCTAAGTATGAAAGATCCTGAAGTGCTGATTCTGGAGTGCATATTCAGATGCTCCTCCCACCACTAGCCATCCTCTGTGCCTTGGTCCCCTCATCTATTAATTGGGGAAAATAAAAGGACCTAGTTCAGGACTATTGGGAGAGTTAATACCACAAAGTACTAATAACATGTCTGATTTAATAGAAAATGCCCAATAACTGTTATCCATTACTGTTATTTTCTTACACATCTTTGTGCATGTGAGAAAACTTATTTAGTATAAATTTTAGAATTATGGGCCAAATAATATGCACACTTAAAATGTTGGTCCATATTGCCAAACAGTCCTCCAATTTTCTCTCACAAAAATATGGGAATACCTGTGAACTAATCTTGCCAACCCTATATAAATTTGATAATTCAATTTGAAAGAAATATATTCTAGTAAATATAAAATTTATTATTTACTATGCATGTCCCTGACAATTAATGAGGACATGCCATTTATATAACTCTTGTCAACACTCTCTTCATATATTATACCCATCAGGGGTTTCCACTTGTTCTTATCATTGATATACTCTGTAAGTAAAGTCTGTAATATATACCACAAGTATTTCCCCAGCCTGTTACTTATCTTTCCAGTTTGTACATGTTATATATGCACAAATTAAATTAAATTAAATTAATTATGTAACTTTATGAAATTCTTTACATAATCAAATATATCAACATTTTTGTACTACAGAGTTTCAAAAGTTGCTTAATAAGTTTTTCCACACAAAGAAAAGGAAATCCTTTCTAGTCTTTTCCTTCTGTTTTATAAGTGCTTTCTTTTCAGATTCAATTTTAATCCTTCTAGAATTTATTTCAGGGTGTGGTATGAGATATGGATCTCTTTCTATTTTTTCTAGAAGGGTAATCAATTTTTCCAACAGAGTTAGCTACATTCCTATCAGCATAAGTTACAATCTTTCTGGAATTATCAAATATTCCTGGTACAAAGAATTGAGTCAAGTGTGGATATCATACAAGCAAGTGACATCCTTACACTCTTCAGAAACAATGATAGGAAACCATCATCCTCCACACTGCTAGAACCTAGACAATAACCTGTTGGCCCATTCACCCAATTTGATGATTCTGTTCTAATGAAAAATAACAAAGGACTTTCTATAGAATTAGCTTCTGTATTACTAAATTAATTATAATACTTAGCAGTATATCATCTTCCCCAGGCCTCAAAGATAACAATTAAAACTGCTTTTCATCACAAAAGGAGGCCAAGCCGCCCTTATTAGCTAGGGTTTACTATAAATCGTGTGACAGAAATTTCCATGCATTATTCATAAAGCACTTAACACAGACACATAGAAAAGAAAGAGCTAATCAACACAGCAGACAACATACGCCTACTTCAGAAACGTTTCTGGTTGCTGAACAACCAACTGAGTTTTATTTTTAAAAGTCTTATGGATCTCAAAGAAAAGCAGTTCTTCCCCTGTAAGATGTTCAAAAATAACTCTATAATTGCCCAGTGCAACTTGGTACCCAACCTGAAGTCTTGCAAAAGTCCACATTAACACGTGCCCCTACTTGATACATTCTTATTCTCCAGTGGGGAAAAAAAATGAGAGACAGGTTAAATAAAAATGTCAAGTACACTTGAAGAGAGCTGTTGAAGGGTGGCGGGTAAGTTAGGATGATACCTGGGCAGCTATTTCCCCAGATGATTTATTTATACAGACTAGCTAAGTCCTGAAACATTCACTGGACACAAGCTGGTTTTCCTCATAAGCGGTCCACCACAGAAGTCCTTCCACACTCAGAAAACGTACTAAAAGCACAGCCACTCCAGCTCACTGTCCTTTTCCCACTGTTTCTGACACAAGGTACAATACTTCCTCTAGGGTTTGTGCACCGACCCGACTGAGCCAAAAACGGACTTTATACTTTGAGAGCTTCTTGCAGTTTTGTCACTAAGACTTCCACGATCACTCCCATCATCTTGACTAGAGTGATTTCATTATTTTTTGAATCTGTTTCTCCAAAGAAAGAAACAAACAAACATTTTGAGCACAGGTGTGAAGGCAGCAATAGTGAGACTACAGAATGACAGTAACTGGAGATCTATAGGAATAGATAGATTTTTTTTTTTTTTTTAAATCATGGAATCCATTAGCTGTGTATTGTGTGCAAGGTGCACGGAGGGTTTCTCTCTTGACAAACAAGGAGTTCAACTTGCACCCAAATCAACAGCATTTCCTAGTGGGACAAATATGAGGAATGAAGGACATGCACCAAGCTGGTAATCATTTCATCCCTGGAGCAAGAGTGAGTGTGAATATACAATGGTGGGTGGGGCCTGGAAGTGTGGATAAAGAGTAGAAAGGGAGACTCATTACATAAATATTTAATCTTTATTGGGTGTATTTAAAAATCCAAAACAGGTAAAAATAAATGAAAGCATCTTCTCCTCAAAACTCTGTTGAGCTTTTAATTTTTTTATTTTTTTTTTTAAAGATTTTATTTATTTGACAGAAAGACACAGCAGAGAAGGAATACAAGCAGGGGGATTGGGAGAGGAAGAAGCAGGCTTCCAGCCAAGCAGGGAGCCTGATGATGTGGGGCTCAATCCCAGGACCCTGGGATCATGACCTGAGCAGAAGGCAGATGCTTAATGACTGATTCACCCAGGCGCCCCATGTTGAGCTTCTAACAGAAGCCTACAAGTGTTTAAGTTTGGAAAACAATTATTTCTGCATTTTGTTGTCTTTAAAGGTGACAAGGAAAAGGGGATAAAAAGAAGAAAAACTAAGCCTACTACAATAAGAAATCCCACTGGGTTTCTGCCTTTAAAATTCACATCTCAATAATTTGCCTCTATTATTACAAAAGCTCTACAGTATTTTTCAGATTCTTGAGAAACAGTTATTTTCCTTAAATGATAATTAATCAGATTAAGTGAACACCACTCCTTAAAAAAGTCAGAATGGGTTCCCAAATGGGAGAAATTTGGACAAAGGAGTTTCAACATATGCCTTTGGTATCTAAGCTGCTGTCAGGCTCACACTCTGCTTTTAGGAGCCCGGCTTCCCTCCTATGGTGAGTCCCTGTCCTGGGTGATTAGTTCTTACAACTTCTGGCAGCGCACCTGACCGAGGTGTAATTATGTGTGCATTTCCAACCATCAAGATTATTAGTCTAGCAGAGTCAAAAACCTGAGGAATCACTGAGATCCTCACACTCAATTTTATACTTCTTTAAATCAGTATGAAGGCTTCTCTGTCTTAAATATCATATAAGGTTTTATGCTATCAATTAGAGGGTTCCAAAGTGAGCTCAGTCTTAAGAAAAATGGCCAGGAAAATAAAAAGGCCAGTTCTAAATTCCTTAACAAGCTGCCATTCTGTCTTTTTAAAATAAATTTAGTGCAAAGAAACAGGAAGATGCATACATCATCTAAATTTTTTATTTACATACAATTTTCTGGTAAATATCTTGGTGCTATAAAGACACCACAAAACAAAAACAAAAATAAAAAACAATGTTTCAGAGATTTACCAAGATGCAGAAACAGTCCTACTTTCTAAGAAAACTAAAAGCACACAGGAGTTTCACAATGTGTTTTATAACATCCTCATTAATGTCTTCTTTGTTGTTTTGTAGTTTAAATATTTCAGTTGATAGGCCAGCTTGCCAAAATCTGCTTCAACAAAAGAGTAAACTGCTTAGGAAAAAAAAAAAAGAAGCAAATAGACTTCAGTAAGCCAATATGTTGTGCTGCATACAGCCAGCATTTGCCCTGTAAAATATATGCTTCTCAGTATGCAGATTGTGTAATCCCTTTAAGTAACAATTACTAAGTTAAACAATGCAATCTGTCCCCCTGGCAAGAGGCAGTACTCTATCCTGTGGATTAGGAGAGTCCATTAGGAGATGAACTCAGCTTCCAGCCCCGAGGCCAGTAAAGACTGAACGTGTTCCAGACAGGACGCAGGCACATAGACAGTCTCAGGTGTGGTGAGAGAGGAGCAGCTGCTCCATTCAAGATTATACCTTGCAAACCAATTCAAGGAGCTTTCCCAGCATCATTTGCAAGGATAACAGGTGCACCTTGAACATAAAAGAAAATGCTTTGAAAATGTTCTGGCCAAAAAATTACTTGTTAATCAGGAAAGGAGGAAAATTGTGCTAGACCTGTGGAAATTCTATTTTCCATCTTATTCAAAAATACAGATTTCTTTCCTGCTGAATTTAATTTATATGGAAATATATATTTCATATATTTAAGAAAGTTACTGTCTAGTCTTTTTATCTTGATTTTTAATGTTTATTTATGGTATATTTTTAACATGGAAGAATAAAGAAGTTATATCCACTCATGAACTCTTTGCCCAGATTAGATGCTAACATTTTGCCATATTCTCTTCAATCTCACTTTCCTCTTAAAAGGATATAATGTATTACACATACAGCTGAATTCCCATGCTTCCTTCTTTCTCAAAGAATAACTTCTTTCTTGAAGTTGGAAAAAGTCATTCCTAAACATTTTTAGGATTTTTAATTTTTTTTAGATTTTAATTATTTGACAGAGAGAGAGAGAGAGATCACAAGTAGGCAGAGGCAAGCAGAGAGGGGGGGAAGCAGGCTCCCCGCTGAGCAGAGAGCCCGATGTGGGGCTCAATCCCAGGACCCTGAGATCATGACCTGAGCCGAAGGCAGAGGCTTTAACCCACTGAGCCACCCAGGGGCCCCACATTTTTAGTTTTTAATACACATAGTCACACACATATTCATAAAATACACAACTTT
The DNA here is from genome assembly GCA_028646535.1 of Procyon lotor. NCBI lineage: Eukaryota > Metazoa > Chordata > Mammalia > Carnivora > Procyonidae > Procyon > Procyon lotor. The sequence goes on from CM053615.1 coordinate 30,632,809, forward strand.
TTGTGTATTTGTATTTGTGTTTCTAGAAAATATAAAAAAGTCCAACAAATCAATAGGAAGACAGGCAACACAATGTAAAAATTGTCAAAAGATATGAGGCCACCTACACAAGTGAAAACTGAAGGACCAATAAATCAAATAGTGTTCAACCCACTAAACAGCAGAACTCTCAATGCAAATTTCATGCCCAAAAGATTAGGTAGGTCTTAAAATACTACTTATTAAATGTTACAAAGATCCTCACCAAGAAAATGAAGAAGAGTTGGGGCATTTATGCCAATAACGTATTTCTAAAATATACATGGCACAGATATATCAAATAGAAACTAACTTCTCCACTCATATCCAAAGACTTAACGATAATTTCCCATTCACTGTGCCTTCTATGTCAAGTATTTATTGGCATCATTTTATATATATGTTTTTAATATGACAGTATTAAATTTAAGTTGCTAGTAAATATTAAGTTAATGCAAGAAATGTTTTACTATCCAACTCTACATGAAAATCACTTTTAAAACCATGATTTTTCTAAAGCAGACACAACTAAATACACAATTTGAGAAATACATTCCATTAAAATTTTTCTATCAAATAAATCCTACTCAAAGTTTTGAACCCTTGTCTCTATCATTCTGTACAATAGAACCTAGATCTAAATAATACCCACTAGTCTAAGAGATGCTCAATCAACACTACCTAAATGAAACTGTACTTTAATCTGATAATGAATCCATGACTGGAAATACATAATGCTTCTAACATACCACTCCCTCCATTCCCCATAAACGATTCCTTTGTACCTTGGGAGGAGAAGATGGAAGGGAAGGACCATAGTTCAGGCCATCGCTACAAGCACTGCCGTGAAGAGATAAAATAGAGGCTTGAGTGGAGTAGATACTGTCATTATCAGGAGAGTACTGAGACTCAAATGTAGAGTCATCTGCTAAGTCAGCCTCGTTTGTGTCCACCTAGGAACCAAAACGATAATATCAGTTGGGAATTCTGGTTACATATGTGACGTGTCTCCACTTGAGACTAAAAAGCATACTGGCATTCATCCTGTTTCTACGTGACCTCCTCACCCTCTTCAACACATCAGAGACTGACTAAGCAACAGAACAAGGACAAACTGGTGCTGGCATCAGTTATTCATCCCACCAACAAGAGGACAACAGTAACAATTAACAAAGGGCCTGGATTGATTCCAAGTTTTAAGTGGTTACATAAATTAAGGAAAATATTTACTTTGTCCAGTTCACATTATTTTTTAAAACCACCTGCCCAACTTCTAGAATTTTATAATAAAATGAAAGAGGTCAACATCCTATTCAACTAAAACTATTATTCAAGAAGGCAGCTATGCAATTATCTATTTATAAAGCTCACTAAAACAGTATATTTTAAGGGTTTTTTTGTTTTGTTTTATTTTTTGTTTTTAGGGAGGCTCCACACCCAGGATGGAGTCCAATGAGGGGCTTCAACTCATGACCCTGAGATCAAAACCTGAGTTGAGATCCAAATTCAGATGCTTAACTGACTGAGCCAGGCACCCCTATTTTAAGTTATTTTAAACTAGATTTTAAAACAATCCAAGTTGCCGATTCAGAACTTGCTGGTGATCATCAGAAACCAAAAAGAATATCTGTGATTTTATATTGAAATTATACTAACAAACAAGGGTCCTAATTATGGTGATGGGGAAGCTATAAAGTTGTAAACTCCTATTGCTGGAAAACTCATATAAAGTAGAACATTTCACTATGTATTATCTAAAGTTCCTATTACTATCTTCCATGGCAGGACCAAGTGAAAGAATCAACTCACGAGGAGCTTAAAGCTCTATTTACAATTCACTCACAGTTACACCTTAGAATAGATAGAACTAACATAAATACTAGCCTTCTCTGATATAATCAGCATTTTCTGTCTTGATGGCAAAATCTCACATGTTCTACTTTGTGATTTCAACTTGTTTTGCCAGGAGAAGAATTATAACATTATACCGGGTCACATTCTTGCAAAAACATGCTAAGAATATAGGTATGCCACTTCCAAGTGACCCTCCCTCTAATAATATATTTTAAATATATATTCAAATTCACTGGTGAACTACTTTCTGGAGGTTTACCCTTCACAAATGTTTATCATGTACAATAATCTGAACAGTAAATACTTCACATCGCTATCTAGATAGATGGCATTAACTAAGCTTTGTGTCATGGATTATTGATTATTATTATTATATGATATTATATTTATTTTAATATACACCAAAACTTTCCAAAAGGCAATTTCAGGAGCTGGTTAACTGAAAAATATTAACAAGAAGAACTGTCTCCAAAAAATTAGGATTATTAAAATCAAAGAAATAATTCATACTCTATTCTAAAGCAAGATGTACATAACTAGTTAGAAATACGTAATAGAGAATGCCATGGGTTTTAAAACTCACTCTACTCTGATACACTAAAACAAGGATTTCAAAAGCTGGGCACATCATTTCTAGTCATACAGGGCATTATTTGCTCAAAAGGAAAGTTAGGCCAGGAAGCTGGTTTTAATAGGAGAATGGAATAGGACATACGATTTTTATATTTATGTTGTATAAGTGTCACATGTTCATTTATATCTGGTATTTAGCTTTGTATCTTAATAATTGCTATAGTATTATCTCCTCCACTAGAAAGTAAGGTTCTTAGGAGCAAGATTCATGCATTTATTCATCAAAGTGGCTTCTAGTGGTCCAGAAATACATTTATTCTAATGAATGATTTTATATAGATCAAGTAAAAATAAAATTTTAATTTAAAATTTTGTAGTCCATCAGTGATGATTATCACATTTTGTAATTATAGTAAACATGGGTTTTGACTATTTTGGAGACTTCTGTTTTCTTAATAACTGAACCAATTAACGTGGTTTTCACATTATTTGTATTGAATGGAAAAAATATACTTGTTACCTCATTAAAAGGTAGCCAAAACAACTGATTAACTGAAAACAGCTAAATAATGCCTAGAAATGGCCCAATTATGAAATTAGGGCAAATGAGTGCTTCAACAACTTTTGGTATGATGTAAAGATTAATTCTACTAGTTGTCAGAATGCATTGCTAACTGAACATCTTCCCTAAATCAACAAATAGTTTTCACATGCGTTATGGTTTTTCTTCTTATTTTGAACTATAAGAACCACTAGAATTGAAATGAAAATGTCTGGTTTTCCAAAACATTATGAACAAAGAGTATACAGTAAGATATTAGAATATTTTGAAAGGCAAAAAATAAGACATAAGATTTCTGAAAGAAGACTTGATATTTGTGGCCACTAACCAGAGCCAAGTCAGCCCTGAAGACGGCTCTGTCAGCCAGCCCCTCCTCCTCGCAGGAGTGTGGTGGGTGGAGAAAGGAATCCTCCTTAGCAGAAACATACCCTTCTTCTGGTGAAAGCTGCAGGGAGAAGGAGGCTCAGTGTTTGAGGATGAGTTTGAGGGAGAACAGCAGAGAGAAGGAAGAAGAAAGGTGGGAGGGATAGAAAAAAAGTAAGGAGAAGGGAGGGAAAAAATGGGAACGTTTTCAAATGATAACATATGACTTAGACATAGAATGATGACCATGAAAAATGATATTCATATTTAATGTTTTTATTTGTTAAGATACAACAAGAACATTCTTCTAATACCAATACGTCATCTATTAGATGAAATCCCTTCTAATTTTTTTATTCTCCTTGTAAAAGATCAAAATCAATAATTTTTTGTATTATATAATAATCTTCTGGTCAGTTTTATCTGCCAAATATTCTGGATAAACTATGACTTCTTAATATAAAAATAAGTAAGGGGCCTTTTAGGTGTTAAGACATAAAAGAAGTTGCAGGGGAAAAACATTAAAAAGGAAGGATCATCTTCTCTCTGTCATCCCTTACTAGAATATTATTTTAAAGAATGTGACTTACTTGACAAAGAATGACAGAGAACCCTATAGTGAAGTCTCTCAATTGAATATAGCTTAAAAAAAAACTTCACATGTGCAGATTCTACTTAAATTATATTCCTAATCTATTATATTGCAACCTTGATCACACTGACAGAAAACCTAACATATTTATTCCAATCTCAAATAAAATGGCCTAAAATAGATAGTCTTGCCTACATCACCTTGTATCAGCAACACATGCAGAAGTTCCCTTCTTTCCTCCGTTGTCAGAGATATGTTTTCATAGGTTACCAAAGTTCTTTGTAGAATACAAAGTGAGGCATGAAAAATCTAATTAACATTGCAAATGTATTAACAATGCTTACTATTTGAACAAATTCTTTCATAAACTCAATAAACTGTTATTTGTTGTTTATGCAAATGTACCTATGTGTTTGTGTTGTCTTAAGCAAAGGTGTATTTGCCCTTTGACTTAAAAATATATTTATACATTAAAAAAGCCCCACGAATATTGAGAATGTCTCTAATATTTACTTGCAATTCAGTGGTAAGTGCTATGTTGTAATCACTATACCTAATAAACATACTGACATTATGTAGCATGAACTGATTAGTTGTTTTTAATACCACACTAATTAATGACAGGAGGGCGACTACCTCCCAGAAGAGCCACAAGCTGATAAACCCACTGTGAAAAGTTCAATTTCTTCCTTTGCAGTAATTAGACAAGAAATGTCTTGAAATCAAAAGAATGCAGGACCCTAAACCACACTGAAAGAGATTCTACTTTATTCCACTCTAATTAAAGATTGCACTGCTAGTTGTGAATGCTATTAATTTCTTTAACACCCCACTGTATTTGTATAGACATTTTAAGCAATATTTGTTTTAAAATATTCAATTCTATATTCCTCACGACCCTATTATCAAATAAAAGAGATCAAAAGAGTACTACAAAACCATAAAGCTATAAATTTATTTCTGAATCTTGTTTTCTCTCCTTTATTCTTTTATAAAATATTACTCAAAATTAAATCTTTATACTCACAGAAGGTAACCATACTGATAAAAAGTACCAAGTCATGGTTCACTAATGAGAACACCTTCTGAAGCTAAAATTAAGCCTAAAAGCCATTTTGTTCACAAAATGAAAAAAGAAATCTATAAAATCCGAATTCTTACAGGTAACGGCTTAGCAACTCCGATTCTCACAGTTCCCGCTGGCGCACCCTTCAAAGCCTGTACAGCCTCCTCAAGACTGCTGTTTTCCAAATTAACATCATTGACAAACATGAGTCGATCTCCAGGAAGAAGTCGACCATCCTTCTCCGCAATGCCTCCAGGCACCAAAGAACGAATTACAATCACAGTGCTTGCTGGATCAATGGGATCCTGACAGAATGGGGAAGGAAAAAAAAAATTTAAAAAAGAAGGTAGCTCCTTTCTATTGAAAACGTGTTTTCATAGATTGGCCACTGAATTATAATGGATGGGTAATTGTTTCAAGTGCCTCAAAAAAGAATTTTCATGCAACACTTCTAAACAAATTATCTAGGTAAAGGCTATCTCCATCTTGAAGAGTTCAGGAAGAGTTCCTCTAAAGGATGGCACCTTAAGTGCCAAGCTGTTCCTAAGTAGACCACAACTGTATAGATCACGATAAAATTATAATTTTAACTTCTGATAAATTATCCAATCTTATAGCTATTTTCTGAGGCTGGACGTCAGATACGAGAATTACTGACAACAGCATTTGTTTGTTTCTTTTTTAACGATTTTATTTACTTATTTGACAGAGAGAGAGTACAAGCAGAAGGAGCAGCAGGCAGAGGGAGAAGCAGGCTCTCTGCTGAGCAAGGAGCCCAACATAGGACTCAATCCCAGGACCCTGGGATCATGACCTGAGCTGAAGGCAGATGCTTAACCAACTGAGCCACCCAGGCACCCTACAACAGCATTTGTTTGATAGGATGTTACTATTGTGAGACATCAGTAGATGTGAGTATACTAGAAGATCAGGCCTATCTTTCTGAAATGAAGAATTACAGAAAGAGACCATATAGTATGTGATGATGCAGTGTTTTCAGATACACAGCAACCTTAGTATTAGAACAAGGCTCCACAATCAAGCCCTATGAAGAACACAACTCCTGGGAGTCATTGGAGATGGCTCTCTGGTTCGGTATTAATTAATGAGGAGCAACAGCTGTGCTCTCTCACACACGCATAAGCATTTCCTCAGTTCCTCAGCACAGAACACAACTCAGGGTAAGGATGCTACACTTGACCAATTTAAGCTTTGTCAAGAAATGTAATCATTTAGTCAACGACAAGAATCATATTTAATTAGAACTCTGTAATTCACTTCAGACAAAATAAGCATTTAATACTTTGAGTCTTACCACTGAAATATATGAACTATCAATTATGATCATGGAAATAAAAATAATTTAGACATATTCTCCAAATAACAAAAAAAATGTTTCTATGATATTTCTAAAATGTATTTTGTATGTTCTTCAAATTTTCAAGAGCTAAAATCTAGAAAAGTTCAATGAACTCAATGTTAAAAGAAACCTTTCATGATAAAATGAACCATATAAATTATTATTTTGGAAGATTTGCTGGAAACAAGGAAATGTCTTTGATAACTCTAAAATATTAACTGCTTTTTCTCTTATCTACATTACCTTGAGTGGCTATAATCTTTTTTAATTTTTTTTAAAGACCTTATTTGCTTATTTGACAGAGACACAGTGAGGGAGAGAAAACAAGCAGGAGGAGTGGGAGGAGAAACTCAGCAGGGAGCCTGATGTAGGGTCTATCCCAGGACCCCCGGGATCATGACCTGAGCCGAAAACAGATGCTTAACCACTGAGCCACCCAGGTGCCTCAGGTATCATCTTTAAAAAAAAAAAAAAAAAAAGTTAAAAATAGAATATATTTACCTGATAATCTAAAATGCTAAAACCAAGTCCTTTGTTCCCTTTCTCCAGCTCAATATGCTGCACATCCACCTCCCACATGGCCAAAGGTCCTTGAACCTCCTCTGCATTCTGACCCACGTCGGTCATCACCAGCACAGGATCCTCAGTCTCAGAAGTCCCAGTGAACTCACCTAGATCTACATGGGGCTGGGTAACAGACCAGACAGCTCTTATTTCAGGGGCACTAGATTAGCAGACACATACCAACACTACAAGGAAATGGGAGAGTCCCAGCATCTGTCCAGAACAAACCACTCAAAAATAAAAGTAGAAACAGCTTATCATGAAACTTTTACAAATTAAGATAATGACTAAAGGTTGTTAAGTGGCAGAAATACCTAACATGGAACAGGCATTAAAAATGTATGTTTCAAAGATCTCCTATAAAAATACACAATGGATATATCTCAGTAGCATGAGTGTGGGTGGTTTTCACTTTTTTTCATCAGTGTCTAAGTCACCTCTGTGGTCAGAAAAAAAATGTAAATCTACTTTGATATTAAAGAAAGAATTCTTATGAATAACAATTCAAGAGGAAATGGTTACACGTAAAAGTTTGTACTCTGCAAATAAAGGTTCTAAAATGTTGTGACCTGAGCACATGATTATTTCATTAATAAATTAGCACACATAGTAGCAAGACAAGATTTGAAGTCAGATTGGTGTGGGCTTAAAGACTTTGTCTATGATTTCTTAACTGTGTTGCCTTGAGCAATATTCTTAACCTGAACTTCACAGTTACCCATTTGATAGAACTGTTAATAATTAAATGAGATAACATTTATAAAGCACTCGGCACAGAAATGTTAGCTTTCAGCAAAAATAAAGTGATCTAAGTTAATTCAGTCTTCTTCATCTGTATGAACTTACCAAATTTCAGAAAGACATGTTTTTGATGATGAAGTTCTAGTTTATATACTATCTTTGCTGTTAATTATTACACATAGGACCATGGATAAAAATTTGTCTACCTGCTTTACTGTAATAATCCCATGTATAACATATAAAAATATGTACGGACATGTATGGTGCTAGAGTAAGTTCTATGAAATTTGGAATTATGTCTCTTATTTATCCTATTCCACTCATGAATATCACATTTTTCAAAGCTTTCAAAATTATTCTACTATACTGATTCCTGCAGTATAATGTAAGTGAGGTTCTAAGATCACGTCTCATTATACCTTAAATGAGATCTGACTAGAACTCAAATTATGTAAAGTCCAAATCTTAAATTTGGATATCTACTACGAAGCCTCAAAAAAGCTGAGGAGCTCTATTTCTTGACATTTTGACATGAATGCAAAAGAATAAGCAAGTATGGCCTCAAATTTTTCACATTTAAAAAGTATAAAAATATGCAAATAAGATCTAAACTCACAGAGAGGATGTGTCCATCGATAGGTTAGCTATTCACAGAGCAGTAACCCTGTGCCAAGCATTAAGTACCTTTTGTTTATCACATCTGTACTATATACTATTTACATCAATTTTCTGTTCTATAAATGGGCACATTATGAGTATATTTTTCATAGGAATACTGTGAATAAATTATACAAGCATAAACGGCACAATAAAACCTCATATCATTATATTACCTTATTTAAACAATAGAACAACCCTCTGCACACATGCATTATGATGTAGATTTTACAGAGGAGAAAAACAGAGATTCAGAAAGATGAAGTGACTTGCCCAAGGTCACAGAGCTAGTAAGTGCTAAGCGTGACTCAAACTCACGTTTGTCTGACTCCAAGATTTTTCCTACAACCCACCGGTTTTGAGGAAATAAAATGCCAAATGAAAGAAAAAAAAAGGTTTAAAAATTTTTAGATGCCATTAGACTTTCCATTATTTATTCCGATTAGTCTCAAACCTGATACCTTTTCTGTCAGTTCAATATCACATAAGTCCAGGCTATCCAACCCTGACTGGCTGGTGGGTGGCACAGTTCGTCGACAGCACACCATTGTCACTTCTATTGGCAGTTCTTTTAAAATATTCACCACATCTTGGTGATTTTCCCCAAGCAAAGTTATGCCATTCACCTGTGCAAAAAGAGAAGTTACCCAAGAGAGAACATTTCATAATATGAGTACTCTTTTGAAAGCAGTCTTTTATTAAATAAATATGAATTTTAGGATGATTACCTTGGTTCTGCAGTGCTCAGAACCAGCTACCTACAGTAGTATTATCTAAAATGTTAGAATTGTGTTGAAATTGAGACTTGTAAAGCACTCAGAGAAATCACTATCGTTTACCCATTTCATGTGCCAGAGTAGTAGTTTGGAAACGGAGAGGTAATTAAAAAAAATACCCAGGGATGAAGAGGAAAGGAAGAGATTACTCTACAAATTGATGTTTTATATCACTAAGTGAAAAAATCAAAATGGAAAATGGTACATATTGTATGCCAGTATGCTTTTAAAAGTGGGGGGAAAGAATATATCCAAATTTTCTTAGTTCTTCAATAAAAATATCTGGAAAACTGCACAGTACCAAGTGTGACAGTAATTACCTAATAAAGGGTGATGAGAACTGGTTGGATTAGCACAAGTAAGAGACTGTTCACACTCTATGTTCTTTGTGATCTGAAACATGTGAAAGTAATACCTAATCTAAAAATTTTACATTTTTAGATTTTAAAACAAGTTTAATAATTCCCTGGACTAAAACAAAGAAAAACACCCAGCATGGAGTTAGGCCTGAAGATCATGTACGAACAGATTTGAAATTCCTACTTTTGGTGGATTTTTACTTGCATATTTTTCTCAAGTACCCTTTGGAGGGGAAATTTAAAATAAGAACTTACTTATTATGCATATTATTATTACACATTAAGCCTCCTGCAGCCATTTCAGAATTTTATTTAAGGGGATGGAGGAATCGCATAGCTCCTTACTTCCAACAGCTCATCTCCACTGAAAAGCTTCCCACTGTGTCCAACAGGACCTTCTGGTAGAACAGAGCGGATAAAATGATGTCCCACTGTTGCTTCCAGACTTATCCCCAACCCACTGTTCTCACTGAACTTGCTCACGTGGGCCACCTGGAAGATAAAAAAAAAATCATCATGAATCTAGTATTTCTTCGTTGTTTTTTTTTTTTCTCATGTATATATTTTATATTCACCCCCTAAAAAGTCAATTTTCTCACAAAAGCTTCAAAAATATTCTTGTGGAGTTGCAAAGCTTTGGAGCTTTGCCTCTGAAAGAGTACTGCTTATCCATCAGTTTCATGAACCAACACAAATGCAGAGAGGGAGCCAGGTGCCGGCACCAGAGATCCTGTGCAATGTGGTACCTGCAGACGCTAGTAACAAATGGAGGATAATCTCAATGACCACAGATGAAATCAAATACCTGCACTCGAACGACAGTGCAGAAAAGACAAATACCTAGCACTTCACTTATGTGCCAGGGACTGGGCTAACCCCATTACACAGTTTATCTCGGGCTTCTCATAAATCATTCCAATGTCTATCCTTGTTTCCCAGATTAGGAAAATGAAATTCAAAGAGAGTATCTTACCAGAGTCACACAGCTATACAAGAACTTTGAACCTTATGCTGTCTGAATCTAGGGCCCACACTCCTGATCCTATGCTAGTAGCAACAGACAACACTGGTCATTAAAAGTGAACCAAAGCTTCAAATAGGAGAATGAACTTGTTTCCTACTGTTACATTAAATAATGAGGAATGTTAGGAAATCACCCATTTTCACAGAGATATTAAATATAATATCTATATATTATATATAGAAAATAACTATGTTAAAATCAGAAGGTATACTAAAGATGATCTACTTCATCCCCTGTATTTTATAGTTCAGGAAATTAAGGGGTTGAGGGATTGAGGAAAATAGTGTTTAATTAAAAAAGATATCTTTCAAATCCTGCTAATATGTGCAGGGTTATTATAAGAAGCTACATCATCCAATTTTGAAATCAACCGGGATGAAATCCTTCTGACTCCTTAAAACCCAATGTAAATATCACTTCATCCGAGAAGCCCTCCAACTCCAAGTCCCTCCCTGATAATGTCCATTAATCCTTCCTTCTACTATACCACTCCTCTTATGACTATATCTATGCTGTATCACTACACAGCAAACAATTTAAAGTCAGATCTAACTCACTTTGGTTTGATGAAGGCCAATAACCAGCTTGGTTCTTACCTATAGCACACTTCACCCTTGAGAGATTATGGGGAGTACCACCATGAGACAATATGCACAAAGGACAGCCAAAGTTCATGGTCCGGGGTCTCACCTCTATGACAAAGTGGTTTGTTAAACGGTTCCCTTCACTATTCAATTACTACCACAGAAGTGCAGCATCAGCGATATGTCCCAGCATGTTAACCCTGCCCCATACAAGGAATGCCCCAACCTTCTTTTCATGCTAAATTAACTATAGTTAAGCTGGACCTTATTGTATTCTTCCCTAACTTGATTAAAATGGTAACAGCTGTTCTTATCTGACTGTTAACCATCTTGAGTGTTTAAAAAAAAAAAAGATCCTTGTCACGAAGATTAAATGAAACACTAAGACTACTTCTTGGCACAAAGTACTCAAAAAAGGGTGGTTATTATTATATGACATCCGTTCTTCAATCTCTCCTAATCTAGAGTCATTTGAATATTATAAGCAATATGAAAAATTCTACTTAACCTAGTGTTTTATTTTTCCTTTTGAAATCCCTAAAATTTGCTGTATACATCTGAAGATTGATAATTCACAATACCTTTGTTAAGTCTCTTTTTAGGATAGCAGGTCATGATTGCTATATAAGGTATGCAAACTACTAATAAACATAAATATTCACCATGGCATAAATGGTATGAAAAGAGGATGCAGAATTAAACCCCTTAAGCAAAATAAATATGTAAGGATAGAGTGGGAAAAATCCTCTTAGAATTCTATATATAAGATTATAAAGATTTTTATTTAAGTATATTCTGTCTCTCTGTTCTGGTTCTTTCTATAAATTCCAGACTCAAGAATAGGAAAAAAAAAATTCCTTTTGTCTAAATAATACAAACTACTGCTCAAAATATTAAAATATTGATGAATTATGAGTTCTAAAATTTTCATCCCATTTATTTCAGTTCCTTTGTTACTATCCAACTTTCTCCAACCTGAATTTTTAAATATCTGAGTCATTTAGGTCTTCAAAAAAAGTCCTGGGCATTTGCTACTTCTCTAGCCCTCTTTAGGAAGATCATCTTTATTTCTGTCATGAACTTCCTGCTCAAACACAGTTACAAGTTAGAAAGTTAAGGAGGCTGAGCCAACCTACCACTATTTCATAATTAATCCCCATAATCCTTTGCCACTTTGTCAGCAGGGCAGCTTCCTGTTGTTGTGTATCTTCTGTGTCTTCTATCTCTGCCGACAATAATGGGTATCCTGAAATAGTCAACACAATTAAGTCAGTGACAAACTACAAAAACCTCCATATTTTTACATTCTATTCCAGAGACACTGTGATCAGAACCTGTCTGTTGTAGCAAGTCTGACTCTTCACCCAGTATATGAGTTACTCTTATTTCTCTATTCATTTTTTATTAGAGTATAATTGACAAGCAATATCCTATTAGTTTCAGGTATGTATCTTGGTGGTTCGATATTTCCCTAACGCTATGAAATGATCCCCACAAAAAACTCTGGTTACCATCTGTCACTATACAAAGTTATTATAATATTATTGACTATATTCCCTATGTGTACAATGAATCCCCATAACTTATTTATTTTATAACTGAAGTTTATACATCTTAACCCCTATCATCTACTTTGCCTGTTCCCTAACCCCCCCACTCTGGTAACCAACGGTTGTTTCCTATACCTATGAGCCTGTTTAATTTGTTTGTTTGTTGTCTGAGGACCAGCACCAAGGTAGATGCATTAGAATCATTTAGAAGCTTATCCTTAGTTTGTTTAAAAAAAGAATTGGGACTTCTGATTCTTAGAGCATCTCCCATCCACTCTCTCATATGCACATTTACAAAGCAAAGACAGATCTGGGCTTTCAAAGTGATTCCCCCACACCCATCCGTACTTACTATATCAAGTTTCATGCTCTAAAACCTTTTTATTCTTTCCCACTACTCTTGATATTCACTTTAGTCTAAATAATTTCTTCACCTATTCGTGTAAAAACGGCAGAATGCAATTAACACAGATGAATCTTATATATCACACTCCCAGGATATTATTGCAAACACAAATAGTCCTTTAAAATAATAAAAGTAAATCAAAATTTTCAACAGAAAAGAAAAAGTTAATAACGAAGTAGATATTTTAAAGAACCACAAAGCTTCAATTTAACTGTTTAGTGAAAGGCAGTATACACATGAAGGAAGGTCAGTCTTGGACTCTGTTCAGTGGATTTAAGTTACCAAATAAAGTACCTAATGCAATGTGACAGATAAGGAAAGCACACAGCTCCCAGCCTAAAGATGGCAGTAATATTTTGGCATAATTATATATTAAAACAATACTGCTCTAAAAAATGTTTGAACAGCTTGATGGAGTCTAGTTTTATACTGAAAGAAATCTCAGAAAGGTTTAATAATTTCTACATACAATTCCTTCCCAGACCAACTTCCCAATATTAAGATTTCGAATTTTTGAAAAATTGACAAGAAAAAGCCTCCCAAAACTGGACAGTTTTATTCCTAAGAGCTCATGCTTTTAAAAAGATTATCAAGTTTATTTTAAAAATACTTGAACACTTGGTAATTTTATTATTGCTTGCTCAATAAGATATGGACACGTCAGCTGAAGGAAAGGGATTGATATAAAACCTTGTACATAACTGATTGATTCCTAAAGGTTCTGGTTTTAAAAATTTGTAAGAAAGAAAAATGTAAAGCCAGAAAATATGCCATGTGTAAATGGAACTATTTTACTCTACTCGAGAAATTAATCCCATCTATGAATAAGGACTGAAAAGTATCTCTTTTTCTTTTTTGATAGATTTTTTTTTAATAATTTACTATCCATAGAGGCTTAAACACATTTACAAAAATAATTTCTCTAAAAACAAACAAACAAACAATAAAAAATGTAATAACATTGTTCCAGGTGTTTACCTTCTTCTTCAATTGGTAATATGCTGGTGTTTCTACTCAAAGATGAAGAATCTTCATCTTTTTCATAATTTTCTTAAAAATAAGAATATTTTAGTAGTTATATCTATAATATAATCAAGCACATGAAATTTTTCAAATTCCACTGATTTATCTGAACCCCAAGACAAGTGTTCTTTGTAGGTAAATTTTTCAATAACCACTTGTACTTAAAAGGGAAGTTCTGTTAACATGACAAAGAATAAATTTCTCGGGGTTCCTGAATGGCTCAATCAGTTAAGTGTCCAACTTTTGATTTTAGCTCAGTCATGATCTCAGGGTTGTGAGATTGAGCCCCACATTGGGCTATGGGCTGAGTGAGATGGCTTGAGATTCTCTCTGTCTCCCTCTACCCCTCCCCCACTCACTCTGTCTCCCACTCTCTCTCTCTGAAAAAAAGAAATTCCTCATGTGATTTGCCTCCCTGTCACCCACTGCTGTAATAACAGCAGAGTATGGCATAAATACCAGAATGCTTAATAGTTGGAGAAATGAAGCAGCACTTTCATTTTTTTAAAAACTTTATTTTATTTTATTTTTTTTATTTATTTGACAGAGAGGAGAGCGATCACAAGTAGGCAGAGAGGCAGGGGGAAGCAGGCTCCCCACTGAGCAGAGAGCCCGATGCAGGGCTCAATCCCAGGACCCTGAGATTAAGAACTGAGCTGAAGGCAGAGGCTTTAACCCGCTGAGCCACCCAGGTGTCCCTGAAGCAGCATTTTCAAACCAAAAGCCTGATTTCTATCAACAAACTTTTAAATCAGTTACTGGGGGGTTTCACTAATTTTCAGAGATATTCATGTACCAATAGCTTATGAATGACATTTCTAAATGTGTTGTTAAAGTAGATTCCTTCAAGGAAGGCTGGACATTTAGGAACATGAGGCTTACAGACCTAGCCCGGGCAGAACAGGTTCCCCCTGAACGGAAAACATGGCAATGGCACCCAAAAGTAAGGCAGGGATGGAAAGGTAAATGCATGTTTCTGACTCTGAAATCGTGCCTGAATCAACAGGAAAGAAAGAAACCCACTTTATTTGGAAGCGCATTCTGTACCGAATGGACACATAGCTAGTTCTGGTTAGTCCCAACTTCAACAAATTTCCTTTTTATTTGGCTTATAATGAATAATGAAGACTAAACACCATTCTTGAGGTATTTTCAGAATTAGAAAAAAATCTAAATGATGTAAGGGTCTAACTGAAAACCAGTTTAACCTGGCATTACCTCTGCTTCCGCTGGCATTCAGAGGAGATAAAACTGCATCCTTTGTGACATCCTCCCTTGTCGCAAGCTCAGCCTCCTGCTTTGTTCCTCTTCTCATTAGTGTCAGGTGCACAGTTGGTCCTGTGTGTCGCAACACCTCTACTGCTTGTTGATTGGTAAAACCCTGAAGGTTTGTGCCATCTACCTGTGATCAGAGCAAGACATGTTAAAAAATAAATGAATATTTATATTACCAATTCACCAAATGCATGTTTACGGCTAGTTAGTGGGAAATCAACATGACTGAATACCTCCCTAATTGGAGAATGAACTAATACCTGCTTTGGGGACCAGTAATAACTTAGATGCACTAGAATTACCCAGGTGAGTTTTGTTTTATTTATTACAGATGATGGTGTCTCATTTCTAGATATCATGAACCAACAGTTCTGGGGTGAGAATATTCTTTTATTTTCCTCAGTTGATCCTGATACACAGTCAACTTTGGAAGCCAGTACTATGCAGTATATAAAAGTGTAGAAGACAGTGACAAAAGTTGTCTCTCTGAGTGCTGATGCATTCCATATCATACTTATCCTGGCTTTAAAAAAAGAAGGATGACAAAACTAACTTCCTTTTTATTTCTTTGCCTCTTCAGAAAACATATGTGACTTTCCCTTTTCCTAGTTCACAGAGGATAAAACATTTGAAGATGCACTTGTGATCTTTCCAAACTACAGATATGATCATATCGTCCCAAGACTGCCTTCCATAGGACACTCCTTAGGCCAACTTTCCGTATCGTGAACATAGTTTAGAAAGACCATTTGCAACAACGTGGATGGAACTAGAGGTATTATGTTAAACGAAATAAGTCAATCAGAAAAAGACAATTATCATATGATCTCTCTGATATGAAGAATTTGAAAGGCAGGGCGGGGGTCGTGGGGGGTGGGGGGGAGATGAAACAAGATGGGATCAGGAAAGAGACAAACTGTAAGAGACTCCTAAACTCACGAAACAAACTAAGGGTGGCTGGGGGGTAGGGGGGTAGGGTAGGGATGGTGGCTGGGTTATGGACACTGGGGAGGGTATGTGCTATGGTAAGTGCTATGAAATGTGTAAGCCTGATGATTCACAGACATGTACCCTGAGGTACATCCCTTGATCACTTATATGGAACACCAATATATAAAGCAGAATAAAATAGAATCATTCACTCTATTCCCTCCCCTGTAATGTCTACAGTGAAACCCTAGGGGTCAACAGAGCACAATCTGTAAAACAAGAATCTTATAACAAAGTAAGTTTAATGTTATAAAACAATACCTCCTCAAAATAGCAAGAAATAGTTTCTCAATCTTCTCACTGGCTGGACAACTACAAAATAAAAACAGAGTATAGCTCCAAACAGCAGCTACCAAAACAAAACCAGGAAAAACAAAGACTGCAGTTGTGAAAATGCAACCAGTGCGAAGAACTTTACCACCAGTATCTCAAAAGTCCACAAGATGGTGATATTTCACTAAAATTAATGCATGGCCAAAAACATTGCATGATGTTTCCTTAGAGTCTGAGATGCACCTAACTTTGAAGTAAGAGAATATTCCTAAAACTTAAATCTCAGAACACTGATAACAGTGAAGACAAGTGACTTTATTGAAAACAAGAAAACAGAAGAAGGGGGCTTCTCCTTTCGAGTCATTAATTCCCTTTATTACTGATCCTACCTAAGCAAAACCCTATGTGAGGTTCCACTTAATGGAAATAATGACAAATTTGGAGGGAAGTTATTGTGCTTTTAAACGTGCAATTATTTCAGGTCTTTAGTAAGGATCTGCTTTGTTAATTAAACTGTACTTACGTGTGAAGTGTTATACCAAGTATTTTAATTAATTATTCATTTGGTCTTCCTAAAAATTATACAAGGGAAAGTTCCCTTTTCCCAAGTTTGTAGGTGAAAGAAGCTTACTAAGCAGTTATCATAGGACCCTGTAATTCTATTCCTAAGTATATACTCAAGATAAATGTAAACATACACCCACACAAAAACTGGTACATAAATGTTTATGGTAACATTATCCATAACAGCCAAAAAATGGAAACAACCCAAATGTCCATCAATTAATGAATGGGTGAATAAAATGTGGTATATCCATACAATGAATAATACAAGTATTATTCAGATATGAAAAGAAATAAAGAAAGGATACATGCTACAACATTGATGAACCTTGAAAACATGCCAGGCGAAATAAACCAGTCACAAAGGACTACATAGTGTATAATTCCATTTACATGAAATACACAGAGTAGGCAAATCTATAGAGACAGAAAAAGATTGGTGGTTTTCTAGTGCTGGGAGGATGGTAGAATTAGGGACAGACTGCTACTGGGCATGGAGTTTCCTTTTAAGGTAATGAAAAGTTTCTAAAATTGACTGTGATAATTGATGCACAATTGTGAATATACTAAATCAAGCTACTGAACTATACCCTTTAAATGAGTAAATTGTAGGTTATGTGAATTATATCTCAATAAAGATGATTTTTTTAAAAAAAGTTTTCTAATGGATTAAAGTACATATCTTAGAGAAAAAAGTACACTATGTTTTCAATTTTTAATTTAGTATTAGCTATGGATTTAGAGTCTGTATGCACTCTCTCTCCACTCCTTTTCTCCAAAATAAAAAAAAAAAAAAGTAGTTAATTTTCATTGAAAGACAAATGAAGATACGGTGGTTAAAACTCATTCCCAGGTTATAGCCAACTTAAGTGGCAAGCACAACTTGATCTTCACAATAGGTTTCAAGGGGTGAACAAGTGTACTTAGTTTTACAGAACTAAGCCAAGAAGACTCAGGAAGTTATAATGTAGAAGCAAAGGCAAAGATAAGGGCACCTTTTTTTTTTTAATTGTGGCAGAAAACACATAGTAAAAAAGTCAAGCATCTTAACCATTTTACCTGTAAAGTTCAGTAGTGCCCAGTTTAATCAATGTCATGAACAGAGCTCTAGAATGTTTCTACCTTGCAAAACTGAAACTGTACCAATTAAACAGCTCCCATGTCCCCCTCCACTCAGACTTTTGCAAGGACCATTTTTTCTATTTCTATAAGTTTGACTACTCTAGGTACCTCATGTAAGTGGAAACATACAGTACTTGTCTTTGTGTGACTCACTTATTTCATCTTGAACAATGTCCTTAAGGTATAACCATGATGCGAGATGTGACAAAATTTCCTTCTTTATAAGACTAAATGATAATCTATTATATTTATATATATATATATGTTAATATTTATTTATTTATTTATTTATTTATTTATTTATTTATTTATTTATCACAGTTTGTTTATCCATTCATCCAAAGATGGACAGTTGGGTTACTTCCTCATCTCAGCTATTACAAATAAAGCCATTATGAACAAGGAATCTTTGTTAACATTTTACATTCTCATCATAATAAGATCCCAAGGAAACAACAGAGACTTAATTAAACATAAACAAATACATATTGAGATAAATAAGTATTCTCCAAAATGTTTTCCAAAGAATATTAATATATGTTTGAGGAAAAAAGAGCCCATGATTACAAAAGTTTAGGATAACCCAAAGAAAAATAGTTAACTTTTCAAAGTAAAATAGAGGACTGCAGAACTTCCCAGAGCCTTAGATTTTTCAATTTCCATAATGAATCCCCACAAGACCTTATAAGATTTTCCTAAACTTATCTGACCAGGAAGCCTCTAGTGTAGAGTCTCTCGGACATATGTTTCAAGGAGTAGTTAGGGTAGCCCAGTTTGCACAGAACAGTGAACTGAAGTTGTATGCCTCTGTACACTGCCTTGTATAGCAATATGCTCAAAACATACTGAGGTTACTATAATAACAATGATGGGCTTGATCTGATTAAGAGGGAGTTAAGATCTATTTCTTTTATTCCTGTATATTCATAGAGCTAAAAGAAGCCCTGGACATGGAGCTGACAACAACAGTGTCATTTCGCTGATACTAAAAAAAAAAAAAGCACACATCCCAAAATTAAGACTCAAGTACACTAAAGATTATGATACCTGGTCTTTACTTTTACATTGTCTGCAACTAAAGTATAAGTATGTTAATGTAACAAATTCATTGCAACCAGAAATCAGATATATCAGAAATTATTCTATTATTTAGAATTGAGATCAGTGAAGCTTCCATCCAATGCTCTTCCAAAAAACAACAAAACGGGTAATTGTAATGACAGCCTCAAATCACCAAAAAGCTTAAATTAGTAGAGAGCTAACTGTAGTTCTCAAAACTGAGTAAACTAGGAGAATGCATTTCTCAACCATGAAAATTAACAAAGCTCTTATTAGTGTTACTTACGGCTATAATTTGGTCTCCAATTTGGATTCTTCCATCATGTTCAACAGCACTGCTCTTTGTAATGCTCTTTACAAAGATTCCTGAAGGTTCTAAGATTAGAAATAGGGTTTTTGGATTTTTTTTATTATTTGCAAAGCACATTCAAAAACTATCCATCCTTTAATTCTCCAAATATAAAGTCCTAATTCTGAATAAATATAAATCAACAAGCCACAGAAACAAAACCAAAAGAAACTTAGTCTAGAGAATAAGACAATGATTTTGTCTGTCAAATACAGTATCAGAGTTTTCTACACTGAATTACTCCTGGGGAAGTTTCTGATCAGTTTATACAACAATCTGAAAATACAGAATATTAGTTCACTGTTTCACAAGACAAAGATATTAGAAGCAATTCCCAAATTTAAAAAAAGTATTTAAAACTACCTAATTTTTTATCTCCAATGTAACCAGCAATGGTAATTCCTAATCCTTGGACATTTTTAGTGAGTTCTACATCAAATGTCTCACTTTCTTCACTTTTCTGAGTAGAAGCATCAACCTAAAATAAAATCAATCAATAAATATGCAGAACAATAAACCTGTAAACAAATAAGATAAACTCAAATAGCAACAATCTGTATTTAGGAATATATGGTAACATTAGTTGGCAAAGAACTCTGCTAGAGGAGGACTACTTCAATCTTGACAACATGAACTGAGCATTATATTGTTACTCAAAAGTAATGTCAGCAGTAAGGATGAACACTCCCTTATCAGAGAAATGCATTATTATTTGTGTATACACAATTAAAAAAATCAAATAGTCTATTAATAAATTCTATTTTCAGGATAGCTTATCTTTGTTTCTACAACTGAAAGAACTTATGTTTTGAAGTCAGGTCAACACATTCAAATCTGAATTTTTCTAATCATTGCTTTGCTCAACTGTCTACTGGGAATAAGAATAACAAGTCCACCTAACATTTATTGAGCAGTTTCAAAGTTACAGACACTTGACGTGTCTTAATTTACTCCTTAAAACAAGCCTATGAGTTTTTCTCTGGGGAAAGTGAGGAACATAAACTGTTTTCAAGGACAAACAGCAAGCAATCTATTAGAGGCAGAATTCACATACACTAAGTAGGTTGCAAAACCCTACTCTTAAAATGCTCTGCAGTGTATAAAATGCCTAGGAGAATATAGGAGCCATAGTGTACACTCAGGAGAGTGTCCACAAACTTGCTGCTACTGCTATCTTAAGTGGATAGTTGATTCTAACAACACGAGGAGGAGTTAACCTATCTTCCAGATATTTTATTAATATACTGATGATGATGTTGAAACCTGTGAAATGCAACAAAGAGCTATTTAAAATTGTTACTGTATTTGTTTTGTAAATTCAGACTTTAACTTGAAAAGCTCTTCATAAGGAAAGCATGCCTTTCTGCATCAGTCCTCATTCCTGAAAGGACAGCTGACAGCAGGTTTCTCTAATACGTAAAACTGTTATTAATTATACACTGGGCAGAAGGGCAAAGTTCTCTGAATTCAGCATTAGTGGACTAGCGCAGTAAGTCATCAGCAAGCTTCTGGCATCATGTGTTTGTGTTGACAATTAGATTCCCCAGGGAACCCTACAAAGATCACAAAAGAATGAAGGTTCAAATGGACATACAGGTTGGGGTTAGCTGGTAATGTTGGGGTTTTGTTGTTTTGTTTTTGTTTTTTTTTTTTAATTTTCTTTAAGCAAACTCTGTATCTCACTGATAGTCCATCTAAGTGAGATATAATTTTATAGTAAAGTTTGATTTATTTTTTCATTGCACATAATTATCTGTGCAAACTTAGCAAAAGTTTAAAGTTTAGATAATTACAAGAAAATGACAGGATGAAATCTGCTTCAATTGAAACAAATGTGTTTTCTATTTTTAATAAGACTTATGCGAGTGCTATTTTAGAGGGTGGCAATTTGACTATCGAATGGTTTTAAAAGGGGCACAAGCTTCAGAAATGATGATATGCACAGAATAGATATTTTTCTAAGCTTTCAATTACATCAAGTGGTTTTCGGTATTGCATTCATTTATATATTGCTGAATAAAATGTTTTGTTTACCACAAAAGAATGTGATTTAAATACTTTCATACACAAGCTTTCTTTCTTTACTTCTTTTTTCTCTGCAAAAAATAGCAACTAACTCAATCCTAAAAACATCAGAATCATGGAAATTTCAAGTATTCTAATAAAGTTCTAAAGGGCTTGTGGAGGAGGTTAAGCTATTAAAAAAGAATCTATAGCAACTAATTAGAAAAAACTTTAATAGAAAAAAATGATAGATGTTTTTAGATCTATGAGAAAGGAATACAGGACTTGCATTTGCTATAGAGCTTATCTAGAAATTGGATGTAATTCTGTTCTTAAATATTTAAGAGATTTTCAGATAAAATTATTTTGTTGATACTCCCACCCCCAAGATTCCCCCAAAACAGATACTAAAGGGAAAGTTATCAAAGGAGAATGATTGGAATTCACAGCCCACCTAACAGAGAACCTTCTAAATAAAAGAAAGATAAAATTAAACATTTTAGTTATTAGTAGTAAATAATTCTTTAAAATTTTATTATCTTTCAAAAGATTATCCTCATAAATGTGCTGCTTAGAGAAAAATATAAAAGAGTAATCTAGAATTTTTTAAAGAAACTTATTTTTCATGTTACACATGATTCCTAATTAATAAGATGTTTTTAGCGCTGAAACACATCTACACTTGAATTTTCATTCTCTAGCACTAATATATGTATATCATTAAGTCTAGTTTCTAAACATCACTATCATCTAAATGCTATTGTCTATGAGGCTCCGTGTGTTTCTAACTTACCCGCATTTCCGGTGTAGAAGATGGGGAAGAGGAAAGGGTGATGCCCAAAGAGGTGGGTGCTGCTGGTTCTTCAATGGCACCTCTTGCAATCATCAATTTAACTCTGTTTCCACATTGCCTGAGCACTTGTGCTACTTGCTCACTGCTCATTCCTGCTAGATCCGTGTCACCAATCTTTAGAATGTGGTCTCCACTGCACAGTCGTCCATGCTAAATAAAGAGGTCAGTTAATCAGGCTACTAATATTTTAATTTCATCAGAGAAAACCTAAATGAGGGTAATGAGGGTAAGAGAATAATTTTAAAACAGCAGTAATGTGAATTACCAATCACGGAACATTAAGCATGTGGTTGTTACTTTAACTGTTTTTTGATGCATCTCAAAATTATTCAATGTGATATAAGTAACTGAAATTCACAAACATTCCTTAACTCAACAGTTGAGCTTTTCAATTCAATTTCTACCCACTATATACAGGAAAATATTAAGACTTTCAGAAGTTTTTTGAGAAATAGATAAAAAAAAAAAAGAAAATGCCACTAAGCAAAGATGAAGCGTATGCAAATATATATTAGTCAAAAAATATAGAAAAACCACAAATAAGCAGTAAACTAATACCACATTTCTGTATTACACTTTCAATTAAAAAAATCCCTAAAAGAATAATTTCAGATGAAAGAGATAAAAATTTAGATGGATGAGTCTTATTATCCTCCATACAAACACTTTTCACTAGAACTTTCTGCAGTGACAGAAATGTTCTGCATCATCCAATAAGGCAGCTACTAGTGACAGGTTGTTACAGAGCCCCTGAAATGTATGCAGTCCAACCAGGGAACTCAATTTGTCATTTTCTTTAATTTTTTTAGAATTTCCTTCATTTATTTTAGAGAGAGAGAGAGCTCGAGCAGGGGGTGGGGTGGGGGAGTGGGACAGAGGGACAGGGAGAGAGAATCTTAAGCAGACTGTGCTGTGCGCAGAGCCTGATTCAGAACTTGATCTTATGACCTGGGAGATCATGACCTGAGCTGAAACCAAGAGTCGTACACTTAACTATGTCACCCCAGAACCCTAGACATTCATTTTATTTAATTTTAATTAATTTAAATTTGAATTTTAGAAGTAGCCAGTAACTACGAGTAGCTATAGTATTGGATAGTGCAGTTCTATACTGAAGACAAAGCCCAATTTACTGCAAACCAGCAGTCAACTAGGGTAATTTCATTAAATACTGTTAGCGGCTGGCTAATTTTTAAAAGGAAGAAAATATGCATATTATTGTGCTACTGTCATTACCTCTACTGATAAAGCTGTCATTAAACAGGCCTTTCATTTATGAATAGGAGAAATATTTGATAAGTTGACTTCCTAGGTTAAGTTTAAACACACAGTGCAAAAACAACTTTGTAACAAAACTGTTATAACCAAAGAAAAAGTTACTTAACACTAGAACTTCTCAAATTAAAATGTAAGTCATAACTAGTAACTTTACAACAATTTTTCTCACATATATTCCAGCAGTGTCACAGAGCATATATGGTAACGCTTTAACAAACTACTCTGAGTGATAAAAATAGGCTGTGCTTCATTTACAAAGATGACACAAGTGACCCATCACTAAAGGAATTTGTTTTTTCTCTCAATAATAAAGTATTCTTCTTTCCATAATACCTTGTGGCTATAAAGCAGCTGACTAGGTTTACAAATTCGGTTTATGAACATAAAATAAAGGGTAGCTACCTCTATAATGATCAAAACCATAACCCAGGCTTTAGTCTGTGCTCTACAAAAGTCTTAAGATCATTGCCTAAAACTATAACTTAAAGGGCGCCTGGCTGGCTCAGCTGGTTAAGCAGTCTCACTAGATTTCGACTCAGATTATGATCTCAGGGTCACGGGATCAAGCCCCACAAAGGGCTCTGAACTCAGTGGGGGGTCTGCTTGAGATTCTTTCGCTCCCTCTTCCTCTACCCCTCCCCCTTGCTCTCTCTCTCTCTCTCTCTCTCTCTCTCTCTCTCAAATAAATAAATCTTTAAAGAAATAAATAAAGAGAACTGTAACTTCAGATCAAAGTCCCTCTTCAAAGATCTTTCTCCCAGGGTTAAGAAAACACTTTCAGAAAAGCCCAGCAAAACAGAAGCTTCTAACTCAGCTTCTTTGACATTACATAAGGCCAAAGTTTCTTCTTCCTAACAGAAAATATAAAAGATGAAGGCATATAATTTGATAAAACACCCTGTTGGAGTAGCTTACCTGGTCAGCTACTCCTCCAGGCAAAATGGTCTTTACTATCACTCCAGTTGCTTTTCCTCCGACGATGCCAAATCCTAGTCCAGATCCATCGTTCACCAGTTCAATAGTCTCCACATGCTGCCAGTGAACCTGAAAACAAAACTCCTATATGAATTTGAAAAAATTTGGGAAAACTAAAATTTTATTATAATTGAGATTTTTGTGAATATTATTTCGTGGCTGGTATCAAATAATGGAGTTCAGATATAATAATAAGCCTTAACAATGTCCCTTTGATTTAGTATACTTCCCTTTCAACAGATTGTTACTGCTATTGATATAATCATTCTTGAAATTATCAATAACATCTTTATAGTGACCGCATTTAACCAGTTGAAGATAGGCATTGATTTGCAAGATCCTTTGTAGAACTTCTAAAAAAAGAAGAAGATCAAGGAGAAATCATCACCTGTTAAAATTATCTTCTATAAAATCTTGCTTCACAGGATTTCAAATTAGAGGACTCCTTAAAGTCACTGACTGCTAACTCAAACAGTATAATTCTGTAATTTATAAAGCAAAATCAAGACTATTATCTGTCTACAGATAGAATCGGGTTTCTTGAAAAACTGATTTATTTTTTTGAGGAATGTGGTCAAATAGAATACATAAAGAAAGGTAAAAGTTGATTTAAAAGGTGGTAACTTAATTACAGTTAAATAACTAATATCCCAGCAATAGAGAGATAAAAGAATAAAATAGGAAAAACTCAAGAAATACAAGGACCTAATAAATAAATAAATAAATAAATAAACAAACAAACAAACAAACAAACAAAAAAGAAATACAAGGACCTACAAGAAACAGAAATCGGCAGACAACCAAAAAGAACTAGAAAAATAGTATATGTCCCTTTTAAAAATCTTACGTACTCACCGGGTTCGAGTGAGCTGAAACTGTGCTGGCTGCAGATGGAGAACGGGAAACTATGGGGCTGATGAGCTGAGGCAATGAGCCTCTGGCAATAACTAGCTGGACATTATCTTTGGCTTTCTGCAGGATACTGATAGCCTGCTGATGTGTAATTGTCTGATCAAGTGCCTGTCCATTGATAGCAAGGATCTGATCAGTTTCCTTCAATCTTCCATCTCTATCAGGAATGAAAAAGGGGTAAAAGACATCTGACAGCTCTCAAGAAAATGACACCTTCTCTGGCATCTATTTTCAGTTTTTTGTTTTGTTTTGTTTTTTGTTTTTTTCAACATATATATTATTTGCCACAGGGTACATGTCTGTGAATCGTCAGGCTTACACATTTCACAGCACTTAACCATAGCACATGCCCTCCCCAATGTCCATAACCCAGCCACCATCCCTACCCTACCCCCCTACCCCCCAGCCACCCTTAGTTTGTTTCGTGAGTTTAGGAGTCTCTTATGGTTTGTCTCCTTCCTGATCTCATCTTGTTTCATTTCCCTCCCACCCCCCCATGACCCCCTGCCCTTCCTCTCTCACATTCCTCATATCAGAGAGATCAAGTGATAATTGTCTTTCTCTGACTTGTTTCATTTACCATAATACCCTCTAGTTCCATCCATGTCATTGCAAATTTAAGCCAGTTTTCTAATGTCCATACTTTTTAAGGTTTTCCCTGCAATTTTACTTTTAAAAATATAAGTTTGGTCTCCTTATCCACCCCTAATCAATCCCTCCCATTTAAAAGCCACCATCTTTACAGCTACACACTCAACCTACGTTTTGTCTTAGATGTTCCTATTTACCACAAATAAAAGCAAAGGTAGATACATTTAGCTGTTGTTTTGGACATATTAATAAAATACAGCCCAAGTTATCATGGGTCACTTGTATACTTTTCTATACTGCAACTTTTAAATCTAATTGAAAAGAACCGATGTAATAATAAAGAGACTAATGTCCTCCTCAAATTTTCCTTTCTTTACTAAAAAGTGATTATGACTGCATATAAAAGATATTCTCCCTTCCAAGGACTTGCTTTTTATCACAGTAATGTTAAAGATTTCTAAAAACTGATTAATAACAGATTACATTAAGTTTCTGTTTTTATTCATTTTCTCTCTCTAAATTCTCCCAAGGTCATCAACACCTTCTGGATACAGTATCAAAAACAGAGAAGATGCCATTAGAGTCTTACCTGTGGGCCACACTGCCCTCTTGGATCTCCTGCACGAATATTCCCAGTTCTCCCCGGTTATCGCTCCTGAGTCCCACAACACTAAACCCAAGGCCTCCACATGGAGGTTTGAGGAGCTCAAAAACTTCTATGTGGCGACCCTGTTCAAGAAACAAAGCAAAAAATAAAATTACAAGTCAATCACTCCATTCACAGTTATTTTATTAGTGGTATTACTAATAAAAATTTAAAGTTTAAAAAAATTGGAAGAATTTTCTCAGATAACCTTTATCACTTATTACCTAGAATGATGTATTTTATTATTGATCCTGAAGAATAAAAAAAAGAAAATGAAACAAAAGTTTCTGAACCATCCAAACTCACACAAAATCCACTTCTTTTCCATTTCAACTTTCTCAGATGTTAAAAATGTCCTCATAAATATATTTTAAAATATTACATATCTATATAATGTAGTATATACAAATACATATTCTTCCAATTATTCAGGACTTGCTTACACTGTTCTATTGTAACTAACAAGAAGAAATGTTCTTGGGGCGCCTGGGTGGCTCAGTGGGTTAAGCCTCTGCCTTCAGCTCAGGTCATGATCTCAGGGTCCTGGGATCGAACCCCGCATCGGGCTCTCTGCTCAGCAGGGAGCCTGCTTCTCCCTCTCTCTCTGCCTGCCTCTCTGCCTACTTGTGATCTCTCCCTCTCTGTCAAATAAATAAATAAAATATTTAAAAAAAAAAAAAAGAAAAGAAAAAGAAATGTTCTTACCTGGGCCATATTTTTTATTAGTTGATCAAATTCTTCACAAGCAGGTTTCCCATTGATGTGTGCAGTACCAGGTCCTGTAAATGCTTCCAGATTCCCATTATTTGAGGATGATAAGAACAATTCATTTTGCATAGTAGGAATTGCAGCTGGACTGAGGTGTGGAATGTGAGCATATTCAACATTTGAAATTGCCGATGTTGTAGTGTTTACCTGGGAGCAATATGAAGATTATTAACAATTTTGACATTCCATAAACAATTTCAGAAAAAACATCCCAAGGGGTAATAATAAGCTATATATGAAATTTCAAAATTTCCATACCCTTTGATTGACCAACTGAATTTCAAGAAATTAATTTCAAAGAGAAAAATGAGAATAATGCACAAAGATGCGTATATAAGGACACCAGATGCAGCATTGTTAATTACATGGGAAAAAAAATTTTTTTTTTAGATGAGAAAAATTTCAAAACCTACCTCCAGTGTTCAACTTTAAGGTATTCATTAAAATACATGCAAACATACACATTCACATACACACTGAAGTGAAAAAGGCTAGTTATTGACCAATGTGTACAGTATGACACAATGCACATTCAAAAAAGATGTTTATATTTGTATTAATATACACCAACCAACCAATATAACATTAGCTGTCCCTGAGAGACAGAGGGCTATTTAATCTTTTATATTCTTGAATTTTTAGAACAATATACATACTACAGAATTTGGTCTTTTCTGAAGAGAGGTCTGACCTCTATCCCCAACTCCTAGGAAGGAACCTCTAAACCCTTGGACTTTCCAGATAGTCATGGTGGAGTCCAAGTCCACAAGATATCAGCCCAAACTGACACCAAGTTAAATCACATAGGCAGTCAATCATGCCTATGAAATGATACCCTAATAAAGTTTCTGAACACCAAACTCAGGTGAGCTTCCTGGGTTGGCAACACTCCGTGAATACTGTCACACATCAATTCTGAAAAGGAAACACTTTGTGAGGAAAATGGAAGCTTCGTATTTGAAATCCTCAGGCTGCACTATGCGTCTTCTTGGCTGATTTTTTACCTCTATCCTTTCTTTATAATGTACCATAAGCACGAGTAGAAAAGTTTCCAGTAAGTTCTGTAGGTCCTTATACTGAATTATTGAACCTGAGGGTGGTTTGGGGAACATCCAGAACTTGCAGTTCATCTCAGAAGGAAGGTGGTCTTTTGTGGATTGTTCCCTCTACCATCATAGTTAGAACTTAACTCTTTGCTTTTGGTGTCAAAAGTCTCCAATGGACTTGGAAGTCTGGAGCATTGTGCCCTCAAGCCTTGCAGTTTGGCTAACTCCAGATACAATGACATAAGTAAGAATGACAAAAAAGATCACTCCATTCTGGAAAGACATTCTACGATTACCTGTATGTGCCTGTTACACAGAGCATCAAATTAAAGCTAAATAATTTCCCACTTCTGTAAGGTATCTGTACTGCAATTTTTTTACCCACAATTACTTATCAGAAAGAGCACATTAATGACGCTTTTGGATCACTTTCTGAACTCATCTCCTGCACTGTGTCCCTCACCCAGCAGGATCCAGCTATACCGACCCCTTCACAGTTCCTCAAACCAAACTGCTCACTCTATCAGCCACGTACATCCTTCCCCAACATCTACATGCTTATTGCCTGATTTCATACAGGTGTGCTCAACTTCATCCCAGAGAAGCCCTCCCTGACAATGTTACCCAAGACAGCACCTCCTCCACAAGTTTTACCCTGTTCTGTTTTTCTTCCTGGCACTTGCCATGGATCCTGCTGTCAGAGAGCCTCCATGCCAATCTGTGTGGACAGACTAGCACGTAGAATTCCCCAGTGGAGAAATCTGACTATTTTATTCTCTCTTATATCCTTCATTCTGTAGAAGAATGCCTTGCACAGAGCTGGCATTCAATAAATATTTGCAGAATAAATATTTACTTTTTTAGGGACCTACTCTGATTTCGTCTCTCCAACAACTCTCCCACTATCATTATTTCCATTTTTCAGGTGACGAAATTACACAAAGTCACACACCTAATAAACAGATTATGACCTAGATTTTTTCACCATGGTGTTCCTATGTTTGTACTATATACATAACAAACAGTCATTTGAGGTATCATTTATGGAAATAAGACATTAGGTAAAATTTACATTGACAGAGCAATCAAAATATTTTACAACCTATCACCAATCCATGCCTAAGAGTTTGTTACCTGTCCTTAAAATTAAATAGAAGACTCAGTAAGTTAACAAAGTTACCAACAACCCAACTTATATTGGCTTATATTATATTGGCTATCTACAATAATAGATGAAAGAGAGATCACTGTGTTGAGAAAAGGGTTTTGGGAATCCTTTCAAATGGTTATTTTAAAATCTACAGCAGGCATGATCAATTATTATTTTTTCAAAAGCAAGCTCCTTATGCCAAATTTGATTTTTTTTTTTTTTTTTAATTCTGAGCCATGGCAACTTCAGTAAAGTCTGCCAGCAGAAGATACACCGCTCAGGTTGAAGCAGATGGCATAATGAAATCTGTGACAGGCTGAGGATCCCACACACCAAGACCTCATGCCTATAGTATGTTTGCATAGGAGAAAAATATTTGGACTTCTGCTACGGTAAGCCAGAATGAACAAATAACTTTCCACGAATAGAGAGTTTATCTATATGAAGCTGACTGGAGAAACAGAAGCTCTGATTTTATGGATGACTAGGTGTGAAGGCACTCTAAAAGTAAAGTTACAGGACCAGAACAAGTACAATCCTATGAGAATCATATAAAAGTACTGAATATCAATGGTTTTTTCCAAATCTGTTAAGGCTTTAACCAATGTCAATGACTCCTCCTGTCTCCTCCTGGCCCTTGAGGTCTATGTAAATTTAAGAGCAGGGGTTAAAGAGATCACATATTTAAAGACTACAATTTAATTATATCATCATACAAAAGGGTTGTTTTAAATGTGCAGATTTACACTCAGAACAAAGCACAAAGGCACCTTCTGACTCTGCTGTAACCGTTTAATTAAATCGTTCTTTGAACTATAATCTCCTTGAGATACAGGAATGGATCTTATGTCTTGATAGACCTGTTCATAGCAGGCACAGCATAAATGTTTAATAAAAAAAGCTTGACTCCCATCTTGGTTTATAAATATAAAATAAACAGAAGAAAACACAACTATCTGGTGATTTTTATATACAGATAAACAATCTGTATGATTTATGGAAGTTGCTAGTAAATGAGCAAGAGTCACCAAATAATTATCTGTTCTCTGTTTAAGTTCTGGCTGAGTATTTCAATCTAAAAGGCCTTTTATGTTCTTAGTAAATAAACATATTAACTTAATTTATGGACTTGAATTAGTGCTAACACCTCAAACATAATTCAAAATGAAGATTATGTAAATTACTCAATTGAAAAGTCAAATTCTTTGTAAAAAGGCAGGACAAAACACCCTTCAGCATTTAGAAATATAGATCAAGTCCTCTTTTAAGATGCAGTCAGGGGGTGGGGGGGTTGGGGGGTTCAGTTGTTTAAGTGTCTGACTTCCACTTAGGTCATGATCTTAGGATCCTGGGATCCTCCCCAGTCAGGGTCCACACTCAGCAGAGAGTCTGCTTGTCCCTCCACCCCTCCACCCCCATTTGTGATTTCTCTCTCTCCCTCTCTTAAATAAATAAACAAAATCTATAATAAAAAAAAAATAGGATGCAGTCAGAACAGAAACTGGTTGTTATTTCAAAAGGTCAGATAAGGCAGAAATCATAACACAGGACAGATTTATAACCTAAGTATTTTATTTTACCTTAAAGCATGGATGCATTCATTCACAAATACCTTCATGCATGGGAGCTCCCCATTTCTTTCTTTCATGAACTATAGTCACTTAATATGGCATTATTTTCTATTTCAGTGTCTTTAAGATAAAGCAAGAATGTGGACACTTGAGAAATTATTACATTAAAGAAACCTGGATTTTTATGACATCTTTCTTCAACGTTTTAGTTTGATTGCAGACAACAAATTTATCATAAAATTCTTGAAATGATTTAATTATAAAGACAGAAAAGTTGCCAGGGGACAGGGATGATGACAGGGAGGGAACAGAGTATAGCAATTAATGAGTAGCACAGAGAGATCACTGTGGTAATAGAACAGTATCTAGATTGTGATGGTGATTACACAAATCTAGCAAGAGAAAGAATGGCAGAGACTGAAAAAAACGTGATATTGAACCATTATCAGTGTCCTTGGTTTTGATATTTAACTTTAAATACTAAGACGTTACCAATGGAGGTAACTTGGTGAAGTGCATAGAGGATCTCTCTATACAATACTGAAAAATTATTGAGAATCTATAATTACTACAAAGTTTTTTTTTAATTGACTCAAATAGATGAAGGATACTTATTATAATCTTTACGGTAACCACTAATAAAGTATGAGTAGCATGCTAATAGAATATGAAATAAAAAGTGAGCTAATATAAAAAACTGAATAAATGACAAAAAGAAAAAACAGTCAATTTAAGTTTATAAATAATTACATTAAATTAACTACAATTTTAAGATTGTATTATAACACAACAAAACACAAATAGATGCTGTTTACCAAAGATACAAGTTAATAATAGAAATGATAAAGATGAAAGTAGAAAGATCCATCATACGTACATTAAACAGAAGCCTGGTATACCTGCCCTAGTATCAGACGAGTAGACTTTAAGTCAAGAAGCATTACTGGAGATAGAGGAACAATTCATATAGATAGAGTCAATTCAAGAGAAGACAAGACAGTCTAAGTCATCTAAAAATATAACCTCAGGGGCACCTGGGTTGCTCCCCCAGTTAAGTGTCTGCCTTCTTAAAAAAAATTAAAAAAATATAAGCTCAAAACTTGTAGGACGAAAGGACTCAGACCCAGATGAGAAACAGACAAATTCACAATCATCAGTAGATATTTTAAGTTATCCCTTTCAGTAACTGATAGAATGTGGGGAAGGGAATCAAGGATATGAAAGATCTGAACAACATTCTAAATAAAGTTGAGAGAGTCAATATAAAAAAAGCAGCTCTATTTCCT
Source organism: Procyon lotor (assembly GCA_028646535.1). Taxonomy (NCBI): domain Eukaryota; kingdom Metazoa; phylum Chordata; class Mammalia; order Carnivora; family Procyonidae; genus Procyon; species Procyon lotor. The sequence continues at coordinate 30,665,593 of CM053615.1, forward strand.
AGGAAAAAAACAACCAGAAACTAAAACTTAAAAAAATATTGCATTTAAAATATAATAAAATTGGGGCACCTGGGTGGCTCAGTGGGTTAAAGCCTCTGCCTTCGGCTCAGGTCATGATCTCAGGGTCCTGGGATCGAGCCCCACATTGGCTCTCTGCTCAGCAGGGAGCCTGCTTCCTCCTCTCTCTGCCTGCCTCTCTGCCTACTACTTGTGATCTCTCTCTCTCTCTCTCTCTGTCAAATAAATAAATAAAATCTTAAAAAAAAAAAAGAATAAAATATGATAAAACTATTTTAAAAAGCTAGAATATAACCTAAAGTTTAGAAACAGAACCACATATATATGGCCACATGATTTAGTGTGCCAATGTAAGGGAGAAAAGAATGATCTTTTCAATAAATGGTTCTGGTTCAAATGGATAGTCAAATGGAAAATTAATTAACATACATACTTTACCTCGCACGCAGCCAAAATTTAGAAGCTAAAACAAGCTTCTGAGAGAAAATCTCTATATCCTTGGCATAATCAATGATATCTTAAGTAGGACAAAAAAGGCAATACACATAGAGGAAAAGTTATACAAATGAGATTTTATTAAAATAAAAAAAGAACCCCCTGGTCATCAAAATATATAATTAAGAGAGTCAAAAAAACAAGACACAAAGCTGAAAAAGACAGCTGCAATACAAATGTCCAACAAAGTTGTATTCAGAAAATATAAAAAAACCCTCGTAAGTCCGTTAAGACTGACAAACCAATAGAAAAATTGGCAAAAGATTTTAAATAGGAACTCCATGAAGATGATCATCATCCAAATGATCAATAAGCATATGAAAAGTATCATGAATCATCATATGCTACTACAACATACCCTTCAGAGTGGCCAGAATTAGAAAAAGAGAAACTTAAAGCTGACAGTGGCAAGTGTAAGCAATGATAGGGAGCAATGAGAATTTTCTTGCATTATAGTAAGCAGAGACCTACAATTCTTTGAAAAACAATTGGCAGAATCTACAAATGCTGAATGTGTACCTTAAGACCCACAAATTTCACTCATAAGTAAACATCCAAGAAAAATTCACATGTAATGAACATCGAAGGACATGTACTAGAATGTTTATGGAAAAAAAAAAAGAATGTTTATGGCAGTTTTGTTTATAATAGCCAAAAACTAGTAAAAAAGTACCATCAACAAAGTACAGATATAGTCTAGTACTAGTATACTAGTACTAGTATAGTAATATACTAGTACTACTAATGTAGTCTAGAACTAGTATAGTCTACTTCCTTTAGAAAGGAACTACAGCTACATATAACAACATAAAGGAATATCACAGACACAAAGTGAAGACAAAGCCAGGAAAAAGGTATGTATACTTGGATTGCATTTATATAAAACTTAAGTACTTATGGGTAACAGTCAAAACAGTGTATGATCTGACTTCCACAAGGAATCTAAAAAAGCCAAACTCATATAAACAGAGAATTGACTGGTGGTTGCCAGGGGTTAGGGGAAGTGGCAAGATGTTGATCAAAGGGTAAAAACTTCCAGTTACAAGAACTTTCCGGGGATCTAATGTACAGTGTGGTCGCTATAATTAACAACACTCTATGGTGTATTTGAAAGCTAAATGAGTAGATCTTAAATGTTTAAACCACACACATACACACACAAACATTATTATGGAGGTGACAGATATGTTAACTAACCTCACTGTGATAATAATTTCACTGTGTATGTGTGTATCAAATATCACTTTGTATACCTTAAACTTACACAGTTATATGTCAATTTTATCTCACATAGGCTGGAAAAATATAGTGATTCTTTTGGGGAGAGGATGAGGACCAAATAAGGGAATACAGAGTATTGTGGCGTGTTAATAATTTTCTATAATTTGATTTAGGTAAAGAGTTATATGTGTACATTCAATTTATAAAAAAATCCTTGAATTATTTAATTTTGCCCTTTACTGTATGTCAATTTTCTTTCTTTTTTTTTTTTTACATTTGCAAGGTAAGTGATAAAATCAGAGCACAGAACCTGGCACTCCAATGATTGATAAAACGTACACTTCTCTGAAAGAAAAAAGGTGTTTTGAATAGCCTCCATGTTATCAAGCTAAATCTTCTGACAGAAACTCAGAATTTAAAGTTCAATTACCAGGCATTCACCTTAAATGAAAGAGAATATAGATACTGGGTATCTGAAGATGAAGACAAGTCGATTACTGTGATGTATGACTCTGCAAGCGTGGTATGGATTCAACTGGCTAATTCCCATCCACAGAATAAATCCTTTAAAACAAGTGCTCAAGTCAAAATGAATCCTCAGCATGTGCGTTTTAACCTCTGTAGCACACAAAGATTTTTCTTTCTCAAAGATTATGAGTTTTTACAACTTGTAATCATTTAATTGCACGCCAAATTAAAAGGAAAAAAATAACCATTATGCCATCTAATACTTTTATACTGAAGTATGTTGACCCACCCTGATACAAGGGTGATGCATTTGTATGAGATTCCAAATTATAATTTTTAATAACTATTATACAAAATTAATTTCATTCCAAAAATACTTGAAAAGATCAATGTTTTAAATATTTTGATCATATAAATATGATATGTGTACTTGTTTAACAAAACATAACATCTTCAAACATGCAGATTCACTTAACTAAATCTGCTAAAAATATTGAAATATTGACTTCTTATGTTTTATATATCCCTTCTGGATTGTTAACTGAAAAGGAAGTTAATATTATTAGCTATATTTTAATGGCTAACATCAATCTTCCCAGAAGTACTTGTATAAATCTAGAAAAATGATTGCTTAGGGTCAAAGTGAATTTCCTAAAGCATTTTTATATAGATTATCAAAACCTATTTACTGGTCCTGTTATTTTGACCTATTCTGAATGCACAGAATAGCAATGAGAATAAAGTGACCCAAATGCTCATATAATTTGATGGATATTTCTATCATTTCAAAGCTAAAATATATATTATCTTGCATTAAGCAAGAAAAATGACCACTGCTTTTACAACCCCAGTTTTGGTAGGCTTTAAATAAATTTATAAGCATATATTGCCAGCTCAATTTCCCAATTTTTTGTTTGTTTGTTACTCCTTAACATAATGAGAAATAAAAAATAAGGCACTCTCTGGGGAATTTGCCATAACAGGTGCACCTCATAGAAATGCAGACTGTTTTTTTTTTTTAATCTGCACCTTGTCTTTTCTTCTTGCAGAACAAGAAAAGTGCCTATTTTCTTGTGAATTTACAAAAATGCTGTAACACTCTCTGGAACTGATCCCAAATATGAAATGCAAAGATGGATAGGATACCAAAAGTATTCAATGAAATACAGCATCTAAAATGGTAGGAATCACAGGAAAAAAATTTTATACATAATAGAATTGTATTTCAAGTTTGGAAGCAAGAGAGGCCTCCTTTTCCATAAATCTTTCAGTGAAATACTGATTAGAGCACAACTCTGATGCATTATTGAACAGGCAAAACCCTTGCACAGTAATTGATGGTGGCACTCTGATTTAATGATCCTTATTTTTAAAGCTAATTAAAGAAATTGAGTTGCATGTTCAAAGGGGATTAGCTTAATGTGACGAGACCATTTTGGACATAAAGTACCTCCACCGCTTCTGAACTAAACATGATACAAAATGGAGCAGCAAATTATAAGGTGGCGGGAAAGGGGGCATTTTCTAATGGAATAAAAATAATTTCACATTTTCTATGTGAATTTCTTTTCATTCATTCAGATACTTACTAAACACTTCAAATGTCCAAGACACTGGGCTCTAAGGGATGGGATAGTAATTAAAAAGATATGCTTTACATAATCACTAATATGTTAGGTATCCTATAAAATTGCTCCACCAGGCATAGTTCACCCACCTACTGAGATAGAATACCTTTCTTTTGATAGCTATGAATTGTTGAATAGCAAAGCAGATAGTGGACAAGAATTTGTAGATATTCTTAGTCATTGAAGATCACTGGCTGATAAATTTAAAATATAAGATTATTGAATTTAGAAAACAATTCCTCAACCCAAAAATGTTTTAAGCAGTCATTCTGAGTAATCAAAATGTAAATTTTCTGGATCTGTCTCTGCAAAGTTTCAGTGGCACATGTGTCCTAAAATTTCGATGTGCTAAATAAAAAGGATAAATGATAAACAAAGAAACTTAAGATGAAAGGCAAAGAAAAAAATGAATTAAAGAGTACCTAAGACTCTTCCTGTCTTTTCCCTTTTGATATTTAGAAAGGCATATATAAATGGTCTATATCAATAATCTATCTAAAGCATGCCTATTGTTATACACTATTAAATTCCAAGATCAAGTACAAAACTACAAAGTCTATACAATGTGATGTCATTAAGTTAAATGAATGGCCACATGGCAGGTCATGCTATTTTAGAATGTTCTAGTCTTCACTCAGTGCTGCATCTATGAAAATTTTATTTATTCTTAAAATTACATTGTAATTAGAATCAAAACACAATGCACAAAAATGTCAGGCTCAGTCAGCATGATGCAGAGTATTTCATGTGTATTTTATAAACTAATTTTTAAAGATCTAAATCTCACTAAAAGCTATAGGAATACTCATAGTTGAAAAGATTCAAATCCCCCCCAATTTCCTAAAATGCATATGAATACTTGAGTAAAGATTGCAAAATAACCTGAACTTAAAACAACCACAGTTTTGCTTTAAACTTCTTTCATTATTGTTATAAAATAAATTTTAAGTTTACCATTTAAAAAAAACAATTCAGTTCTACAAGGAAGTAAGATACAGGATTCTTCACCCTATCTCCCAAGTTCCTGAAATTCCAATTAAGGTCCACTAATTTCAAAAGCAATGGTTTATTTTTCATACTTGTTTGATTTTTTTTTGATAGTACTTTACTTTTTGTTGTTATTAGGGGAGAGCTGTCTATGATAGACTGAAAAAAAGATACTACACTTATCAGCTCTTCTCATCAAGAGCAAAAGTCTATTACCCCCCCTTAAGTCACTTAAAAAAGTTCTTGATGATGGGGCGCCTGGGTGGCTCAGTCGTTAAGCGTCTGCCTTCGGCCCAGGTCAGATCCCAGGGTCCTGGGATCGAGCCCCACGTCGGGCTCTCTGCTCTGCGGGAAGCCTGCTTCTCCCACTACCATTCCCTCTGCTTGTGTTCCCTCTCTCACTATGTTTCTCTCTGTCAAATAAATAAAATCTTTAAAAAAAAAAAAAAAAAAAAA
>CM053615.1:30671365-30690603 GCA_028646535.1 Procyon lotor
GGGTGGCTCAGTCGTTAAGCGTCTGCCTTCGGCCCAGGTCAGATCCCAGGGTCCTGGGATCGAGCCCCACGTCGGGCTCTCTGCTCTGCGGGAAGCCTGCTTCTCCCACTACCATTCCCTCTGCTTGTGTTCCCTCTCTCACTATGTTTCTCTCTGTCAAATAAATAAAATCTTTAAAAAAAAAAAAAAAAAAAAAAAAAAAAAAAGTTCTTGATGGAGGGGCACCTGTGTGTCTCAGTTGGTTAAGCAGGTGCCTCTGGCTCAGGTCATGATCCCTGGGGTCCTAGGATCAAGCCCCCCATTGGGCTCCCTGCTCAGTGGGGAGTCTGCTTGCCCTGTTGCCTCTACCCCTTAGCTCCACCCTTCCCCCTCTGCCTTGGCCTTGTCCCTCGCCCTGCCTTGTGCTATCTTGCTTGTGCTGTTTTTGCTCATGCTCTCTCTCACTCTCAAATAAACAAAATCTTTAAAAAAAAAAAAAAAAAGTTCTTGATGAAGTAGTTAAAATTAGTTTTATTCAATCTTGACTCTTGCATATACATCTTTTTAATATTCTGTGACTCAAAATGAAAAGTGAACATAACACAGTTCTGCTGTATAAAAAATATAACTCTAGTCAGAGTGCCTAAGTGACTCACTTGGTTGAGCGTGTCTGCCTTCTGCTCTGGTCATGATCTTGGGGTCCATAGGGATAGAGCAATAGAGCCCTGTGCCTGGCTCCCTGCTCAGTGGGGGGCTTGCTTCTCCCTCCCTCTCTGCCTGCTGCTCCCTCTGCTTGTGCACTCTCTCTCTCTGACAAATAAATAAATAGAATCTTTTAAAACAGAAAAAAAAAAATACCACTCTCACCTAGAGGAAAAGCATTTTTGTTTGAGTTGCAAGCTGAACAAGCTACTTGTCTCATGAGCACATTACTTGAAAAAACAAATGCAAGTCAAAAAAATGTACAAACTTGGTATATGCAGACAATTTCTCAAAACTAAAGTCTTTCAGTTCAAGGAAAACAACTGACAGTAATTGTTGCCAATAGTAAAATTTGAGGTTTCAAGTGAAAACTAGAAGTTTGGAAAACTTGTTATCTCTCACCATGAGCTTCACACCTTTCCATAATTTAAAGACTATTGATAATACCAGAAGCAACATTAGCAAGTATAAATTTTGGTATTATATAATGTGATGTGAAATGTAATTTTCCTGTTTTTCATATTTTTCAGATGACCAATTTCTTATAAAATTATGCATGGTTGAAAAAATATTAAAAGCACAAGATAGATTTTACTGTAATAGAGTACAAAATGTTTACTGATTTAGTTTCTAATTCCACTTTATAACTAAACTTTAAGAAACCACCAATAGGGGCGCCTGGGTGGCTCAGTCAGTATGAATGAACTCTCAGTCAGAGTTCATTGGTATGAACTTAAGTCATGATCTCAGGGTCATGGGATCAAGTCCTACATCGAGCTCCATGTTGGGTTCCATGCTCAGTGGAGACCCTGCTTGAGCTTCCCTCTCTCTCTGCCCCTACCCTGGCCCCCTACTTGCCTGCTTATAGACATGTGCTCACTCTCTTAGAAAGAAAGAAAGAGAGAGAGAGAGAGAGAGAGAGAGAAAGAAAGAAAGAAAGAAAGAAAGAAAGAAAGAAAGAAAGAAAGAAAGAAAGGAAGGAAGGAAGGAAGGAAGGAAGGAAGGAAGGAAGAAAGAAAGAAAGAAAGAAAGAAAGAAAATACCAACAGTTTTGGTGCACTATCAAAGAAGAATATCCACAAAAAAGGCTATTTTCCTCCCTTTGCCAGCTAAATATCTGCATGAGGCCAGATGTTCTCCATATACACCAACTAAAACAGCAAATCCAAACAAATCAAATGCAGAAGCAGATCTGAGAATCCAGTCTTCTATTAAACAACATTAAAGAGCTGTGAAAAAAGGTAAAACAATGCTACTCTTCTAATTTTTAAAGCAACAGATTTATTACTGCTATTTTCAAGTCAATTCATAAATATTTAAAATACTTCTCAATTTTAAATTCTAACCTGATAAGTATCAACATATAAAACCACATAAATTAAAGCTCTTTGAGGTTGTTAGTAATTTTTAAGAGTGTAATGGGGTATTGAAACCAAAATGTTTGAGATCTGCTGCCTTAGAATATTAAATTTCAATAGGAGGAGGAAGCACCAAGAAGAGAAGCAATATTTACTGAATGCTTAGTAAGCATCTAGCTTATGCCTTAGAGTTTTTAGGTCCATGTTATTTAGTTCCCATATTACAACTAATGGAGGGGCAAAAAAGTGAAGATAAATACATACATGCATATATTCATTTTAAGAAATAAACTCTTCTTGGGGTGCCTGGGTGGCTCAGTGGGTTAAAGCCTCTGCCTTCAGCTCAGGTCATGATCTCAAGGTCCTGGGATCGAGCCCTGCATCAGGCTCTCTCCTCAGCAGGGAGTCTGCTTCTCCCTCTCCCTTTGCCTGCCTCCCTGCCTACTTGTGATTTCTCTCTGTCAAATAAATAAATACAATCTTAAAAAAAAAAAAAAGAAAGAAATTCTTGTTTAAAGTCATCTACTGATAAATATCAATGCCACAATACAAATCTGGGCTGTGTCTGTCTCCAATCCTATTACACTACGCTGCTAGCAACTGGGATCAAACATAACGAAGGTCTCAAATCACTAGGATAGCTTTAAATCATATTCATTATGCTATTTACAAGGGCAGTGAAACAAAAACAACAGAGCCCTATGATTAAGACCTGAGGTCTGAAGTCAACCAGCCCATATTTAAATACTAGCTCCAGCATATAACCTCCCGGTACCTCCATTTGCCTATCCATAAAATAAGAAAAATACCGTTATCTAGTACATCTATCTACTACTATCTACCACTTTAGAGTATTGTTGCAATGATGAAACAGGGACTTAAAACGGTTTCTGGCACACAGTAAGAATTTCATACATGGTAATCACTATGATGATGATGATGGTGAACGGTGCCTCCTTCCAATACGGTTACCAGGAAAAACACAAGATCTTCAAAGTAACTTCAGTTATTTGGCTAATTTATTTATACTAAAAATTATTTCTCTAGCAAGAAAAGATAATTACTGATGCACAACAGTTCTGAATTTTCATGAATACTTATATATCTCTTAATTAAGCAATCATTTCTCAAACTTAAGTAAAATATCGTATTAGGTACAAAGTAGTCAAAGATGAATATGGCATGATTTTATCCCAAAATTAGTAAATGGCTTTCTAACAAATATGAAGTGCACTTAATTCTAAAACTCCTTTTTGTGCTTGGTAAGAACAAATGGCAAGTGGAATGCCGCATATACACCATGTCTAGGCATGTGTGCTGATGTGTATTTGCAGAACGTCTTTTCTTTATTTAAATCTCAACACTTCTGTGCTTTCTTAGCAAAACTTCCAAGGGAAAATAAAGAATGCAGACTGACCAAAAGTATTATTGTTATCAAAGTATGCTGAAACTTTCTACATCAAAAGGGCACAAGTATTCAAATTAAGTAAATCAATATATCTTAAATGCCAAGACAAAAAACTTAGAAACTGAAAACCTAATGGACGCCCGCGGTGATTGAGTTGGTTAGGCATATGATTTCGGCTCAGGTGATGGTCTCTGGGTCCTGGGATTGACCAGTGCATGTGGGGGAGGGGATCTGAACTCAGTGGGGAGGTCTGCTTGTCCCTCTCCCTCTGCCCTTTCCCCCTCTTGCGCGTGTACTCTCTCTCCCTCAAACAAATAAACAAAATCTTTAAAAAAGAGAGAGAAATTGGAAACTTAGATGAACAACATGTTAGAATGCTTGTAGTGTTTTTTCTATCAGTCCCACATTTCCAGGAGACAAATAAAACTGATTCACAGTTCACAGTCTGCTTAGAGAAAAATAAAACAAAACCTTACAGACAAGTTTAAATATACAGAAATGGGCACATAAAGACTGATGGTACTTTGTCACACTGTCTCCCCTTCCACTACTATCCTACTCAGTTCACATCTACTGTAAAAGCCAGCATAATTATTTAAAAAGCAGAATGAAAGTTCTGGTTTATAGTGAAAAGGTCCTCTGATAAAAATTTTAGGGAGAATTTAAGGAAAATGCAAATCTTAATGTTCTGAATTTACTAAACATTAAATGCATTTCTCTTTAGTAACGCTAATAATTGTTTTGCCAACGAATTTGTCCCTTTACAGTAGAGAACTAAGGGCTTAGAAACAGTGTATGACAGACATACATTCTTCTAAATCTACCAATGAATAATTGTGCAGTCCAGAAACTTAAACGTGTAACGTTTAAGTGGACTTAAACGTGTTACACAACGTCTCTCAGCCTCAATTTCTTCATGGACAAAATGAGGATCATGCACACTTCATAAAGCTGATGGACTAGTTAAATGAGACAACGTCCACAGCACATGAGAGCTCCCTATACACGATGGTCGTTATTCTTGTTATAGAGCTTCAGATGTCAATCAACCTCCATTGTTCTTAAATTCTCAGGTTAAAAAACTCATTTAGGTTATACCCAGTAAATTTCACATTTTTTCCCTCTTCTCCAAAGACCATTTAACTTTGTCACAAAAACACCATACAATTAGCACCATTTGCTGTTTTAGACACACATGCATACCCAATAGCAAGATGGTGTTGCATTTTAATCCGGCACTGTATATAAAGCTTGAACAGTGCCTTCTCGCCTAAGATAAAACAAGAATTTTAGTCCCTTAAAGGCTCTATATTTACAAACTTTTGGTTAAAGGAACAAACATTTAAAAGCTGTTATTGTACCAAAAATAAAGTATTTGAAATTCCTACAGTAAATAAACTCTATGGTAAATGTAAAAACATAAGAATCACTCCTTCTCTTTTAACTTCCCCTAGATAATGTATGTTAAAGTCTCAAGAAACAGATACTTTCCTGTTAGGCAGTTGCAATGCTCTATCATAAAAGTAAAACCATTTTGAAGGTAAGAAAAATATTTTTTCATTTTCACAATCAACATCAACTTGGAAGAATTCCATTCCCTTTTTAGATAATTCCTGTTAATGGTGTCAAGGCATGTTTTCTTTCTCTCTGTACTTCTTCCCCCCACACCAAGTCATAATTTAACCCAGGCATTCTTGGGAGACAGCAGTCATTCCCTTTAGTGATAGCATGGCTACAGATGAATCTTCTCCATTTTAGTCTCAAATTAGAAACCATAGAGAGAAGGGTGATTTTTTTTTTGCCATTTATATAAGTAATAAAGCTGAGGAAACACAGGCATTTCTGCTCCCTACTATGAATCCTACAAAACCGTATCTTTCTGATTACCAAAGTCAGAACAGAGCAACAAAATGCCCAGTTATCAAAATTCTCAACTTTCCATCAATCTAAAAAATATAACTGTAAAAAATTACCAGTGCTGCTGATGCCACTGCTTAAAAGCAACAAACCTCAACAGTTTGGTCATGAACCTGATTAGCAGTTTTAGAAGTGAGTACCCACAGATCAGTAACTCTCAAGGCATGCCCCTGGATAGCAGTGCTCAGGCCAACACCCCCTGCTTACATCAGATATTTGAAAGTAACCCTGTGAAATATACAAGCAACTGCTGATTTCTCCAAGCTCTCTAAAAGTTCCTCTCTTAAGACAGAGCATCAGAAAAGCACACCTGGTGTACAGTACACTTTAGCAGATTAGATTAGCAGATCTAAATTAGGATGTGATGCTGTATTCTTAAAATGTGCTCAGTATACTTCATTCTTAGAAACATGGAAGAAGTATTTCTTTGAAGAACAATTCATGCATTTCATGATTATAATTAAAGCTCTCATCTATCAAAATGTCAGTAAAACCTTCACCTTAATGGTGTTAGGCAGTTTTACTATAATTTTTAAAATGTGGAAAAACAAATTAATGATTGTTAAATATTATATTTAATAGAAGTGTTAAAAGATAGTACAATTTTCAACTTGAAACAATTAAGTTTGATACAGTATGCTGAATCTGAAAGAGGAATGATGAAAAACATACACACAACCTCCCCCAAAAAACCCCAGAAAACTCTACCTTAATAAATCCTTCATAATCTGGCTCCCATGTTTCCTCCCTTGCCAAGAACCCACACATAGGTTGTTGCCCTGATAATATGGATCTGTAGGTGACTCTGTATCAGAGTTTCTCAACCTCAGCACCACACACATTATAAACCCAATAATTCTTTGTTTTAGGAGGCTGGGCTATGCGCTGAGGATGTTTAGCAATATCCTTGATGTCTACTCATTTACATGCCAGTAGCATGGCCCCTACTACCCCAAGTTATAATAGTCAAAAATGTCTCCACATATTGCTATATGCCCCAATCACCTTCACTTCAGAACAACTTCTCTCTACCCTTGCAAACATTGTTTCCTCTACCTGGAATAATTTCCCCATTCACTGCAGAGAAGTCCTACTCATTTTTCAAGACATCTTATAACATAAAACACATCTTATATGTTACCTCCAATGTAAAGTTTTCCTGTAGTCAAAGTTAATAATTCTTTATTCTGCTCACTTTCTTATCCCATTCACTTTCTTAGTTACATAAAACAAATGCATGCTCTCTTTCCTCCTCTACATAATGAGAAGCTCTGTCTTATTTATCCATAGTATTTTTATTGACTTTATCAATAAATGATTATAAGTCTTCTAAAAAAGCACCAGGAGAAAACCCTCCCATTGCCAAGGAAAATTTGGCTCACTGAATGAAGTCTCATACTAAAGCAATACATAACCCTCCAGTGCACTCTCACTCCCTCTCTGTGCATGTGTTTGTGTGTGTGTGTGTGTGTGTGTATATATATTTATATATATGTACTTATATTTATATAATTAATGTTGCCTTTGCTCCCGAGAAATGGAAATTAAATGAAAATACTCAATTTTAGTAATCCAAGGTCTTTGGAATATCCAGTTCTCTGATATTTTTATTTGGTCTTTGTTTAGCTTTTGAATCACCAATTAGTCGATACATTTTGCCATTAGAAGTTGTTCCAAATCCTTTTGGAACAGTGAACAGTGAACAGGTAATGTGAACAGGAATGTGAACAGGTAAAACTTAAAAGCATAAGAATATAAGACAAAGATTTTATACCATGAACACTGTAATTCAAAATAAAAAAGAAGGATCCACTTAATCTAATCAATTTCCAACCTGATTCTACGTTAAGTCAAAATCTCTCCAACTATTTCAAGAAATGTCATAAAATTTCCAAAGAAAAACTTAGAAAAAATCTGGCTTAAATTGTATGCATATATATATATGTATACATTATGCATTTGGATAATATCCGTATAAGCCAACACTTTTCTGGGAAAAAGGTGGACAAACAAGGAGCATGGAAATATCAAACAACAAGAACAACCACAAAATAATAGAATAGCATACTCCAAAAAGGCCAGAAATCACAGACATAGAGAAACTTCCAGAATATGCTGAGCCCTGAGGCTTGTTTCCCTTATCAGCAGCATTTGTAACCTGAATTACATACATTATTTCCTCAATCTTAGAACTGGTCTCGGTCACCATAGTTTTAAAAAATAAAATCTCAGCGATGTCAATTTCTAAGTATTAGTCCTAAATTTCTACCGAAATTAATAATTTTAATGCATAGTTTTCCTACAAATAACTCATGGTAAAAAGACATTTAATTTCATGTCTGTGGCCAATTCATAAGGCAAGGCAACTAATTAATCAGGAAAGTCGTATCCACCTCTACTGGACTGGAGAAACATCACAGAATAAATATGCAAATCCAATATCCTCATGGCTGACAAGTTTCTATTATTAAACTGCTAACGTGTTTATTTCCCCCACAATAGCTGGATTTCTGTCATGAATACGCATTGAGCCCTGTAGTTATTAGCTGTGATGACTAGGTGACAGTGAGGACACTACTTGAGAATTTGCATCTGACAGATCATTGACACACAGTCACAGTTCTTTTTTTTTTTTTCTCCTCTTCACTTGAACAGGAATCGTGCAATAGGAAAGGAATTGGAGCCATTAGAGATTATTCAGGTTTAATAGCACACATCCTTTTAGCTGGCGGTTAGAACAATACACAATGTGGCAGAGTTAAACAGAGGCATCAATTATGCTCTCAGACCTGTTAATATTTTTGACAATATTTAAATAGCACATCCCTTCAGGGCATGGCTTTTTTGCCCTCTCAGTTACACACCTGTCAAATGTTTAATTTGCCAAAGGGAAACAGTTTGATTTCTAAGGGCAGTCTTAATACTGAAAAAGCAAATTGGAAAAATTACGCATTATTGAATGGAAGTAATGAGAAGGATCTGAGGGGGAAAAATATTCAGCTTAATTCAACATGGCATGTCAGCATCTGTCATTAATGCAACAATATGATCACGTTCTCCAATATGCTGTTTTACCTCAGACTTTTCAATTGTTCACTCCTTTCACTTTCTAAAACGTAGAAAGATGAAGATGGAGTAAAGCTGAAGGAGTCAAAATTTTTGGTAATACTAAAAAAGATGGAGACACTAACTTGTACCCCTGTGCACATAAAATTACACATCTAAAAACATAACTCAAAAAAATTAAATAAAAAAATAAAAACAGGGGCACCTGGGTGGCTAAGCGGGTTAAAGCCTCTGCCTTCGGCTCAGGTCATGATCTCAGGGTCCTGGGATCGAGCCCCGCATCGGTCTCTCTGCTTAGCAAGGAGCCTGCTTCCCCCTCTCTCTCTGCCTGCCTCTCTGCCTATTTGTGATCTCTCTCTGTCAATAAATAAATAAAATATTAAAAAAAATAAAATAAAAAAATAAAAACATAACTCAGGTAAAAGATAAGAAATAGAAGCTAGCCACTGGTCAGATTTGTGTACCTACTGGTTCAAAAGCACGAAACAAATTTCATGCCTACATTCACTAATATTAAATTCTAATTATTAACAAATTAACAGGTAGTAAATTACATAGAAAATCTAATTCTAACATTTTAATTCTGTAATATTTATGTTTAAACTTTAAAACAGAAAATAATATAAGGGTTTGAAATGTAGTCTAGTCATACAAGAAAAACATGGCTCAACAAACAAAGGAAATTGGATCAGCAGAATGAAGATTAAAGTGAAAAGTCACAGAACTATGAGAGATATGGATGGTTTTCATCAGAATTGAAATTCTGACCTCTAGGGGCCAAGTTTCTATCCTCAGGAAAAAAAGAAAAAGAAGATGTGAGACACGCTACAGAATCACAATAGGGGAAGGACTGTGCCTTGGGAGACAAGAAAATCATGTTCTAGTTCTGGCTCTGCCCTTATTACAAACAAATCACTCAAACTCACTAAGTATTTGTAATAAGCAGAGTGTGAGTCAGATGGTTTTCTTGGTCCTTTCAGTATTTGAATAAGTGACCAACCAGCCAAAAGTCCAAAGACATTTGAGACATACCTATAGAATGCCCAAACCTCACAATGTACCAAGTCTTGAAATAGATCAGCATCTATCATTAATACTGTACTTGGGCACAGACTACCTGGCTTGATAACATTATGCTCAAGGGTTTCCAAGGAGATTTCAGCAGAATCACGTGGGACCCAAAGTTTTAGAGCCCATATCCTACTTCCATTTGGAAATGGTGAAACAAGGTCAATAACCAATAAACCTACATCTCCCCTGCTTTCAGGGTTAAAAGGGATATTTCTAGTTCTCTCTTATTCATATTTCCTAACACACTCGTACTTTTTGTTTCAACTTCTCCTCTCATTCTAATCATATTTTCACATAATATAATAAGGGGAGAAGACATTTGTTCGATTTCTTCACTCTCTCTGAAAGACCAGATATCTTCCACATCATAATTACACTTATATTCAGAACACTGATCTCTCCAAACTCTTGACAATTCATTCTGAAAAGGAGTACCTAAAACCAATCTTTTCAATAACTTGCAAAACAAACAAACACAACTACATATAATAAAACAACTCTTTTCTTAATTCATGATCACAATTTTTTAAATCATTAACTAGAAATTCATTAGAGAAAAATATTTAAAACTTTTTCTTTATTTTTTGCTACAAAACCATCTAGATTAAAAAGTTATGTGACATTAAACAAATTCCTTTTCTGTTGCTACTATTTGTTCTTCTTGCATTTGGCACATTTTTTATTTTTTTTTTTAAAGATTTTATTTATTTATTTATTTGACAGAGAGAGAGACAGAGATCACAAGTAGGCAGAGAGGCAGGCAGAGAGAGGGGGAAGCAGGTTCCTCGCTGAGCAGAGAGCCCAATGCGGGGCTCGATCCCAGGACCCTGAGATCAATGACCTGAGCCGAAGGCTCAGGTGCCCCTGAGCCACCCAGGTGCCCCTTGGCACATTTTTTAATTGGAGCTATTCTTTCACTGAATTATGAAACTAGTCTTCAAGTTTCATTTTTAACCTTTTAAGGCAGAATATTTGTTAGCAAGTCATCCATAGTGATTAAATTAATGCTAAAAACATTAGAATGAGAACTAACTTAGATTGAAGGCATAAATGAGATTGACTTCAAGCCTTGTTAAGTATAACAACCATTTTAAAAACATTTTTTTAAAAACCTGAGAAATGTGATTAAATTAAGAAAGTTCAAAGAACATTAACTTGAGTGTTCATTCTGTCATTGCAATATTTCAATTTTAATATAAATGCTAGGAAATTTTAATGCTCTTTATTTTTTACAGAAAAAAAACAGTGTTTCATTTAGAAGTTCTAATGTTTATCACCATCTGATGCTGTCATTGGAAGCAATTGCTACTTACACTCTTTTTAAGAAGTGAGAATCGCAATTTTTCTAACTGATGACAATGTAATTATTTCTTTTACTGTCAAAATAGAGGTAATTTCCCTTCCTCACACACATGATTACACATGCAAACCCAGGCTTATCTGAACTCTTATAAGCATGCTGAGTGTCTGACTCTGAACGCACAAGATCACATGAACAATGAGCCTTAGTGGGATGGAAACTAAGTCCACAACCACCTGCCCTAAACTTACTTTTATCAACCCCTTCTCCGGCAGGGACTCATACTTCAGCATCCACATAGCTTTCAACACAATGTCATGTCATCTACAATACACAGCACCAACCATTACAAAAATAACGGGGTGGAGAGTCACAGTGAATCTGAATGTCTCATTTGGAAGTTTAAATGACTTCATTAACTATTCATTACCACATACAAAAATCAGACAAGACTGTCACAAGATCTATGCCATGCCATGAACGTGGCTTTAGGAGAATCATGTCCTACCTGGTCTTTCAGCTGCTGTACAGAAGTCTGGAGGTTCAGAATCTGACTGAAGAGCGGGCTCTGCAAGACCGACCTGAGAAGGTTCAATTTGTCCTCATTGGCTACATCTCCACGTTCTCGCAGCTTGGCCTGCAAGCGTTCTGCTGCCTGCAGGGCTCGATTTTTGTCTAAACCAAAGAGCAGCATTGGTCATTAACAGGATTCAAAAGACAGACATCAAAGCCCGCTTACTAGAAATTCTGAAACTACTCCTTTCCAGAGCATAAAATTGACTCAGAGAAAAAAGGACTATAACACATCCCTAAAAATATGTCCCTCAGACCTTGAAGTCTCTGGTAAGAGAGTCTGGCTAAAAGCAGAGAACTGGTTATAGTGTACGCCAAATGCAACTAACTATTGCTCCGATTCAGATGGAGTATATTTGAATTCCAATGCCAGCTGCCAACTCTTTTACGTAAACTACTGAAAACCAAACACTTCGTGATCTTGCAAATGCTGATATTTTCACTTTTTCAAAAATTTTATTTACATTTAAGAAAAATTAGAAATATAAGTCACTCACTATCGGAAGTAGACGATGTCACTGATGAGTCGTAACAACCAAAAGACAACAATTTCATATATTAAGGAACAAATATTTTATACTTGACAATTCACTTGAAAATATATCACAATATATAACCCTTCAAAAACACTTAATACTTTGTCTCTCCCAAAAATTAAATAGCATATCTATATATGCATCAAACTAAAATAATTCAAATATTTATTGACCACCTTATATATCAGGCATTAAAGTTGCAAAAGTAAGTATTCTGAATAAGTGTATCCCTAATAATCCTAGCATCTTATAAGCATGTTTCCACCAGATGGTGATTTTCTATGACAAATCACAGTTAAAAACATCTCCCTAAAACTCTCTCTCACTTTCTCACAAGCAAACCCAAATTTGTTTTAAAGGAATAAAGACCATTCAAATATATGTTCTAACAGATTCACATGGTAACAAGGGTATCTATTATTCATTTGCCATATTATAGTAATCAAAGAGTGGGAATTATCACCACAGACACTTTCTATAGAACCAAATGTGGGATGACACAGAAATAGGGAAATTAAGGCATAAATTAATGCTGACCACAAGTTCACACACATTTGCAAATTTAAAAAACCAGTATTTACTCATCTGCACAATTTTTATGTATTTATTCATTTAATTTTTTTTTTGAGAGAGAGAGCATGAATGGGGAGGGGCAGAGGGAGAGAGAGAGAGAGAGAGAGAGAATCTTAAGCAAGCTCCAAGCCCAGCATGGAGCCCAATGCAGCACTACCCTGAGATCATAACCTGAGCTAAAATCAAGAGTTATGTGCTTAACTAATTGACCTATCAAGGTGCCCGATCATAAGTACAATTTTAAAAGTAAATAATTATAAGGACATGAGAATTCTATTCTGGGTCTTATTTGTATCTAGATTTGTATCTCACAATACAAATCTAGTATTAATTCCCATGTCAATTCTTGGAAGGTGTACATGTCAGTAATAACTTACAAAATAAAGTGACAGCGTCAATAATTCTCTATTTCCTCTTTGCTGTCCACTTTCTTATGAGGAACTTTGCTCTGTGGACTAGTAGTAGTCTTTGTAGCATGTGACTTTAGTATGAAATGGGGAACGAAGGTGAACACACACCCATGTACTTTCATCACTCGCATAATACCAGGAGCAAAAGTCAGAGTAATGATCCCAACTATAACAAAAACAGCTCCTTCTCCTTTTTCTTCCACCTACTCTCATTCTACTCCCCAAAGCACTCAGGTATCATGGCACTAGCCACAATCATCAAGGCACCAAGGTGAAATCCAGATACCTTCCAATAGCCACACCCAAAAACTTCCCTGGAAAACATGAGGCATTAGGCCACCAGGAGAGGGATGGGTGAACCTGATATGCCTGAAACTAGTTCTACAAACCAGCTTCTCTAAAACTAAAGAGCAGTAAAAATAAAAAGATTAACATGTGAATTTGGGTATTTCAACCTACATTATCTCACGTAGAAATTAAACTGCCTTATATCATCACTGAAGTTTGTCAGCCTAAATGCTTATTATTGTTATAGCTTATCATCAACTTAAAAGCAAAGCTCAGTAGGATTTCAACTGCCACAAATAAAGAAGGTAATGAGCTTCTTTCCATATTAAAAATACTCTTGGGGCACCTGTGTGGCTCAGTGGCTAAAGCCTCTGCCTTTGGCTCAGATGATGATCTCAGGGTCCTGGGATCGAGTACCACATCGGGCTCTCTGCTCAGCAGGGAGCCTACTTCCCCCCCCCTCTCTCTCTGTCTCTGCCTTCTTGTGATCTCTCTCTCTCTCTCTCTCTCTGTTAAATAAATAAATAAATAAATAAATAAATAAATAAATAAATAAATAAATAAATAAAATCTTTAAAAAAAAAATACCATTAAGCTTTCTGGTGCTGTCCACAAACACCCATTAACCAGAAGTGGGTCCATTAACCAGAAGTACGTCCATAAATCAGAACAAGGTTTACATTAAATTTCATTAAAACTCATAATTGGTAGAACATTTCATGTGTGTTTATCTTTTGCTGACAAATGATTTGTTTTTATAGCACTTCAGATTAAATCATCCAAATACAGAAACACATTTCACTACTATAATGCTAGTGGATAAAAACTTTTAAAATCTAAGTTACTGGACAAAATCCTGCTATGTAGAAAAACCATTTCAAAGATCCCAATGGAAAAAGTTCTGATTCTTAGAAAAATCAGAAGGAATAGGTCTTACCTATAGTTTCTAACATTTTTTTCCAAAGGTCGGTGTTCTTCTCTACAATGATTTTAAACAGCAACTAAAATAGAATTCTGGGGAGAAAAGAAATAAAATGGAATGGTTATGTTTTATCATAACATTAAAACCATACATTCTAAAAAGTACTTAATGCTACCACAATTCCTTTGACCATTAAAATCTTGTTGATTTAACTTAAAATCATCTCATAGGCAAAGAAAAGTAATCATTTTAGGAATTATTCAAAATTATCTTATATTTGCAAGTAATACTTGTATAGTAAGGTAAAAGCCATACAGTCTGATTTAAATAAGATGGCAGACATATCCAAAATACTTAAGAACTTCTCAAACACAGATCACTGTAATCTTAGATTCACTTACAGATTCTCACCCACAGAGTAAGGAACTTAGTAGACTCTGCATAAGAAATTTGGTGGACAAAAACATTAAAACATAAAAAGTTGAAGATGTACTCCTGCCCTTGATTGCTCACAGTCCTAACTGGGGACACCATACACACATACCAATTAGAAATAAACTATGACCCCCATGCAGTATGTGAACCATGAGGAACTAATACATTAAATCATGAATGAAAAACTGAATAAAAGAGAGCATAATGTTAAGTGAAGGAAGGGTTTTCAAAATACCCTCCTGACTGTAATATTCTCTTCTCTCTCATTCAAAATAAACTTTCTCAACTCCTTCAATTCACACAGACTCCTCTTTCTCTGACAGTACTTATACCAGCTACAGATTTCCAATGGCAATATCCAAATCGCTAACCATACCTAATCTTTGATGTCCAACAATTTTTTTTATGATTCTATTTATTTATTTGACACACAGAGAGAGATCACAAGCAGGCAGAGAGGCAGGCAGAGAGAGAGGGGGAAGTGGGCTCCCTGTCAAGCAGAGAGCCCCATGCAGGGCTCCATCCCAAGACCCTGAGATCATGACCTAAGCCGAAGGCAGAGGCTTTAACCCACTGAGCCACCCAGGTGCCTCTGTCCAACAATTTATATATCCTCTTCCTAGTCACACATACCCTCTGCCTTGCAGAAAAATCTGTCATTCCTTTTGGGAGACGAAATAGGATTTGTCTGAGAAGAAACAAATTTCCCTTATTGTCTAACAGAAAATGCATCTGGGACAAAAGGAAGTCCGCGATGTATATGAGCAGATGCATAGATGATTCATCAATGCCTGTGATTAGCTCTGTGTAATAACAGAGAACAGTTCTTACTGACTTTCCTTATCCCTATTTAGGATGCACTATTTAAAACTTCAACTCCACTGGAAATAATCAAACAGCTCTACTACTGGCACTTGGTTTATAAAATGTCCTGGTGTCAAGAAAAGAGACCACTAGCTCTACCTTGGAATTGAAACCTAAATAACAGTGTAGGTATGGGCAAGGGGCCTACCATCTAAACCTTAGTTTCCTAGAAAACTTAATCATTGGGTATATTGCAATAAATGAGATAAAACATAAAAATTTCCAGCTCATAGTATAACTCACACTATATATTATATATTCAAGATTAATGCTGAGCCCATAGAGATAAGCATTTCATGGGGAAAAATACAGGGAGATCCTTAAACTCGTCATATTTTTATTCCTATTGATACTGACACTTCATAAGATAGCATATTATTAGGTCCCCCCTTAAAAAATTACTAACTTCTGACAGTTAACAAATCAAAGTAAAGATACCCCAATAAAGGGAAGGTCAATAACTGATACATGCCCAGGAGGAAGAATACTAGTATGGAAGAGCATGACTTAGGGAGTCTGACCACCTGAAGGAACATTTCAGCTGGCCCCCTAACTAGGTGCAATGCCCTGTGAAGTCAGTCTCTCTCTTGACTAGAAAACTCTATTCACAAACGAATGATACTCAAAGTTTTAGAAGGGTAAAACTGATACACATCAGTACTTGCTAGGCACAATAGTGTCAGCTCTATCTTCCTCCACCTTTGAAAAATTAACTTGGAAAGACAAGCAGTATTCAGGACCTGGAGGGGGAGGTAGCCTATGGATTTAGAGACCCACTGATTTATGAGGAGTCTGCAGAGAAAGTACAGAGTAAGCAGTTCCCCACTGAGAAAAATACTGCCATTCCAAAGTTCATCTACAAGTAGGTTATGTGGAAAGAGAATTAGTTTTCTTTTCCCCAGAGAAAACTCTTATCATAGAAGTTTTGGTCTTTTTTTTTTTTTTTTTTTTTTAAGCTCCATTCAACTGCAAGTCAGACATTCTCTCCCAGATGAGAGCTCCATTACTTTGGGTTTCAGAAATTAAAAAAAAAAAGTTTCACAGTTTCTCTTCTCTCCTCCGATGTCCGTAAAATAAATATATGTGGCTTTTTTGAGGTTTTCCAGATTTTACAATTAGTAGCCATGACAAAGAGACGAGAGGTAGGGGCACCTCGGTGGCTCAGTGGGTTAAAGCCTCTGCCTTCGGCTCAGGTCATGATCTCAGGGTCCTGGGATCGAGCCCCACATTGGGCCCTCTGCTCAGGTCCTCTGCTTCCCCCTCTCTCTCTGCCTGCGTCTCTGCCTGCTTGTGATTTCTCTCTCTATGTCAAATAAATAAATAAAATCTTAAAAATATATATATAAGAGGTAAAAAAAAAAAAATACAAAAACACATTCTTTTCCATGCTCTATACCCCATCCCAAGGATTCGGCTCTAACTTTAAATGCATTTGTAACCACAGACATTTTGATATGGACAGATAGAGTCCACAGGCATCGAACTGCATGAATTCTTCTCACCCCACCATCAACCTTCCTTCTTCACCCCCCAAAACCATGTGGAAACAGAAGGGTACCTGGGTGATAACTGTGGGTCATGGCCAATGGGTAAGATGTAAAGAAATCCAATACATGTATTAAAATTGCCAAGTTCTCAAGGCTGTTGTGGACAATTCAAGTTAGGTAGTGAAGATGAAGAGTCAGAGGGGCAGTGGAGAGAGGAAATGAGATGTGGACAAGTAACAAACAACACTAATGCTGGGGCAGAAGCAAGGGTGATTACAGCAAACACACAATAGCCACCCATCCTGGGCACTGCTTGAAACATACTTGATCCAACTAAGGCCTTTTTCTTCACACAATCCACTCACCTTACAAACAAGGAAACTAAGGCACTGAAAGAGGAAGCCAACTTGCCCAAGGTCATACCATCAGTACATGATGGAGTCAGATGTGGACCCGGGCAGTTTGGCTCCAGAGCCAATTAACAATTTAACTTCTACAATATGCTCCCTCTCAACAGGAGAAGATTGACCTTACCATTCTCCTTCCTCTTTCCAAGTTCAAAATTGTGTTGAGCTACACAAGGAGAAACCACAGAAACAGACCCAAAGTACACAACATCTGAAATGGACTGATGTAGACAACTTAACACAACCAACAATCCATACAAAGTTATCAACAACTCAGAACCAAGTATTTTAGAAACTATGGGTAGGTACATCAAAGAAAGATCAGTAAGAGTCACCATTTATATAATGTTCATATGTTTAAATAAATCATCTCTAATCCCAAGATTTGAAGAAAAATAAGCCTCCTTATATGAACATTCAAAGTACATTAAAAAGCATGGTTGCTGTATTTCAAGGTGCTAAATCCCTCAACACAATGGAAATATGCATATTCAAATAGTATCAAAAATATAGCTTCTGGGGGCACCTGGGTGGCTCAGTGGGTTAAAGCCTCTGCCTTTGGCTCAGGTCATGATCTCAGGGTCCTGGGATTGAGCCCCGCATGGGGCTCTCTGCTCAGCAGGGAGCCTGCTTCCCCCTCTCTCTCTGCCTGCCTCTCTGCCTACTTGTGATCTCTCCCTCTGTCAAATAAATAAATAAAATCTTTAAAAAAAAAAAAAAAATATATATATATAGCTTCTGTACACTAGACACATGTGGTTACTGCCCATGTAATTCTCCCTGTAGATACATCACTATATGGGTATAACTGAAGCTGTTACAGCAGCCATGACACTCAGAACTATAGGACGCACACTGAACGTGCCTCAGGGACCTCTGTGTCTATGAAGCACTACAGTGCTGGGCAAGGGCAGGCTGCATACGACACCCTAGAGCAGGGACCCAGACTCGCACGCTTTCCACATTATTCTCCATTGCTCTGAATAATATTCTCTCCATCTTCCTAAGAAGATAACAGAGGAAGGGAGAGACTCAGGTCTTACTCAAGGTCATGCAGATAATAAGCAGAGAGCATAGAGTTGAATCCAACTCTGCCTGAATTCAAAGCCCATACTCACTCTGTCACACACCATGTCTTCCATATTGTACTGCA
This sequence comes from Procyon lotor, assembly GCA_028646535.1. Classification (NCBI taxonomy): domain Eukaryota; kingdom Metazoa; phylum Chordata; class Mammalia; order Carnivora; family Procyonidae; genus Procyon; species Procyon lotor. The sequence goes on from CM053615.1 coordinate 30,689,815, forward strand.
AAAATAATATGGTGGACATACATTGTCAAATGAAAAAAAAAAAGACTGTGTAAGACAAGGTGTTAAGTTGCTAGTGTCTGGCCACATGCAAAAGAATGAAACTGGACTATTTCCTTACCCCACACACAAAAATAAACTCAAAATGGATCAAAGATCTCAATATACGACAGGACTCCATCAAAATCCTATTGGAGAGCACAGGCAGCAATCTCTTCAACCTTAGCAGCAGCAACTTCTTCCTAGAAACATCTCCAAAGGCAAGGGAAGCAAGGGCAAAAATGAACTATTGGGACTTCATTAAGATCAAAAGCTTTTGCACGGCAAAGGAAACAGTCAACAAAACCAAAAGACAACTGACAGAATGGGAGAAGAGATTCACCAATGACATATCAGATAAAGGGCTAGTATCCAAAATCTATAAAGAACTTCTCAAACTCAACACCCAAAGAACAAATAATCCAATCAAGAAATGGGCAGAAGATAGGAACAGACATTTCTGCAAAGAGGACATCCAAATGGCCAACAGACACATGAAAAAGTGCTCCACGTCACTCAGCATCAGAGAAATACAAATCAAATTCCCAGTGAGATACCACCTCACACCAGTCGGAATGGCTAAAATTAGCAAGTCAGGAAACGACAGCTATTGGCGAGGATGTGGAGAAAGGGGAACCCTCCTACACTGTTGGTGGAAATGCAAGCTGGTTCAGCCACTCTGGAAAACAGTATATAGGTTCCTCAAAAAGTTGAAAATAGAGCTACCCTACGACCCAGCAATCGCACTACTGG
>CM053615.1:30700284-30739988 GCA_028646535.1 Procyon lotor
TTTTTTTTTTTTTTAAAGATTTTATTTATTTGACAGAGCGAAACACAGCCAGAGAGGGAACACAAGCAGAGGGAATGGTAGCGGGAGAAGCAGGCTCCGTGCCGAGCAGGGAGCCCGATGCGGGGCTCGATCCCAGGACCCTGGGATCATGACCTGGGCCGAAGGCAGACGCTTAACGACTGAGCCACCCAGGCGCCCCAAGCTCATGCTTTCTCTGAGCCCATTTATACAAATCTTTTCATGGAGCAATTCAGAACCCTAAAATTTAGCTGGAAGAAGAAATCAATCCATTTTTTGCAACTATTAATGCTTTATAATTTCAAATACCTCATTTGAAGATGTAAGGAAATTTCGTGAGCTTTTACTCTTCCCATAATATAACTTGCTAATACCACATTTTACGGATGTGGATGTGGAAATAGAAGGCAAAAGAGATTACTAACTTCCTCAAGGTCACATAACTCAGGCTTTTATTAAGCAATCATATTTCTATAGCCATTATTATGTGGGGGTACTGAAAAGCCTGTGTAATAAAACATCAACAATTATCTGAAAGTATCAGCCAAAAGTAATCTAATTCAACTACAAGAGGATTTGGGGACAGAGAAGGAAGAAATAACAGGCTTAAAAGCCTTATTCAATCAGATTGGATGTCTGTTACTAGATTCCCTGGGTAACAAACTATTTAATTTTCCATGTCATTTTGGTGATTTAAAAAAACTTTATTCCTCAGATATAAATTGACCATCAAATATTCCCTCCAAGAGACAAAGTTTCCAAATATATATTTACCATTGATGTCTAAAATCTAAGCTTGGTTGTAATCTACAAATTAAAGCAATAATTTATTATTTGGGGCTTTAGAAAATGCTATTCAATAAAATAATAAAACTGCATATAAGAATTGATTGCTATTGCATCTACTATAACAGTAATTCTTCTATGGACTTAAATAGCCTCCATGAGTGACTTTTTTAGGCAATTAATTAGCATTATTTTCACTGTATGAAACTAAACCATTTATGAAATAACTTTCCTATATCCCTGTCTTCTTAAACACAGCATATATGCTTCACACACATGCCTTTCCTTTAATCCTACCAAGAGCTTCATATTAGATACACACATTTTTAAATAAGAAAATTGAGGATCAGAAAGATAAAGTGTTTCCTCCACATTACAAAGCTTGTCAACAACAGAGCTATTACTTAAAGTCAACACAATTCTGACTGATAACAAAACCAAGACCTTTCCACTACATAGCTCTGTGCTCTAATACTATTACATTAGTAATAAAATAGTTATTTTGAAAATAAGTTATCTTCAAAATTATCATTATTATATTAATAAATTAATAATAATAAAATAATAAGCATACCAAAAACTGTTGCTATTATTAATTTGTCTTCTATTAGTGTCTGGACACTAATCTCTCCATTTTGCTATTTCCAATTTGCTATCAGATTAATCAGGCTTATTAAATCTGTGAATCCTCAACACAAATGAAAACTGATCATTTCTGAATTGGGACTTGTAAAGTGCAGTAAAGAAAGTACACAGCTTTTAGGACATTTATGTTCCCATTGCTGAAAACAATAATGCACTTTTTGTGCTACTGAATACCCAAAATCACCCCCTACGAATACTTCAAAGGAGTAGAAATGAATCCAAACATTGCAAAGTCTTAGAAATCAGCTTAGTCAAAGAACTGACACTTAAGAGTATCATGTTATCTTCCAGAAAAGACAGAGAGAACAGGTTTGATGCATGGCAAGACACAGATAAACACACAGGACAGGAAAGGGAGAAAAAATAATGAGATGAGGAAGCTGAAATGCAAGAGAGAGAAAAGATGGAGGGGCAGCAAGATCATTTACGAAACTCTCAGAAAAGTTCTGAACATTCACCAGCCTAACAAGAGGCAGAGCAGGGTGTTAACTGAGGTTACAGAAGCACAGGAAGAACTGAATCATTTCCCCCACCAAAGTGAAATCTGATCTCAAAGGAAGAACTTCAACTCTATCTTTGTCATCCACCAAGCAGCCAAACACAGTAAAGATCATTAAGTCTGAGTCGCTTTCCTTGTGACTCAGTTGTCAAAATTCCGTAAGATAAAGTATGTGTAAGTATGTAGAAAATGGTAGTGCTGTGGGAGAATTAGGCAGTATTAACAGCAGTACTAGCATCAGAATGGCTAACCCATATGCTTCCTGATTTTAAGAAACCAACAGCAAAAAAAAAAAAAAAAGACTATATAAATAAACAGCACTATTTCAGCAAGTTTTAACTACATATTTATACTCCCCTAAGCAGATTTAGCATGAAATACTTGCACAGGATCCTTATAGTCTCATTCAAATCAATAGGAACTTTCACATTTAATTTTGTATTCAGTTGTTTTTTTTTTTTTTTTTTTTTTTTTTACTTAAGAGGGCCACACCAAAGTCTACAAATTTTAGGCCCCCCAAAATCTGTGTCTGCCTCTATCACTGAAGCATATGGTAGAGCAGAATACAGACAGGTAACTAACTTTTGAGTTCTCAGTTTAGTGGAAAACAGTTAAATAATTACATTGCAACGTGATATTTTCAATTCTGTGAGAGTACAGAGAAATCCAATGCTGTTGGCATGCATCAGAAAGAACTGGGAGGTGTGACATGTGAATTGTCCCAAAGGACGCACAACCTAGGAGAGTGTGGGAGATAGCCAGGAGAGGGAAAGGCATGTCTGGCTCAGAGAAGGACACCTGCTAAGGCAATGTCATCATAAAGAAACCAGAGAATTTAAATGACCAGGATTCTTTAGCACTGGGCTACCAAACTAAACAGGAGCTAAGAAAGCCATGACTCATGGCCTCCTCGAGCCCTTGTACTGGTCACATAGCAGTGCCTGTGGAATGGGTAGGGGCAGGGGCAGGGGACAGGAGGTAACTGAAATTCCTTTTCTGGAAAAACGATCTTGGTAATAGAGTAAATAACTCATAGAAAAGAGAAAGAACTATGATAGTGGAAGGAAGAAGGAAGGAAGGAAGGAAGGAAGGAAGGAAGGGAGGGAGGGAGGGAGGGAGGGAGGAAGGAAGAAAGGAAGGACCCTTCATGCTTGATCATTCTAAGTACCGTATCCATAAAGTACCCACTACAGCCAACACTCTAGGCAAGGTTATTTATGATACTGATACTAAATAAAGCTTATTTGACATCACTTCGGTTCCTAGACCAACGTGAAAACAAATTACTTATGGAAGATAATCTTAATAAGGTCAAATTAAAAATAGAGCGAGATCAAAAATATCTTTTTTTTTTTCTTAAATAAACTCTACACACAATGTGGGGCTCAAACTCACGATCCTGAGATTGAGAGTCACATGCTCTGCCACTAAGCCAGCCAGGCACCCTAAGATCAAAATATCTTAGCTAGACAACAATCATCTGTGAATTAAAAATCCCAACAGAATCAAAACTAAGGTGAAATAAAGTCTACACGTAGGGAGAAGAATATATCTAAAAAAATATAAAATCAGCCTCTCTTATTCTTCTCCATACTAACCCAAAACAAATTCACCTTTGGATCTTCTGTTAATTGAACATGCATACACTCAGGTAGAAAATAAAATTTGTTCACAATTATAAAAGCAATGTTTTACATAATCTGTACTAAAGAACTGCTAGAGAGAAACTTGTACTCCTCTGACAGCCAAGGGATATCATTGTCTAAATCATCTGATAAGCTTGTCAGTCAGTGATAGTCTACATTCCTGAGAATACACTGAGGAAAGCTGGCAAAACAGATGACAATTTACATCTTGCTGGCAAGAATCCAAGTAGTATAGACAAGGGGAAATTATATAAAGAAATCCAAATTCATTTGAACCTATCCAAATATGAACCTTAGCCATATAAGATAAATAAGCACGGACCAATTCAATCTCCTAATTACTAATTCACAGATAATTGTAATAGGCTACACTATTTAGTTACCACATATAATTCCCTAGGACTCACTAGGGCCATCTCTGACAACTGGCATTTTCTCTCTGAAAACATTTTTAAGAGGTCTTATTTTCTTTCAATAAACATGACTATTTGCTTCTTAATTAACTCATCTGCAATTTAACTACATTCATTAACTGTATTTTACTATAGTACTCAAAGGACTAACTTTTAATATTAAGATTATAAACCAACTTTTACTTTTGTAATAATCCAGAAACTACATCTGCCTTAACTGATGTTGTTTGGGTTGGTTGTTTTTGGTTTTTTGTTTTTGCCACTTAATTTCAATTAAGTCATTAGAAAGTAGAGACAAACACCTAAGTGTTAAAGATGGCCCAAAATATCTGAGTGAAGCCAACAAAAACAACATGTTTTCACAATATGATCATCTTCTCTCCAATTCCTGATATGCCTGGATATGCCTAATTCCTGACATCTTAGGTGTAACAGATACTGAATGGCAATTATTTGGATAATTCAGGCATCAAATTATTTACTATATGATTGTCACAAGAAGTAACAAATAAATCTATCAAAAAACATAAAAAATATGCAAGTAAGAGAATTAGCCAAGGAGTCTTAAAGCTTTGAGCTCAATACTGAAACTGACTTCACAAGGTAGGATACAAAAGTTTACAGAAAGCCTCAACACTCACATGACCATTTTTGTTTGGTTGGTTCATTTGGTTTTTATATAATCATCTGACATCTTTAAAGATTAGGAAACTTTAAATCTTTATTTCACATTTGTCAGTTTTTTTAAAAAAAATTATATATAATTTACACATTTTGAAACCTCAAGTAACCCTTGTATAAGGTTGAACATCGAAGTCGTAACCAAGCTGAAACTAAGAACGAATACAAGACAATGGACAAAATGCAAGAGAATTCTAAAGTACTGGAAAAAAAAAAAAAAACCCTCTGAATGGTATATCCATTCAGTACAATGAACTAGCACTCAGCAATATCTTGATTATGGGGATGGTTTACAAGTAGGTCAAAATTCAACAAACTGTGCACTTTCAGTATGTGCAGTTTATCATATGTCAATTATAAATCACACATCAATAAAATAAATGTTCCCTCTCCTCTTCCTGAGAAAAGGGTGGGGTCTGAAAGTCCTTAGTTTAATACCTGAAAGATGTTCACTGAACTTCATAGAGCAGGCCAGGGATCAATAATCCTGGCCTCTGGGCTGATGCTTCTTTGGTTTTCCTACCACAGCTATAAAACATCTACAAATACCTTGTGATTTAGCCTGATACAATATATACATTCAGCAGATTATATCAAAACAAAGAGGCATTCCCACTTTGTGCTTTTCTAAAAGGTAATAGAGTGACTATGTTTACTACTTCTAGGAAAAACATGAATGTGGTGGGAAAGGGGAGGGGCACACTAAACTCCACTGAATCCTATAGTTGAGGATCCTCCAGTCCTCCAGTAAGAAGGAAATAAATGCTACCCAGAGGCAGACTTTGTGCCTGACTTATTAAAATGAAATATCCTTGGAAGAATGGGGGTAGTGAAGAAGGGAGAACACCTAATGTAGAGCTTCATGAACTTTACACAGCAACAACAAACTTAGACAAGCAGGACCCATGAAGGGGGCCTAACAAAGTTAAAGGGAAGCTGGGCATACCTTGTAAAGATCAGAGAGGATTTTTTTAAACTACAGAATAACCTCTAATCTTTAGGATTCTATCATCAGTTCTGTGAGGTCTGTGATGTCTTAAGAGCACAGAATGAGTGATTCCCATGATGACCATTTTCTACAGCCAGTCCCCAAAGCAAGGCATAATACGGGCCACCCAATTACATAACATAAAGTTATTCCAAAATTCACTGTAGAACTATGTAATATTAACTCTCAAGCAGAGATCAAGATTAAATACTTGATTCTCCACTGGCATCGTGTGTGACACATTGTAGTCAGCCATATTACACCTCCTCAAAAGAGTCAACAGACATTGGTTCGCAGAGATGGTATCAGTTTCAATTCAACATATGGATGTTTAATAATCTCAGATATTATCTTGACTGAGAAAAAGAGTAATCAGTAAAATCTATTGATCCACAGTGCTTTTATTCGTGTGTATTATGGGGGGACTGAAATATGGGTGAGAGAATCACAGGCAAGTTTTTTGCTTCTTTGCATTTGTCTACCTCTTCCATATTTAAAAAAAGGTGTTATTTTTATTATTAAATAAGTTACTAAGGAAATAACTATCTTAAGTATTTTACTATGTAGTTTTAAAATATAAATAATAAAGTAAATAAAATAAAATAAAAAATAAATCCCAAAACATATTCAAATTATCAACACTAAATTATCAACACACCTAGTTTTTTTTTTTTCTAATTTTTTGTAGCTAATGTCTCTGTTTTTCTTCTAAGAGTTTCCTTTCTCACTTTCCCCTCATGCATTTATTTATAGCACCTTAGATCTGAAGGTAGAATTCTTTACGAGAAAATAAGAATGGATATTATTTTCTATGATATAAATAAATCTAAAAGGATAAAGATCAGAATTCCTTACACTCAACAAATTTAACCACCACAAAGAAGAAAAAAATAAGCAAAAATTTAAGTCTCAATTTACTTTTTTTTTTTTTAACTCAGCAGGCCAAATTTGGAAAAACTGCATAAACATTTCTAACTCATCTAATCTCAACACCAAAAAGTTTCTGCTATAAGATACAATATAAATTGGGGCACCTGGGTGACTCAGTGGGTTAAAGCCTCTGCCTTCGGCTGAGGTCATGATCTCAGGGTCCTGGGATCCAGCTCTGCATCGGGCTCTCTGCTCAGCGGGGAGCCTGCTTCCCCCTCTCTCTCTGCCTGCCTCTCTACCTATTTGTGATCTCTCTGTCAAATAAATAAATAAAATCCTTAAAAGAAAAAAAATTTTTTTCCTCAAATAGCAATTTCTCTTTCTTCCCAAACATCAAATTTACACAATAATGCTTAGAGCCACAAGAGCCTCCTATATGACCTCCATCCCTTACCCCACACAAATCCATTCTTCAAGGTCTCTACCAGTTTATAACCTAGGGCTCTTTTTTTTCCCCAAATATGTTTATTTTTTCAGTGTTACAAGATTAATTGTTCATGTACCACACCCAGTGCCCTATGCAATACGTGCCCTCCTCAATACCCACCACCAGGCTCACCCAACCCCCCACCCCCATCCCTCCAAAACCCTCAGTTTGTTGCTGAGAATCCACAGAATCTCATGGTTCATCACCCCCTCTGATTCCCCCCATTCACCCTTCCCTTCCTTCTCACAATGCCCTCCATGTTTTTCCTTATGCTCCACACGTGAGACCTTAAGATAACTGACTCTCTCTGCTTGACTTATTTCAGTCCACATAATCTCTTCCAGTCCCGTCCATGTTGATAGAAAAGTTGGATATCCGTCCTTTCTGATGGAGGCATAATATTCCATTGCATACATGTACCATATCTTCTTTATCCATTCATCTGTTGAGAGGCACTTTGGTTCTTTCCACAGTTTGGTGATTGTGGCCATTGCTGCTATGAACATTGGGGTATATGTGGCCCTTCTTTGTACTGCATCTGCTTCTTTGGGGTAAATACCCAGGAGTGCAATTGCAGGGTCATAGGGTAGTTCTATTTTTAATTTCTTGAGGAATTTCCACACTGTTTTCCAAAGTGGCTGCACCAACTTGCAATCCCACCAACAGTGTAAGAAGGTTCCCCTTTCTCTACACCCTCTCCAACATTTATTGTTTAATGTCTTGTTGATTTTGGCCATTCTAACTGGTGTAAGGTGGTATCTCAGTGTTAACCTAGGTCTCTTTAAGAACTTCGTTATGGGCTGAATTGTGTCCTCCTCCCTACCTTCCCAAAATGCATATGTTAAGGTCCTACCCCCTGTACCTGTATTTGGAGACAGGGTCTTTAAAGAGGTAATTAGGGTTAAATGAGGTCATTAGGGCTCCCCTACTCCAATAGGACTGGGAGACACAGGGGGAAGATGGCCATCTACAAACTGCAAGCAATCCTATGTTGATCTCTAATTTCTTTGAAATGGTGTTAACTTTTACTATGTGTAAAACTTTCTTAGTCTTTCCTTTGTGTGATTATTTTTTTTTCAACCAAGACAGTAAACTTCTAGAGCAGTATCTTATGTTCTCCCCAGTGCTTAACCCAATACGACATACCTCCTAATCCATCTATTATTATCTACTAAATAAACAACTACCTCAGATCTTCTCAGAAAATATTTCACAGGAAGGCAATAGATTATTTAAGTAGAAGTAGTTCTTCATCTCCTTACTCTTATTCGCCCACACGGAACCCCATTATAATTATTTAATCATAGTATATCAACTTTACCATGCTAACCATCACTTCCCAACTGTGTTTATATAGATGCTCTCTTACGCATGACACTATTTCACAAGAGAAAATAATACCTTTCTTGTTATAAATATGGGGTTGATAATATACATAACAATGTAACTATATCAAATGAATTCCTACTTTAGGCCAAATGTATTTTAAAATCACATACAGGGGCACCTGGGTGGCTCAGTCATTAAGCGTCTCCCTTAGGCTCAGGTCATGATCCCAGGGTCCTGGGATTGAGCCCCACATCGGGCTCCCTGCTTCTCCCGCTACCATTCCCTCTGCTTGTGTTCCCTCTCTCGCTGTGTTTCCTCTGTCAAATAAATAAAATCTTAAAAAAAAAGAAAATCACATACAACTGCCAGGGAAATAATGATAAAATATATCATCATTCATATGTACCATCAAGCAGTCCTGAATTCCAAAGAAAGTTTTCTGCTTCTTTACTTTCAAGTATAAAATCTTTCTCTGACAGATATGTTGTTTGCTCCAGCATATGGGGACATTTCCAGTCCAATATATCAACTTTTCTTCAAGACATTTTATGAAATTCCCAAAGTACTTTGTACATATCACAAATATACAAAATGGAACCAACCTGCAACTCAACCTAAGGGAGTCAAGTCTACGATGTCAGACTTGGGAAGTAATCTGAAGAAAAGCATCTGCCTTTAACTCAGGGCAGTTATCTTCTAGGCAATTCATTGTTGCATGCCAGCTTCTAAGTCCCTTAATCTTAAGTCTAAGTACTGGGTCCACTTCGTTTGTAAAGCTGAGAGCTTCCACATCAGAGCAGCTAAAGACTAAAAGCCCGCACAAAGCAAAATTACAATTCAAGGATTTCCACAAACCAGAGCAGCCCCACCTTGCAGAGATACAGTTAATTCTGGGGACAGCCTTCACTCCTTCATGATATATGTGCATTTAAAACGTATCTGAAATGCAAAAAAGTCTTTAAGGGTCAAGCAGGACTATGTCTACGTGATAGGAATTTGGAGCACACAAAAACTGCAACTGACATATTGTTCTGCCTAAGCCACAAGCAACAGGTTTAGGGGATAAAGCAGTATAGTAAAGTGAGAAAGAAAACCAGAAATGAGAGGGGGAATGAACAGAAGAAATACCAATGGGAGCTAAAGAAAGAAAATGAATACACCTTAGAGGCATGTACACATATGATCAATCTCAGTAATATGTTGAGAATAAACTTCATCATTTTTTTGTTTTAGCAAAGGTTTAGGGAAGAGGAATGCTTAAGAGGCAAGCTGCCCCACAAACTAGTTTTGCCTCAAGCAGTAACTTCCCTGCAAAAAGGAATCCATGACATCCTCTAACCCCAGCTGCTCTCTACCTAAATAAATAAAACTATAATTCTCAAACCTACTCAGGTAGCAGGGCAGCAAGAAGTCACTAGAACTCACTGCAGAATACCCTGAAATTTGGCTATCTATATTAAATTTAATTAAACATGTAACTTCTGCCAATCAGAAAACCCACTTTATCCTAGATTCTGACAAAGAAAAATACCAAAAGATTAAGAAATCTTTTTGAGAGTGAAACTTGGAAATGGGAAAATTCAAAACATTAACTTAATTTGTCTACCTATTGGGGAAAAGTCAGCCAGTTCAGGCTGTTCACACACCAGAAACAGAGTGTGAAAGGCAATGAAATTAAACAAAGCATCCATCACAAGAGGGGGCAATTACACAATACTTTTTTAAAAAAGATTTTATTTATTTGACAGAGAGAGAAAAGGGGAGGAAGAGAGAGAGTGCACACAAGCAGGAGGAGCGGCAGGCAGAGGGGAAAGAGAAGCAAGCTTCCCCTGGGCAGAGGGACCGACCTCAGGCTGGATTCCAGGACCCTACGATCTCGACCAGAGCAGAAGTAGACACTTAACTGACTGAACCACCCAGGCACCCTAAGCAATACTTTTAAAGCCTGCTCTAGGTTGGCAAGTTTTTCTGTAAAGAATAAGAGAGTAAGCATTCCATACTTTGACAGCTATACATCCATGTCTCAACTATGCAATCACTCAACTCTCCCACTGCTGCTGTGGAAGCAACCAAAGGCAGTAAGAATCCACCATACACAATAGGAATGAGTGTGGCTGTGTGCCAATAAAACTTTACTTTGGCACACTGAGATTTGATTTTCTTATCATTTTCACATGCCATGATATATTCTTTTGATTTTTTTTAACCATATAAAGAAGCACAAACCACCTCTAACTCATACACTTTAAGGGAAAAACAGGCTGCTGCTGGCCAATCTGGCCCGTGGCCCTTAAAGACCTCCACTTTCAAAAACCTTAATATGAACTGGCAAGGATAGAGTCCCATCTAGACAGACCCGCCCATTTGTAAACTAGCTCATTAGCTAGCAAGAAATCTGGATGTCCCAGACAAGATTATCTCCACCACCCTCTAAACTCTCAGCCCCTCCTCAGGCAAGGGCACAGGTGCATCCATCCGGAGCTTTACATTGTATAAGCAGCTCAGACCTAGGAACCTCAAGTTTTGTTGTTTGTTTTTCTTTCTTTCTTTCTTTCTTTTAACCTAAATTCTATCACGCGCTAAAGCATATATTAAATACAGTTGACTCGACCTTTTAAAAAAGTTCATGGTACTCACATGTACCCAAATTCAGCATGTAAAAACTCCCAAGCCCCAAACCATTATCTCGTTAGTTTTTCAGATCGTGTTGTTTTTTAACTCTGTTAGAGGTAATCTAAACGAGGAATGTCTACGGAAACACAAAAGGGACGTTTACACTACAACTGTCCACACCAAAGCTGGCTGACAGCTTGTAGTCACTTTTCAGATTCTTCCCCTCTGGACATCAAACGAACATGGAGAGTATTCTTCATAAGATGAAGTCATGGTCCTCTTATCTAATGCTACCTAAGAAACACCAGCTGCCACCCGCACCCTCCCCATACAAAGCACGCAGCGCCCACGCTCCGGTTCTTCGCCAGCTGAGCAAGCTCTGCAAGAACCACCCGCCGAGACGGATGGAGACGTCCCGCCGCCCCCGACTCGCCCCTGGCCACTGCGCAGCGGCGGCCTCCCGGCCCCCCTCCCCCCAACCCCTGGCGGTCGCCCGGCCCCTCCTACGTTAGGCAGTCCCAGCTTGAATTTCCATGTGATCTGCGGGAAAGAATAGCCCGGCCTTTGTGCCTCTGCAAAGAACGCAAGCAAAAATTTACACCATCACCAACCACCCCCCGCCCACACACACACACAACTCCCAAGACACAAAGCGTCTCCCAAACAGCGCTTCCCGAGGAACATCCGGCATTCCCAGGCTGCGAATCGCAGACAAAGGCGCCGCATCAGCGCGGGGTAGTAGAAGAGGGTGGCAAGAGCTAACTGCTCCCACCACGGGGGGCAGTGGATGAAAGGGCAGAGGCACCGCGGGGGGTGGAGGGGCGGGTACCAATTAGCGGCGCACTGGGGGTCCGGCAGACAGGGCTAGAGACGCCAGTCGGGGGCGAGGGGGGGAAGGGGGATGCTTTTTCCTATGCGCCCCGCACAGCCTAACGGTGGAGATTGCGTCTGGCCCGGGGCGCGGCCACACCAGCCGCGAGCAACAGGCTCCTGCGTCTCGGAGCTGCGGCCCGCGCGCCAGGCCCGCGGTTCCCCTCCCCAGCAACATCCCTGTGCCCCTCCAGGCGAAGAGAAAGAAAAAAAACTTTTAAACCATTTAGAGTAAGCAAGGGCAAAGGGGCGGGTATGGGGGGAGGGCTGAAAAGACTGGGACTAGCGCTCGGGGGCCATGCAAGTAGCAAGGAAACTTCCAGATCCCATCCTTTCGAAGAGCCAGTGGAGCAGCGGCTTCCCGGTAACGCCCGGCCGCTTGGGGTGGGGCGAACGCACCCCACCCGCCTGCCCGCCTGCCCCGCGCGCCGAGCCCCCAGCGCCCGCGCACCTTCCCGGCCGGCGCGCGCTCAGAGCGCGGGGGCGCGCTCCGGCCTCCAGGGCCCGGGCCCCCGCGCCGCTTACCCGGCCAGCGGCGGCCGCCCCGGGCGGGAGCGCAGAGGGGGAGGAGGACTGGGGAGCCGGGGTCGCCGGGGACTCGGGAGCCTCGCCTCGCTCCCAATCGCCCTCTTCTCTGCTGAAGTAACGGCCCGGCGAGGAGCTTCGGGATAAACGCGCACAGACACTCACGCGCGACCGAGAAACTTAATCCCGCCCGGCCGGCGGCGGCCCGACGCCAGCCTCGCGCTCCGCCGCGCCCCCTCCCCCCGCGTGCGCCGCACTTGCGCCAACCGGGACTGCCGAGGAGGAGGTGGCGGCGGCGGCAGCGGCGGCGGCGGGGCCGGGGCTGCCGGGGCTGCGTGACGCCTGCGGCCGGCGGGGCGCGGGCGCGTCTCGGCCAATCAGGGGGCACGGCCCAGCCCGCGGGTCCTGGGTTTTAAACTAGCTCCGCAGTAGCTGGGCCTGGGGTGAAGGGCGTGGGTTGTGTGAGGTTCCCCGGGAGAATACAGGGCGCCTCGTTAAATGGGAACGTCCAATAAGAAGGAATAATTATTTTGACCAACTGTGACCCGTGCAGTTTGGGACATAGTTATACTGAAAAATTGTTCATTGTTTATCTGAAATTCGAATTTAATCGGGGGGGGGGCGTATTTTTCTTTCTAAATCTGGCAACATGTGGGAACTGGTGGCCTCTATTTCTAGTTTTGAGGACTTAATTTTTTTTTTCATTATGTGGACTGCCTTATAGATGTCTTCTGTACGGGTAGCTTATTTAAGTGGTATGGGATGGTGATGAGAAGCACTTTAACGAGGAGGCATGGAGAGTGGGGGTTTAGTAATCTCGCATTCTAAGTAACTTTTAGAACATTAGTGTGCTTCTTAGACATATGCAATTAGAAGACAGAAACAAACATGAAAGAAGGATTAAGAATTGCATGGTGCCAGAGAAACATATTCATTTCTATTTTCTGCCGTTTAAGGTTGTTTCTGATACCCTCAATTCCTGAGTCACAGAAATCTTTTTCTGCGGAAGAAAACAGCTTCCACTCACAATACATACATCTAATATTAGACGATGTATATCAAAGGATACTAGGAAGTCCAAATTAAAATATTTCAAAAGAATTTCCTTTACTATCCTGAATTAAAAGTTCTGATTTCTTGGGGCGTCTGGGTGGCTCAGTAGGTTAAGCCTCTGCCTTTGGCTCAGGTCATGATCTCAGGGTCCTGGGATGGAGCTCTGCATCAGGTTCTCTGCTCAGCCGGGAGCCTGCTTCCTCCTCTCTCTGCCTGCCTCTCTGCCTACTTGTGATCTCTCTCTCTCTCTGTCAAATAAATAAATAAAATCTTTTTTAAAAAGTTCTGATTGCTTTGGCAGACTTGTAAAATTTTTTGTCTATAAAAAAAAAAGTGTATTTCTCCAATATTCACCAAATATTTAAAGGAAAATACAGTTTTTAAAACAAGGCTCCAGAGGGAAGCTGATTTGAGCTGTTAAATGGATATTTTCAGAAAGTTTCAAAATAGATCAGTTGCATGCAAATGACTGGGAGTAAAATGAGCTAAAGTGCCCTGGGTGGAGAGAGTGTCCTCAGTCCAAGACCCATTGTGCTTTCTCAAACACAGGCATCAGTGTAGTTTTGCCTACTGGGAACATAAAAGCACTGACTAGATTTCTTTAGCATCTGTGAATATTCATCTCCTCTGGGTCTTTTGAAAATGAAAGTGAAGTTAGGATGAAGGGAAAACTCATCCCTTGTATCTTCAACACATCTCTGTCTTGTGTAATCTTTCAATCAGCACTCTCAGCTCTCCCCATTGAGAGAGAGACAGAGGAAGGCAGGCAGGCAGGCAAAAACATTACTCCCCAGTCCATCTGTCCCCAGTTGCATTTTCTCCTCTTTTCTTCATAAATTTCTTGACATCAACCCACCACCTGCATCATGGCTTCCTGCCCCATCACTGCACTGAAAGGGCTTTTGCTAGGCACCAATAATCTCCCCCTTAACTAAATTCAATGGGTAGATTTCTCTCCTTACATTCTCTGTCCTCTCCAGATGCATTCATAGCTATTGAACACACATAATTCCATACAATCACACTCTCAGGTTTTGCTCCTTCCTCTTAGGGAGCATCCAGTGTGTGGGACTTAAAGCTTACACAATTTGGGGCTCTGCTTTAAGAAAAGAAAAACAAAGACATCTTTCTTTTGAAAACTTTACATAAATATGTGACCATGTAAACACATTGCTAGGGCTTCTCCCAGGCAAGAGAAAGACCCAGAATCTTTTTTTTTTTTAAGTTTTGTTTATTTCTGTAATCTCTACACCCCACATAGGGCTCAACCTCACAATGCTGGGATCAAAAGCCACATGCTTTTCCAACTGAGCCAGCCCCAAATACCCAAAATCTTTTTTATTTTATTTTATTTATTTATTTGACAGAAAAAGACACAGTGAGAGAGGGAACACAAGCAGGGCAAAGGAGAGAGAGAAGCAGGCTTCCCCGCTGAACAGGGAGCCCAATGCGGGGCTTGATCCCAGAACTCTGGAATCATAACCTGACCAGAAGGCAGATACTTAATGACTGAGCCACCGAGGCGCCCAATACCCAGAATCTAAGGTTCACTAGCTTCAAGGCAGATCTGCCTCTGACATCAAGCCACTCTTCAATCTCCTTTGCCAACTGGCCTCCTCTCTCCCCTCTTTAAATGCTGGAGTTCCCCAAGTAATGTCCATAGTAGGACCATTCACTGAGACACAGAACTGTGAAAGATGACCATGCTTGAGCAGAAATATCACGGTTCCATTTGGGATAATTTAGGTTCGAATCAGGCAAACAAGGAAGTCAAACACTCCCGATACACATAGAAATCTAGATTGAAGATGGAATTGATGTGGTTTGAGAACATAGGTGAAGTTCCATTGAGTGAGGTCTGGAGCAGACAACCAAGAATTCTTGAGACGTCTTTGGTGCAAAACGGTGGTTTATTAAAGCTCAGAGACAGGACCTATGGGCAGAAAGAGCTGCTGCACTGGGGTTGTGAGGAGTGGCTGATTGTATACCACGGGGTTGGGGGAGTAAGGAAAAAGGAGGTTTCAAAAGAACTTTCATATGCTAAAGAAGACCTGCTAGATACTGGAGGCCTTGCCATTGTTGAGTTAAAGGTGTCTTTCCTTCTACAAGACATTAACATTAAGATGATAGAAGATTCCTAGAAGAATGTCACACTTGTCCCACCCAGGAGTGGGGTGGGGGAGGTTGCAGGGTGTCAGCTTATGCTTTGTCTTCAGCCAGCCTTCTACCCCCTCATCAGAATTTTAGGAATCTTTGCCCAATCTGTGATTAGCTGGAAGGGAAAATGAAATGACTTAAGGAGGGCCAGTAACTAAGATTACTCCATTACTCCCACAAATTAGTATAAAAGCATTGTGCTACATTCTCATTGTACCCTATGCTATTGATTCATTTATCCTACCTTGTAATTATATATTTAGTTTTATAATGACTTATGCAGTGGCTCTCTGCCCCCTTAGACCACAAATACCAGGAGAGCAGGGACCAAGTCACAGTCTCATCCTCAGAGCCTAGTAAAAGGTTGCATAACTAGTTAGTCTTCAAACTGAATGGGACAAATACATGACTGCAAGAATGAACAGTTCATCAATAGAACTTTTGTGTTCTTGCCATAGACTCATCTCAAGGCATCCCATTTTGAGAGGATTCTCTTGTTGCTTAGAAATTCCAAAGGATTCCTCTTTGAATAGCAAAGCATTTCCTTTTGTCATTTTCCAAATCTGGTCATTCTCAATTGCAAAGGAAGTAAGTGCATGAAATGCTAGCTGCTAGGAAAGCACAGAAGGAGAACAATTCCATAACTAGCTACTGCATGTGTTCTGAGTGTCTTAAAAGGTAAAATGGTATCTGTTGCATTGAATTACAGGGGAAAAGCCCATAACACGGAATGAGAGGAAAGCTTAAGGAATTTAATTTTCTGGTTTAATGCAAGTATATAAATGAGATTAAAACAAAGAATTCTACCTTGTTTAAAAAGACACTATTGCTCTTATCCCATTTAGCAAAGTAAATCCTACATGCCCACTTTATTTTTTTAAGATTTTATTTATTTATTTGACACAGAGAGACAGAGAGAGAGAGAGAGAGAGGGAGAGAGAGCGCACAAGCAAGCAGAGCAGCAGGCAGAGGGAGAAGCAGGTACCCTGCTGAGCAGGGAGCCCAAGGCTCTGCTCCATTCAGGGCTCCATGCCGGGCTTGATGTGGGGCTCATCCCAGGACCCTGGGATCATGACCTGAGCCAAGGAAGAGGCTTAACTGAGCCACCCAGGTGCCCCCTACATGCCCACTTTAAACAGTGTGTATCAGAGAACAAAAAGGCATCTTGTTGAGGTTAGGTCCTTCACAAACTTATCTAGCACTCGGAGATGATTTCATCTGGGAGCTTTTTGAAGTTAACCCTTATAGTTTATTACTCTATTCTCTTCTGCTTATCCTAGAGCCAGAAGGCCCAAGCTTTCCCAGAAGTAACAAGACAGTATGGTGTATTCCTCTGGTTTTAAAAAAAATTCAAGAGGTTTAAGTAAAATTTTACAAAGAAAGCTAAAATGGAAAGATAAAATACAGCTGATCTTCTCTATGGGGTGGGTTGAAACTCACCCCATGCTCACAGATTAAGAATTCTTTCTATTTCGTGTTGGTCACAGCCTCTGGGATCTGAAGATGAAGGAATTAGGAACATTGTGTGTTTCCCAGCTATATCCTCAGTGAGGCATTCTCTACAGAAATTTGTTTTTTTCAATTCTGCATAATGTTCAGATCATGTTTGTAAAGAAAAAGATCTGGGAGACTTCCAGGATTGGTCTAAACTATTTTGTATTATAATTTAACAAGTACAAACATAAATGCATAATGTTATTTTCCATTTGTTGCTCCTCTGTAACTCTAAAACTGGTGAAAGGCCCAAGTTGTCTGCTCAAAATCTTTAATCTCTTCTAGAAAGATAGACCATGGAAATTCAATTTTTGATCCATGATGATACAGAGGTAGGACTCTTTTAGTTGCCTTTTAAGCACACAATCCCTGTTCTGCCTTCCTAACAGTGGAGAGCCTAGGATGGAAGAGGGGCAGTCCCTTACTGGTAGGCACACCTGCAAGGCGCCAGGGTCAAAGCTTCATATAAACTGAATCCTTTCCCAAGGACTAAGTGACGCTGGGGGAATTCTAATTATGGGACAATGGACTATTTCCAGACCTTAAGTAGCTCTGATTCTTATTAATGTTTCATTTAAGTGCAAAGTAGGTGGTATGTTTGCATCTTCCTCTGCCTAAGGGCTATCAACTATGTAACAAATACCCATTTCTAATTTATTACAGTTTGAAGAACAATTTTTACCCACTTTCTACTGGCTGACCAATGTTATAGTTTCAACTGACCTCTAGTTTCTCAGATAAAAGAGAATACTTTTTTTTTCCAGTCTGTTTAATGTTAGAAAAAATAGACCATTTTAAACAACATTTAACTTTTTTTCAGCACTGAAAACAGACCAGATTGGAAGAAGAGAATATGAAGAAGAAAGTAAGGAATGTTAGGATAATGAATATATATATGTCTAGGAGAGAAAGCCATTAGGAGGAGGGAATGGCTAAGAAAGAATCCCAGACATGAGAAGAACGCAAAATTATGACTATTTTGAGAACATGTAGAATAATCTGTCTCTCTTCATGTAACAACTGTTTATAGAATAGAGGCAATGAAACCTACAATGTGTCCGATTGGGTCTCATCTCTCTAAGGAAGAAAGAAAGGGCACTGAGAGGTCATGACCATCTGACCTTGAGTTAATTTGCTTTTATACCCACAGAATTCTGATGCAGTGAGGAAATCCTGGGCAATAACTTTGGGACTAGGTTATTTTTTGGGTGGAATCCATCCAAACACTGTTCCAGAATCTCTGACTCAAGTTCATGTAAGCTAGAATGATGTTTTGGAATCTCTTTTCTACAAAATATGACTTGAGTCAATTGTCCAAATAAAGGTCAAGAAAAATAAGCAATTAACAATAATGAGAAAATTTGTTCATGTTGTGTTTTAGATAACACCCCTCTGTATTCTATAAGAATAGAGAAAAGAAACTGAGTTTTTGAGATGACCATTGTGTCACTAGATCACATTTTACCTGCAGCCCATCCCATCTCTTGAATTCCCATTTCGATGAGCACTTTAGTTCTTAAAGTAATTTGAATTAGGTTTTCTGTTATTTGCAACTAAAATCATTTCAAAAAAAAAAATAAAATAATTTAAGCTGATGAAATATACATATTCAGCCATTCACAGTGAGCTAGACCTGTACTTTCAAGTGTCAAGGAACACAGTGTAATTACCTCAGTTGGAGGGAGTTTGTTAAAAGAACAGCTAGGATTATTAGGAAGATGAGAGTCTCCACAGGTGAGACAAATGGAAAAGTGTGACATCTCTCTGGTCCTACCACAAGCACACAGAGAGAAATGGAAGTTCTGTTCAGAGGATACAGATCTCAAGACCAGGATTTCTTAAAGATTTTGCACTTCTACCATAATGATGATTCAGCAAAGCCCTGTTTCTGTTTACCTTGTTTTCCTTCTGTCTCTAACAATAATTGTTTAAGTTGGTTCCTTGAGAATCTGGTGATCCTATATTCCGGTTTATTTAACAATGAGGCAGTGAATAGCTCTGTGTTCTATACACAGAGGAGAATTGTTGATTTATGTGCTTCACTTTTAAGGGAGTAACATTATATTCAGGAGCCCCTAAATTCCAGAAAAAGAAGTCTTTGCTCAGAACCATTGAATGTATTTAAAGAGGGTATTTTTAGAGTGTTTGAGAAATAGACTCCTAGTCGCCAGGAGTTCTGTATGGAAATTGCCTGCATATATGCGTGTGTGTGTGCGTGCGCACGCGCACGCGTGCCTGTTTATATGTGTGTATATGGTAGTTGATGATGGTGATGTCAGGTTATTTTAATCCCCATGTTTTGTACATGAAATTTTGTTTTAACTCTTCCTTATACCTGATATTTCAATTCTCTTCAGTTTTAGTAAATGGTTTAGTCCCCTCCACTGCTGTAATATTTTAGGCCCCAAGGCAGTGCTTCTCGGACTATCTGTGACTATCAGGTTTTTTGGTTTTTGCTTTTAATTTCCAAGGGACCATTGATCAAGGCACTTAAAATTAATTGCTAATGATTCTATGCCTGAATGTTGGGCCAGTGTTACTGTGATAAAGATTTTTAAAGAAACGTTTAATTTCTTTGTGGACCAGGCTGTCCACAAAGCAATTCTCCAGGACCTTGTTAGTCCAATTATGGTCAATAAACCAGAAACATCTTCATCACTTTGGGGCTGGTGAGAAATGCAGAATCTGAGGCATCACCCCAGACTACTAAATCAGAATCTTCATTTTAACTTGATGTCGAGGTGATTTATATACCCCTTAAAGATCTTAGGGAATTTCTACTCTTTCATCTGTTTTTTTGTCTTCCAGGAATGTTCTGCTATATCTACCTAGAAAGCCTTTTTTTCTTCTTCTTCTTTTTTTAGCGCTTCAGGCTGCTGGCATGGTTTCCTCATTCCTGTCACTGATCAAATGTCCACCTCTGCCGGAGAAGACTTTTCTGGCTCTGCAATAAAATTAGTAGCCTTGTCCATATCACATTACCTTGCATTATTTTCCTTATAGTATGTATTGTTATCTAAAATGATTGTTGACCCCTTCCTGCCCCCCCACACACACACACTCAGCTCAGGTAGAATGTAAGCTCAAGGAGAGCAGAGATCATATCTGTCTCATTCCCTGTCCTTTATCCAGTGCTAGCTCAGTGTCTGTTTGGGGGTATGAACAAGCACTATCTACACTCTGCTTCCATTCATCTTATGACTCTGCTTACTCTTGGCTCCTATGACCTCGCCGCTTGTGTTTATCGCTTTCTCTGTATGCCCCTCTGAAGTTGTAGCAGAGAGCCCAACCCAAACTGGCTTATAAAATAAAAAGAATGCTGGCTTATATAATTAGAAAGGTCCAGAGTAAATGCAGTGGTCAGGCACGGTTTCCTTACAGCTCTGGCCCTCTTACTCTCAGATTCTTTCAGCTCAGTGCATCTCCATGCATCAGCTTCCTGTTCAGGGTGGCAGCTGGATGACCACCACAGTCCTAGCACTCGTATTCCCATGGAGTGCTCCCCAGAGACCAGGCACTGCAGCTGCTCTCTCTCACAGTAAGAAAGCTTCTGTCCCCCAAACCTCCAGCGACAATCCTCCAACATTTCTTAGATTGAATTGTATCACATGCCCCTTATAAATATGTATTCACATATAGAGTGGTGCAATTATAAATGATAAAATGGATAGATCTTAAGGGCACCTTTCATTAAGTTTTGACAATTATATACATCCACATAGACACTAACCATACCAAGATGTGGACTATTTCCATTGCCCTGGAAAGTTGCTTTGCATCCTTTCCAGTCAATCAGATGAGTAATAGTGCCCTGCTGAGCCATCCTGGAGCTGGAAGGCCAAAGAACAATCGGGAATACTGAACCTGTCTTTCTGTAAAATATCGACGTGTTATTCATCATGTACATTAACTTTTAAGAAAAATACTATGTTAAAATACGATTTATGCTATTTACTAGTTGTTGTTTGATATCTTCTGTCTTAAAAACCAAGTGCCACATGCACCTTACTTGCATCTCCCTAGATGCTGTCCTGCATCAAAGAGCCTCTGCTTCTGTCTCTTTGTCTCTTTTTCTTAATACAATCTCTGCATGTCATCTCTCCACATGACGGTTTCACTATGGCTGAGCTTTTCACATGGTAGCTAAAGGCTCCAGAGTAGGTGCCCAAGAGAAGCCAGCAGGCCAGCTGTATTTCTTACCTGATTTAGCCTTGGAAGACACCCAGGGCAACTTCTGCCATATTTCATTCACTCTCGCAGTGACAAGGAGAGGGGACATGGACTCTGTCTCTTGATAGAAGTGTCAAAGACCTTGCAGAAGGGTAGCCTGTGTGGCTCCCATTTAGTTGAGTGGCTGGCTCTTAATTTTGGCTCGGGTCATGATCTCAGGGTCATAGGATCGAGCTCCATGTGGGGCTCGGCACTCAATGGGGAGTCTGCCTGAGGATTCTGTCTCTTCTCCTTTTGTCCCTCCCCAGCTTGTGCTCTCTCTCTCTTAAATAAATAAATCTTAAAAAAAAAATCTGCAGATGTATTTTTAACGTGGATCTGCTGCTTTTATGGCCATTTTTGGACAATAGTGAATAGCCTTTATTTTTGAATATTAAAAATTTCTATCCCAATGAAATTTTTAAAAATCCATCTTCCTTTCAATTTCAGGTGTCTCCTCTTTGCCCCCAAGTTGAATTGGATATTGTTGGTTTCATTCACTTTTTCCTCTCCATTCACTCACTCACTGCAATTTTTGGCCCATCCAAGTTAAGGCTAAGAAGCTGGGGTAAGATGAAAAGGAACAAACACATCCTTTTACTTGGCTGAATGTTGAAAAGAGTCTTCAAGGGCAGATAACCAAAGCCAACTTCCTCTTTTGGGAGTGATTTAGTGAATTATTTGGTGACTCCCCTCTACTTTGGCTCCTCGGTCCTCTGTCCTTTATGGGGATGATGTACATTCTTATGACCTTATAACCCTCTCCTTCAGCCCCTGCTTTCCTGATACACCCTCACACAGCCTTTTCCTGCTAGGATCCGCTTATCTAGGCAGGCAGTTCTTTTGGGAATTTTTTTCAAAATGGCAACAGTCTAGACTCACTACATCCAAGTTGTCTTTATGGGCTTCAGAAAAATTCAGCAACTCAGCTGCTCCAAATCTGCATATTGGTCTTGGCCTTACTATCAAGGCAATTCAAGACAGCCTTTCATATGCAGACTTTTCTAGGGAAGAGTCAGTGCTCCCCAAACTCCAGATGACCCAGAACAACTTTCCCTTATGACGTTCTTACCATGCTCTATTTTAATAGCTGCACCAAGTAAAACCTAAGTTTTATAGCTCAGCAAGCAGCCAGGCTGGGAGATGAAATGCTTCTCTCCATCAGTCAAATTAGACTTGGTGAATGATTTTCTTGAAGTTCCCCTCACTTTTATGGGGAGATGGTGAAGAAGCAAGATTCTGCTACTATGAAGAGCGGTCGAAAAACATAGTATGCTCTCCCAACTGTGCAGTTTTCTCCAAAGGAAGCCTCACTCTGAAGACAATGTTTGAAATCCTACTCTATTTTAATGTAGCCTGAAAGGGTGCCAGGGATCCTGTTGTGTTTCTTAGTAAGCTCGTGGGCATGTGTTTATTTCTCTGTTTAGAATATGTGGGGCAAATATCCCTTGGGTCCTGACATTTAAGACTTCATCAAAGCTTCAAGACAACAAAAAATGCCCCAATTGATATCACTAACACTTCTGTTAATTTTTTTTAACATTTTTTAAGTTGGCTCTGCATCCAATGTGGGGCTTAAACTCGACACTCTGAGATCAAGGGTCACATGCTGTACCGACTGAGGACTGAGCCAGCCAAGAGCCCCAACACTTCTGTATTGTATATTAAAGTCACATATAATAGTGCCTGTTCCTGGATCATGTCCCATCTGTCTCATTTCTTGCATTAATATCACATTGTTTTAATTATTATTACTTTGTAATAGGTTGTAATAACTGGTGGCCTCTTACTACTTTTTTTTCCTCAAAGTTCTCATAGCTTTTCTTAACAGAAAAATTAATTATATACTTCAATTTATGGAAATTAAGAATATTAGAAAATCCAAAGTTAATCCAAATGGAATTTGTAGTGTATTTTTTCTTTTAATAGAATCTAAAGTTATTTGTACTTTTTTTACAGGTAGCAACATTTGCAGATTTTATGGAATCTATATTTTAGAGGCAAATAGATAAGAGCAAAAACAGCGGTGGCTTTGAGATGTGTTTCTTTCTGTAACATTCCCTTAAAAATGCAGTCAGTTAGCCAGAGGCCACCTATCAAACTACTTTATGATGAAGAGTTAAGTAAGTGATCAAGTCATACAAAAGTGTAGGATTCAAATTATCCATGGACTAAATAATTCAACTTTGAAAGGTCTTATCTTTTTGCAAGAGAATTACATATTTAATGAACATAGAGATTATATTTTCTAAAAAAAAAAAAAAGCATGAAATTAACAATCATGATGTGTTCTTAGTTACTTATTTAGTTAAGTAACCTGATCACAAAATTGAAAAGGGGAAGGTGAGGGAAGTCCAAGTGGCTCAGTTGGTTAAGTATTTACCTTAAGCTCAGGTCATGATACCAGAGTCCCATAATAGAGCCTGGCTTTGGGAGCCCTGCTCAGGGTGGAATATGCTTCTCCCTCTGCCCCACCCCCGACTTGTACGCGTGCACATTCTCTCTCTCTTCCTCCACACCCCCCTAAATAAATAAATAAAATCTTAAAAAAGAAAAAGGAGAAGATGAAAAATTTGATAAAAGCACACTAACACGTCAGTAATATAATTTCAGGGCAATTTTTGAGTTTCTAATATTTTTAGTTTTCTACTACCGGGGAATATTTGAGTTTCTAATATTCGAGCCCTCTACTTTGAGGGCTCTGCCTCATCATAATAGTGTCCGAATTTTGGCTTTTTATCTCAGCGATACATGCCATGGTCTTTATGAAATAGTCCAATTATTGAGAAGCTTGCTCTAGTATACTCAAAAAGTATGGGTTTGTTTATATTTGACAGCAGTTCAATTTTGAGGCTTTTCTCTTTTATCTTATGCTGCAATTATATTCCTTATCACCTAAACGATAATATGTGAAAACTGAGCTTACATTAATAATATTTAGTATAATATTTATTATATTCAGCGTAAGATAAAATTTATCCAAACCGAGAGTTCTGAGGCAGGGAGGGGAAGCAATGAGCCCATCACAGAGAGCTGACTACAAACATGGGGGTGATATGTGCATCAAAACTGCTCAGGAACCCCGCTGACATATCTCCTTATACCCACACATGCTATTTACAAGGACCCTCCTGTCAATACTTTCCTACACCACCACTGCTGCAACCGACACCACAATCAGACCAGCTTCACAATCACCTCCACTAGCCCACATCACAGACATCAACCCTAGCACCCCCCCCACACAACCACAAACATCATGCATGACCTCCTGGTGTGGGGACCCCGACCATGTGTCTGGACGTAAGCTGAATGGCATTCTGTACACACACACACCCACGATGTAAACTGGGATTATGCACTTCAAAAATCAAATCCTGGAACATTTTCTTTCCCCTCTGTGAAAAACAGAGAAACTAGTGAAACTGGCTATAGTTTCTTTTTGCTGAGCTTCTCCAACCTGATTTACTTTTTTACTTTCTTTTCTAGATATCTTCTTGCTTTTTTGACCCATTTTGATGTAGTGTTTCTTTCCAGGTCCAACATCTCTGCAGAGTGATATGTGATCATAGAAAACCCCTAACTCTGATCCGCCCACCAAAATTACACTTTTGGAATTACTGTACTGCCATTTTTATCCAACTGACTTCTCTACTACATGGCCTGACTTTACCTCTTTCAGATCCAACAAAAATTCGCAGAGAATGTCTTCTTCCTGAAGTTTTCTCTTCTCATGGATTTCATGTAATTCTTCTTTCCTGATCATTTCAATTTTTTCTATTAAAAAATGTTGAAAATTTTTAATTATTCTCCACCAGTATTGTTTTTCTTCTTAGAGATTGGTGTCTCCAAAACCTTTAGATCAAAACAAGCCATTTCCATATCACAGTGACTGTATTTTTGAAATTTTGACTTTTTGGCTATAGCTCCTTATCAAAATAAAATTTAAATTTATACATTTTGTCATCACTTGGATTCCCTGGAAAGTGTGAAGTTATTGGGGAATGCCCTAGGGAACAAGATTTAGGTGAGGGGATCATGAAAGTAGTAAGACTAGGAAAAGGGAGGTGTTGAATGTTATAGCATCACAACAAAGTCCTCAGCAGATTCTACAGATGTTCTGGAACTAAGATTTCCCTTTAGAGTTCCACCTTGAAGAAAATGGTGTGGGCCTTTATAGTTTATGAAATTTGTCTAACTTATTGAACATTATTCCCAAAGATTGTTTCAACAACATCATCCTTACCTATATCTTTGTGGACTTTGCTTAAGCAATTTGCTTTTCCAGTTATTTTTCTTTTTTTTTTCCAGTTATTTTTCTAATTCTATAGTTGTTTTTCATATAAAATCTAATTATGTTGAGGGAGTTTTGCCCACCTCTCCTTCTCTCCACATACAAGGCTGCAGTACAAAAAAATGCAGTGCTGATTACAGCAAGATTAGGGTGCAGTCAGCACATCAAAGTATTCTCAAATGGAAGGAGACAAAGGCATGACTGACTCAAGTCTGGGAAAGGAAGTACAAAGGTCAAGTCTAAAGGCAGAAACAGGGTAACTAACCAACAGGAAAGGTAGTTGGGTATCTGGCTCAGGACAGAAACTGGAGCAGGGAAGAAACTAGAGCAGTGCAAGACTAGGTCAAAAACAAAGCAATTGCTACAAATAGCACCCGATGACCACAGTTTGCATTTGTTGGTCATTTAGTCCTGAGTATGTAGTGAATGAAGTTGTCAGTATTGCTTAAAGGACACAAAGAAAGGAGACGTCTTAATATTTGTGTTTATTTCAAGAGAAATGAATCATGAAGAAACAGAAAATCTGGATAGACTGATTACTAATAACAAGATTACACTGGTAATTAAAAATCTCCCAACAAACAAAAGTCCAGACCAGATAGCTTCACTGGTGAATTCTACCAAACATTTAAAGAATTAATACCAATCCTTCTCAAACTTTTCTAAAAAATAGAAGAGTGAACACTTCCAAACATTTTAGGAGGCCAGCTCAAAACCAGACAAGGACACTAAAGAAAAGTAAATTACAAGCCAATATCCCTGATGCACACAGATGCAAAAATCCCCACAAAATGCAAATGAAAATTATCAAACCTAATTCAACAATTCATTAGGAGGATCACATACCTTGACCAAGTGGGATTTATTCCAAGGATACAAGGATACAAGTTGACTGGTTCAACACGTGCAAATCAGTCAATGTGATATACCACATTAACAAAATAAAGGATAAAAATCATATAGTCATATCAATAGATACAGAAAAAGCATTTGACAAAATTCAACATCTATTTATGATAAAAACTTTCCAGAATGTGGGTATAGAGGGAATGTACTTCAACAGAATAAAGGCCATAACAAGCCCAGAGCTAACATCATATCAATGGTGAAAAGCTGAACTGAAATCAGAAATAAGACAAGGATGCTCACTTCTACCGTTTTTATTCAGTGTAGTCTAGCCAGATCAATTAGGCAAGAAAAAGAAATTAAAAGCCATCCAAATAAAAAAGGAAGAAGTAAAATTGTCACTATTTGCAGGTGACATGATATTATATGTAGAAAACCCTAAAGATTCCTATAATAAAACAAAACAAAACTGGAAGAAGTAATAAGTCAATTCAGGAAAGTTGTAGGATACAAAATTCATGGATAAAAATCAGTTGTATTTTTATACATCCATAAAGTATGGAAAGAGAAATTAAGAAAACAATCCTATTTTCAATTGCATAAAAATAATAAAATACTTAGTAATAAGTTTAACCAAGGAGATGAAAGACTGAAAACTATAAAACATTGGTGAAAAAGAAGACACAAATAAATGGAAAGATATTCCATGCCCATGAATTGAAAGAATTAATATTGTTAAAATGTCCATACTACCCAAAGCAATTTCTATCAAAATTCCAATGATATTTTTCACAGAAATAGAACACACAATCTTAAAATTTGTATGGAACCACAAAAGATGCATTTCTTACCTATCTTGGAAAACAACATTTTTCAGGCTCCCTGGCCAACTGGCTTCCTGCTCAATTCCACAAAAGTACAGAAAAAATGGGAGAAATCTGTTTTTAACCTCTTTCTGTTTGTTTTGGGCAATCCCTAGCAATGCCTTGTTCCTTGGAGATTTCTGCTCCCTCTGGATTGATCCATAAGCCTCCATTCACCCTGCTCTTGAGTTCTGGTAAATCTGCATTATACCTTTGTTCCTTAATTCCTTACTAATATCTGGGATGTCCCACCATCCCCTCTTTGGTTTTTCTGTCTTTCCAATATATTTATGGGTCATTTCTCATGCTAAATTCCTTTTATTAAACTAGCTGGCATAGGTGATGTTTTTCTGCCTGAATCTTAATATACCCATTAATTTTTGTGTCCCCTTGCACAAAATGAGGATTGCATGACTTCTAAGGTCCTTTCAGCTCTTTTATTGGGGATTATGTCCTACTACGCTTTCCCTGTAATCTTGCACACCTTTTCATTCAGCTAATATTTATTGTGCTATTGCCAAATAGTAGGCACTGTTCTAGGTGCTGAAAATACATAGAACAGTAAAAAAAAAAAAAAAATTAGAGTCTTGATATCATAGATCTTGCATCTTACTGTGGGATAGGAGAAGAAACTGTCCCTTTTTGATGAGGACTGAGAGGGTTCTCCAGATGTAGGATTTTAGCCCTAAAACTGGAAAAATCCCAGGCATTTTGAGACATGACCATCATTCTGTGAGGATATAGATAAAGAAACATATATGTATTTTTAAAAATCTCAGGTAGTGGGGGGCCTGGGTGGCTCAGTTGTTAAGCGTCTGCCTTCGACTCAGGTCATGATCCCAGGGTCCTGGGATCGAGCCCCACATCGGGCTCTTTGCTCAGCAAGGAGCCTGCTTCACCCACTACCATTCCCCCTGCTTGTGTTCCCTCTCTAGCTGTGTTTCTCTCTGTCAAAAAAAAAAAAAAATCTCAGGTAGTAATAAATGCAATAAAGAAAAATAAAGCAGGATAGGAAGAAAGGAATGACAGTCGTGTATGAATTCTCTGTTTTGATAGTGTGGTCTGGAAGACATTTGGGATGAAATAACATTGAGCAGAGACCTGAATAACTTAAGGAAACAAATATTACAGATACCCAGGTTGAGAGACCAGCCAAAGGAAAGACCCTAAAATTGAAATATGTTTGACAAATGCATCAGTCATGGTTTCAGTAGGAAACAGATGGCGTAGGTAAATAAACAATAGTTAGTCAGTAGGGATACCTTGAAAGTTAGAGAAACTAAGCCGATTAGTGAGCCTGGGTACATGAAAAGGTGCCATTCCTATTTCTCCATGATGCTCAGCTCTGCTCTGCTCACCTTAAAGACATCATCACAACAATCTCCTCCCACAAAATAAATGAAAAATAAATTGCACAAAATTTATCCCAAATCAAAGAATTAATGAATCAAAGGATTTTTTGGGAAGGATTATCTTCTACATATTTACCCTAAGTATCCAAGTTGCATTTGCAACCTAGCCAGAACACTGGATTAGAATAAAATACCTTCTTTTAATACCTTAGAATATATTGTGTAAACTAAAACTTCATTAAAATAAAATTCATGGGGCACCTGGGTGGCTTAGTGGTTAAAGCCTCTGCCTTCGGCTCAGGTCATATCTCAGGGTTCTGGGATCGAGCCCCACATCGGGCTGTCTGCTCAGCAGGGAGCCTGCTTCCCCCTCTCTCTCTGCCTGCCTCTCTGCCTGCTTGTGATCTCTCTCTCTGTCAAATTAATAAATAAAGTCTTTAAAAGAAATAAAAAAAATAAAATTCACATACGTATAATAGAAATCTCACAAAATACAGTAAGATTATGTAACAGAGACTACTCATTTTATCTATAGTTTTATTCTTCTCTTTTTCCTTAGTGAAGGAATCTTGAAATTTTTCAGGGTGGTAATGTATGTTGGGAGAGGCATGGACCCTGAAAATGCCTGCATTTTCTTGTTGGGTATGCCAAGGATGCAAGGCTCTGACTGCTCTTGACTCAGACCATTTTCCAAGGTTGTCTTTGCAGCAGGCAAGACCAAGAGCCAGTTTGCTTACTACTTGCTATAAAATGTTGTGTTTCCCCAAACTCAGTGCTCTTCTGCAATGAAAATCATTGCATGTGCAGGCTGTCATCCAAGCCCATGGCATCATTTCTATGGGACCAAGGGGCCAAGGTAATCTACACAAATATGCCGTGTAATGATTAATAAAGACCCAAGAGTCTCTTTTGCCTTCTGTCAACATCCATAAAATAGTAACAGGATAATGTAATAGCTTGTAAGTTAGATAAAATCAAATTCCAGATTTTACTTGAGGAAAAGTATCTTATAGGTAGATACAACCAGGTATTTGAATTCTGGCAAAGGATCTGGAAATTACTGGGAAGAATTTGTGCAAAGTTTTCCTAAAGAGAGACAGATAGCAAGAGTGTTCTTTTGTTGTTGTTGTTGTTGTTGTTCTTTATCTCCTCTTCCTATCTATTGTTGGAATAAAGTAAGATGGGTGGATATATAGCAGTTATCTTGGGCCAGGCAGTGACCTTAAGCATAGAAGCCTTTACCAAGGATGGCAGAGCAGAAAGATAAAAGAATTTCAGTTCCCTGTTGACCTTTGTGGAATTTTCATACTGATTTTCGCCTATTTGTCTAGATGATTATATTTGGTGAGAGAATAAACTGTTGTGTCTTTGTTATAGTACTTGGGGGTCCCCTGCTTTCAAAATTATGAAAGAATTTTTATATATTATGAACACCTAGTAAATGAGATACCAGTGGTTTTAAATGTCTCAAAAGCATAAGTAATTTCTGAGAAGTGTCTCATAGACCTGTCTGAAAAAAAACAATCAGTAGAATTGGGAGTCACAGAGTCTGTTGGGCAGTGCTCTAGGTCCCTCCTCCATCACTTTAACTAGAGAAGACTTATTTTTAATCTGTTTTGTATCATTTGGTCTTCTGGATAAGTTTTTATTTGAAGAAAGACTCCACCTCTGTAAAAAAAAAGTTTAGAAACTACTGTGGTAGCGAAAGTTTATAAAACAGCATCCATGTAATTATGTGAACTTGAAATTAGAAAACTTTATCTCAAGTTTACTATTTGGAATTCATTTGATATTTTATAATTGTATTTGCAAGAATAGAAAATTAGTTTTAGTTGTGATGGAATGTGTTTTGGCAATCCTATTGCATGAATTTCCATTTGTAAGTAATTTTAAAAGGTTATATTCTTCCCTGAGTACACATTTTCAAGTACCTATTATTACTATTCTACTTTATGCATTAGTATCTTGGGATGAATATGGCCCTTAATGTAGAACCTGGGATTACAATGTTATCATTTTTGAATTTTTTTTAACAACTGCTAAGAGGACTCTGCAATTACAACACATTAAAATACTGCTACTGTTGCTCAAAATAGTTTTATAACAACTGCTTCAGCTTTTACCATACCATACTACAGCAAAACTTGGATAAAATACATAGCCGCCTAAACAAACGCAAAATATTTTTTCAGATGCTAACTAAATGAAACAATACGAATTTGTTCTATTTTTTTTAAATAGTCATACACCTATTTACTTTGAATTCAGATCTAATATGAGTAATAAGAAATGGAAGCAATTACACAGCAAAATAGTTAGGCTTGGGTTGAAAGCACCAAGATGTCTTTTGACAAGTAAATGTTTTTCTTTTTTAAAATATTTATTTATTTGTTTGTTTGTTTGTTTGTTTATTGAGTAGTAAATGTTTTTCAAAATTACAATGATGTTTTTAAAAGTTGATATAATCCTTCCACAATAATGCTATTTCTTAGCTAAGGAGCTATGAGAAAAAATGTTTTCATGAACCACTTACAATAGCCCCATTTCTTTCCAGTAAGGGAAGATTATGTGCCACAATGATCCAGAATCAGCAACTGATTAAGACTGAATAGGAGACTAAGCAGACGTCTGTTCAAAATGTTTAAAACTGGTATGGCCTGGGCCCTGGGACACAAGGGGAAGAGACTCCCCCTCTTTACTGGAGAAGTTTGAAAGTCACATGACCTAAGTCATGTGATACAGAGTGATTGCAACAATCTTCAGGAATAATTGACTGCGATTTTCTTCTTATCTCTGGTTGGCTTATATCAGAGAGTTAGAAGGCTTTCACAGGTAGGCTAGGTGGAAGAAGCAAATTTTTTTTCCTTTGTGGAAATATTAGGTACTCCTAAGTTTCCACTTAAACTACAATAAGCTGCCCTGGAAAGATCTAAGTACTCCCCAGATATAGTCCTTAGAGTCAGTAAAAATCAATGGACCACAGTGGAATCTCTGACTGAATTCTAGTATCTTAGATTAGGTGTTAGAAATGGAGGCATGTAGGATTCCTTCTCACGTGACCCCTCTGACTCATCTGCCATCTTTCAGATGTCAGCTATAGGAGGTTCTGCTATCTTTCTAATGAAACACTCCAGTTACAGAACAAATCATCATTGATAAGACTTCTAACTATAGGGGCGCCTGGGTGGCTCAGTGAGTTAAAGCCTCTGCCTTCGGCTCAGGTCATGATCTCAGGGTCCTGGAATCAAGCCCCACATTGGGCTCTCTGCTCAGTGGGGAGCCTGCTTTCCCATCTCTCTCTGTCTGCCTCTTTGCCTACTTGTGATCTCTCTCTCTCTGTCAAATAAATAAATAAAATCTTTAAAAAAAAAGACTTCTAACTACAAATTAATCTAATCAGTTCAATCTTTTCCTTATTCGTAAACAAATATAGTGAGTAAATAGGGAAGAAAAGATTCCATTTATAAAATCAATAGAATAAAAAAACTAAGAATAAACTTCTCAAAACATAAGACACACATTAAAAAGACTATGTTACTTAATGTACACACAAAAAAAGACTCAAATAAATGGAGAAGTATGCTCTGTTGTTAAAGAAGACTGAGCAGAATGTCAGTTCTCTTACATTAATCCAGAATTTAAATGTAATTCTAATAAAGATCTGCATAGAAGTTTATAGGGGGAAATGATCCAATAATTCAAATGCATATGTAGAAGGACAAATGGTTGAAAAAAGCATACTTATTTCCCTCTGCTATTGAGTCCTGCTTAAATGAGAATAAATGGATATGACCATATAAAACGGAGTCATAGATAAACAAGGGTAAAATATTGGGAAAGGAATCCACAGTAGCAAATTCATAATGGGGAAAGAGATGGAAAGCTGCAAAACCACTCAATTTGCATTGCAGAGTTGATAACTGATGATGCCAGGTACTTCTGGAAATGAGAGGTAAAAAAAGTGTGAAAATAGTTGATTGGCTGAAAGTATCTTTAAGAATAAGTAGGCTCCAAGATTCTTTAACTCATTCTTCATACCTGGATTGTTGCATATTTTCCATCATGGAAAATGAGGGTTTATTCTTTGTGGTGAGTAACATCATTGGTCTCTAGCCTGGGGAATATTGAGCACAGTTGAGGGCCAGTGTACTGCTAAAAAACAGGGATGTTGAATATGAAGGGTGAGAAGGTAATTGATAATGCCCAATAGTCTCCAATTCAACTTACAGGGCAATAGCTACCTGACCACTCTTAAGCATGGCATTGAATCCAATTAAGCGAAGATGAAATTCCTAAAGATACTGATATTAGATGCTCCCTAAACTTATTTTTTTTATAATAAAAATTAAAAAAAATTTGCAGGTTAGATGCTCCAGAAACTAGACTCTGAAATGGAGATTAGCTTACAGGAAGTTAACTAGGGAGTGCTAACAGGAACCACACCTAAAAAGAAGAGAAAGAAAGAAGCAGGATTAGAGGGAGGGAATTGAGCTATGACCACATCTCAAGCCGATGCCATGGGAGATCTGAAGCCAGGATGGCCGTTCAGAGTTGCCCTGCATTATGGACTTTTATGCCTTCATGTGGACCAGTCTTTGGATGCAGTTTGCCCCTAAGAAGGAAGCATGATGTTTTGAGGAAATTTTTTCAATTGGGAGCAATTTCCAGAAAGAGGAACTTCCAGATGATGACTGTCAACGTACTCCTGGCAGCTAAGGAAGTTAAACCTTCAGTTCTGAAGAAGCTGTGAACACCAGTTAGATTGCCTACAGTGACACTGACCACATTTGTCATATGCACACGTTTCCCATTGGCTATTTAGGGTCTGCATCAGGCAAGAAATGCTAAATTATGCTGGAGTAACAGATGATCTCCAAATTGCAATGGTTTATAACAATGTACGCTATGCTCAAAGTCAACTTTGATTTGATACATTGGGCAACTGGGGACGACCTCTAACTGAAATGTTACTGACTTTTGCAAATTGAGACAAGCTTGCCAAAGAGCACTGAATCTTAAAGCTCAGATTTGACAGACATCACTTCTGCTAATATTTCCTTGGTTAAAGCATACCACATGGCTATGCCTAATGCCATTAAGTAAAGATATATAATACCCTTTACTTCACATATCTATTATCTCAGAGCTTAGTGACCCAACATAATATATTTGATGTGTTATTTTTTATGATTCTAAAGTTTAGCTGGGCTCATTCGGGCAATTCTTCTCTATAGCGTAAGCCAGATTCGCTGAGGGAGCTGACTGCAACCAAGAACTTAGCAGAGGCTAAAACAGCCAGGATATGGTTTCTTTCCCATGTTTAACATTTGGTATCAGCTCTTGATTGGAAAGCATCTTGGTTTTCCTTCATGAAGTCTCTCATTATGTGCTGGACTAGGTTTGACTTATTTTTATGGTGGTCAGAATATTCAAGAGAGTCAAGATAGAAATTGCCAGGCCACTTAAGGCTATGCCTAGAATAGACATGACTTTTGATGGACTCTGTTGGTCAGTCCATAATCAAGGGAGGAGAAACAGACACGGATGGGAGAAATCGTTGGCAGCTGTCATTGGAAGCCATTTACACTAAAAGAGAAGGAAAATAGGAGTTTTGGTTAATGGTCATACCATCCAGTGTGGGAGAGTCTGCTAATATAAACATCTGGAATATCAGGTGTTTAAGATTTATTTATTTTAAAAAGAGAGAGAGAGAGAGAGAGTGCCCACTCATGAGTGGGGAGAAGGGCAAAACGAGAGGGAGAGAATCTTCAGGAAGACTCCTTGCTGAGCACAGAGCCTGACCTGGGGCTTGATCTTACAACCCATGAGATCAAACCAAGAGTGAGATGATTAATCAACTGAACCATCCATGTGCCCCTGGAATATTAGGTGTTTAATGAAAGACTTGAACAGGAAAGAGAACCCTAAAAATATAGAATAAGAAGCAACTTGGAAGGAGAGGGGAAAAAAAGATGAAACCAAAAAACCACTTAAAGGTAGAGGAAAAAAGAAAATATTTCATTCAGAAAAAAAAATAACATGATTTAAAGAAGAGAAAATTTTAAAAGTTTTGGAATTTAAAAACAATGGTAGAAATGAAAAACTGCATTAGAAATTTTGGATTATTAAGTTGAGATCTTCCAGAAGATAAGGCACAAGATATAAAATGAAAAATAATAGATAAAAGAGGAGAAAATTCGAGGCTGGGAATTCCAAATTTATAGTAATCAGAAATGCAAAGACAAAGAACAAAAGAAACAGATGGAGGAAAATCACCAAATAAATAATTCAAGAAAACTTCCCAGAACTAAAGGTCATGAGTTTTTAGACTATGAAGTCTTCTGACAGCAGGACAGATCAAAATACATTTAAACTAATGCACACAATTGTGAAATTTCAGACATTTGAGAGAAAATATAAGAGCCCACAAGCTCCTTAAAAGAAAAATATATTTCATATAAAAGATCAAGGAGCATAATGGCACTGAACTTAAACAATAATGATACTGGGAGCCTGGAGGCAAAGGGGATTTGTATTAGAATTCCAAGAGAATAAGATTTCCAATTTAAAAATCTAAACTCAACTCTCTATTACAACTAAGGATATCTAACAATATTTTTTCAAGTGTGCAGTGTCTCAAAATATCATCTTCCATTACCAGAATAAAGGACTAAATCAAGAAAGAGCAAGACATATAAGCCAGAAAACTAGAGACTGGTTGAGAGGCAAAGGGAGACCCAGGGATGACACCTGTCTTAGAGGATGTATAAAAGTCCTCTAAAAAAGTCCATATTATGGGAAGGGATTGGGTGGCTGGGAGATGGACATTGGGGAGGGTATGTGCTATGGTGAGTGCTGTGAATTGTGTAAGACTGATGATTCACAGACCTGTACCCTGAAACAAATAATACATTATAAGTTAATAAAAAAAGATGAAAAAAAGTCCATATAAAAAAAGCAACCTTCATTGAAGACAACATATTCAAACAGACAGAGAAGATTAACACTTCTAGGAGCAAGTTTGTGTGTGAATTAAAAATGAGTGTTCACATAGCTTACATATGAATGACAGTTGCATAGCTATAGAAATATAATCCTGAATATTAAACTATATTGGAAGGTATGAGAGAGGTGGAGAGGGACAGAGATTGGTAAATAAACTAAATTCTCATCTTCCAAAGTGGGAAGTCAATAGATAAGTCCTACAACCAAATTATTAAGAACTAAAACTGTATTATTTAGAAGTAGAAATTACACCCCTGTAGAAACATGTAAAAGAGTAGACCCATGGTATGTAAATTAATAAATACCTTTTCTCTTGCTTCGTTCAGGTTGAGTTTTTCTTCTTTTTTTTAAATTTTGTTTTGTTCTCGGCTTTGTTTTATACTGACAGAGTCTTGTCCAAACATACACTCATATCCTCAGATGCCACATCAGACGCTTTGGAAAAAAGTGTTTTGAAAAACTTCCTAGGTGCTTCTGATGCATAGTCTGGTTTGGGAATTACTACTCTGAAGATCAGTGACCTTAGCAATGAACTGTGTTCTTTGATAAGGATTCTAATGAGCTCATCTTTCAAATTCAGATAGAGATAATAGCTCGTGTTCTAGGACAGCTCTTCACTTCTTATCCTCAGTGTAGGAGGCAAGGCATTATCTCACATAAGCAAGTATGAAATAGTGATGATGGCAAGAGGAAGAAACACATTGCTTACTTAGGAAAAAAATCACAAAAAACGAAGGACTTGAAGAAATCAGGAATTTTGTTATCTGATATATACATAAATTGCCTAATGTGCTTTGAACTTTTCTGCCTCTGAATGCTGCTTCATATCCCCTGCCTTAACCCTGGAAAAATATATCAGGGCATTTATTTATTCTTTATAAATAAACCTGAACAAGGGCAGCAGCTTCGTGCTTCATTCTATGAGGAACCAGTTTCTTCTGCCAGAGATGTTTTCCCAGTTGAACTGAATCTGTAAATTCACATAATAAAATGGCCAACTGGACGTTTTTTAATCTTATTTCACCTAATTAACAAATGTTTCTGCATCCCAATTCATTCTGTAGAGAGCAGAATTTTCATAATCTCTACCACATTAGTGTTGCTGACATGAAAACAGATGGGAAATACTTAAAGAATAAAACCACCGAACTTCCACAATGAGGATTGAAAGGTCTAGTTATCGATTACTGCATAGCAAACTACCCCAAAACTTAGTGATTTGAACAATAACCATTTTCTAATATTTTATGATTTACGGGGAGGAGTTCGGGCTGGTGTGGGTGATGATTCTGTCCCGTGTAGTATAAATGGCAGTCACTTGGTAGCATTCAGCCAACGAGAAGGCTTGGCTGGAGGATCTCAAGTAGCTTCATTTGCATATCCATTCCCTTGGCAGATATGACTGGAAGGCTGACCTCAGCTGGGACAGTTGACCAGAGCATCCATAAGTGGCATCTCCAGAATGATAGCCTCAGGGTAGTTAGGCTAGTTACCTGACTGGACAGTGCTTCCAGAGAAAATGTTCCAAGAGATCTGGTTGAAGGTGCAAATGGTAGCCACCTTTAATCTACCGCGGAATGTATGACATTCATATTTCTAAGCATTGGGAAACCCCTTATGATACAGAATCAATCTAGAAGTTATTCTTTCAACTAAAAAAAAAAAATGAATATGCCACTCAGATCCTTAGAAAAAGGGATGACCCAGAAGACAAGCAAGATACATAAACACCCATAATAGAGAAAACTACATCAATTAAAAATGAAAACTTTATTGGTAACAGGAATCTAATACAGTCATTTAGCATAGCATATGGGAGGAAGCAAAACCTCTATATCAATGTCATTGGAAAAAAGTTTACATTTAAAATAAGTAATTGCAGATATAGGGAATAAGGACCTTCTGCAGATAGTAAGGTCTTTCCATAGGGAAAAATTTCTAGTTCAGGTCATGAAAGACAAGAGCCATGGAAAAACCCACAAAAGCAGAATGAAAAGGGAAGAAAAATATGTTTAGGATAAGAAATAAGTCAGTTTTTTAGTCACAGATGACTATGAGATTTGAGTAGTTTCTTAACACAGAGATATTACTATAACTATTCTTTTATATTGTCTTCATGTTTGTTATCTACAGATTATGTTTGTATTAACCATCTACTAACTGAATACGTATTTCTCTTCTCCAAGCATTATTTCTAACTCAATACATATTTGCTGATTGAATAATTGAATGCATAATGAAAGCACGAACAAAAGAGTGGTAATAAAGAATAAATAATCAAGATTCTTTATATTTGAATTAAATTCTCAAAAACTTCATAATCTATGGTACGGAATTCTAAATTAGACTAAAAAAGCTGAAATCTATTTTTTGCATACCTAATACACAAGTTTAATCTTCCTCATTGTTTTAAGGCAATAAACTTGGACCTGAAGTTCTCTCTCTCTCTCTCTTTGAGAGAGAAAGCATGCAAGAGAGCACAAGCAAAGGGAGAGGAGAGAGAATCTTAAGCAGGATCCCATGCCTAGCACAGAGCCAACATGCAGGGCTAGAATTCATGACCCTGAGATCATGACTTGAGCCAAAATTAAGAGTCAGACACTTAGTTGACTGAGTCACCCAGGCGCCCCTGACCTGAAGTTCTTTTAAGTGATTACAAATTTCTTTAAAATGTCTGCTTATGTTTTGTTTTTAACTTAGATATAATTATTTCAACTGTGTTGCCAGAATGTATGTAGAAGTACACAGGAAAAATATAGATGACATTTTTCTCTTATCAAATAAAGAATAATAGTCATGCTGTTGGCACTGAACCTCCTGGGGATAAGAATATCAGGCATGTTAGGAGATTGATTCTCTTAAACTGGCAAGCATCCCTTGAAGGCATTGTATTTGAGGAATAAAATGGGGAAAATGTCACATATTGCAATATAGTTAATGGAAAGTAGGGAGCAAGTCATCAAATATGATATAAAGAATTCAGGATAAGTACGTTTTTAAAAATCTTCCCTGAGAAATGATGAATAGCTTTACATAATATAAAATTGGGAAATAATGTTTATAGTTTAGCTTCCTGAAACTTATTATAAATTTGCTCTGCACTGTTAATAATATTAGCTGTATAGCCTGGGGAATGATACCCACTGGTGCCAGGCCAGGCATAACCGTAATGAATGTTTTTTATTTGAATGGGATTGTAATTATGCAAATTAAACTTTAGCTATAGTTACTCTTGCCTCCATGGTGAATGGGTTGTAAGCACAGATCTTATGGAAATTTGGAATTATGTTTTCAGTGATGCATATTGCACCTGCACATAGGGAAAGAGGGTGAAGTAAAGGCTGTAGAAATGGAGAGTGGCTTTGGATGCCAGAAGAGTTTCAGAGTCTGTACTTTTTTGTATTGCTAGCATCATGTAGACACTGAAATATTTTTGGTCCAGAGAGAACTCCTCAGATTTTCTTTCTTAACTCAAGTGTGCATATGTTTCTGATTATAAAATTAACATTTGCGTGTTGAAGGAACTTTGGGGATTGTACAATAGCAAAATAAGACACCTGTCATTTTCACCACTTCAAGATA
Source organism: Procyon lotor (assembly GCA_028646535.1). Classification (NCBI taxonomy): domain Eukaryota; kingdom Metazoa; phylum Chordata; class Mammalia; order Carnivora; family Procyonidae; genus Procyon; species Procyon lotor. The sequence continues at coordinate 30,739,510 of CM053615.1, forward strand.
GCCACCATAATCATGTACCATATTTTCCTTCCAATATGCTTTTATGTATTTGCGTGTATATACTCAATATTTTAGAAGTTAGTATAGCAGTGATTGTAAACACATGCATTGGAGCCAAAGTGCTTGGATTAAATTTTGATTTCATCAGTTCTTATCTAGATGACCTTATATAATGCCTCAGTTTCCTCATTGGTAAGTATAATAATCTATTGCTGAGATTTTTAATGAGCCTTAAATGACCTAACTTGAGCACTCAAGGAAGAATTTTCAGCCAGCTGCTGGAGAAACCAGGGAGAAACTAAAAGCCTCTCCTCCTGCAATGTCTCTCTGGCACCCTCTACTGACAAAGCCTAACATTATGCCCAGGGCATAGGAAAAATATTTAAAGGGCCTGGTTTCATTTTTCATGTAGCAGGCAAAAAGGGTAAATATGGAGCTGAAAGGCAATCAGTTGATAACTGGAAGACCTTGTAAAACAC